>JAMXDD010000003.1:5585313-6323582 GCA_024733475.1 Syzygium grande
ATTTCTCCAATTCCAATTCAATGCTTAATTCAATCTCTGTAGTTCATTTCAGACTAGATAGTTGGAGGTCTAAGGAGCCCAATTATGTGGGGGAAATGAGTGAATGAGTGGACGTCTATGGGTCGAGGACCGGTGGGGAGAAATGTTCATCTCGGGTAAAGTAGGGGCAGACTCCGCAATCACGCAGAAATGCGAGAGTCCCTTTTTGAAGGCCCAAAAGTACTTTTTCTTTGTGCAAGTCCTCTGGTGCAGGGATTGGGCGACACGTTATCGAAGAAATAGATAATTTGAAAACTAAGCTAAGAACTAGCAAGCGAACCATATACCTTTTGAAAATAGACTCAAAGACGCTTGTTGTGATATCTGGTTTGTTATTGTCTTGGTTCTTTTGAGCCTTGAACTAAGAAGGAGAAGCCTGGACGAAAAAGGTCTCTGAGAGTATGGATGAATCCGGGTGTGCGGACGGGTCTCATGCTTTTGTCTATCAAAATATATTCTGTTGGGCCCAACTTATTATAACATCCCCATATGCAAATTGCCGTCGGAACCTTATTGGAAAAAAGAAATGCAAGTTGGCTAAATGACGAGGCTTTCAGTTAGGGGTCGAATTTCAAATCATCGGCGAGGTCAAAGATCCTACAACTACATCATATCTAATTTATCTGGCCTTCCGAGCACCAAGAGGGAGGGTGAACAAAGATGTAGTTAATGCACCCGAAGTGCTCTGTGATTAGTTTATTGGTTGTACCTATTGTTGGGTTTCGTGTCTTGATTTCTAGCCAAACTCAGCAAAAACCGACCCAAATCTAATCCCTCATGATGCAACTGATCATCAAGGGAAAAGGTTCATAAGAATTACGAAAAAAACACAAGTGCAACCGTGAGGCAAACAATACCATGAACTGATCTGTTATGAATTGCAATAAACTTCATCACCACCTATTATACTAAAAAGAAGACCAAAACCCATTTGCACTCTGTAATTAGATGGAGCTTTCGGATTCACGTGAAGGCAAAGAGGAGACACTAGGTAGCTTGCCACAATCATATTCGGTTATACTATTTACTACTCTAGCCAAGAGGAGCTTATAGAATACAACATCTCTTAGGAACTTCATTAGTCGACTAGACCCATCTTGTTGCACCCATCCCGACAAGTACGATGCTGTTATCAGTGTCACCGCCCTCAATCTCCTCTCCTTTGCATACCTCTCCATAGCAAATCCGATATCTTGGGTCTCGAGTTTGCCATGCTTGGAGATTGAGTCCCCCAGGTGCCTACCCAATACCACCGCGTCCTCGAGCGCCGAACATCCACCTTGACCCAAGTCCGGAGTCATCGGGTGCATAGCATCTCCAGCCACTGTTACATTTGATCGGGCTAGGTTTCCAAACAGGATGTTCCAAGGATATCGGAACATCAGCGGGGCCCATGTCAAACTCGAAAGATCGGAGTGCTTGACGACATCAAGGAACACAGACGGGAAGTCCTTTGCCAAATTTTCGATCACCTCCCTTTGGATCATTTCTGGATCTGCTCCTTTTTCCAAACCTTTTGAATTGGAACATTAGGATCAAGGAGAATTAGTAAGCTATTATTAAAGGAGCCATCATAGTTCAGTGAAAGTTAGGGATCTGAAAAAAATGGGAGATATTGATTGGAAATATAGGTCAAGATCGGCTTTAATTAGTCAATGTTTATCGCATATGCATTCATCTCCGAATTTATGAATTAATTCATCATAACTATTTCTTTCTTTTCCACTAAAGCCAATCAGGCTACTTTTCTATTTAGTATATTAAGAAAGAAGCGACTCATTCGAGACTATTAAAAGTCAATCCAGAATGATCGAACGGAAGATAATATGTAATATATATGGTACCTTTAGGAGGACACGTTGCCGCGAAGAACCAGTACACTTCCTTATCATTGAGAGTAATAAAACCTGCCCTCTTCCCCACATCTACAAATTGATGAATCGCGTGGCTTTGGTCATAACAGTGACCCTTCGGGAACACGGACAACCCACGCACTGCCGAGCGCCCTGAATAAACAGGCAGGCGAAGTCCAAGCCATCGGGCCACGATAGAATGCACACCGTCACATCCTATAACAACCTACACATACAATAGTTACTAATTATGGTGCGGATAAATTAAAGTCGATCAGTCACCTGATCTTATTTCAATTCAAAAGAAGGTACTCGAGAATTGTAGGGACCTTAGACTTTATGATGGACCCATCATCAAGCGTGACAATACAAATGGGGGAGCCTTGCTCTACTTGGGTTTCGATAAAAGTTATCTTGGAAGAGAATCGAATGCTATTTGGAGGAAGCTCCTCTGCCAGAACTTCCAACAAGACTTTTCGGTGAACCGCCCTTGGTTGGGTTCCATTCCTGCCCAATGCGGAAGGCATGGTTTTCTATCCTTAGCGTATGAAAACGCATATCTAAAATAAAAAAATTGTTGCAAAAAACAAATGGGCGAACTATATGATAAATAGAACAAGAAAATAAATTGGATATCGAATTTACGTGAATTAGTCGGTGGGACCTGCCCACGGAAAGCACAATATCCACTATAGATCAAATGAAACAACGGAGATGACAATCATACTCAAATCACTTGAACATTGTCAAGGTTTTCCCGACTCTCCACACATAGTGATTAACCTAATAATTCCTCGTGAAATAACTTTTCAGTCTCACAAAGTTATTTACAAATCTTACTACAAGATTTATTGGCTTGAACACTAAGAGCACCTCTTGAACACCAAAAGCTCTTCTTGGATGCTCTTTGCAAAGAAGACTCACTTCTTATATAGAAAAGAGTTGGATCCAAAATTGAAAATCTCTAGTTGTAAATCTACTTAAATTAGGAAATCTACTTCAATCAAGTTTCCTTTATAGACTTCAAACCCGAGACACACTTTCAACAACATAATCCGATAAAATTGTCCAATTCTATCTAATAAAAGGAGTATTAAATAGTCAAACTTAATTGAGTAGATGAGCTGTAAAAATAGGGGTTATTTGTCCCATTGATGGTATATTTCTGACGGTCATTTATAACATTTTGTGCAAACTTAAACATATAGTAGAAGATTACAAGAAATTAATTGATCTATAACATTAAACAGTAAATTAAGGAAAAAGGTAGGTAGAAAATATGAGAGGAAATTGGAGATTCACCGGCTATTGTAAGGATAATGCACTTCTTGAATCGATTTAGTCTGGACATCAGTTATGTATCCCCTAAACACAAGTACAAAAATATCAGAATATTAATATGTAAAATTATTATTTCTCCCTTACCAAAAAAAAATTATTATTTCTCATAACTGAGAAATTGTCGGACAGATTCAAGGTCAAGCATCTTGGATCTTTAATTATTAAATAACGGATTTAAGATATTCTCGGAACCATAAATCAATTTAACACAGTGCAAAACCAATGTAGAGCTCATTTTTTTACTCGGTATATCTTTGCTTGAATAGCCTATTGTTCTTTCTCACTGACAGAGCACTTTCTCCCTTCGTTTGATGAATATCAAGGTAATAATTTATATTATTCTGAAAATGAATCCCATTAGCAACTTCAATAGGTAAATTTCACTAAGTCATTGGACTTCGGTCCATTTTACGACCAGCCACTGTATTTTCATCATCCATCAAGAATGGTTTTAAATCGAAAAGGAACAAAGCCAAGGGTCGGCTTCCTCTCAAATTTGAGTGGTGTCATCTTTAATTGGTTTCTTCTGCTTCGAGAAATCAAACAATCAAATTTAGAAAGCCTGAAATCACTCATTTAACTCTCGATCTGTACATGATTGTTGAAGTAAAGATTGGATCGGATTTTAATACTTCGAAATGATTCAACATTATACAATAATCAGACATCTGTGTTCCTGTACAAAGAGCAAATAAGGACCTTACCTTTCGAAAGGAGCATAAAGGGCTGCGAGCTTGTCCGAAACCCCGAGCGTGTCAAGTGCGACCCACGCATTAGGGAAGAGACCGAGAGCTGCGCCGGTCGCTCGCAGCTCCTTCGATCTCTCAAGGACGAGGCTTCGGACACCGACCTTCTTAAGGGCCACTGCCGTTGCCAGCCCCGCGATGCCGGCACCCACAATCACCACTTCCTCCATATGTGGTTATCTTCTACTTCGAGCTTGTCAGTGTGTGCGTGTATTTTTGTTTTGAATTGGGATAAGGAGTCTCTTTTCTTACTGCCGCTACTTATAGAGTGGCAAACTTGTCTTTTGATTGCTACGTACTTGCTTACGTATGCTACAGAAGCATCATTGAATGAAAATTACAGCCGCAGAATGGACGGCAATAATTGAACGCAACAGGAACTATTTTTGGAAAGGAGCAAAACTTGAGAAAGCCCGCTAAAGCTAGGGATAAGTGGCACGGACCGATTAAATTAAGAACTGTCTGAACCGGATTAAATCAGTCAGTTTCCATGGCACCGGTCTGATTTCCGATCTCAATTATTTGGAACCCGTAATTTTTTATCCGATTTGCGGTTCTAGGAGAAACCGGACGGTACCAATTATTTTTTTAAGCTGTCCTAGAGCATGTAATAAGCAACAAACAAAAGTATGATCTGCTCAGTGATGGAAGAATTTTCGACATGTTTCTCAAGGGTTATATGAGCTTTGGAAAAGAGAAAAGGAGAAGCCCTGGAGAGAGAATGCGAGAGAGTAATCGATCTGTTGAATAAGTTCTGGGTTAGAGAACAGAGCTAGTGTTTCAGGGCTGATGTGTTTGAAGTCTGGAAGAAAATCTGCATGGGTTAGACGTGGTATAATTTCTTGTTTAGGTGTAGGCAGCACACTTTCGTTTTTGTCCACTTGTAAATGTTGAAGCAGGCTGCCAACGTACTACAAACATTGGACTTACGTACTGACCCACCAAGCTCCAAGCCGAGAGAGAGAGAACAGGAATTATTGTGAATCCATTGGTCTAATGGACCGCCTGGGAACAGACCAGTCCAGCCTTAGGACTAGGCGATCTGGTTCGCGATTCTAGAAAGAGGAAACTGGTCCTACTGGTCCAGTTTCTGATTCCTAAGTGAGACTAGACTGGGAGCTGATCACCCCTAGGTAAAATAACGCAACTATTGGCTAGTTTAGCGAGGTCGAGCCTCGCCCAGCCACTAGCAAGGCCAGCGATGGTGGGCCTCGTTGGCCATCACCAAGGCCTAACAACTAGCAGAAGAAGAAGGGAAAAAAAAAAAGAAAAAAAAAAAAAATAATAAAAAATTCAGAAAAATGTAAAAAGTTGTCAACATCAGCACCGACTATGCCCCATAGGACGACAGGTGTCCACGTCAATGATTTTCGACCAAAATAAGCCAAAAGGACTACGCTGGCAGATCTTCAAAATATTTAGGACTAAATTAATCAAATTAAAAGGTTTAGGACTGAATTGACATCCATACAACAGGTTTAGGATTTTTTTTGTAATTTTCTCATAAAATATGAAAGGTCTACTCATATTTATTTAGTCGCCTCAAACTTTTATAAGTATCACCAAAAAATGGATCTCAAATTTATACAAAGTCTTTAGGTAAATGGGACAAGTGCATAAAAATCCTTAAATTTATCGAGGAAGTACAATTGAGTTCTAAACCTTATTAAAATGATGCAATTAAGTCCCTCTGTTAATTCTGTTTAATTTGGCTTATGAAAAGTACTAATATGGTTTTCAAAGACACGTAGTGCCAATGTAGTGCCCACCAATTGTCACTTCAGAAAAAATTAAAACATTTAAAAAGAAAAAAATTAAAGAATTTTAAACTTTAAAAAGGGTTTTTACTGTTTATCTTCTTCTTTTGTTGAATGCTTACTGTTCATGCTCCACCCGCCATGAAATCTTGATATGAAAAAATGAAATTCTGGGTTTGATTTGCTCCAAAATTGATGTCCCGACATAGCCGAGAGCTTGACAAAACTCGAGCAGTCATGGCCGTGGCTTGTAGAAGATGAACAATCTAAGAATTCAACGAAAAAAGAAGATGAACCGTCTAAGAAGTAGATGAAGGGTAGTTTTTCTTATCTTCTTTTAATTTTTTTAAATATTTTTTTTTTTTTAGCTTTATTTAAATTTAGGTTTTCAAATTTTTTCTTATGTGCTGCTTGGTGGGCACCATGTGTCTCAACAAAATAATTAAAAAAAGCCACATCAACATTTTTGTTAGTCAAATTAGACGAAGCTCATAAAGGACTTGATTGCATCAATTTAACAAGTTTTATGATTTAATTATACATTTTGAAAGTTTTAATACTTAATTGTACTTTCGCCATAAGTTTTGAGACTTCTAATACACTTATTCCTACGTAAAAATAGAGAATCAAAATGGTTTGCAAATTGATCTATAGAAATTTTTCTAAATGAACATGAAAAGCTACAAGTATTGTTTAAACAAGTGCACCACATGTCTAGATTTTGTTAAACCGTGGCGTAAAAAGTCTGGATACATGTGGTTTTACTTCTAGATGTATAATTTGCCATTAACACAAAATAATCCTTTTTAAATTCCTTCTGGTAAATAATATAATATTCTATTATTTTAAGGGCGAATCTATTTCGACTCTCAATATAACTAAATTCATCCCATTTTCACTAGAGAGATAAAATTGTCCTCAATTATTCAATTGCAATTTAATGTGGTGGCCTCAACAGCCCTTTTCAGTGAGAGCGAGTGGAAAGTCCTTTTTGATTGAAAATCTCTCGTTCAGCATCTTAAGAAGTTCACCTTGCAAGCAAAAATTATCTCAATTGATAATTACCCTTGGTGGATATTTGGCGATGTGAACATGGCAAAATAATCACGCATAAACTTTCAAATACGTATTCTGAAATAGCCTAACTTGTCCATATCCTTTATAGACACATGCATATTTGCGCTAATCGTCTTTGACAAGTAAAATGTCCTTAAAGACTCAAAGAGCACCTGACCTTTGGAGTGTCTCCAAAGATGTCCCAAAAACTCTCAAATGTTCTCTCCAGCAGAACAGACACGATGTGCCCCTGGCAAACTGCAATCCCCCTTTTCATGGACACTGCTTTCATAGCTTTAAGTCTCCTCAACAAGAATTGATACGGTGTGCTCGGAGTCTTACTCCCCAATGGTACACCACGAAAAATTAGGGTACTGGAGAAGCCCTCTTTACCATCCCAAGAGAGATGTCTAAAGAAAGGTCGGTTATTCAATAGATGATGCATCAAACCTCCGGGTAAGAAACCCTAGGTATTTCATCATAACTCTTCTCAAACCACCCAAAAGGTAAACTGGATGTTCCTTTGAAAAAGAAAAGCATTTCTCATTACGCGAGATACAACCAAGATACCTCATAAAGACATGTGTATTCTAGAATAGCCTCAATTGTCTATTCCTTCGATGAATGCATATGTTCTTTGCATAAAAATTTGTCTAACATGAGACATGCCCTTAAAAGACATGAACAACACGGGTAAGCTTTTTTTTTTACCCATGCCATGTTCCAAAATCCATGTACCTATTATTGTTATGGTACCCTTCAAATATTAGACTGACCCCTTTATTCACCATGTATCTATGATTGTTATGGCACCCCTCAAATATTGGACTGATCCCTTTGTTTACCAACCAAACATTGGACTGATCCCTCTATTCATCAGGTACCTACGATTATTATGGTACCCTCGAACATGGGATCGATCCCCTTTGTTCACATCAAGCCTTTTTCAGGTAACTCTGATAGGATGCAGGTATTTCGATAAATCAAAACCTCATCAAGGTGATCCGAAGATAGGTTTGAGTCCTAGACAAATAAAATCCCGTCAAGGCGATCGAAAAGAGGTTCGAGTCCTAGAAAAATCGATTTCCTTCGTCAAGGTGATCGAAGATAGGTTCGGGTTCTAGACAAATGAAATCAAGTCGAGGCGACCGAAGATAGGTTCGGGTCCTCAACACACAATATCAACTACTTGGGACTACTCTACCCTCCTGGTAATGTAAGTAGCCTCGAGTATGTCTTTATATGCTTTAGCATGCATCATCTTATATTACATCATAAAAAATGGGATCCATGGTCTCGCTAAAAATAACATTCATTATACATGCATTGGCCATATTTAGGTGTCATTTTATCTTTGAATGTAACCTCTGTGAGCTCACCTATAAAGAGAGGCAGCTATTGACACTTATTTTATAATTTTTGCCCAAAATTAATTATGCAAAATTTAGGAGTTAATTTTTTAATCAATTCTTAAAACAAAAAAAATATATTTATCTAATTACATTACATATAGACATTAGGCACATTTGTATTAATAAAGCCTATTAGAGCATATTTTCTTAATCAACTTTCAAAAAATTATTAAAAAATTAATTAATTAAAAAAAATTTTAAAAAAATTCTGGTTGGGCCAGGTTGGGGCCAGGTCAACCCGGGCCTTTCTTTTTTTCCCCCTGTGCGGGCCCGACCCCTTTTCTTTTTTTCTCCCCTTCGCGCGAGCTGGGCCCAACCCGACCCAGCTTTTCCTCCTTTCTCCCCCGCCCGGGTCTTCTCCCTATGCTCTCCCCTGTTTCAAATCGTCTAATCGATGGATGGCCGAACAGCCGTGGCATCCCCATCCGAGCCGGTAAGGAGCAGCAGGGGAGGGTATTGATGGGCCCGTCCCATCTCTCCCCTTTTTCCAGCCTCTCTCTCTCTCTCCTCTTCCCTTCTATGGCCGCAGAAGTCAAAGTGAGCAGATGATTGTTTTTCCTCCCCTGCACCGCCTAGATTGGCCAACGAAGTCGCAACGCAGAGCAGGCAGATGCAGGGACCATTAAGGGCATGACTTCGGGGTGAAGCAGGTGGCTTCAGTCGCCTATAAAGGGTGGAGAGAGTGGAGAGAAGGGGCGATCCTTCTCGAGAGAAAAAAAAAAAAAACAGAGAGAGAGGCAGACCGAGAGAGAAATAGAGAGAAAAAGAGTATACCAAGGCGATGCCGAAAAGAAAAAGAAGCCAATAGCCTCGCCGATGCCTGAGAATCAATCGAAAACTCCCCTGGAAGCTACTCAGACCGGTAAGCCTCCCCAGGTCCTGTCTTCCCTTGTTTTGCCGTGCAGTTTGGCCGGGACTCGCAAACCACTTAGCTCAAATTCGCCCATACCATCTCTGGTCCCGACCCCTACTCACTATGGGATGCAAACCGTGACTGTCGGAGCCAATCGGGTTGCTGGAGGAGGTCGAGATCCCTCAATTTTTGCTATACCTACTATCTGTTCGATGAAATGCCTCAAAGAGGTTGGGTTTATTTTTGCTCGTCGACCGGCAAATGGGTAGTCGGACAGGGCGCCCGGTTGTCGAAAAAGGTAGGTTGAAGCTCATGAGGTGGAGACCCGTGGCTATAGGTGGTGTGGGTCGTCCACGAGATCGAATCTCACCAGCCGAGGCTTACGCGTGCCCAAACACGCAGGAGCCGTCCTTAGACCAGCCTATAGACTAATTGGATTGGTCTGCAAGCCAAATAGGGCCGATTTGACTGGGTTGAATCGACCCTATTTCATCTTTATCCACCGGACCGGGCCCCGACTGGGCTCAATCCGGTCCATACCCGGGTCAATGACTTGAGTTGACCCCCCGACTCGGGTCAGATCCGAAAATTCGACCTGGGTCAACGCGATGGGTCTAGTCTGTTGACTCGGGTCGGTTCTAACGAACTCGGATCTGCCGACCTGACCCGATTTTAATATTATATTATTATTTTTGTTAAAAAAATCAAAAAAAATTTCTTTTATAATTAGGATATAATTCAGATATAAGTTTTGTCTAATATTTTTCTAAATTATGTGACATATCTTAATGTTTTTAAATTGTTGTTGTATTATTATTATTATTATTATTCATGTTGTTTTTTTATATATAATTGCATAAATTGTCATGTTTAAATAAGATAAACCTATAGGGCTATACGGTAGTATTTTGCATGTTATTTTTACTACTGTTGTGTTATTATTATGCATGTTTTTAATTAGAAAATAATTGTATAAATTATTATGTTTTGAATGTTATCGCCTTAGTTAGGGTTAGAACCCTAGACTACATATCTATCTTGACTGCTAATCACTAATGATTGTGCACTCGCTTGATTACCTCACATGTTAGGAGAAAGGTCCTAAAATCAATCCAAATTGCCTAACAAATATTTTCTGAAATGAACATGATAAAAAGGTACCGAAAGGATATTAGTTATTCAACTAGTGTAACCAAGTCTCCAAACTCATTTAATCTCTGGTTCGTAGAAGTAAGCAATTCTTCCATTGTCTTATTTGAGTGTTTAATCGACTCATCATAAACCGATTAGTGGCGACTTTTAGATAAAAACCACTTGCAGGTTAAAAACCTAAATCCTAAGTCACGATATGATATAAGCTTGAGAGAGCCGAGTTAAGTCTCAAACTTAGACTTAGCGCGTACTAGACGAGACTCTCGTTTTTTGAAATAAAACCAGAGGTCGGTCGCGACAATATTCCTTGTATACATACAATCTTCATTTACATAATAGCTTAAGCTTTTGAGTTGGGCTTTCAAACATGGTATCAGAATAAAATGCTATCCATTCGATATCTGTGTCCACTCCTGTTAATCAAATCACATATGCTTTTGGATTGGAGTTTTTAATTATGATAATTTAAAATGATATTTCTTAGATATCAAACTTGAATTATACTGCATTCCTTGACGTCTTTCTCTTCGTACGTGGATGATGTTAAACATGCCAGCTCACATCAATTTACTTGCCTCAAAACTTTTACGATTAATATGAAACAAAAAATGGATTGTAAATCACGTCAGTAAGGCGAACCCAATAACTTGAGTCACGAGTTAGTTCACGGAAATCGAGCCACAATACCACCGCATCCTCGAGCACTGAACATCAGCCATGGCCCAAGTCGGGGTTCATCAATTGAGCGTCCCCGACCATCTGTCACATTTGATTGGGCTAGATCACTAAATAGGACGTCCCAAGGATATGGGAACATAAGCGAGGGCCATGTCAAACTCGAACGATCCTTTGAGTACCTGCACCCAAATGCTGGAAGGGTTTTGATCTATTCTCCAATCTTGCTTTCCAAGCATAGCTTACTGAAGGATAATAAGTCTTTAAGCCCCATTCCTCCTCGATCCTCCCTTCTTTTCATAGCATTCCAGTTTTTCCAGTGGAGTCCCAACTTTGAATCACCATTCTTCCACCAAAAATTGGAAACTTTTTGTCCGGTGGCTCGGCAAATGAAGACAGGTAGTTTAAAAATCGACATGGCATATAGATGCAACTACCTTTCTAGAGACTGGCTCACTAATCCCCCTAGTGTTTTATGGGACCTCATTGTTCCGAGGCCCGTGCGTCATGTAATGGAAAAACTACTTAAAGTAATGAAACTTAATTATCTTTTCTGATAAAAAAAACTCGAAAGATCGGAACGCATGACGACCTCGATCGCTTCGCTTTTGTACCATTTCTGGGTCTACTACTTTTCCCCTACTTTGAATTGAAATGTGGGGGTCACAGGGATGGTAAGCAATTGTCAAAAGATTACCATAGTCTAGTGAAAGTAAAA
This sequence comes from Syzygium grande, assembly GCA_024733475.1. NCBI lineage: Eukaryota > Viridiplantae > Streptophyta > Magnoliopsida > Myrtales > Myrtaceae > Syzygium > Syzygium grande. The sequence goes on from JAMXDD010000003.1 coordinate 5,596,916, forward strand.
GGGTTAATACCACTAAAAATTTCAAACTGATACATATATGATAATTTTACTTCAAATTAATTTTTGACCACCAAAAACCCTAAAATAATATACTTGTGACAATTTTACCCTATGTTAGTTTCCATTAAATTTTACCATCAAGTTGCTAAGTTGGATGACACGTGGCAGTTGACAGATATACCAGTTTGATTTTATCATCTGTTAGTCACATGTGTACCGGTTTATGATTTTTGAGGTATTAATTCAATTTGACAGATGGGAAATTTGTCACGAATATACAAGTTTGGAGTTTTTGGTGATCAAAAAATTAATTTGGGGTAAATTTATCATAGGTGTATCAATTTGGGGTAAATTTATCATAAGTATATTAATTTGCGATTTTTCGTGATATTAACTCAAAGTAAAAAATCGTAACAAAAGATTACAAAAGTTTATCCGAAATAATTTGTCAAAAAGTTGGTTTTAACTGGCGAATGTTCATCATCTCAACGATCATCCCCCAATTTATGAATTGCTGATAACTTTTTCTTTTCCTCCAATTAAAAGCAGTCTTGCTAATTTTCCACCTAAGATACCACAAAACAAGGGGCCTCATGCAATGTCATTAAAAAATGAAACCTAAAACAAATGGAAGATAAACTAAAAGAATTAGATCCGTGGTACCACGAGGACACTTGCTCGCGATAAATTAAACTAGCCATGTCGCCCACGTCCACAAATTGGTGAATCGCGTGGCTGCGGCCAAGTCCGTGGGCCTCCGGGAACACGGCAAGAATAGACCGGCGAGCGAACTTCTAGCCAATAGAGGTGTCAAAATGGGTCATAAACCCATTTCTTAACCCATTTATTAGTAAATGGGTCATAAATAAATTAGTTATATTTACTAAATGGGTCATAAATGGGTAGAAGTCTTATATTAGTGTTAAATGGGTCATAAATGGGTCGCAAAAATGGGTCATAAATGAGTTTATAACTGATTTAAACTCAATGCATTTCTCTCACCCTCGCTCAATCTTGCAATCACTTATTCAGTACTCTCATTTCAAACTTGGGTATCAATTTTTCTATATTTAATTAAATATGAAAGTATTTTAGCAATATGGGTCTAATCGGGTATGGGTTGGGTATGGGTCGGGTCGGGTATGGGTCAACAAAATCAGATTCTTGCGATAATGGGTCATAAGCGGGTTAATGGGTCGATTTAATTCGGACCATTTATGGCCCGACCCAAACCCGAATTGACCCACCCATTTGACAGGTCACTTGCTCGCGATACCACGAGGACACTTGCTCGCGATAAATTAAACTAGCCATGTCGCCCACGTCCACAAATTGGTGAATCGCGTGGCTGCGGCCAAGTCCGTGGGCCTCCGGGAACACGGCAAGAATAGACCGGCGAGCGAACTTCTAGCCAATAGGTCACGATAGCGTGCACGCGTTCCCATCCTATAGAAACCTATAGATACAAATAATTATGGTTCTGACGGATTAAAATTTGCCAATTACCGAAATTTATTTCAATTTATGGTGGCCCCATCATCATCAAATGTCGACGACACAAATCGATTGGCCTTGTTCTACTTGCGTTTTGGCCGAAGTGACCTTGGAAGAGAATTGACTGTTATTTGGAGGTAGCTCCTCTGCCATAACTTGCAACAAGACTTTCTGGCGAGCCGATTTGGCTCCATTCCTGCTTAATGCAAATCGTGCTTTTTTGTATCTTTGGCATGTTAAAAAAACGTGCAAAAACATAGCATTATTGGATAAAAGTTGAACAATATTAACTAGCCAAAAGAGTGTTGAGCAATCAATGTTAAACAAGTAAAATAATTTATTTGAGAAATTCAGTAATCACATATGGACTACCATAGTGGATTTAAACATGCTTGTTTTAACACAACAATAATAACATAAGAAAAGTCAAGAGAGATAGAGAGTGATTATGGTCATGCTCGTGTGAGGGCCCTGCCGTGGCACGATTGACGAGAGCAAGTCCTGGTCGCAATTGACGAGGGCTTACCCAGTATGTTGAAGGGGCTCACAATCTCCTGTCATCGTGGTGTTACTAGCCGGCAACACTTGAGATTGCAACTATCCAAAACTTGGACTTCCTTTGAGTCGTCCACCCTTTTCTAGAGTTGCCTAAACTTAACCTTCCATGATCTAACGCTCACTCTCTCTCTTAGTCCATCCCGGATCACAAAGGGAAACTCAAGAAAGAGGGAAGTGTTTTGAAAATAATGCTTTTTTTTTTCTTATTATGTTGGATATGGATAATAGAAATGAGTTTGAAAGGAGCTGTGGCAATTTTACCACTTTCGTGGTCATTTACCATTAATACGAAAGCTCTAAATATATATCAAAAATTTTTAGAGCGATTGTCACACACTTGAGATTTTCAAGGCACAATAGATGGAGGAGGTGGCCAAGATGACCTAAAAAGGCTTGAAGTTTCTAAGAGTCTAGGGTTTTCATTGGTACGTAGAATATTCCCAAAGTTACTCTAGTGATAAAATATTTAAATATTAAATCACATATTCATATAACAATTTAAAACAGTTGATTATGATCTCACAAAATTTCACATGATATTAGAGCTAATGTTATCTCTTTCACAAATGTGCATCCACTCCCCATTAGTCAAAATTCCATGTGTTGCTTGCTGGAAAACGTAGTTTGTATTTTATAGAATTTTTGTAATTAAAGATAGAATCTCCACCATAAGATCATAGATGAGATTTGAAGCAGCTTATCTCGTTCCAAACATGCTTACAAATTCATCATTCCTAAGAATCAGCTTTTTGGAGATGGACCATCAGCTGTAGGTTTCTTCTTGGGAACATGAACTATAGAATAGATAGTAAGGACAAACTCACATAATTCACTCTCATCCAACAAGAATGAAAACCTTTCCTTTGGACGTGGTCCCCATAAATATGTTATCCATCAATTTGCAACCTAATTCCAAAGGGCCGACTTGCATTGCCATCTCAAAGTAGGATGGCTAATATTTATCTTGCAGGTCCTTTTTTCAGAAACTTTCAGATGCATTGTCATCTTGCATCTACTTCTAGGACCCAACAAAACGAGGACAAAAATTATTCATTGCCTTGCATGTGCTCTGTACAATTGAATAACAAAACTCTAGCAGAAAACAGAAAAAGAAAGGACAAAAAAGAGGGGAAAAAAGGACAGAAAACAGCTGTAATTCAATAGCTAAGTGGGCACAATAGGCCCATGTTAAGTGGCCCAGCAAGACGTCAGTTTGTGGCCTCTGAAACGAGCTCTGGGCCCAGTTCTTTCAGAACCTTTGGATGCATCAATATCGCCAAATGCATGTTTTGAAACTTGTTCTCCTTTTTATGGGCCCAATTCCTAAATAATAAAAAAACACTAGCTTTATATCGGGTCATAGTTTTGACCCAAAATTTTTAGTCTCATAAATATTCACCCACGATCATTCTATACCCAAATCTGGCCTCTATCAACTTTTCGTCCAATGTCGCCATTAGAGCTCCGATGTGACAATTTAACTTGTACATTAAATGCAATCACTTGCTTATGTGGATTTACAACCCAAACGACACCGTTTTGGTCGTCTTGAAATTGGGGGAAACTTCAAGCAATTAGGCCTTAATTCGTAACTTCAAATGAGATATAATCTAAAATATTAAATTAATGATTTTAAAATCAAAACAAAATTATTTTCATTGAAAAAATAGACCCAACCCATCTTCATCCTCGACCAAATTGACCCCTCATTGTGTGCCACTGCTGATGTTCGATTCTCGCCGACAAATTACGCCGACAAGCCTTTATCCCTCACGTGCGCTGTCTATCAACAGAGCTCGCACTCCTAGCCATGCAACGGTTGTTTGCATGGCTTTTTCAGATCAAATAGTTGTGATTAAAAAGCACGATTGGTTTGGACGATTTGCTAATGAATGTGAGGTTTTTGTTCTTGTTAGGAGTGCGCAGTAAAAATCTAATACCCTCACTTAGGGAGATCACCAAAGGGAGCTTAAGTCTGAGTCACGACAACATATTCTGTTGAACACACATTCACTTACAATGATTAACTTAATGAGTTATGGGTCAACTACTTATATATTGAATATCAATTTTCTAATGTTGAACTTTTTTAACACAAGTCAAACATGCATCTCAACAATCTCCACATCACATGTGAGCTTAGTGTTATATATGATTTCCCTTAATTTAGATATTATTCTACATCAACATGTCTCAACTTGAGTTTTCTGTTGCCTTGTGAGGATTGCAACAACAACGTCCACCTTCAATTCTGGTTCTTTCTCTAGATCGAAACATAAAGACAGGATCCTTAGTCTCTTTCTCCAAACAAAAACATAAAGACAGGTTTCTTTTGCCAAACCAACTGTGAAGGCTACCTGCGAACTGCATTGGTCATAGGATTCCTTGACTTGCATTCGTGGTTTCTTTCTTTGGACCGGAACCATGAAGGTCATTGGAATAGCGTTGCTACACCATAACACCCACCTTCACTCTAGGTCTCTTCTACAAAATCGAACCATAAAGGTTGCTCAGAGATACATATTGGGAGTGAGCCACCAATCAACCATAGGCTCTGACATCATTTGTTAGAAGTCCATAGCAAAAATCCGATATCTTCATCAGGGGAAATCACCTAGGAGGAGGCAAAATCCAAGCCTAGATACCAATAAATGGGTGCTAATATGCAAATAAGGAAAAACGAAAACAAGGCTTGTAGCAGGTATACTATCCCACATACAAACGACACTCTAGGCCTCTATAAAAGGGATTGCCTTTTAGCCACTAAGCCCCTCTTCGAATTTTGTTTCACACTTTAGAACCACTTTATAGTAGCAGAATTCTGATGCATAGGAAATCATCTTCATTCAGAAGTTTATGCCAATAAATCATAAGCCAACTAGGATATATTAACTATTTCACACTTAATTTTTTAAGATGAAGCCGTTTAAGGACATGCATCACTAGAATAAGACGTTTAATAACATGTCGAACATTTGCTATTAGGAAGTCGCAAAGTATCTGGTCACAACATGTAATTGTAGCCATAACAAAAACAAACCATGCGCTATTCCCTTATCAATTACCATAAACTAACTTCATCATGTTCCATAAAAAAGGAAATATGAGATGGCAAATTTCCCATTTGCAACTTAGAAATTAGCTGGAGATTCCGGATCCACATGCAGGCAAAGAGGAGACACAAGGAAGCTTCCCCAATCATATCGTGTAACGCTACTTACTCCTCTAGTCAAGAGCAGCCTGTAGAACACTACATCCCCTAGGAACTTCATCAATCGGCCAGACCCGTCTTGTTGCACCCAACCCGACAAATACGATGCTGTTATCAACGTGGCCGCCCTCCATCTCCTCTCCTTTGCATACCTCTCTAGGGAAAATTTCATGTCGTGGGTCACAAGTTTTCCGTGCTTGGAAATCGAGTCCCCGACCGGCCGACCCAATGCCACCATGTCCTCGAGCGCTGAGCATCCTCCCTGGCCCAAATCGGGGCTCATCGGGTGCAAAGCATCTCTGGCCACTGTGACGTTTTCCCGGGTTAATTTCCCAAATACAACGTCCCACGGGTATCGGAACATCAGCGGGGCCCATGTCAAATTTGAAAGATCAGAGTTCTTGACCACGTAGAGGTAAATGGGCGGCAAGTCCTTGGCCAAATTTTCGCTCACTTCCCTTTGTATCGTTTCCGGTTTAGCTCCCTTCTCCATACCTTAATGCTTTGTTTGGGATGTGGTGAAGAGAAAATGTGTGAAAAAAACTCGGAATCTTTTCAATTTCCCTACGTTTCTTCCCAAACAAATCTTTTTGTTTTTTACCCAATTTCCTGGGCCTCTTCAATTTTCCCTCCCTTCCCCTCCCAACAAAGCATGAAAGGAGAATTGATGAGCAATTACTGATAGTCCACTGAAAGTTGACAATCTGAAAGGACTCATACAAAATTGATTGAAAAATATTTGCAAAAAGTTGGTGCATATGTATGTATGTATGTATGTATGCATCTCTAAATATATGAATTGTTAAAAACTATTTCTTTTTTTTTTCTGCCAATTAAATGCAGATTGTCTAATTTTCCATGCAAAATATCACGAAAAAAGCGACTCTCTCGATATCATTAAAAAAAAATGATATTCCACACTGAAAGGAAGATAAATATAGGAAAGTTAAATCAATGGTACCTTTAGGAGGACACTTGCTAACGAAATGCCAGTACAATTCCTCGTAATTGAGAGGAAGAACACCAACCCTCTTTCCCACGTCCACAAATTGGTGAGTTCCGAGGCCACCGCCAAATCAGTGGCCCTCCGGGAACACGGACAACCCGCGCACCGCTGACCGCCCTGAATAGACCAGCAAGCAAAGTCCTAGCCAACGGGCCACAACGGAGCGCATGCCATCACATCCTATAACAACCTCAATGTACAACAAATACACAATTGCAACTTGGAAGATTAAAGTCGGCAAGTTGCTATATTAATTCAATTCAAAAGAAGGTATAAGAGAAATTAACTATAGTGACCTTAGACTTTATGGTAGTTCCATCGCCAAGTGCGATGATACAAGTGGATGAGCCTCGTACGATTTGGGTTTTGAGCGAAGTGATATTGGAAGAGAATCGAATGGTATTGTGAGGAATCTCCTCCGCCAGAACCTCCAACAAGACTTTACGGTGAACTATTCTTAGCTTGCCTCCGTTCCTGCTGCGTACATGTTTTTCTATCTTTAGCGTACTAAAAGTCATGCATGAATTAACAATTAAATGATTGAAATTGTTACAATTGAGAGATGAGCCTATCAACATAGGGAAGATATACTTGAAGCACTTAAACACCCTTGTCCTGCTAGCTTAAGCTTTTAGATGAAAGCTAAGTTTGATGTTATATTTAAATGTTTTAATACTCTTCCTCATGCGTAGACTAAACTTTGTCTTAAGATTGAATCGTGAAAACATATAATGGGGGTGCCAATAGGAGCCCAAAAATTCTTAAACTTAGATCGTCCTACTATGATACCTTATAAAATTGTGTATACAAACGTTTACTACAAAAGTTTATGGTTTCAGAAGGATTGATAATGATTCCATAAAGTTTTACATGATATCGTAATCAAAGTTCTTGAGTTTGATGCACAGCTCATTTCACCCATTTTCCTTTTTATCATGAGTTATGTCTGCAACATGTCCTTCGCCCACTCATCAGATTCGCACGCTTAAGGCTGCATCATCACACTACAAAAAAAACTTGTTTTTTTTGCGACGGAAATTTCGGAAAAATCCGTCCGCAAATCGAATTTGCGACGGATTTTGTGACGGAAAAAATTCCGTCGCTACTCGGCGTCGCAAAATTTTGCGACGGAAAATTAACAAATCCGTCGCAAAATTTGCGACGGAAAAAATTGCCGCAAAATTGTCGCCAAAAATCCGTTTTTAAATTAGCCACGAATACAATCCGTCGCAAATTTCGTCAAGAATATTCCGCCGCAAAATTGCGACGGATTTGGGAAGGTCCGTCGAAAAATTGCGACGGACGTAAGGTCCGCCGCAAAATTGCGACGGACGGTGCATGTCCGCCGCGAAATTGCGACGGATGTTCGCCCGCCGCAATTTTGCGACGGACGGTGCCTCTCCGTCACAAAATTGCGACGGAAAATTCTCCGCCGCAAATTTTGGCGGACGGTCCTCCGCCGCAAAATTGCGACGGACTTGTGCCTCTCCGTCGCAAATTTTGCGAAATTTCCGTCGCAATTTGCGACGGACGCAGCTCGTCCGTCAGCCGACGGATGTGTGCCCGTCTGTCGAACTTTGCGACGGACGGTAGATCCGCCGCAAAATCCGCCGCACATTCGTCCCCAAATTTCGTCGATATTTGCGACGGACACGATCCGTCGCTAATTTATTTCTATACAAAATTGGTCGCAAAATCATCGGAAAATTTGTCGCAAATTTCGTCGAAAAATTCGCGCGAATTTCGTCATAAGTTAGCGAAAAATTTAATAATAGCAAATTTTGGTTTAAAATATTTGTCGTTATTTTTACATCATTTCGACCACAAATTATTGTTCATATCAATCAAAAAAATGACATATAATTGAAACAGAAAAACGAACAAATCATAAATTCGACAAATCAGCCACAATGACATATAATTGAAATAAATAACATAACGAAAGTTATAAAGTCTGACATGATGCTATTTGATATCCAATATTACAATACATTGAAAACATAAGCTAAGAGACAGGGCAACCATAGAAGACGCAAAAAAACCATACAGAAGAAGAGGCGGCTTTGGTACGCTGGCAGGACACCAAAAGTAGTTACCTTCATCAAGACCTGAGGAAATGTCGATACAAAAATCAGTCCAGAATGTAACAAAAATAACAAAAATACGTTTCAGGACGAACATAAATGTTCTTACATATGAATATGAGTGAAATTATGAAAAACCAAGATTATGAAGCAAGCTTACCCAAAATTTTAACTAGGGAGACCGGAGAAAATCATCATCATCACCATCATCATCATCAGCATCAGCATCAGCATCAGCATTCTCGGCATCAATGTGTTGGTCATCACCTATTGGATTGGCTGGAGGTACAGGAGGCCCGGCATTGCGTTGGAAGTTAAGGTGTTCCATAATCGCTCTCACTTGTTCTTCCAAGTTATATATTCGTTCATCCTTCTTAAAAAGTAAATTATTCAGACGATCCACTTCTTGGTTCAATTGCTCCTCCACTCGTGACTTCCTTCGACCAGTCCCAGCGGCTGATGAACTTCCAGGATTATTCGGCATGTACATCCTTGACAACGATCCCAGCCCAAATATTTTCCCTTTTTTCGGCCCACCCGATGCCTCCATCCATAATGCCATATTATCAACTGGTGGCCGGGACTCAGGACAATCATCACTACCACTAGCACTACCACTTGCACCAATTAACAGATCATCATATTTTTCCTACATTAACAATGTAGATGAAAATAAAATCACTATATATATACCATAAATATTGAAAGCATTAACGGTTTTGCATTATAGTTTACATATAAGTCAAAGTATAACCTTACATACCTTAACAGCTTTTGCTCGATCGTCAATCCATGTCTTATCTTTCCTTTGGAATGTGCGTTCAAATGTAGCTGCAAATGTCGGTTCCGTCCCCAATTCATGTGCCTACAAAATGTAAACTTGAGTAACTGAATTAAATTAACTTATAAGTCATTTAACAGACTTACCACGTCGTTTTGCGATGCTCCACAATGTTGATAGAGCCCCAAAGATATGTGGCTGACCCATCACTAGAACTAGAAGATCGGTTCTTCTTATTCTGCTCCACAGAGTTGTCGACTCTGTTCGGATGCCCAAAATGTGTTAATTGCCACCCAATTGTCAGGTTGTAAAAAAAGACGACTTCACTTGCTTGCTCTTCACTCGATTCATGACATTTCGCATAAAATCACTTATTTTTTTTATCGAAAATTGTCTCACTTCATTGTCTTCCGTTTCGTCCCACGTGAACTTCCGCTGCAATAAATAAAAACACAAATTGAAAATTACTATGATGATCACATATCAATAACCATGCACCAAACACATATAGACAGATTTTGTAAAGTTCATGTCGGGAAAAATGTCTGATCCTTTAGATATCGAAAACTACAAAGTTGTTCGGTCTCTTTACATCATTCTTGACCATCAATATACTACACCAAACTTAATTTCTGAGAAAATAAAATATGTACAACTTACCTTGAACTCATTCCACCACATTTCTTTTTACTTCTTGTGGAACACTTCTGTAATAAAGATACTCTCCCATCCAGAAGTTTCTGACTATTTTGTTCGAGTTCTCTCACAATGACCGTAGCATTCGTGAATCTGCATTTATACAAATATTGTGCAACATGGATAAGTCAGTTAACATCAATATTTAAAGCCCTAAATATGACATATACTAAAATAAAAATGAAGTACTTACGAATCTCCACATGGACATATAAAAAATCGGTTATCTTCTTGCCCTCCGTTTCCGTCAATATTCGATTGTTCCGCCGAATAATGGGGTGGAACGGAAGGAGGGGGAGCTACAGGAGACTGAACTGGAGAATGTTCAGTTGGCATGTGGTGAAGTCCTGTAACATGTTGTTGATTGTGGGAGGAAGGGCCAACGTGCTCATATTGTGACGGACCATATTGTGGTTGAGGGTTCAATGCCGGGGCATGAGAAGAGGAAAGGGGACGGGGGCGAGGGCGAGGGGCGAGGAAGAGCCTCGTCTTCTAGACATAAATCCTCCACGTTTAAACTGACAAGTAGGAAGGTTATACGAATATGTAAAGAACTATTGACACGTATTACGAACACATAATGATGTACATGACCAAAACTTACCATTTTGATGAAAAGACTGAGAAAATGTTTCCTTCAAATGAGCCAATGTCGAAAGCTTATGACGTGTAATTTCCTACAAATAAATATACTATGAATCCCATTCATTTTCATATGAAACATCAATGTATGAGCACGATATGGGTGGCCACAGTATCAACATCACTATATGAATCGCATGCATTTTCATTAATTTTTTTTTTTTTCACGTACAAAAATTTATATTTCACTTTGAAAGTGAGTGGCCACAAATATTCTAAATCATTCTATAAAGTTTTGTAAGAAATAAATTATTATTGTTATTCTTAAAAATTTTTTTGGAGGTAAAAAAAAATTTCACTAAAAGTTGGTAGCCACCGATATTCTAAGACATTCTGTAAAGTTTTGAAATTTTAAGAATTTTAAGAATTTTTATATTATTAATTTGAATATAAATTTTTTCTTGAAAAAAAAAAATTCCATACTAAAATTGAAAGGCCACAAGTCGTCTAAACTATTAGGTATAGTTTTCCAAATTTTAGTCATTCTTTATTTTTACAATTTTTAAGGCAGGTTACAAAAATTAAATATAACTAAAAGTGGGTGGCCACAGGTATTATAAACCATTTCGTGACATTTTGGAAATTTTTAAATTCTAATTTTTTTTGCCATCTAAAGAAATTTAAATTTAATCGCAAGTTGATGGCCATATGTTTTCTAGGCAATTCTGTGCATTTTTTAAATTTTAAATTTTTTTACTTTTTCTTCACAAAAAAAAAATTTCCTTCATAATGGGTGATCACATTTATGTTAAGCATGTTATCATGTTATGGAAATTTTAAATTTTTTAATAATTTTTTTGCCGGAACGTTAAAAAATGTAAATTTCATTGAAAATGGGTTGGCACTAATAATTTTTGCAATTTTGTGATATGATGAAATTTTAGTTTGTTAAAAAGTTTAAAAAACTTTTATGGTCAAATTTCATATATGTTGTCAGTATTTACCGTTTTTTTTTAATTTTCCGTACTTTTTTATAAAATTATTTAATTTTCAAGTATTTTCTGCGAAAACGTTTAATCAATTATCCTATCGTCATTTAACGCTTAATCATCCACATAATAAACAAATTAACCAGTCGACCATAGATCAAAGTCATATGCAATCCTGAAATCGACCCGTAATTTAGCCAATCAAAAGTAATCCTAAATAATCCGTAACTAAATCCGACTAATTACCTAAACATACTAACTACGGATTAGAAAATAGACCTAATTAGTTTAAGGACAACAAAACCTTGTCTTCTCGCCGCCGTCGGCCGGGGCGGTGGCGGGCGACAGCAACGGGCGGGGCGGGCGAGGGAGACGGGCGGGCCGAGGGCGGGGCGACGAGGGTTAGGGAGACGGGCGCGGGCCGGGGCGGGGTGATGAGGGTGTGGAGACGGGCGGGCCGGGCGGGGCGCGACGGGCGTAGGGGCGAGAGGGGCGGGGCGGGCGGGCGGGGGGCCGCGGGCTGCGGGCGGGGCGGGCGAGAGACACCGGCGATGGGTGAGACGGGCGAGGGGCGGCGGAGTTGTATAACGGCGGGCATGCGGGCGGACGCCTGGCGGCGATCGCGACGGCGACGGACGAGAGTCGGGTGGGCGAGCGTCGGGTGGGCGAGCAAAACCAGATCTGAGTCGCGAGGAGATAAATCGCGACAATTTGCAACGGACTTTGCGTGTCCGTCGCAAATTTGCGACGGACTACCACCTCCGTCGCAAATTTGCAACGGAAACAGTCCGTCGCAAATATTTCACCGACAAATATTTGCGACGAACCAAGCATGTCCGTCACAAATTTGCGACGGAAATGATAGGTCCGTCGCAAATTTTCTATAAAAAAAATTTGGACGGAAATTACAAATCCGTCGCGGGAAAACGTCCTCGTTCAATTTGCGACGGACAATGGGTATCCGTCGCACATTTGCGACGGACAATGTGCATCCGTCGCAAATTTGCGACGGATAGTGTGTCCGTCGCAAATTTTGCGACGGACTGGTCTTCTCCGTCGCAAATTTGGCACGGTTTAAATTCCCGCGCAAATTTTCGACGGTCGCAAATTTGCGACGGACGTAGGTATGTCCGTCGCAAAATTTGCGACGGACGTGTGTCTGTCCCTCGCAAAAATTTGCGACGGAACAAAACAGGTCCGTCGCAAATTTTGCGACGGATCTATGTACGTCCGTCGCAAAATTTTGCGACGGACACGTTTTGTTCCGTCGCAAATTTTGCGACGGATCTATGTCGTCCGTCGCAAAATTTGCGACGGACACGTTTTGTTCCGTCGCAAATTTTGCGACGGATCTATGTATGTCCGTCGCAAAATTTGCGACGGACACGTTTTTTTCCGTCGCAAATTTTGCGACAGTCAGGTATAATTGTTGCAACGGGTAAAAATTTTCAAAATTTGCAATTGACAAATCTGAGTCCAGCGTAAATTTTTACCAGTAAATATTCCCTAACAAAATTTATGACGGACAGGTTGCGAGTCCGTCGCAATTTTGCACAGACTAAATGATCGTTGTAAATTTGTGACGTCTTTTTCTGTCAAAAATTTTAGCGTCTCATTGATTAGGGTCCTAAATTTGCTACGTCTTTTTTTCAGTCCAAAATTTTGGCATCTGAAATTTTGCAATGGAAATTGAAATATCGGAAATGTTACGGCACGTGAATAATATTTGACTTGTCGGCATTTAGGGACAAAATTTCCGACGATAAATTAAAATATAAAGAATAATCGACAATAACAATAATAAAAAGCACAATAACAATAATGATGACAACATAAAAAATAGCACTTGTAGCATTAATAATTACACATCTGTAGTGTGTTGTGACAAAAATTTTAATCTTCATCTTCAGTCTTCGTCTTCGTCTTCGTCTTCGTCCTCGTCTTCGTCCTCGTCTTCGTCCTCGTCTTCTGAATCTGTCTGAAAATCAGATTCAGAACATTCTTGTACATTTAATTCGCAAATTTCAGTTGGATCCACATCTATCATTGCTCCACACGGATCTCGTAAAGTTGGTATGTTATATTCCTCAATTTCAACCGTGTTACACACTTCCTCTTGTTGGTAGGCTCTATCCTTCCAGTGTTCCTCGATTTTCCTCCGTGCTTTGATTTTACATACAGCCCACCAATCAGCTTTGTCACGTTTCAAACTAGGAAATGATGCATAACATACTTGAATTGCTTGTTGTGCCAAGACAAATGGTTCATACTTCATATACCTTTTCTTGTGATTTATTTCAATCAAATTGAACTTCGTATGCACCTTCATTCCTTTGATGGGATCGAACCACGTGCACTTAAATAACACAACCCGCATCATTAATGGTCCAGGATACTCTATCTCTATGATTTCATCCAACAAGCCATAAAAATCATCTTTCCAACTGTCACCATTGGATGACCGAACAGACACACCACTATTCATTGTGGATTTTCCCATTCCGTATTCTTGAGTATGAAAATTATATCCATTTATGAAATATGCTGGCCAACTTCGAACTTTTAACTGTGGACCCCATGATAGATAATATAGCAATCCTTGCCCTCCAAATTCATCATAATTACTGTGAACCTAGAGTTACACATGTAAAGTCAATAATATATATTTTACTAAATGATGTATAATGTATATAATTTTAATAACTTGGTTTTGATCCATAGGCAACTTACATATGTCTTGAACCATGCTGCAAATTGTTCATCGCACAAACGGTCAAACTCATTTGGTTGTAGTCCAGCCATTGAAGTTTGGAAAATCCTAATATTAAAAATCATATTATTATTAGAAAATATTTGACACGCAAAACACATATTTGCAAATTTACACTTACTTGAAGTATGGCTCGACTTCTGGGCAGTTCAGTAAAATATAAGTATGGGCTGCATGAAATTCTTCGCCTGATAAGTATCTGGGTCGACATGCGCCGCATGGTCGACCCAGATAATTGAAAATAGAGAATGCCGTGCAATTAGGATCAATGGGGCCCTCATCATTTCTGCCTGCTCTCCGGCTCTTGCACTGAACGTGCGGCTCAAAATAGTATGATGCAAATGTTGTCACTTCTTCCACAATATATGCATTACAAATTGAAGCTTCAACACGTGCCTTATTCTTCACTTTTTTTCTTCAAATGATATAAGAATCTAGTTGAAATAGAAAGAAGCTTATCGGAACATATTATATAATAAACTAATTGGAACTGTATTTAAAAAAAAAATATTACCTCTCAAATGGATACATCCATCGAAATTGGACGGGACCTGCAACTTTGGCCTCATAAGGCAAGTGAACTAACAGATGCTCCATCGAATCAAAAAACGCTGGAGGAAATATCCTTTCTAAGTTGCAAAGAATAATTGGAATATCTCTCTCTAGTTTCTCCATGTGCAATGCTTTTAACACTGTCGAGCAAATATCATGGAGGAAATTACTTAATTCTGTAATTGCGCCCCATACAAAGTTCGGTAGAACTTCCTTCAAAGCTATTGGAATTAGTCTTTCCATTAGAATGTGACAATCATGACTCTTCAAACCTGTCAACTTGCATTCATTCAAATCAACACATCTCCCGAGATTCGAAGCATATCCATCAGGAAACCGCACAGATTTCAACCATTGACAAACAACTCGCCTCTGCTCCTTATCCAATGTATAAACTGCTTTCGGTTTTGGTCCCCTGCTTCTTGCATGCACAGCTAGTATTGGCCGATCGCAAATATCTGTCATATCTTTTCTTGCGTTCAAGTTGTCTTTTGTTTTTCCAGCGACATCCATCACAGTATTTATGACATTATCGAAAACATTCTTTTCTATATGCATGACGTCAAGATTATGATGAATAAGATACGTCTTCCAATATGGTAGATCCCAAAATATACTGCGTTTTGTCCACTTATGTGAACTTCCGTAACGCAAAAGTCGTGCCATGCGGGTTCTCAACAACGGTTGGAAAGTCCTGCACACGCTCCCAAATTTGATCGCGGTCAACCTCAATGGTGGACGCGTTCTTTCAGTCCTATTCTTGGTGAACTCTTTCTTATTCCTTCTGAAAGGATGACTTGGCGGCAAAAATTATCTGTGACAGTCAAAATAGCAAGGCTTCTTTCCATGTTTTAATCTAAATGACTTTGACCTCTCCAAACATATCGGACATCCTAAGATCCCAGCTGTACTCCATCCAGATAACATTCCATAAGCTGGAAAGTCATTTATCGTCCAAAGAAGGGCAGCCTTCATTACAAACATTTGATCGGTAGAAACGTCATACGTCGGGACACCTTCAGCCCATAGTCGTTGTAACTCCTCAATCAATGGTTGCATATAAATATCTATCAACTTCTTCGGATTTTGCGGCCCTGTCACGATCAATGTCAAAAACATATAAGGTGTCTTCATGCACATACCAGGTGGAAGATTGTACGGCGTTAAGATAACTGGCGGCATGAATAACTTTTTCCTGTTTTCCCAAATGGAGCAAATCCATCGGCACATAAACCTAACCTGATGTTCCGAGGTTCCATTGCAAACTCAGGGTATGTTCTATCAAAATGTTGCCATGCCTCCGCATCTGAAGGATGACACATTAGACCTTTTTCTGTTTCATGATTTGCATGCCAAGTCATGTGTTCAGCAGATGGCTTTAGACGCATAAAGCCTTTGCAATCTGGGGATTAATGGCGATAAAACATTTGCTTGCATGGTCTACGCTTCGATTACGACCCAACCTCCTATTAATCTTGTACCTAGGTTGGCTACAGAATTTGCAAGATTCTGCATTTTCATCATCTCTCAATATAGCATACAACTCCTACTACATACATCAATTCTTACAACCGGAAGCCCTAAGTTTTCCACTAGTTTTTTCATATCATAAAAATCACTTGGCATGTTGTTATCACGAGGCAATGATTCCCGCATTACTTTAACAAAAGAGTTGAAGCAATCCATGAGACACATTATGCTCTGTCTTGATATTTAATAGTCGGGCTGTCACCGATAACTTAGTGTGGTCCTCACAACCTGCCCATAGAGGTTCATCTGCTGCTTTCAACACATCCCGGAACTGATTAGATTGAAAAGTTTCATTATCCACATTTTCCTCAAAACCCGTTACTCCTATATCTTCCAATTGTGAAGCATGACTAGTACTCGCTTGTTCACGTGTAGGAGTAAAACTAGTACTTACATGATTTGATTCTGGGACAAAATTATAACTAGCTGCATCAATCACCATCCTCTCGTATGGGTTCAATTGCTCATAATAGCCACATTCTTCCCTAACTGAAAATTGGTCACTTCTTCCATATCCTTCATCAGATATAAATGGTTCACCATGGAAAGTCCAATTATAATAGTTCGGAGTAAACCCAAATCTAGTAAGGTGTTCTCTAACTTGATCACACACAAGAAATTTACCATTACCGCACTTTTTGCACGGACACCTTAACTTATTTCCATCCATAAACTCATATTTACTACTAGCAAAGTCTAAAAATAGTTCCAACCCAGTACGAAACTCATCTGTTAATCCTTGATGTCCGGGTAAGTTTTTATTATACATCCAAGCCCTTTCTCTTTGCATTGTGTCTGTATTAAAATATAAAATTCTGGTAAAATATTTAAAATATCATATCTATTGTTCTTAATTAAAACTATAAAATTTTGGAAATTATAATTTTTTTTAGTCACGCAACAATTAATATGAAATTGCAAAAATAGAAAAAATTACAATGTAAAGAAGACTTACCTAAATATTTGACTGAAATATTGGTAGGACAAAGTGATCAATTTGATGAGAATTGCAAAGTCCACTTGGATTGCGAGACCTTCAATTAGGTACAAACCCAGAAAAGATTAATCACATAAGAATCTACATTTTTTATTAATTTTTAATGAACGATGGAAACGGAATTCATCCCTCACAAATTTGCGACGAATAAATGAAAATTCCATCGTAAATTTGTGACAGAAAATAGGATAGGCCGCAAATTGTGCTCCGTCGCAAATTTGCGACGGAGACCGGTTTTACGACGGAGTGCAGTTTCCGTCGCAAATTTGCGATGGAAACCGCACTCCATCGCAAATTTGCGACGGAATCGTTTTTTGTCCGTCGCCGCAATTTGCGACGGATAAAAATTCGGTTCCGTCCGCAAATTTGCGACGGACAAAAACGGTTCCGTCGCAAATTTGCGACGGCCAAAAATGGTTCCGTCGCAAATTTGCGACGGAGAAAAGGGTGTCCGTCGCAAATTTGCGACGGAAACCGATCTCTGTCGCAAATTTGCGACGTATTTTCAATTATCCGTCGCAATTTTGCGACGGAAAACGGTTCCGTCGCAAAACCGCGTGGGCCATTCTCGCTCATCCGAAGGCGGTCAGATTCACCGGTCACCGGTCATTACACCGTGATGCGAATACTGAAAAAATTAAACATAAACATATATTAAAATAAAAATTACAATGCAACGACGAATAGTTGTGAAGTTAGCAATTTTGCACTTACCGGTACAAAAGCTTCACCGAGATTAATACGTGCGTGCGCGGATTTTGCTGATTTCAGATATATGAAAGCGGGAGAAAAGCGATAAAGACTGAGAGAGAGACACAGCAAGAGAGAGCGCGACAGACAGCAAGAGCGAGCGAGAGAGAGATAGCACGGGTTGATAAAGTACGAATTTGCGACGGACGGGTGTTTTCGTCGCAAATTTGCGACGGACTGACAATGCCGTCGCAAATTTGCGACGGATTTTGCGACAGTCGTATTATTTGTCGGAAATTTGCGACGAAATTTCTTCCGTCGCAAATTTGCGCGACGGTTCTTGACGGAAGAAATTTCGTCGCAAATTTTGCGACGAAATTTGCGACGTAGTATATTTTCCGTCGCAAAAATTTGCGACGGAAAATTTTTCGTCGCAAATTTCCGCTGCAAAAATCCGTGTTTTTTTGTAATGTCATTAAATTGGTATTCGCTTAAGGGTGAATGCTAGAATGTAAAATATATTTTTTCTGTTGTACTCTAATAGCTTAAGCTTTCGTAGTAATCAATAGCACATAGATGCACATTTAACTTTAAGTGTAGTTTGTCCCTTTCATGGTATATTCTTAATGATTATAGGTATCATTTCGTGCAACCAAAATAGTAGAAGATCGGTACAAGAAATCAATTGATCTAATACACTCCTAGTGTACCTATTTGCTAGAATCAACCTGCCTCAAAAACATTATAAAAAGGAAATAACAAATGTTTAAATGCTAGCAGGAGATATAAATGAAGGAATTTGGGATTCACCGATCATCTGAACCGAATTCCATTTCTCGAATTGTTTTAGTCTTGACATCAGTTAAGTAACCCCTGATAGATAAGTACAAAAAGATCGAAATATTAATTAGTGAAGTTATTTCTTCGAGTAACTAACCTATTAGAAGAATCTAATGGAAGGGAGTAAAAAAAATTAAAAAAAAGTGGAGTAGGCAAAAAGATCGAGTCCCAATTGTGCAAATTCCCTTCTCTCACTGCTCTCCCTCCTCTCGAACCCTCAAAACTCTCCTTTCATGTAATCTATATAAACATACAACAATATACTCTTCCCTTGTGATTGCTTTTCGGTCAGTCTCTTCCCTTGTGATTGCTTCTAATAATGACAAGTAGAATTCTAAATGGAGGTAGGAACACATCATTAATGTTCACTATAGTTCGATATTGTATACTTTTCCCTTTTCTCTAAGATTGATTATCCACATCAGATTTTGAAGATAAAACTGGTCACTGCTATCTTTAAGCCATTGGCCAAAGAAATAATTTTAGCTAATCAATTTCCATATTTACACATGGTATCAATAAGATAACAAGAAACTGTTGTCAACATTGTCACTTATTCACACTAATCGTCGTATTACCTTCTTTGGGAAGAGGATGTCAGGGTTCATCCTAAGAAAGATTTCTATGAAAACCATAGGCCAACATATTCTTCTTTCAAAACCAAGCAAAAGCTACCATCAGAAAAGTATCGGTAATTACAAAAGTTTGTGGTGAATAAAAGCACCATATTGTACTAAATGGCACAGGCCTCCGTGAAGTTTTGTAGATATCGGTGCTAAGGGTCCAAGCGCTTGGACGCCAACCTTCTTCAAGGCCACGGCGGTAGCCAGCCCCGCAATTCTGGCGCCCGCTATCACCACCTCCTCCATGTATACAATCGTCTTCAAGCTAGCGAGCGGGTATGGCGTTGTTTCTTTGCTTTGAAATTGGCAAATCCGTTCATCTTTTAATAGCTATATACGTGGTT
Source organism: Syzygium grande (assembly GCA_024733475.1). NCBI lineage: Eukaryota > Viridiplantae > Streptophyta > Magnoliopsida > Myrtales > Myrtaceae > Syzygium > Syzygium grande. The sequence continues at coordinate 5,616,663 of JAMXDD010000003.1, forward strand.
ATGTAAGCTCAACTTGGCTCAGTCATGGAAACTATATAATTGTTATATAGAAGAATAGGAAGGGAGAGCAATGATTGACGCGGCATGTCTTCGGAAAGGAACAAAACCTAGGCCCCTTGATTGGTTAGAATATTCGCAATTTTGTTTTAAGTGAAAATAAAGAAGTTTTCTAATTTCTGTTTTTTTTTAGAAATAAAATTTTTCAGCAGAACTAGAATGTTACAAATTTATTAGTTGTGTTGGCTTCAAAGTTTATACGTCTTTTCGTTTGTTATATGTGTTTATAACCTCAATCAATTTTGAAGATGAAACAAGTCATTTGCTTTTGTTTCATGGTATTTAAGTTCTTTCAAAAGGGGAGCTTGATTTATTTTGTTTTAAACCCACTCGATAACCAATGCCTTTCTCCATGTCACATGGATGTTTAAATTGTGGTATCATTATCAATTGCTCTAAAAATTTAAACTATTAAATGACGGTGCTCTTTAATATTTAAATATACTAGTACTCTTTATCATACTAGATTAGGCTTTGACTTACAACTAAAACTTGAAAAGATATAATTAGTGAAGCAAATAGGGGTCTAGAAAGATTTGAGTTCAATTATTCAGCAAAATTTAAGAAAATTATTTGACCCGGGAATATAATAATTGATATAGTAAAATTAATTTAGATAATTCTAAGAAAATATATTTATAACATATTTGTGAATTACATTATTAAATTTATTTTTTATATTTTCTTCTTTTCAAACCAACTTACTTTAAATATAGCATATCTCATTTCTAACTAATATGTTTAGAAGAAAATCAAAATGAAGCTAAACCACTTAATTCAAAATTGAGTTAAAAAAAAAGATAAGATTGATAAGATTTTTATTTTAATGATAAAATTTCTTTAATTTGATCAAATATATAATCGTAAGAGTGAAATAAATGTCACTCTTTATTTAATCCAGTAGAACTATAAGAATATAAAACTTGCACACTTTACTGAAACAAATTATGTACATTTCATTGATTTTTTTTTACTTTCTTCTTGTGAAATTATCTTATTTTAAATATATCATTAATCAATTAGTAAAACCATTTGGACTAAATTAAAAATGAAAATGCTTTCATATATAGTTCACTTCATTTGAAATTAACTTATGAAATCAGATAAGTGAGAAGTCTAGAAGCTTAAATCAATCAGGATTGTAAGCATAGATTGAAATTGTCAAACCATATCACTATAGAATCAATAACCAAGATTTATATATACATTACGAAACACTATTTTTAATAAAAGTGATAAATGTACCTTTTACATTGTCTTTTACACACTTGCACTGGATGTTCACATAATTATAATTTATGATATGTAGGTTATCTTTCATATTTGTAGGATTTTACACATTTTGGTTTACTAGAGGTTTATGAACATAAATGTTTCATGGCATGCATTAACAAAACCCTTATCTTTGTTAACAAATTCGGGATAGAAATATCGGCAACAATTTCTCTTAACTCGTATTTCTACTCGATTTTTTTTTTTACATTTTCATTAGTTAAAAAACTTCAAATCCTGCATTATGATTTGTTTTTTTTTAAATTCAAAACAATTGAAACTTTCATAGAATGATTAATACCACAAAAAATTCCAAACTTGTACATATATGATAGATTTACCCAAAACTACTTTTTTTTTTTACCAATCAAGTTCCCAAACTGATACATTTGTGACAAATTTATCCTCCATTAAGTTATTTAATACAAAAAAAAAAATCACAAACTAGTGCATCCGGGGACAAGCGGAGAGTTAAATTTCAAATTGGTACATTCACAACTGTCTTGTGTCATTTTGTTTTTTGGTCAAAAGATAAGATGTTTCATTAATTAACTAACAAAAGGATAACATAAGTTATGGGTTTCTGAACATAAAAGATCCCGTAGAGATAATGGCACTTTTAGAAGCCAATCTTGCGGTAGGGCTTTCTTGCGATGTGTTTTGGCTAATAAATCTGCCACTTGATTTGATTCGCGGGGATGGTAGACAAGCTCTACAGCTTTTAACCGAGACAGCTTTTGTTTGCATTCCTCAATGATGGCCTGAATCTCCCACGGGCCCGAAGTCTGGCCCATTATGCTCTCCACCAAAGATAAGCAGTCAGAACTCACCACCACGTGTAGATCAAAGACTCCTCTCTGCAGATCGGTTTTGCTTTTCCACAAATCGGTTTAGGTCTTCTAAGTACAACAAAGCCGCGTGCAAAGCTAGGGTTTCAACTTCCATCACCGAGGAGGCTACCACACTTTTAGCAAAACCACCCACAACTCTCCCAGTAGAATCTCGGCAGATCCCGGCGACGGCACCCACCCTCTCGCCTTCGACGATTGACCCATCGATGTTTAGTTTTAATCCGCCGGTCTCTGGAGGAGTCCACGAAACAGGTGAGTTCCCCTTTCGCTTTTCTCTGTTGATCACTTTGGGGTTCCAACGCTTGAAGTTTTTGTCCAAGGCACATGCTTCATCGACTATCAAGCGTGGATCTGGACTTCGATTCTGAAAGACGACTCTGTTTCGAGCCAACCAAATTTTCCACAATACCCCGGCGACTAGTTCAGGTGATGGTGAGTCTGTATTTTGTAGCAAAATTGCCAACAGCCACCTGTCGATTCTAGTAATTCCGTAGCGGGAGATATGTATTTGCAGTCGGTAGTCTGACCAAACTGCTTTTGTCCATTCGCAGAGTAAGAAGAGATGCTCTGTTGACTCAGGGGTTTGCCTGCAAACAGGGCAGAGGGGATCGGGCGTTATTGTTCTCTTGCATAAGTTCTCACGAGTTGGTAAGCTATTCTGGCACACACTCCAAATGAAGTGCTTGATTTTTGGCATGGTATTGAGGTTCCAGATTTTCTGCCATAAGGAATTGGGAAATTGATATGAGGAGGAGGCCTGGTTGTGATTCTGCTGATGTTCTAATGGCTGCATTCTGTTATAGGAGTCTTTTACAGTGTATTTCCCAATTTTATTCCCTGCCCACACGAGCACATCTTCTTTGGGGGTAGAGCTCAGCGGTATAGCCATGATTTCCTCTACTATATGCTCGCTGAAAAGAGAGTTCAGTTTCTGTTCATCCCAACATTGCTTTCCCTGAACAAACAATTCTTCGACTCTTTGGGGGTCTTCTGAGTTAGCTGGTCCTCCGATCAAACCCTGGGGTAACCACCTGTCTTCATAAATTTTAATTGATTTCCCATTGCCAACGACCCATCTGATTGATGGGTAGGTGGTGTCTCTCCCCATTAACAAACTTAGCCATCCCCACGATGGTCGGGAGCCTTTGTTGGCGTTCCAAAAGTTAGCTCTGGGAAAATAGAGTCTTTTAATGAGTTGACTCCATAGGGCTGAGGGGGATTGGACTAGTCGCCAGGCCTGCTTCCCCAACATGGCTTTGTTGAATGTTATGAGATCCCTGAATCCGAGCCCACCCTCCAATTTCCTTGACTTGAGTACCTTCCAGTTCTTCCAATGAATGCCCGTCTTTGATCCGTTCTGTTTCCACCAAAACGAAGCTATTTTTTGTTCAATCGCTCTACAAATGGAGAGGGGAATCTTAAAAATTGACATCGCATATTGAGGTATAGCTTGCACTACGGAATTTTATCAAAGTCTCCTTTCCCGCCCTTGAAATAAGCTTTTCCTTCCAGCCCTCTAACTTCATGTTGACCCTAGCCAGAATCCAGGCAAACATTTGCTTCTTTGAGGTCCCCCAATCAGAAGGAATGCCTAAGTACTTCCCAGTCTTTTCTATCACAGGAACTCTCAACTCCTCGGCCATATTTTTCTTCAGATCAGGTGGGCAGCCATTGCTAAAATAAATCCCTGACTTGTTCAAGTTTATTGCTTGGCCGGTTGCAAAACAATATTGATTCAAAACCCCTGCTAGATTCTGACATTCACTAATTTTCCCATCTAAGAAAAATATGGCATCATCAGCGAACAGTAGATGCGAGAGTGTTGGACAAAACCTGTTCAATTTAATTCCTTTTATGCTGCCGTCTTCCAAAGCTTTATGCAGGAGATGGGACAAGACATTAGCCATAATGATAAAAAGATAGGGGGAGAGTGGGTCACCTTGTCTAATGCCTCGAGATGGTTGAAAATACTCTTGAGGTTCCCCATTAACCTTCACACTGAAAGTGATGGAGGATACACAATTCATAATCATAGTCACCCATTTCTCATTGAAACCCATTTTTAGCATGCAAGCCTCCAGAAATCCCATTCCACTCTATCGTAGGCTTTTTGCATATCAAGTTTTAGAATCGCCTGGAATTTTTTCTTTCTCTTCCTGATTCTCAATTGGTGCAAAACCTCCTGTACAATCAGTATATTGTCCTGGATTTGGCGTCCACTGATGAACGCGCTTTGCTCCATGGTAATTATTCCAGGGAGCCAAGGTTTCAATCGATTTGCCAACACTTTGGAAATGATTTTATAGCTGACGTTGCATAGGCTTATGGGTCTATACTGACTCATGTTTTCTGGGTTTGGGACTTTGGGAATCAAAGTGATGAGAGTTTTGTTGATCTTTGGGTCAAGCGAGCCCGAGTCAAAGAAGTTCTGGACCATTTGGAAGATGTCATACTGAATGAGCTCCCAGTGGTGTTGGTAGAACTGGCCATTTAGTCCGTCAGGTCCTGGGGCTTTTGTTGGGGCTATTTGAAAAACAGCATTCCTCACCTCCTCCATCGTCATTGGTGCCAGTAAAGCCCCATTCATACTCTCCTTAACTATGCATGGGCATTGATCCAACACTGGTTGGAAATTCCTTGATCCCGTGGTGGAATAAAGGGAGCGATAGTACTCGGTTATATGCTTTTTCAGTACTGCCTCATCTCGACTCCATGTGGATTCGTCAATTTTTTAGCATAGATATTTTATTTCTCTGTCTCCTTTGCACCGTTGTGGCATGAAAAAACTTGGTATTTCTATCTCCATAACTCAGCCAGTTGATGCGAGATCTTAATCCCCAATACAGTTCCTCCTGCCTCCATAGCTTTTCGATTTTCCCGTTGATAGCCTGAATTTTTTCTTTGGTAGATTCCCCAGATCTCCTGTTTGTGAGTGCCACTAGCTGTTTTTTGAGATCTTCAATTTGGCGATACGCATTGGAAAACTTTTGACGACTCCATGTAGAAAGGGCCTTGGTAACGTTTCCTAGTTTAGCTGCCACTTCCCCCTGTTGAGAGGGTGTGTCTAGCCAAGCTTTGGTAACAATTTTATCATATTCTGTATCATCCACCCAATAAGCTTCAAATTTGAACTCTTTTTTCCGTGCTTCATAATTTGGGTAGAGCGAGAGAAGGATTGGACTATGATCGGAGCCAATGGCCGAGAGTGCAAAGGCTTCCGCGGTTGGGAACGACACCCTCCAATCTAAGTTACTGAGTACTCGGTCGAGCCTTTTTTTTTACCAAGTGAACCCCCTCTCTATTGTTGGACCATGTGAACGCACATCCCTTACTTTCAATGTCCATAAGTGAGCAGTCATATAGAAAATCTCGAAAAGCAACTTGTCTGTAGTAATCTGCTTCTCTCTTTCCCTCTTTCTCCCAATTGTATAGAATTTCGTTGAAATCACCAAGGCAAATCCATAGCTTCTTGTGTCATTTAATTTTGACGACTCCATGTAGATAGGGCCTTGGTAACGTTTCCTAGTTTAGCTGCCACTTCCCCCTGCTGGGAGGGTGTGTCTAGCCAAGCTTTGGTAACAATTTTATCATATTCTGTATCATCCACCCAATAAGCTTCAAATTTGAACTCTTTTTTCCGTGCTTCATAATTTGGGTAGAGCGAGAGAAGGATTGGACAATGATCGAGCCAATGGCCGGGAGTGCAAAGGCTTCCGCGGTTGGGAACGAAACCCTCCAATCTAAGTTACTGAGCACTCGGTCGAGCCTTTTTTTTACCAAGTGAACCCCTTCTCTATTGTTGGACCATGTGAACGCACATCCCTTACTTTCAATGTCCATAAGTGAGCAGTCATATAGAAAATCTCGAAAAGCAACTTGTCTGTAGTAATCTGCTTCTCTCTTTCCCTCTTTCTCCCAATTGTATAGAATTTCGTTGAAATCACCCAGGCAAATCCATAGCTTCTTGTGTCATTTAATTAAGCAATTTGACAGTAAAATTTAACAAAAACTAACGGATAGTAAATTTGTCATAGGTGAACCAATTTAAAATTTTTGGTGATAAAAAAATTAGTTTGGGATAAATTTGTCACATGTGTACCAGTTTGAGATTTTTCGTGGTAATAACCCTTTATAGAATATGAACCTCATACATGAACTCATATATATATATATATATATATATATATATATATATATATATATATATATATAACTCTTCTGATAATTTTGAGCAATATTTAAATTTTGATGGGAAAGGTGAATGGAACAATCAAAAAAGTTATCAGGGAGAAAGAAAGACAAGGAATAAACAAAGGAAAGTGGAAAGGAAAAATAATATATAAAAGGAGGAACAGAGCACAAAGAGGTGATCGATTTGTCTTTTTATTGATTTTATTCCAATTATTGCTTGTCTGGAACACACCAAGTAGCTGCAAAGCAGGAGACACACCCACACCTTTACTCTATTGAACAGTCACCCTCACCTCAATTTTGTATGATTTTTTCTGAGCCACCCTTGTTTTCGAATGGCTCACATGTTTTGTAATTATCGAATTGTAGAGATAGAAATTGGGCAACATGGTCCAGAATGGAATGTGTCCCACCATTTGGCCTTAGGAAACTCTAGCAAGCATTAAGCATAAAGTATTCATGGGAAATTGCTTGGAGAATGTACGCCTCACTTTCAATATGTTATTCGTTATTGAGTTTCCAAAATAATTTCTTCCTACTGAAAGTAGAGCTCCAAACATAAATATAGATAAATGACACAAATGGTCTTTGAATTTTGATCATATGTACAATATGATCCTTGAACTTTAAATCTATTTAATGTGGTCCTTGAACTTTAACTCAATGTGCAATGTCGTTTATAAACTTTTAATTTGCTCAATGTAGTTCATTGACCTTTGATACATGTTTAATTTAGTTTATAGACTGTATGAAAATATTCAATGTTGTTCCTGAACTTGAATTATTGAAAGGATAATATTGAACATTTTCATACAATTTATGGACTAAATGGAACATGTATTAAAAGTCCATGGACCTCAAATTAATGTCTAACAATTTCCCAAATTAGCGTGAGCAAGTCTACTTAGCCAATGAAAAACTCAAATCATCTGAAGCTGAATCTTTACTCTAATCAATAAAAAAAATCTGCGAAGTAACTGTTACTACCCAAAAGAATCAACCTATCAAACTAAAAAATAAAAGTATAAAACTTCAATAAATCACTTGGCAATAGAATACCATGAAAGTAGTTTCCTCGTGATTAATTAAGGCAATAAGGTAACTCAAGCCTATACAAACTAGCACTCAACGGTTCCAGCTCAAAAGCTATGCCCTCGTAATTCGATACTCCCTGAAACTTTCACCATTTTCGAAAGTGAAGCAACTAGACACGCTTGAACCAAGAGACAGATTATTCATATCCTCAATTGAGCACAAATCCACCACTAGAATAAACCATCGCATACTGAAACACCATAAACAGGATGTTACAAAAGTTTAAAGCGCAAGCGAAAGAGAATTGATCACTTGCAGGCTGACATGCCGACGCCAAGATCCCGAAGCCGGAGAGAGCGAATAAGCCACCAGAGGAGAGGACAACGTCCTGAACTTTTTTGTTATGAATTCCAATAAACTTCATCACTGTCTTGTTAGAATATTTAGATATTATTTGCCTCTCCAGTTACATATCCACGCTTTAGGCTTAGGCCAAAGTTCAGCTTATGTTCGAGGAAGAGGGTTAGAATATTTAGATATTAAATTGCATATGCATCTAATAGCTTAAATTTTGAGAACAGTTAGTAATTATCCCATTAAATTTCACGGAGTAAGATAAGAATAAGAATGCAAAAGAGAGACATGCATAATCCTCAGAGAAAAGGTATATAGATAAACATCCTAATATTGCTGACGCGTCCATATAAAATAAAATAGAAGACCATTAACCATTTGCAACTCGCTAATTAGGTGGAGCTTTCAGGTCCACATGAAGGCAAAGAGGAGACAGTAGGAAGCTTCCCACAATCATATTTTTTTTTTTTTTTGGTAACCCAGGATCCCCCTCAAGACGGCTGGCAGCCTGTAAAGAAACCCAGGGCGACACGTCTTCACCACCACACACACACGTGCCACCGTTAAGTCACCCTGCAAGATCCGGGATTCGAACACTCAACCTTTGCGAGAGGAAGAGTGCGCTGGGCCAAAGCCGCCACCCAAAGCGGGTGGTTCCCACAATCATATTGTGCAATGCTATTTACTATTATAGCCACGAGAAGCCTATAGAACACATCTCTCAGGCACTTCATTAATCCACTAGATCCATCTTGCTGCAAATAACCTGAGAAGTACGACGCTGTTATCAATATGACGGCCCTCAGTCTCCTCTCCTTTGCGTACCTCTCTATAGCAAATCCAATATCTCGGATCACGAGTTGGCCGTGCTTGGAAATCTAGTCCCCGTGGTGCCGGCCCAATACTAGCGCGTCCTCAACCGCTGAACATCCGCCCTGCCCCAAGTCGAGGGTCATCGGGTGCATAGCGTCACCGGCCACCGTGACGTTTGATCAGGCTAGGTTTCCGAACAAGACGTCCCAAGGATAGCGGAACATCAGCGGGGCCCATGTCAAACTCGAGAGATCGATGCGCTTGACGACGTCCAGGTACACCGGCAGGAAGTACTTTGCCAAATTTTCGCTCACTTCCTTCTGTATCATTTCTGGATCTACTCCGTTCTCCATACCTTGATGAATTGAAACGTTAAAGATCAAAGAAGATCAGCAAGTAATTATTAAAGGGGTATCATAGTCCAGTAAATGCTAAGAATCAGAAAAAAAAAATTACCAGATATTGATTAGAAATAATTTGTAAAGAGTCGGCTCTAATGAGTCAATGTTTATCATATACATTCATCCCCCAATTAATGAATTAATTGTATTTCTTTTTTTATTCCTGCTAAAAGCAAACTGGCTACCTTTCTTTGTAGTATATCAAGAAAAAAGTGACTAACTCGATATCATTAAAAAAATAAAATCCAAAACGAAGGGAAGATAAAAGGTGAAAACTAGATCCAATGGTACCTTTAAGAGGACACTCCCCCAGGAAAAACCAGTAAATTTCCTTATCGTTGAGAGTAACAAAACCTGCCCTCTTGCCCACATCCACAAATTGTTGAAACGTGCAGCCGTGGTCTAATCCGTGGCCCTCTGGGAACACGGACAACCCACGCACTGCCTATCGGCCCGAATAGGCCGGCGAGCGAAGTCCTAGCCAATTGGCCACAACAGAGTGCACGCCGTCGCATCCCACAACAGCCTACACGCACAAATAATCAAGGTTCCGATAAGTTCAAAGTCAGCATGTTACCGCAACTTATTTCGATTCAAAAGAAGGTACTCGAGGACTGTAGAGACCTTGGACTTTATGATGGTCCCATCATCAAGCGTGACAACACAAATGGATGAGCCTTGTTCTACTTGGGTTTCGATAAAAGTTATCTTGGAAGAGAATCGAATGGTATTCGGAGGAAGCTCCTCCGCCAGGACTTCCGACAGGACCCTTCGATGAACCGCTCTTGGTGGGCCTCCAATCCTACTTTAATGCACGAGGCATGGTTCTCTATCATTAGCATTTGAAGAACACATGCATAAAATTTATTGAATAAGATTATCCAATTTTATCTAACAAAAAGAGCTTTAAACAATCAAACTTAACTAATTGGCGATCTTCTTCAAAAATGAGCTGTAAAAATAGGGCTTATTTGTGAGTCATTCGTATCCTTTTGAGCCAATGAAGTACAATTAGTAGAAGATTACAAGAAATTGATTGATCCAAAACATTAAACAGAAATTTAAGGAAACAAGCGACGATGAAAAGGTAGGTAGAAAACATGAGAGGAGTTTGAGAGTCACCGGTTATTTGGAGCATAATGCACTTCTCGGATTGATTTAGTCTGGACATCAGTTATGTATCCCCTGATAGACAAGTACCAAAAAAATGAGAATATCAACGAGTAAAATTATTAATTCTAGTAACTGAGAAATTGTCCAATAGATTCAAGGTCAAGCATCCCAGATCTTTATTTTTTTTTTTTTAAAGAATCATTTACGAAGTTCCCCACACCTAGAATTGATTTAACCAAGTACAAAATCAATGTAGAACTTATCTTTTCACTCTGCATATCTTTGCTTGGACAACCCATTGTTCTTTCTCACTGATATAACACTTTCTCCCTTGATTTGATGTATATCAAGGTATTTAGTTGCACTATTATGAGAATGAATCCCATCAGTTCCAATAGGTAAATTTCACGAGGTCGCCACTAGGCATGCAACCCTCCTGGTAAAGGGATTAATGGGTGGGGCCGGAGAATACTAAGTCCAGGATTCGATCACCGTGAATACCATACACGCATGTACATAAAAGATACGAGTAAGACCACAAAAAAATTTCACGAGGTCATTGGAATTCATTGCATTTTACATATATGAGATGGGGAGCTTTTCACCTCTTCTAAGAGATGCTTACACTAATTCATCATCCATCAAAATCGAAACGCCCGAAATTATGTCTACCATTTCCGGTATTAGCAGCAAAATCACTCATAAAAGTCCCGATTTGCGATTGTTGAAGTAAGATTCGATTGGCTTTTAATACTCTCAAATGATTCCTCACCTCATTCCCGTAAATCCACAATAATCAGAAGTTTGTGTTAATGTATAAAGAGCAAACAAGGGCCTTACTTGTGGAAAGGATCATAAAGGGGCACGAGCTTGTCCGAAACCCCGAGTGCGTTGAGGGCAAGCCACGCATTAGGGTGGAGACCGAGAGCCACGCCAGTCACTCGCAGCTCCTTCGATCTCTCAAGGACGAGCATTCGGATGCCGACCTTCTTCAGGGCCACCGCCGTCGCCAACCCCACAATGCTGGCGCCCACTATCACCACCTCCTCCATATATCGGTCGTCTTCGAATTTTCAAGCTCGTGAGTGCGTATGCGCCCGCGTTGTTGTTCTGAATTGGGATGAGGAGTCACTTGTACTAGGGTCGCTATTTATCGCGCGGGAAGGTTTGCTGTCCTTGCGATAGCTACGTACCTCCTTACGTATGCTATTGAAACAACACTGAATGAATATTACAGCTGCAGAACAAATTTTCACATGTCTAGAATTTTGCTAAACTATGGGCGTGAAAGGTCTAAATGCACGTGTTTTTACTTCTAGATGTAAAATAATTCATCAACACAAAATGATCCTTTTCAAATTCCTTGCCTTGTCTTATAACTTGCGCAAGCAAATGCGCAAGGATGGACCTTGTCTTGTTTGGATTCTTATCCAACAGTGTCTTGGAGAGAGCTAGATTACAATTGGTCTGAGCTAACGAACGGTCGAACATAGGACGTTTAGTCAATCTGCGAATTTGACCCAAATATTGACTTTGTTGCTGGAATTTTGAATGAAAAAAGATGTCAAAAATACCAATTCTTAACAACTCGAGCAGGTGTAGTGAAGTTTAAAGTACCTAGAGTGCACTTGTACTTTAATTTCCAAATGAATGCCAAACACCTCGAGAAAGACTCCTTAATGAAGACCAAGCTTGAAATTGGCAATTAAGGAAAAAAAATGGAAGTACTTGTAATTAAGCTTAATAGGATAAGGAATCTCTTATCTTCTGGTAGCTATTTTTTTTAGTGGCAAATTTGTTGCCTTTTGATAGCTAGATGCCTCCTTACGTATGCTCAACTTATTAGGAACGAGAAATAAGAGAAAAAAACAGAAAAAAAAAAGACATGAATTATTTACATGTAAAACCCTTCAACATCATAAAGTGGAAAAGGTGCTCCACTAGGTTACCTTTGCATTATCAATATCTTGTAATATCACCTTAATATATAAAAAAAGTTTAGGGCTTAGAAAGTTACGGTATAAATTAAATGGATACCCTTTTACAAAATTCGCCACCTTACAAGCGAGGGCAGCACCTCCAGCCAACTCACAGCAAAAGTTGGATCCGTGAGCTTTGGGTTTCGGTATTTTCTTCTATAGGACTCCACAACTCCATCAATCTCCTGTTTAGAGGCAAATCTTCAAAATGTCAATAGTTTCTCATAGTCTTCACTTGATTTTGTATGCCAAATCGTCCTAGTGTGGCGACACCTCTTCATGGTTAACCCTAGACACCAACTGAGGCAATGCATAGCCTCAGTTTCTCAGTGGAAACATTTTCGATTAACATATTTGCTCAATTCTTCACATGAAGGATTTTCTTTGGTAACAATGTCCCATCATCTATCAACTCACGAACATGGTTATACTTCAACTAAATGTGCTTTCTCCTTGAATGAAATGTCGGATTCTTTGCAAGACACAGTGGTTGATTGTCACTGAAAAGTATACTACTATCCTGCTCATTGCCTACTTTCTTCAGAAAAATTTTCAACCAAATCATTTTCTTACTAGCTTCAAATATAACAACATCATCCGCTTCAATAGTTGAGAGGGACACACTTTTGAAGTCTAGACATCTAATTGATTGCAGTGCGACCTAAGGTAGAAACATAACTTGATGTGCTTTTCCTTTTGTCCACGTCATCACCAAAACTTGCATTGACAAAGGCTTGTAAAGTAATATCGTATCTCATTAAACAAAGTGCCATACATGAAGTGCCTCTAGGGTATCTTAGTAGCCACTCTAGCTTCCCAATACTTCATTCCTAGATCAGCCATATATCTGCTCACAACTTGCATTACATGAGCTATGTTTCGTCTAGGACACACCATAGTAGAGGTGAAAAGTCATGTACATTTTCAATATTTTCTCGAATAAAAAAGGTATGGCATCAACATTTTATGTGATTCATCCATTTGTAGCGCACTGTCATCCAGGCCCAATTTATATTGATTCATCAGATAAGCTGAATTGATGAATAAGACCATGTCTACTTAAGATTAAGCATCACCTGTAAAATGTATAGTTAAAAACTTTGCAGGTGCAATGAGCTAGTGTAATTAAACTTAAACATTCCATAACAGGCACGAGACTCGTATGATAACATCCGGAGAAAGTAGATGCCGGTCGTCCTTATCCACCCTTTGCTAATTTTTAAAGTGGGAAAGGAAACTTACATTAACTCTGCCTGTTTTCTTGGGCCGAACCGACTCATGATGCTCCTAAAAAAACTTGAGGAAACCCAATAACCAAACTTTATGTTTGCTATATGCCTTTCCTTTCGCTTTGGTTTGGGCTTGCTCCCTGGCTTTGCTATATGTCATTCATTGTCAATCAATTTATCAATAATGTTCTGCAAAACTCACTCTTTAACTTTTATATAATCTGATATATCTCTAAACCTTGCAAATTATTCAGACATCAACAGATAGAATCGTATATGACTTTTTACGAATTTTGCAGATTCACATAATGTCTTTTATTTTCAGAATTTATAAGGAAAGTCGTAGGTACAATTCAAAAGTAGCTGATAGAAACAGGAGAACGCTATAGGAAATTCTACGAGTTAACCGATTCTCAAATGAATTTCCGCTAATTGACTTCTTGATTTAGCTGTACCGACCCCCAAAAATGCTTGCAAGAGTAGCAAACTATCGGTAAGAATGCAATCTTGATCTTGCTAAACCTGATTCTGCCAAGTGCTAGTTGTGAACTCGACCATGCTTTGCAAGTTGACATGTTGAGCTTTATACGCTCTTTACTTCATGTCTCTGAATATATTATAAGGGAAGAAGACAATAGGAACTTCATAAGCTGCGTAATATTGGAGCTACAACAGTGTTTTACAGTTCTTGGGTTCTTTCTTTCCCAGACATCACGCAGTTCTTCTGGACCTAAGACAAGCAACTGGCTTGTCCTAAAGTCAAAACGAGTTTTTTTTTTCCTTTTCAATCGAAAGATAATTGAGCAGAAACCTTGTTTGCATGAAAACAACTGATTAACAGACTCAAGACGTTGGAGTATTTTTCCAGAGAAAAAATTGGGAAGAAGACCGTCACCCTACCAAGAAACTTTGACTAGTAACAATCTCAGAACACAGCGAACCCTTTTGAACGGCCAGCGTCAACGGCAAAAGGTTTGGGAAATTTGTGGGGAAAAGTCGAAACTTTTCAAGGAAAACCCCCATCTCCTACACAGATGGCTAAGGACAAACTTCATAAGAAAGCCACAGTGCAAACTGCAAATTATACTTTCTTAAATCAGAGTTTTCGGGTTTTTCTGTCCTCAAATAGGGAAGAAATATGAGGAAAATGTTGTCATTTCTAGGGCCCAAAAATAGTTTTTTAAGGAAGACAGGGGTTTCGGATTTCCCAGTTCCAGCAAAAAGCTTCTCTCAGCTTGTATTGTTGTTTCTGTGATGTCTGCCATTCATATCACCAGTGCTTCCCCTGAGAACCACCAGCTTTGTTCTTTCCAAAGAAGGCATTCTTGGGTTTTGGTATCTCATGAATGTCCATCACTTGAATCGTTCTTTGCTTTTTAGCTTCACAAAGAACATACAGCAATAGGCAAGCAGAACGAATCAGTACCGAGTCAGATTAAACAAGAAAGATCGACGCGGAAAAACTCATATTTCTCCAAGTAAAACCCAACCATTTTCAGCTTCTTTATAATTTGCTTGAAGCCTTTTTCTAGCTGAAGCCAGCCTCTCAGCATCAAAGCTGCTCTCCTTCTGTTCCTTCTGTCTCTGTAAATTCCAAGAAAATGATCAATATCACAATACAATATTAATAGAGAAAATTTCTATGAAGCCCATATACCATATGCCCACGAGTTCTCTGTACTAAAGCAGCTTGTCTTCTAAAACATGCAATTACTTTGTTCAAACCTAATTGGCTTGCCACAACACATCAAGATATCGTAAGAGCCTCTCGTTTGAACAGCTCGATTAAATTTATTCACAGGTTGCATCTCTCGGAAGGCAGACATGCCAACATGTTAGGAAGTGTAATTCGGCAAGAGAACCGGATCATTACATTTTGTGCAGAAGCAGATGCTGAAACTGGTGGGTGTGGTTTAGACGGAGTTTCCTTGCGCACTACCATCTTGGTCTTGGCTTCTGGCTCTGAATAGTTTCTCTCCGAGCCAGAACTTCCATCTGTGTTCAGCCAATGGAGAAAACAAGTATCAGACAAGATAATTTCATCTTGACGATCGCTATAGAGTTAGAATGAACTGAATGGTCTCTGAATCAGAATCCAAAGCCCGAACTCACTTTGTGGATTTGGAGAGTGTCCAAATTCAGGAACCTAGGCAAAAAAAAAATGAAGAATTAGAACGAAATCGAAAACTGAGTTTCAACAATTTTCACAAAGGAAGGACCAAAATAATAATTGGAAACACTTCTTTCACCTTGGAGTAACCGTTCTGTGGAACTTTCTGCTGGGGCGAGTCTCCATCAGCTGCCAGAACGTCAAATTACAATTTTCAACTAGCTTGTGGTATAGCATCATCAGAGTTGTATTCAGTTGCTCTTTGCAATAAAGGAAGATAAATTGTTTCCTTTCTCAAACAGACAATAATATTTTACCTCCCAAGAGTGCGGAGGAGGCAACTTCTCCAGGCTGATTCACAGTTACCCATTCGTCCACAATTGCTTTCCACTTCCTGCAATACAAAAACCAAATTTAACATCCCGACATGCCCAGAACTTGCTCGAAACAATCATTCCATCTCAGCCTAAAGGCCGATAAAGTTTTTGGTCAAAAACATCAAAATTTATAAACTACTGGTTTCCCAACCTAACGAGATGCTTCACAAGTCGCCGAACATCATTTGAGGGATGCTTCCGGAACTGGTTTACATGCCTTCCGATATCAGTTTCCTACCAACCACAACAAGCAGGAAATTTACTCCTACCAAAACTGAAAGATTATAAAAGTTGTCCTTTTTTTCTTCCTTCGGGATACCAATAAGCATTCCACAATAATCACCTCCAGAGCTTGGAATGTAATGTCCATATCTGCTAGACTCTGAAGCAACTCAACCAGGGAATCTTCAGACTGCTAAACAGATGCCAACCAAACACCACAGAAACTAATCAAACCCTCTGCTTCAAAGACAGAAAAAAGCAACTAACCACAATGAAGATATGAAATTTATCCAGACAACACGAAACAAGACCTGATCAGGGTCCTCAAGATGCCTCTTAATTTCGAGGATCTTTTTCTGCTCATCATCGAACAAACCCCCGAACGGGTCCAACTCGTCGTTCGTATCCGCTGATTGCGGCGTGGAGGGTGAATTCGCCTTCCCTTCCCGACCCTTGGCCTTCTCTTCTTGCACCGAACTCCTGATCATGTGCCCATTAGGCCTATCCGCCGCACCATCAGTTTGACAGTTACCACACTTCGAAGACAAAGTGGCCGCATATAACCGCTCTACAATCCCATCCCTCCTCCTCTTCAGCTCATTGAAACTGTCCAACGAAGCCACCGTTATCGCCGTGTCGATGAACGTCCAGACATCAACACCCGAACTCTCCAACACCGTCCTGAAGTCATCCAAATCCATGCTACAACCCCCTAAACGATCGGAACAACCAAAACCCACCTCCCAATTCTTGCCAACCCGCCTGCTCTCTCAACAACAAGAAGATCCGCAGTTCCCCGACGCCGAATTATTTCAAGAACCCCGCGTTCCCAGACTCCGAGGACCCATCCCCAGATCTGCCATGCTCGACAGAACAAGAACAAACAGAAGCAGAACCCAACTCCGAATCAACAAAGGGTGTGCTCACAAACACGGGTACCCTCCAGATTCCTGGTGCTGAAAATTGCTGCAAACCCAGGAACGATCAAGAGCCGCAACGATCAGAAGAGCACCCCCCACCCCAAATCGTCAAAGATCTAGATCTGACTCCGCGTTGACCAACGACCCCGACCGCGCCCCCGGAACTATCTTTCGAGAGTCGAAGTGAGCGAAGCAATCAGAGGAGACGAGGAAACGCTGGACTGGGAAACTGTCGGGAAATGGGTACGATGCATCGTCAGCTTTTTGCCGTTTCGGCTTCTTGATCTGGGGAAAAATGGCGTCGACTTCTTCTTCTTCTTCTTTTTTTTTTTTTTTTTTCCCTTTTCACAAGATTGGGACAAAAAATGGTATATTCTTAAAAAAAAAAGGGCTTTTTAATAGCAAAAATTTCATTGGTTAAGCATATCACATCATGCATTTTCCAATTAAGGTGGAATAAATTTAAGAAAAGTTTAGGAAAAAATCGTATTTTACGAGTAATATCATGAAACTCGCAAAATGCGATAGAAGTCGAAGTTTCGAACGAGTTCAGGAGAACCCTGATCGTGAATATTTTCGGACACTGATTAAACATAGCTAGCATCGATTTTCAGAATATTAGATACACGAATCGCAATAAGAAAAGGGAGTATTTGAATTGACTATTACGTGCTCGACGAATAAATTGGTATTCTAAATATAATAATATATTTTCTTTGGGTGGAACATATAGAATAGATAAATAAAGATTAGGGGAGTCCACATGGCCCCAGCAGCAGATTTTTTGGTTTGTTGTGGCTTAGGAGATCAATGGACAAGGAGTAAAGGAGGAGAGAGGAGAAGTTGGTCAATGATGGGGGCTTGGGGTTTTCACACTCTAGAATCATGTGAGACAACTAAGATTTGGTTTTCGGAGAACACAACAGAAATTAGTCTTTTTATGTTGGAATATGTCTTGTTTTTTATCATTTGTTTTTTCAAGGGCATTATTCTTCTCTTTATAGTTTTTGTGGGCAGTGCATGAATATCTTCTCCTCCTTTTTTTGTGGGTGCAATGTAATGGAATATTGGGCCGTAGTGGGTTTGATTTGAAGGTGTCTTTTTATATCCTTACCGACACCAGCATCGCCACCGGCACCAGTATCAACCCCAACCATGGACCATTTGCCTTTTCCCACCGTCCATTGGGTTGAGGGATGAGCATGAACCATGCCTGCGGTGATCTTATGGATTCATCACTTGTTCTCGGTCCCTCTCCAATTTGACCTTAAGATCGAGATTAGCAAGGATACAGCGCTTAAGCTTGAGCAGCTGAGCCGCTTCAATTCGAAAACCGAATAGAACCGGCCTTATCCAATCGGTTCCAAGCCAGTTCACATGCAGACCGGTAAGTGCTTGATAAAAAGAATGGACGAACCTGATCGATCCAATGTTCCTGTTTTATGTTGTGAACCATTGGCTTTATTCAAGTACTTTGAACCGGTTCTAAACTTTGTTTAGAAAGATAGAATGGCCCTCGGAGAATGCTCAATGTAGAGGGAGGATTAATGCTTCCTTTTCATTTCACAAACTAAAGATAATAATAATTGACGGAAATGACTTGATAGCGTGAGAATAAATTAAAGTAAGGCTCTGTCTATTTCGTAAAAAATGAATATTTTAGAAAATTATTTTGTTATTTTTCAAAATATCAACTTATGTCACTTGAAATAATTAATCGGTGAGAAATATATTTATCACCAATAACAATTTATATATAATCATTTTCGCAAATGGTGAAGTTATTTTATTTTATCATTCATTCTTTGCAAAACAAACAGACCGTTTGGCTCCGGATACCGTCACCAGTTGCGAGGGAAATGGTGAACAAATTTAATAAAGTGGCACGCAATGCCACATAGTTTATAATGTATAATAAAGCATGTGACTTGACACATTTGGTTTTAAAATCCATATATTCAAGCAAGAACAGCGACGTGGTCTACTTGTGGCCTCGTACTTGAAATACTTATCTTGATCACTTAGGGTGTATTTGTTTCGTAAAAAATAAATTATTTAAAAATTATTTTCTTAAAAAAATGATTACTTATATA
Source organism: Syzygium grande (assembly GCA_024733475.1). Classification (NCBI taxonomy): domain Eukaryota; kingdom Viridiplantae; phylum Streptophyta; class Magnoliopsida; order Myrtales; family Myrtaceae; genus Syzygium; species Syzygium grande. The sequence continues at coordinate 5,635,680 of JAMXDD010000003.1, forward strand.
ACTTACAAAAATAAACAAATAAAAACTATTTTCATCATCTATGAAAGTGTCAAAATATAAATTATTATCGATAATAAAAATACCTTTTATTAACTAATTATTTCAAATATCCAAATCATTCGTTCATTTTTTCACGGAACAAATATAGCCTCAGCTAACTTCAACGCCACATTGTATTTAGCAGGCCTCGTAAGCAAGCGGGACAAGTAACAGTTGCGAGACACTTGCAGGCAGAAGAGGATGATACCAGATAAGTTTCGTACAGTACAGTATTGTCATGATTAGAACCAGGTCCCTCGAAAAACCCAAATTCGGACAAAGCGTCTGTGATTAATTCAGTCCAGAACAAAACGCTATCCGCAGCTAATCGATACGGGGAGCTTATATTTTTACACCATATCCTTTTTTTTTTAAATTTAAAACCATAGCCTAAACAATCAAATACGATTCGGATAGAAAGCAATGTGATTGCGTTCATTGCTCCAAAGATGGTTCCACAAAGTGATTTGTCCGTCGGAGCATCTAAAATGTCAAAAGGTAACTTTCTCATTTCCTTGCCAAACTTCAAAGATTTTTTCAAAAATTCGAAAAGAATTTCTGAATATTTCAAGCGTTTTACGTATATAAATACTCGAAAGTATGTACACCGCAAGGTTTGGAAAAATAAAAGGTAAATTTAGCAAGTCGCCACGAACAGAATTGCTAGAGACTATTCAGACCATAAAATAAAAAATGAAATGGCCCGACCGGCCGAAAATTAATAAAGGTTATATAACAATAACTCATGGAGGTGAGACATGATATTTTCAGGAAACTCTAAGTTGTAATGTGTGAAAAAAAGTAGTAATGAGTAGACCATGTATAGTCCTCCATTGCCTCGTGAGCGAGCTCATCCAGAACAAAACCAATATGTGTATGATGGTCGAGGGTCGACTGACCGATGGAGACTCGTCATCGGCCAAAGGCCGTTGCCCTGATTTCTTCCGAGTCGATCCCCCAAAGAGAGTAACCTAAAAAACTCAGAGATGCAAAGACCGTTTTAAAGTATCCAAGACCTCTTTCAGCCATGCATTCTTGACTCGTTTGACTTATCTAAGCTATCCAAAATGCCATAAAATGGCCTGCTTTCAAGCTTCCTATCCGGGTCTGCAACAAAACTATAGCTCTTTCCAAGCCTTCTCTTCCCATTGCTACATTGAAAAGAAGCCTCACCTTGCGTGCCTCCTGATGGATCAGTTGGATGGGCTATATCAGAGGAAGAATCAGACATGCCATCCATACTAGTCGACTTGTCCCTCTCACCATCGGTTTTCTTGCTGGTGTAATACGAATTGATCACTTCTTCGAATGGTGAGGAGTGCACCGTGTCCTCCTTCTGCATTCCACCCGCTTCTTCTCCAGATGCATTAACCTCATCTTCTAATTCTAAAAAGTCACTATCTGAGAGGTCAGGATTGTAATCAACATCAACAGCATCTCCTTTAGTAAAATGTCCCGGTTTAAGGTCATTTCCGCTGAAAACTCCATCAGTAACGGGCCCCAATTCCTCCCATGGAGAGTCAACACAATCATCCTTCTTTGATGAATTGCGTGATTCAATATCCAAACTGCCCACTGAGCCACAGGGATCGCTTGAATGACTATTGGGGTTGGCACTTTCCATCTTTCGACATTTTAAGGCTTTGCCAGAAGGATAAATATGAGTAGATTCAACCGTCACTCCAGCCATCATCTCTAAAACGGATGTCAGTTCTTCACAACCAAGTCTCTGTGGATCAAGAGGATAACCATGCTTCTCAAGGAACAGCTTTTTGAAAGGGCGAATATCATATCCTCCAGGATACTGCTTCAGTATCTCATTTACAAGTTTCTGACAGTCGGCTAAGATCTTATTTCTCGACTGGTCAATGGGTCTCTTATTAAGAACGTGGGGAGAAACTCCACCGTCAGTATTCTGATTTTTTTTCTCTCCATTATGCTCAAACGGCCTCTGTAACTCCATGTGCAATGATGGATTCCCCTGAAAGAAAGAGCTCAGCCGACTTGAAGCATGGGAACAATGTTCAGAAGGTTTAAAAAGCAGCTTTTGAGATGGGTCTTCTTCAACTGATTTCTGCCCCACTTTCAACAGATCGACAAAATGGAGGAGATCACTTTCGCTGAGAGATTTTGCTGCTGGCAGTCTGTCCTTTTGCAGATTTTGCGCCATTTCTCTTCAGGCATTAAAAATGAACAGTGTGAGAGTCTGACTAACAATTTTTCTTGCAAGTTTAAATGTTAAGGTGAGAAATGAGTTTTGAAAGCAAACAATTTTATACTGAGAAAAATCATAGAAAAGACCACTGAAAAGACAATGACAGGATTAGCCTTTCCTCATCATTCCGCAATCCAATTTCATGATAGAAAGTCATATAAAAACCATCCCTAAATCTTGAATCAGTCAAACAAATTATGTGTTTTTATCCAAGATGATTCAAGTTCAAAACCAGAATGGATTAACCACAGATAAAACAAAAGAGATCACACAAATCATGCTGTTCTTCTTAGAAAGGATATGTTATTGCTACTCCTGGGCTGGAAGTTATCAGCCTCATTAGTTCAATTATCTGATCTAATATGATATCTGATAGCATTAAGTCAGAGGGACAAAAGGCCCTATGAAAGACCTGTTTGCTAAACATCTCAAAATCCTAAAAGAAACTGACAAGAAAATAAAAATAAGAACATAATATGGCAGAAAGTTGCAATTCATATAGATGGAGAGTTAATGTTTCTGCTCATCTACAATCCAATACTGCCTATAGCAATACGAGGATCCAAGAAACTAATTGGACAGGTAAATATGCAGGCTAACAGAGCGTCATCACGATGAGGCAGCTTAATAATTATAGATCAGTAAATGCATTAACCTGGTCCTAGACTTGCTGACAGTAGCCGATCCTTTGGCTGAACTCGGAGATGATTTATCGTCACTCCAAAGTGTATCAATGTTGCCCTTTGTTGAGTGGTTATTGCCCTTTGCTGACTGATTGCTGGTTGACGCTGATGATGGTGGACAATTTGGCTCTGCAACCTGGGCTGGACATTTCTCTTCATCTTTCACCTCACCTGAATCATCACTGGGAGTAGAACATTCTTCACGTGCACCATTACTCATTTCCTTGGAGCGATAGGAAGCAGTGCAGTCTGACATTTTGACATTATTCTTAGTTGAACTGCTATCTTCGACACCAAACCATCTTTTCCAAAACCTTTTGAAAAGACCAGCTACAGATGTAGAGTCTCGCTGAGATGCAAATGCCACACGTTCATCAGGAGAAGGCCCCTGTTGTGCCTCATCTGAAGTCACATCTGTATTAGGTGCAGGTGATGGTGATTTCTCGATAGCAGCTCTTTTGGCCTGCATTAACTCCTCATTTGCATCTGAATTTGTGACTTCAGATAATGCAGCATGTCTAGTCGGCATCTCAAGGTCCTTCTTATCAATTAAATGTTGCTCACTGACATTTTTAGAAGGTACTGCCACATGTGCATCAGGAGAAGTCCAATGTGGTTCCTTATCTGAAGTCAGATCCTTATTCAGCTCAGATGGTGGTAATTTCTGAACAGCAGCTCTTTTGGCATGCATTAACTCATCATCCGCATCTGAACTTGTCCATCCCTCCTCTCCACTTTCAGTTATGGACCTTGTAGATGGATCCACAATGGAGTTTAATGATGATTGAGGTTTCTTGGTAACTGCCTGCACCAAGAATTGCCCATCACCTTGGTGGTGAAGCTTTATGATGTGCGGCATAGACAAAAGGAATTGTGAGAACTTTTTGTAGCCATACAAGTCCTTGTCTAAATGTAGATTACTTCTTCCCAGCTCTGCACGCAGTTCTGTAATTGGAATGCCTTTCGGACTTGACCTTACTAATCTCCAAATTTGCCTCATGACTGCCTGAGGAACTGCGCGAGGCAAGATCTCACTCCCCAAGCGAGGCTGTTCAGTAACCGCAAATGGGTCTTCAAGAGGAAGCTTGCAGTGACCATACCAAGAACCGTATGGACCATCAGGAGGTTGATTAAAATGCTTTCCCGTAAGGTTTTCCCCTTTGACCAAAGAATTCCAATGCCACATAATACTAGCAGCACTGCAGAGAACAGGGGGGGCACTTTCTGGACTCGCAAGAAGTATGTTGTAGTTGCTCATTCTTAACTTGTGCAAAATGCTGGCAAAATCCCTATCACCGGATATCAAAAACAGATGTGCTGGCGGAGGATTCTGTGATACCCAATACATGAGATCGGCAAGGAGAGACCTATCAGCACTGTTCTTTCCACCTGCAAGTCCAAATGGTTACAGAGTGGATGAATTCAGATCAATTCTTGACACACAATCTACTGAATATTGTCCTAGTAGGATTAACACCAGTGATGAAGTTACAAAAGCCAACATTCCCATTCATCACAAGCCAACTAGTACCAATCAACCTTGTTGCGCAATAATTTACAGGACCCACGAACTGGCAGATAGCACATTCATCAATAAACATATGACAAGCCTTGCCACTTTAGTGGTTACTAAAATTTAGCACCATAATCATACAATTAAAGTTTAAGTGAACTAGACAGCTCGAGTGGTGTAGACAATGTCCGAAACCTAATATCTAGAAAGGAACAGGTAAAACAAACCGTGAGGCACATGGGTCATGTTGATTCCGGTGGCCGAGAGAGCCTCCTGCCTCGACCGCGAGAGCTGCAGGACGTCGCCGAACGCCGTGATCTGAATTGGGCCCCTGATCCCGCTCGCCCTGACGGCGGCGGCGATCGAGGCCGCCACCCTGAACACGTTGGCGCCGGCCGGCAAGTTGCAGTTCTCGAAGTCCCACCACACCGATACCCTCACGCCGCGCGACCTGTCGTCGTCCCGCCTCGACGACGACGCCGGGCTCTGCCCGAAATGCGAATGCTGCGGATCATAGCTCGAAGAAGATGCCAAGAAACGGGAGATTCTCAGGAACAGGGCAGGCGAACTTGGAGGTTGGGGCAGGGTTATGGGGCGGAGGGAATTCATGGCGGGCCTTGAGGAGCGGCGAAGGACTGAAGATTCAATGGTGGGTCTTGCGGTGGGATGAAGAACAGGGGCTTGTGAAGTTTCTTGGAGGTTCTAGCTCCATGGGTAGGAGGAATTGCGCTTGGGTTTCAACCATTTCTTGGCTCATACCCAGGAAGAAGAAGAGACGAGGAGGAGGGATTCGGCTTAAACCCTCGCCAAAGCCCCCCCAGCTCACGTGAGGTGCACGTGAACCCATATGGTGTATATGTTTGAGTACAAATTTTTTTTTTTAGAAAAGCAGGTAATTTGAATTATTCTTGGAAGGGAAAATGAAAAAATAGTTCATGAACTTTGGTCCAATGTGTAATGTAATCTTTGAAATTTTAATTTATTTAATGTGATCTCCAAAATTTTAGCCTAATGTGTAATGAAGTCTCCGAATTTTCAGTATATATTCAAAATATAGGGACTACAAGAATATAATAATTAGGGACTAGATCATATATTTAACAAAAATTTGAAGGACCATATTGAACAAATTAAAAATTCAAGGATCATATTGTACATTATGTTAAAGTTTAGGAATCACATTACATAAATTAAAAGTTCAAAAATCACATTGCACATTGGATCGAAGTTTAGAAACCGTTTGTGTAATTATCCCTTCTAGGAAACATATTCAAAATCATAATGTTTGACAATACCATATTGCCCTTATAATTCATCAAAATATATGTCACAAATTGGCTCCGTCCTAAAAAAAAAATGGTTCCGTTGCTTGGACTCCATTCAATATGGACTTGAATGATTTTTAGCAAAGAGTATGTATAATGAATTTCAAACATAAAAACATATGCTCACAAAAATAGGAAATTTGTTAATTAACAGTCCGAAAATATCCAAATTTAATAATTAATGATCGGACGATGTTCTGAATGTAGAATGTTTTGGTCAAATGAAAAGTAGACACCAAATGTCAAAGTTGACTTTATATAGTATAGAAATAGGGATCCGTTATCCTTTATATAATAATAAGGGGAAAATTGTCCAAAACATTCTAAACAAATTATGCGGTGACCAATTCAATTTTAAGGCTTATAAATTTATCAATTTAGTTTTAAATCTTTTTATGATTTGCTAATTTAATCATCAACATTTTAATGATATGTTAATTTTAGTCATTCCAATCAATTTTAATTGGGAATTGTTGATATGACAATCTAGTTAACGCTGGTCATCCCACGTGATATGACTAGCGTTAACATAGATAATTTTTTACTTTTTATAAATTTTTCTGAATTTTTTATAATTTTTTCATTTTCTTTTCTGTTTTTTTTCTTTTTTTCTTCTTTTAGCTGATTGGGCCTTAGTGATGGCCAACGACTAGCCAGTGGTGAGAGCCAACGAGGTTGACCTTGCCTGCCCTTATAATGCCAAAAATAACCTTAGAAAGTTAACAAATTTTTTATAGCTATTTCTCCGCTGAAATAGGCTTGAAAAATATTGTACCTCTCTTGAGGCCATTTTTATCGGAATGTCATGATTTTCCAAAATGTTTTCAAAAGTTACAGTCTTTTGCTCTTAAAAATATTTTTACTTTTCATAGCATGCAGCATAAACTAGTACGTCATCTAGTTAATAGCACAAATATCCACTGCACACGAAGTCATGCCAAGGCGTAAAATCGAGGATTGCATTCAATTTTAGGAAATTATTTTACAATTGCATTTGAATAACTTAATTAAATATAATGGTACCTAAAGGCGTTGTGGAGACACTAACCCCTCCTAGCATGTACTGAACCCCCGAAATGTGATTTCAAGCTTTCACAAATGATCAATGCTTTCACACATGGTCCTAAGTATCTAATCAGCGTAGCTTATTATTATTTTTTTTTTAAAATTGACTGATGGTGATCCATCCCAATTTTTGAAAACCCTGAGTTTTCCCAAAAATTATAAAAATCCTTTTCCATAGCATCAACCTACTCCGGCCTCTCAAGACCCTTGATCCTCGGGAGGCCACTACATATCAATATTTAATTTAGTTTTTAAATCATATGAAAATATTTAATATTATTCCTAAATTTGAATTAATTGAAAGATAACGTTGGATATTTTTCATATAACCTAGAGACTAAATTGGATATTTGCCAAAAGTTCAGATATCATATTGAACAAATTAAAAATTTAGGGACGACATTTTACATTAGATTAAAGTTCATTAATCGTTTACATTATTATTTCCTTTCACGACACATGCATCTATGTATTTATTTGTTCTGGCTTTTTTTTAATAATTGATTGGCGGCAACTTCATCTCATAATTTTCAGAACCTCGAGTTTTTCCAAAAAGATTTCGTTGACTTCATCCGGCCTTTTACTCTTTGGGATTTTAGTTTGCGATTTGGTCATGTTTACTCTTCGTTCTGCTTTTGCCCTTAGGCATTTCCCAGAATGCTTAAAATAAACCTTGGTTGTGCTCATTCCCAAAACTGGACAACTTTATCTCCTCCTTACAAGCTAGTTTTGTACCGGACAGAAGAGGTGCCGATAACTGTCATCATTGTCCAAGAAAATCGTCCACTCTAGAGCTGAAAAACTGGCAAGACTGGTACAGTGCTCATTAAGGTAGATCCTGCTAAAAAGCTTACGATGGATTGGAATGGGATTCTTTTCACAAGAGAAGAACTAACTTCAATTTCCTGGACTCCCTGGATGGGTTTAATAATGTTTTGTGTTCCCTCCTCTTCTATTACTGTCTTGTTTAACAAAGATTGTTTGGATGAAATCCAACCTACTAGAGATATTCCTCAAGGTGATCTGCTCTCGCTTATTTCTCTATCTTGTGTATGGATCTTGGTCGACGTATTATGGATGCCTGTGAGCACATTATGGATACAGTAGAATTATTTGAAGTCTGTATGATAGTAATCAGCAGGATTATATTTTCCCCTATCCTTGGTCGGAAAGGAACTTTTTTTCAACTGTACCTTTAAATGGCAGTTACAAGTTATGGACATCAACCATATTTACATTTGCCTAATTGTTGCGTGGGCGATATCCATAAATTGCAACCCAGAGGTATAATTGCAGGAAATTTCCTGCAACCAGAAAAGAAGGCGCTAGTCAGAATTTTATGCTTTTGAAAAAGGAAACTCACCTCAGAAAGCACATACAAAAGAGAAGACTCACTAACTTATCCACTCACTGACTTTGCATTTCCTTGACTCATAGATAAAAAGGTAGCAAATGTTAAATTTTCTGCAAAGCCGGATAAGCATGCGAATCTTACAGATTTTGGCTTTGAATTCCTAATCTGAGGCGACTGTACCGAGAGGAGAGAGCAAAATGGGACTGAAGAATCCATACTTGTTCGCTATCTTGATCCAGGTTATACAGGTAGGCATGACCTTGTTCACCAAGGCTGCATTCATTGGAGGAATGAAGAGCTTCATCTTCGTCTTCTACCGGCAACTGGTCGGAACCATTTTCTTGCTCCTGTTAGCTGTGATGTTTGAAAAGAGATCCGCAACTCCGCTCACATTCCTTGTCTTCTTTAAGATATCTGCGCTTGCTTCCCTGGGGTGAGTTACAGAACGTTCCCTGGAATCTTGAGTTTTATACCCCAATCAGAAAATTTGGTGATTATGTAACTTAACATTCAAAAGCTTATTCCTTTTTCTAAAAGTTTTGATGAGATGATAATACATGTGTTTTGCAGTCTCACGCTAGCTACAAATCTCTATGGGATTGCACTCCTCTATACTTCGGCTTCGCTCGTGTCTGCAACTGCTAATTGCCTACCTGTTACAACCTTTTTCTTCGTTGTTCTTCTCAGGTTGTCCTCTTCCTGGCCATTTGATATATATTCTCTCCACTCTTTAAATCAATTTCGTTACTCTCATTAGAATTTTTTAGCAAAAATCGAATCATCTTTGTTGCATACATTGTCGAGGTGACTATTTGGTCCAGACTTATTGGAAAGTCTGATACAAGTATTGGGTAGTCTTAAGTCTCTCTTATCCCAAAAGCTAGCTCAAAGAGTAAGACTTCTCCTCACACTTATAAATTAACCACCTACTACTTCCACAATTGATATGGGATAACACCAATAGTAAAACTCTATCATGGTTTATTAGATTACCCAAACTTCTAGTGCAAAGCCATCATTTCCCACATTCGTTACAATATACATGCGATGCATCAGTTGAGTAGTGAAAAAAGAGAAAAAAATTATTATTTTGTACAATATCAAACGAAGAGTATACGGGTCTATATATAAGTTATGCAAGATGACTATCTAAAGTAGCAAAATATCAAGTAAAATTAATCGGGATCAATAAGGGAAAATATACATAATCTCCCAAATATATCTCGAATGGTATCAAATTTGTCAAATGTTTACGTACTCTACCGAGTGAATACCCAAATTTCCTCTTTAGTGGACTCATGATTTCATTATAGCCAAAACTTCATCTCCTAATGCTTTGTAACTCTTGGCAACTACTTTGGCAGGAAGGAGAAGTTGAATGTGAGGAAAATAGCGGGAGTTGCAAAGCTTGGAGGAATAACATTTTGCATGGGAGGAGTGGCCACCCTTGCGTTTTTCAAGGGACCAATTCTACAACCTCCTTTTGCTCTCCACAATGCCCAACACCAACACCAACACCACGTTTCACCATCTGGAAGCACAACATGGATCGTAGGTTGCTTCCTCTCTTTCATTTCAGTCTCCTCCTGGGCCTTATGGTATGTTCTCCAGGTACCCCCAACTTCTCATAAAGGACTTTGATCTTTTCAAGAATTTAATTCTATTTAGACTCTCCATATACCGCGGCAGATATGGCCAAAGAGAATTAATAGGTTTATTTAAAATGATTCGCGACAATGATTGGCTAAGAGATTTTTCGGACTATTATCGACTTTGACTATAGCTCATTTGTAGTTTGACACATCATTTAACAAACCGCTTTCCAAAATCAATCTTAGTAAGCTCAGAGTATTGCTCATCATGAGATGCATTTACGTATAATATTTCGTGATCTCTCGAACGGCTAACCTTACATATATGCACTCTCCCCTCAAAGCGACAATTTGGGTTTCAATTCTATTAGCGTATCACGGTACTAATTTTGCTTATTGCTACAAGAAGCTATTATTTCATTATAAAGTAAACGGTAGAAAAATAAATCAACACAAAGAATTTGATGTGGTTAGATTGATGCGATGTATGTCCATAGGTAGGGCGGCATTGATAAATACATTAGGGATAAACAAGGATTAGCAAACACGATTTATGTCACCTTGATCCCAGCACCTAAAGCTCTGCTTCTATTTATCTCACAATTTCTCAGGGAATTTACACTCAAAAACTCTCAACAAAATTTATGTAATATAATAATGATATTCATAAGGTCCACTGTCAATGTAGGAAATGATTTACACACTCACTAGATGGTAGACATGTAGAAGGATTTGATTATACACACTCGCTAGATGGTAGAAATGTAGAAGGATTTAGTTATAAAACTAACTTCAAACACACATATTAACTATCCAATTTTGAATGTGTAAGATTTCATTTATACCGGTTGTACACCTCACAATATGGCATATGATAAAATCCATTAGAAAAAAAAAGAACAGGATATGGTTTATGAAATTTTATATATGGCGTGCTGCACACGACAAAAGTAAAGCGATGGCAGAAATCCAAAACATTCTAACTGCAGTCAGATGTTGGTTAAAGATGGTTCTACTTTTGTTAATAGCCACTTAACTCAACATTCTTATAAGCATAATTAGGTTTATGGACTTAATTAATAGCTTAAGCTTTTCTAATGTACTTTCTAACACGAGTATGTTAGATGAAACACTAACTAGCTTTAACCCTTTAGGTTATAGGAGTTTTAAATATTATAAATTACAGTTGTAAACAACAATTGTGGAATCCACGTCCTCCGCATCTTTTAACTTTGCGTGCATACCTCTTGGATGTTGATTCTTGATTTTGATTGGATGATGTTAACCGGCCTCTGAATAATTGCACTTCCTAACACAAGTAAATTAGATCATAAAATCACAGCTAACAATTGTGGAATCCACGTCATTCTCATCGCTTCTTTAAATCATGCGTCTATACCTTTTGGATGTTGAATCTTGATTGGATATGCTTTTGCCAAGTCATATTTTACATTATGTTAACCTTTACCGTTTCTGGTGCATTGAAACCATTCTTTGTTTCTTTTACCTTTTCAAGAGAAGAGTCATATAAATCCAAGTTCTTTATCTTCGTATAATCAGGCTGGAGTATTATAAACCTATCCATCGAAGCTTCACTTCACAAGTCTCCAGTGTTTATCAGGCACAGTCCAGTTTATTGCTGGCAGACAGGAAGTTGGCTTGGAATGTTAGACTACTTGCGGTCCTTTATTGCGTAAGAGAACAACAGTCCCCTGTTCTAAATTTAGAAATTGAGCATGCTTAAAGTGGGATAAATTCTAAATGACTTGGAAAAGTATTGGTTAGCTAATGATCAAAGGGAAAATCACAGTGAATGAGTTACGTTAAGTCCTGTCTTTTTTCTTTCTGTAGTTGTCAAAACTAAAGTAATCATAAAGTTGGAAAAGTTGCTTCCTTTTTGGGGAAGTTACAAAAACCATTTTCAACTTGATTTGCTGTATCAAACACCATCTTCATGTTTCAAAACTCACAATTATTGTCCTCACTTTCTACAAAAGATCTTAAGTTGCGTCTCTCACCCATACATAATTTACCAAATTAGTATTTTACTTCTCAAAACTACCCGATCTCTATAACAACCAATACTCACCTACTCTCTCTCCCCGCACCAAAGAGCCTTATTCATGCCGGCACACCCACCGCCAAATCTCCCTCTCTTCATCGCGTGCAAAATGTTGCTTCTTTGAAGGCATCAACGACCTTAGATCCGAGACCAACGGCCGTCGCAATGCCAACTCAAGGATAGATCGAGGTTGAGTGATGCCATGGCTAAGCTCTGTCATAGAGCTTGCTCGGCTTGCAAGCCTGTCTTAGAGGCTTGTGGCTGGCCATGGCCCTTGTGATCTCAAGGGCAATCTTGCATGGCCTTGGGAACCACGAAATCTAGGTTTTGAAATGTGATTGGGGTATTTGACATGGAGAGTGATGCTGATGACAACTTTTAAATTGCCCCTTCTCTTTTTTCACCCAAAAGCAAGTACAAGAAATTTGTCAGTACCAACCCGCTCTCCAGATTTGCAAAAAATTGAGATATGGAACATATGGAACCACGAATTGAAAAATCAGCACACCAAGCAGAAGTGTTGTCCTTGGTGTTCGATACTAATCTTGGGTGATTGCAATGAAGGGACCAGTATTCCTAGGCATGTCAACACCCTTGAATTCAATCCTAGCAACGATCGGTTCCATGTTTCTCTTGGGTGAGAGCATAAACGTCGGCAGGTAAACTTTATCATATTTCTCATGGCATCACCTCCAATAGTTAATATGAATGATTGTACAGGGACACGCACATTGAGAGAGAGAGAGAGAGAGAGAAAGAGAGATATGGACAATATAGGAGAAAAAAGGGTTTGTTTGTTTTGTGAAAAATAAAAAATTTGAAAAACATTTTCTTAAAAATAATTGCTTGAATTATTTACAAAAATGAATAAACAAAATTTTTTTCATTGTCCATAAAAATATTTAAATATAAATTTTCATCAAAAGAGAAAATATTTTTAATTGATTAATTATTTCAATCATTATGGGCAATCATTTTTTAAAATATATTTTTTAAATTATTCATTTTTTGCAAGACAATCAGAGCCTACAATGAGAATGTGCTAACCAATCCCCTAATACGTGCATTGTCCAATCCTATGGGGACTCATGAAACCCACACATTTCATAGTTTAGAAACTAGATGAGGCCAAATATATTGCCCTATACGAGGGCCGAGGTGGGGATGGATTAAGTCATATGCGGTTCATGTCCATCCCTTCCCAGTACACCATACTTAAACGTTTTTCATTCACTAAACTTATTATTCACCGATAAATTCTAACTATGGTGATCCTTAATGTGATCTTTAAAATTTAGATGAATGTGTGGAGGACAAAAACTAGGAGGCGAAAGCCGGGCAATAAGGGATATCCTGTCCCGTGGCAATCGTGAGGAGGACGAGAATCAACAATGTAAAGATGTTATGCAACACTATCTTAGCATCAGCAATTTTATGCAGCAATATAAGTATTGCCTACTGCAAAATTATAACCCTAAAAAACGGTCAGGATCAAAGAATTTACTGAATCTCAGCCTTACACCACACCAATGTCCCATCTTCCGTTACTAGAAACCTCAAACCAAGACTGACGACCTCCCTCTTGCGCAACATTTCCACTTTGTGCTTATTTGAACGAAAACCCTCCTTGAATACAGTTTAGAAACTCTCTAAAAAAATCAAAACTTAGGTACAAGATTAATGACGTTGAGCGACAGAATCAAGCTTTCGGTATTCTTCAACTTTTATGGTATGCTTCTTTTGATAGGATTAGGAATTCTTAAGCTAATGTAGATTCTTATCACAAACATGAGCTCTAACCACTAGTTTGGTTTGATTGTGACTAATATGAACTCATGTTTGGTTTCTTTATTGTCGCGACCCTAAAAAAATCGGGATTTCCGATCTTAGGCTAATGGATTACTAGATCAATTAAATTAACTAACCTAGCTCGAGTTCTCCCAAACTCTACCAATTCGCAACTTAGGTCCAATTGTGAGCATGCAAATATTTTCAATGGGAGTCGCCACTAATCATTTAGGGTAGGTTGATTAGAAACCTAAATAAAATAGCGGGAGTACTATTTTATTTCTACGAACCAGAAATTTTGAATTCGGGGACTTGGTTACGCTAGATTCCCTAACACCCTTTCGGTACCAATTTTCGAAAAAATACTCAATTTGACAATCTTGATGAATCTTGACTTAAAGTTCGAAGGTGTAGAAATTTTCTCTTTTTTTTATTTTCACTTATTTAAATGAAAGTTAATCTATATGTGATGACGTGCAAAAAATTGACATGCGATTAATGCAACCTAACATGCGAACTATATGTCATGCAATGACGTGACCTATTCCTAATGACGGGCATATTATTTTTTGTATTTTTTAAATGAAATTCGGAATTAAAAATGCTAATTATCTAAACATACAATTTTAAACTAAAGAAATTAACCTATTCTAGAGTAATCTTTTTGGTATTTTTTTTAATCGAAATTCGAAATTAAAAATAAATAAATAAAAAATAACCGCTAAATCTTTCGAATTAAGTTTCGATCTGAAGCCTGACAGATCGATCCTAAAATTCGAATATACCATATGGAAATAATTCTATCTAAAGCCCCGATAGATAGATTTATTTCCACATGTCTTGTTATTCGGATTAGGAAATTTTCCTAATCGATCACATCTTGAAAAGATTTTGATATCTCAAATATCTTGGATATATTCAAAAGATTTTGAAAATTCTGATTTCTATCCAAATTTGATAAGTAATAGATATCCAAGATTTCAGAAAAAAGGAAATAAAATCCTAATTGGAATATGCTTATTACTCGAATATGCAAAATGAGATATCAATAAGCACAAATTAGGCAACAAAATATTCAAACCAAATCAGGACAAGATATTTACCTGAATGCGTAAATAACTTTCCAAATTTGAATCGCGTGGATCGGGATTGCGGATCGGGATGGTGACCGGCGGTGCGTCGACGGCGTCTCACGGTGGTGCTTGGCACGGTAGGAACGCTTGGCTCAACGACTGTTGCGGTGGTGACTCGAAAGACTCACGGCTTGAGACACTTCGCGGCGATACTCGGTTCGGCAGCGGGCGTCGTATTGGTGTAGGAAGATCGTTGGTGCTGTGGCTTTGCTTGAGAGACACCTAAAGGAGCTAAACAGCAATAGTGGAGTTGACGAGTGGCTGCTTTGACAAGGCTGGGGCTTCAATTGTGTCAGGCCGAAGTCCACGGAAAACCTGTAAACACCACTTAAGAAAAACTTTGTGATATTTGGTGTCGCAAGTGACCGTGAATGCTGATTCGCCGATACAGATGTTCGAGCCCGAGGTGGCTGGTTGCTCGTCAGTAAGGCTCGGAACAGCTGCTTCGTCGTCAGATGGTGAACAGAAACGTCGTCAAGGTCGGTGTCAAGCAGGGAAGGGCAGATCAGAACAATTTGCCGTCGTGGAAAGAGTGGCGGTTTGCTGGCAAGGGTGGTGCCAAGGAAAGAGTCTCGGCTAGAAGGTGTTTGGCCGAGAGACCTCTCCTCTCTCTCTGAATTGTCGCCTCTCTTTGTGTTTTTTAATCCTCAAAATTGTCCCCCCTGTTGACCGAGACTTCTCCGTGAGTGCAGAACGTGGAGATGTTTTGCTCTACACCTTCATGAGTTGAACCTCCAAAAGACCAGCCCCCTCTTCACGATTTTCTTTTCTCTCAATGGTCTCTCCCTCCCTTTCTTTCAAGTGATTCACTCGTGTGTTCTGTGAAAAAAAAAATCCCCCAGAAAATTAGCAGACCCCCACCTTTTAAAGAACCCCTCTGTTGACCGAGTCCTCTCAATATGGCCTCTCTCCTCACCTTTCACTCACTCTCCTCTTTCTGTCTCCGTGAAAGCCCCCCTCTGTCCAGAACCTCCGGACTCCTTTATGAACGAAGCTCCTCCTTTTTTAAAAAGAAACCCACCCGAGAATCTTTCGCTTCTGCCCCCTATTCAATCTTTCCCTTCCTTCTTTGACCGAGACCTTCCCCCTTCTCACGATTTGTTTCTTTTTTTTTTTTTTTTTTTTTGCGTGTCAACGTCCAGAGAATGTATATTTCTTCACTGATTCCTTGCGAGACGAGTGAATATTTTTCTTCCTTTTTCTCTCAATCAAATATTCTCTTCAATTTCGTTGACCGAATTCTTCCGATGATTGATGGGCTAGGTCAAATTTTCATTACCGTGGGCTTAGTTCAATTAAGCTCAGAATCATTTCAATCAAGTCCATCTGCTGTTGGTCCAATGCAAATTATATGGGCCTAATTAGCTACGAAATGCTCCTAATATCTATATGCAATTTTAACTAATTATTATTATTATATTTTTTTTTCTAGGGACCGAGATCGATCCCTAATTTTTATGCAATTAAGCACTCAATGATGTGCCGAAATTTAGGTATCAACATTTATCATTATTGTTGGTGAGATAATGTTAGTGGCAGGCCTTTACAGATTGTGACATTCCGATTTTTGACCCATTTTTAGGATTTATGAAACGTGTAATTAAATCGGTGTGCTTATAGTAAAATCTCACCTCGGTTATTTTAAATTTTTAAATTAGAGATTTCGCTAAAACGCACTTTCGATCGAATTTGGCCGTTATTTAGAGCCGAACTTTGGTGTCGAATTTCTCGGGATTCGGAATGAATTTAATTGGACGGTGTCGATATTATTATTCCAACCTCGATATTGCCGGTATATGGGAAAAGTGAATTTTTGACTGGGTACGAATTTGGACTAGTAGACCACCCTCGCAGTGTGTTTTTATTAACACAATTTTACCCAAATCCTAAAATTATTAATTAGGATTTTTTTGGGACCGTCGGATTGTTTTCGGGTTTAAACCGTGTCCGTTGGATCGCGATTATTGCGATTGGACTTTTCTTCTCTCTCTCTCTCTCTCTCTCTCTCTCTCTCTCTCTCTCTCCTCTTTTTCCCCCCTTTTCCGCTGCCCTTGCGTGTCTGACCATTTCCCCCCCTACCTACCCTACCTACCCCACTCTTCCTCTCTCCTCCTCTCTCTTTTCTTTTCCTTTTCTTTTCTTTTGTTTTTCCCACCGCCGGGAACCAGCTTCCGCGCGCTTTTCTTCTTCTTCCTCCCTTCTTTTCCGTGGCGCGAGCGCCGTGTCGGTCACTCTAAAACAAAACCCCCTCTGCCGCCCGTGAACCGCCGCCATCCGGACCTCCGTTCACAAGGCCGCCGCACTTAAAAAACAGAAACCGCCGACCATCGAGTCGAACCCACTGCGGACCCGCCGTCGCCCGCCGTCGCCCTCCTCGCGTTCGAGAATTAAATAGGTAAGTTAACTCCTAATCCCGCGTTTAGGATGTTAAACTTGCTTAGGGTAGTTTAATTAGTGTTTAGGTTAGTTTTAAGTTTGTTTAGTTAGGATTATGTGTAATTATGGATTAGTGTTTAATTAATGGTGTTTAGGATATAAATTGTTGATTAGTTTATTGTTATTGTTTATTATTATTAAATTATTTATTTTCGGAATTTTAAATATTATTTTATTAGTTAATATATTAATTCAGAATTAAATATCATTTTATTATTTTCGGAATTAAATATTATTATTTTATTATTAAATAATTAATTTCCGAAAATTATATATTATTATTTTCGAAAAATTTTCTAGGGCCAATTATGATGCCAATGTTGGATTTCGCCGTATAAATTGACGTATTTAGAAAATGATTTGAATTATTTCGATTCGAGAAAATATTTTGACACTTTGGAAAATTAAATTATTTTCGGATATTATTAAATAATTAAATTTCGAATTTATTTATTATTATTTCGGAAAAAATTATAATTTCAAATTATGATTTCTAGTTTGAATGTTGGCGTTTGTGCCGTGATTTGTCGTATAAAACTATTTTTACGACAAAGTATTTTGATCAGAAGTTTTCAAGAAAGTTTATGAAATTATTGGCATTAAATTACTTTTTTTTTTTTTATTGTTATGCCAAGAATGATAGTGATGCTTTGTGGATTATGAACGTGTTTAGCATCGAAGTTTGCATTAATTGATTGACTGTTTGCATGTGTGACCACTTGATTCGTTATGTGGCATTGTGTGAGCACTATTCATGGATGCATGGGCTAATTGAAAAAAAAATAATTGGCGGAATGCTTGTGTGCTCAACACGTCGGAGCCGTCTTCTTGTAGATCGCTTGACGATGCCTGATTTATCGGGGTTTTGCTGTAGATCGCTTGACAATACTCGATTTATCGGATGCATGGGGTTATTAGTCAAATGCATTGGTCGGGCTTAGTTCCTTTACAGTGCTCCTTATTCTTCATTGTAGATCATTTGAATCAATCCATTACCGAAATTTTTTCCTTATGCATATTATATTTAAGCATGGTATGGGGCGTGAATTAGACCACGCTTGGCCATGTTGCGATAATTTTTAAATGCTATATATATGCATTTCATCAGCGATTTTTGCATGTAATTATGTTGCCCGATTAACCCCCGTTTTTAGGCCTCCTGGCGGGGCTTAGGCGTTAACTTATTGAGACATTCGTCTCATTGTTGTTGTTAACCCCTTTTCCAGGCCCTTAGCGTGTTGGCGTACCCAGTTTGGTTCGAGGTGTTTGGAAGCTGGCTTTTTGGAGTTCGACCTATTGATGAAGTAGATTAACCCTAGCCTGTTACTTTTTGCTGGCTTTTTGTGGTAGCGCCCGAAGTGGGCATGTAAGAATACTCTCATGGGTTAATCAAGTGAAAATTAAAATAGTATTGTTTGGCTGTTGTGATTTGTTTTCCTGACTATCCCTATTTGTTATTTGTCCGGGGATTGTTGTGTTCGTTTCCGCATGCGTAATTAAAAGATAAAATTTAGGGTCGGCGACGAGTCCTGGGACGTCGCATCATAATGACCATAGCGGGATGTCGCGTGTCCGTAGGGTTCGGGCGTGACATACAGTGTCTTATGGGGACAAACGCAGGAGCAAAATCTAGCCACCGAAAGTTCATTACCAGTTCAAGCTGAGAAGAAATGTATAAATGCAGAAAATCAGGAGCCTAAAAATGCCGAAACTCGTGATTTAGCAAAATGAAATTTGATTTTTCATATTGTTGGTCGTTTTCTTGAACATGTAATGATTTTTATCTAGTACATAGTATGTGACCAATCACTCATGATATGTACTTTTCATTATGCTATGTTATACCGGATGTCATTGATTGACGGTTAATCTCTACTGATATACCTAATCCTTGATGAGCTTCCCTACTTTTTAAATAAGTCGTTACCACAATTTTGGCATGTCTTGACCTTGATTGATGCTAAAAAAAAAACCAATCCAATTTACCAATTTCCATTAAATGGAAATCCTTGTTAATGAGTGATTAGGAGGCCCAAAAGTTGAAAATTGGAGTGTTAGCCCCCTCACACCACATATTCTTACCTACTTGGTTGTGCTCACATTCCCATTTTAAATGCCATGGTCCTCGATCTTTGCTCTACCATCCTCTATTTGCCTCCTCTATTTCATATATCCAAGCTTTAGTCTTAGGCAAAAATCCAACTTTTGTGTGAAAAGGAATTAAATTTTTTAAACAATAATCCATGTCTTCATCTAAAAATGTAAGTTTTGACAGCAATGGAACGTGGTTACATAAGATTTTCTTTGCAGTCACGCCCTCTTCCTTTTTTTTTTGTTGGGTAAGACAACAACCTGAATGCGGAAACTATCCGGGATTTTGCAATATAAGTCAATGCGAAAGTATCAAAGAAATAAACGAGGAACAATAAGGGATCCCAAAGATTTATGTGGTTCGATCCAATTTTTAGGTACCTACATCCACGGGCGAGCCAGCATAAAATAATCCGCTAATAATCGGAGAATCAAAGTTTATAATCTCTCGCATGCTCGAGTGTTTTCATATCTAAATTAAATCCAAACCCAAAATGTTTACGATAAACAATTTACGTGGATGTAAGTTCAAGCACAAAATCCACTGTGTATAGAACTCCTCCGTGCATGACTAAAAATGAGCATCATTGTGTGTTGGGTGGTCCCGGGATGAGACTTTGCCTCACACTAGCTAACCTTAACAATCTTCCCCTTGCACATTGGGCCTTAGGTTGGAGTCACGACATCCCATATCTTTCTTATATGACTATTGGATCCAGACTAGTTGGCAACCTGAGTTTTGATAACAGTATTGGGTGATTTTGCGTCTTTTTCACTCCAAAAACTAATTTAAAAGATGAAATTTTCTTTCCTACTTATAAATCGATGATTAGGCCTTCAATCTCAGCACTGTGCTGTCGCTTCGTCCTTCGCGGGCGTCCTCCTATGGAGTCTACCGTGCGGCTACCAGTCTGGCCGTAGGAACCACTCAACCTTAATTGTTCGGCTACTGTGCTTCAAGGAAAGGGGCGACCTAGTAGTGCATAGGGTTCTCCTTTTCTTTCCCCTCACCACACATCGGGCGCCACAAGCAAATATAACTACATAAAATATAATGCGTGCCCCAATTTTTTTGTCATTAGTGCATGGGTATCTCCTCTTTCATCTTTGTTCTCAGCGTATAAGAGGCTCCCATCATTGAATCTATTTATTTGTCAAAATTGAATATTCATCTAATCTGATTGGATTACGTAATGACTTAAATTCGAGATATAATTTTAATAAATATTTTTTTGTAAGAATTATCTTTTTTTTTTTGTGTTAATCACCCATCGCATCTCAAGTCAAGGATTGCATCTTTGAAGTCTCTCCTTCAAAACAAAGGAGATGTGGCCTAGGCTACAGTCTTGGTCGTTGTAATCATTCAATTTTACACTTCAATAATGTTCCTTCTCTTTTCTAGTTTTGATGAAGTAATGGTGTGTGCATTATAGTATGGTGCTGACTTTGAATCTCTATGGTTTCCACTTCCTTCTTCGCGGTTCCTTTCACAATCTTGTTCTTAATACTTTTATCAAATTTGTTCTATCCAACGCTTACCATTCTCCTGACTAACGTTACTCAACAGACTAGTTAGAAACCTGATAAAAAAAAAGCTGGTAAGTCACACAAAGAAAAATCGATAGATTCATATAAGAGTTGATAAGCTTAGGACGTTTACAAGAAACACAAATAATAATTGGTATACAATAACAAAAGCAAATAATTAATCGAAAACCAAATAAGCGTCGCTAGATAACTCAAATGAGAACAATGACTCATGAGGAATTGATAAATCAATTGAAGAAAAGTTGGTAAGTCACTCAGATATACATTGAAACATTCATATATCATATAGTATGTTTAAAACGTTGATAAGAAAGGCAATTAAAACTGATAAAAGGAAAAAAAAAGTAGGTTGTTTGCAAACTGTCAAAACGAGTTTTTAATATTCGTAAATTACCAACAAGTTATTGTTAAATAAGGTAACAAGTAAATTTCTTATTAACATTTTTATGAACTCATAAAATCTTTAATAAATCTACTAGCATGAAAAAAAAAATCGTGTTTTTTAAAACAGAACAGTAGAATTGTGCGAAGTTTGCATTATGTTAATTCAAAGCACTATATTTTCCTCTATGGAAAATTACCAAAAATGTTTTAAACTTATTGTATTTGTGCCAATTTAGTCCAAAAACTCTTCAATTGTGTCAATCTAATCCTAAATATTTTCATATTTTATCAATTGAATCCATCCGACCAATTTAAGCCGAGCATTGCTAACATAGATGCTGGTGGTCCTATGTGGCAAGGCTAGCCGTTGGAGCTAACGTAGCCCTTTTTAATAATTTTTTTTGAATTTTTAAACAATATTTTTGGTTTTTTTTTAACTTACTCTTTTTTTGTTTAGACTGAGGTTCGGCAAGGGTAACCAGCCAACCCTTGGCGGCATTGAGTGAGGGTGTTGCAGCCCTTGCTTGATGCTCTTGTCGGCCACAACGAGGGCGTTATGGCTCTTGCTCATAATTGGTGAGGTCTATGATGCCCTCGCGGCGAAAGCAAGAGCGCATGGTCCCTCGCCTAGATTTGGCAAGGGTCACGACGTCCTCACCATATCTAGACCAGGAGAGGGCACCACGGCCCTCACCAGCGCCCGAGCGATCTAGACCCTCGCTTGTGGTGGCGACCCCGGTAGCCCTCGGTCCAAACAAAGAAAAGAAAAGAAAAGAAAAGAAAAAATCAAAAATATTATTAAAAACTCAAAAAAAAAATTATTAAAAAATATCTACGTTAGTGCCGGCCGTGCCACATTAGACGGCTGTGTCCATGTTAGCGATTTCCGGTCTAAATTGATCGAATGGACTCAATTGGCAAAACGTGTAAATGTTTAAAAATAAATTAACACAATTGAAAAGTTTATAATTATATTTGCACAATTGCAATTGATTTATGACCTTTTTTGTAATTTTCCCTTTTCCTCCATCCCTGGTTGGAGAAAATTTCTTCTAACTATGCGTGGGTTATAAGTTATGGACATTAGTCACATTTATATTTTGTTGGTATAGTGTACGTGATGCCCGTAACTTGTAACGTTTCTGATGAAGGGATAATTGCAGGAAATATACGACAACCAGAAACGAACAAAAAATCGTCCTACTCCGAATTTGGTGCCCTTAAAAAAGAAAACTCACGTCAGAAAGCACATCGAACGGAGAAGACTAACTAGCTTACCACTGATTTACATTTCCTTATTTCATAGAAAAAGGTAGCAAATGTCAAATATCTGTAAAGTCGGATAAGCATATGAATCTTAAAAATTTCGGCTTTTAATTCCTAATCAGAGACGAATGTACAGAGAGGAGAGAACGAAATGGGACTGAAGAATCCATACGTGTTCGCTATCTTGATCCAGATATTACAGGCGGGCATGACCTTGTTCTCCAAGGCCGCTTTCAATGGTGGCATGAACAGCTTCGTCTTCATGTTCTACCGGCAACTCGCTGGAACCGTTTTCTTGCTCCTGTTGGCCGCGATCTTCGAAAGGAGATCTGCAACTCAGCTCACGTTACTCGTCTTCTTCAAGATCTTAGCACTCGCTTTCCTGGGGTGAGTTCAAAACGTTCCCTGGAATCTAGAATTTTAAACTCTAGTCAGAGAATTTGGTGATTATGTAACTTAACATTCAAAAGTTTATTGCTGTTTCTAATAATTGTGATGAAATGATACGTGTATTGCAGTCTCACGCTAACTCTGAATCTCTATGGGATGGCGCTCCTCTATGCTCCAGCTTCACTAGCGTGGGCAACTATCAACTGCTTACTTGTTAGGGAAAAGTGCCAAAAAGTCCTAAATTTTTTGCATTGGTCCCAATTTAGTCCTAAATCTTTTTTTTGTGCCAATTCAATCCTAAACCTTTTGCATTGATGTCAATTTAGTCCTAAACCTTTTTTTGGTATCAATTCAATCCTAAACATTTTAAATTAATGCCAATTTAGTTCTAAACCTTTTGTTTTTGTGCCAATTTAGTCATTCCGGCCAAATTTGACGAGAATTTACTGACGTGGACCCCTGCCGACCGACGATCGGTCACGAGTGCCAACGTGGCGCTGACAACTTTAATAATATTTTACTTTTTTTAATTTTAATTTTTTTCCTTTTTTTCCACTTTTTTTTCTTTTTCCTCCTTCCTGGGCCCAGCTTGACCTTGCTCTTCCCTCCTTGGTCGAGCGAGGCTCGACCTTGCCCGACCAAGGTGAGGCTCGCACTTGCCAGATCCGACGAGGTCGGGCCTCGCCCTCGCCGCAGCCTCCGGCGAGGGCTCGAGCCTCGCCATGGTCGGGCGAGGCCCAACCTCATCGGATCTGGCAAGGGCGAGCCTCGCCTTGGTCGGGCGAGGCCCAACCTCGCCCGACCATGGCGAGGCTCGAGCCCTCGCCGCGGCATCCTGCGAGGTTGGGCCTCGCCCGACCATGGTGAGGCCTGACCTCACCGGATTAGGTGAGGTCGGGCAAGGCGAGGCTCGCCCTTGTTAGTGGCCGGTGAGGGCGTGCCCCCGCCAGCTGGGCCGGGCGAGGTTGAGCTCGGCGGCCTTTGGTCTTTGCCCGGTTGCGGACCGCAAAAGGAAGGAAGGAAAAAAAAGGAAAAAAAAAAAAAAAGGAAAACAAAGAAAAATTCAAAAAATATGAAAATATTATTAAAGTTGTCCATGTCAGCATCACGTCGGCACTAGTGACTAGCTATCGGCCAACGGTGTCCACGTCAGTAAATTTCGATCAAAATTGATTGGAAAGACTAAATTGGCATAAAAACAAAAGGTTTATGACTGAATTGGTACCAATTTAAAAAGTTTAGGACTGAATTGGTACCAAAAAAAGGTTTAGGACTAAATTGGCATACATGCAAAAGGTTTAGGACTTTTTTGGCACTTTTCCCTTACCTGTTACAACCTTCTTTGCTGTTCTTCTCAGGTTCTCCTCTTCCCAGTGATTTGATACATAATTTTCTTAACTGTTTGAAGTCACTGTGCTAGTCTCGCTCTTCTCATAAGGTAATGCGCTACCTAGAGTTTTCCTTATATGGCATAGGACTACAAAATGGTTCATTAGATTATTCAAAATCCAATTGCAAAACTATGATTCCCCACGTGTTAGAATACAAATGCGATGTATTAAATTTTGTCGAAATGTTTACGTACTTTACTAATTCAATACTCAAATTTTCTATCTAGTGGACTCGTAACTTTGTAGTACCCAAAACTTTTGCTTTACTTTTCACAATGCCCACAACTTCGTTTCATAATGCTTTGTCACTCTTGGCATTATTTTGGCAGGAAAGAGAAGGTGAATGTGAGGGAAATAGCGGGAGTTGCAAAGCTAGGGGGAATAACAATTTGCATGGGAGGAGTGGCCACGCTTGCTTTCTTCAAGGGACCAATTCTAAACCCTCCTTTTGCCCTCCACAATGCCCAACACCAACACCAATACCGTGTTTCATCATCTGGAAGCACAACATGGATCGTAGGTTGCTTGCTCTCGTTCATGTCAATCTCCTCGTGGGGCTTATGGCTAGTTCTCCAGGTACCCCCGACTTTTCATCGATCTTTTTAGGATTGTGTTCTTCTGAAGAATTTTAATTCTGCTTAGATAATGTTGGGGCTTATGCCCAACACCAACACCATGTTGCTTGCCCAGGCCGTGAGGTTTGAGCCCTTGCCAAATCCGGTGATGGTCGAGCCCTCGCCCAAGCCACAAGAGTGACCCTCCCCCATGGCCGAAGGGAAAGAAAAAGAAAAAAAAAAAAAAAGAAGAGGAAAAAATAAAAAAAAAATGCAAAAATTATTCATGTCAATGCTGGTCATGCCATATAAGATGGCCGGCAGTAGGCTAGCGTTTACGTTAACAATTTCCATCCAAAATTGGTCGGTAAGCTAAATTGGCAAGTTGTCAAAATGTTTTTTTTTGGGTAAGATAAAAGTCATCAAAATGTTTATAACTAAATTGGCAAATCATTAAAAATTTTAAGACTAAATTTACACAATTAAAAGGTTTAGGACTAAATTGGCAAATTAAAAATTTAAAACTAAATTGGCAAATTAAAAAATTTAAAACTAAATTGGCACAATTGAAAGGTTTAGGACTTTTTGGAAGACTATCCCATTTTTCAGATTCTGACAAATATCGCGAAAGAGAAATAATAGGTTTATTAAGATTAATTTCAACATTGATTGTTAACTATATAGCTCACTTATAGTTCAACACATCATTTAATAGACTAATTATGTAGATCGATGTTCTTAAGCTCAGAATGATACTCATCATGAGATGCATTTATGAATAAAATTTCGTGATCTCTCAAATTTTGTCAGGAAGATTACAGGGGTAATAAAAAGAAAAGACCATTGTCTATGTTGGCTCCAACAACTCAAATAATTATAACTATATGCGTGTGTATATATATTAATGTTGATGTGAAATGGATTATGATAGTATGCAAAATCCTGTACAAAAGACGTTTATAATAGCCTTACATATGTGCACTCTCCCTTAAAATTTTAAGCGGCTTTTGGGTTGAACTTTTTTCTATATCCGCAAGTTTCAATTCTCTATTACCCTATTTAGGTACTAATTTCGCTTTCGTGCCACAAAATGCTATTTATTCACGATATAATAAACAATGGAAAGATAAGTTAACATAGAAAATTTGATGTGGTTAGGTCAATGTGATATATGTCCATAGGGAAGGCGGCATTGATAAATTCATTAAGAATTTAAAAAAAAAGGATTATGTCTCTCAATCCCAGCACCTAAAGGTCTGCTTGTGTTTATCTCGCGATTTCTTGTCAAATTCACATTCAAAAACTCTAAACGAAATTTATATAATATAATAAGGATTTTTTATTAGGTCCAATGAAAGTGTAATGAATAATTTACACAACATGTGGAAGAATTTAGTTAAAAACTAATCCAAACTTAGACATCAACCATTAATTGGTGGACGTGTGCAATTTTTTTTTTTTCATTTTCACACCGACATCTTAGAATAATGAGAAAAAGAAAAAATTAATATTATGTACATTGTCAAATGAAGAATACATGAACCTATTTATAGGATTTAGACGATAACTATCTAAAATAGCATAGTATCAATTACAATAAAGGGAAATACACAAAATCTTATAAATATATTTATAACACAGACGATGGACCTCACAATAATCCATATAATAAAAACCCCTAAATAAAAAGTAGAAAATGGTTTTTTTTTATGAAATTCTGTATCAATAGTGCACCGAGCACAACAGATGTAGAACTATGCCATAAATCTATAACATTCTAACTACAATCAAATGTTGGTTGGATGTTGATTATGCTTTATTAATAGCTTAAACTTTCTAATATGAGTGTGTTTTAATCATTTAGGTTATAGGAGTTTTGAATCATAATTAACAGTTGTAAACAACAATTGTGTAAACAATGTCATCTTTTAATCATGAGTGCATACCTAACATGAGTAAATTGGATCATAAATCACAGTTAACAATTGTATAATCCAATTCTCCCTATTGCATCTTTGAATAGTACGTCTGCTTGATTCAATATTAAGCATTAATTTTTTTCCTAAGCCATACTTAACATTACGTTAACCTTTACTATTTATGGCTTATTGAAACCATTCTTTCTCTCTTTTCCATTTTTTTATGAGAAAAGTAAATAATCTAAGTTTATCTTCATATAAACAGGCTCGAGTATTGAAAACCTATCCATCGAAGCTTCACTTCACAGGTCTTCAGTGTTTATCAAGCACGGCTCAGTTGTTTCTTGTGGCGATTGCTGTGGAAAAGGACTTTCTCCCAGTGGAAGTTGGGTTGGAATGTCGGACTACTTGCGGTCCTTTATTGCGTAAGAGAACAACAGTCCCTATTCAGTATGCTCAGAAATTGAACATGCTAAAAGTCGGGCAAAATTTAAATCAACTTGGAAAAATATAGGTTAAGTAATGTTCGTAGGGAAAGTCATAGTGACTGAGTTAGCTTAAGTCCGTCTTTTTTCTTCCGGTAATAGTCAAACGTAAAGATACCATAAAGTTTGAAAATTGCTTCTTTTCTTGGAAAAATTACCAAAATAATCTATGGATTTACTTGATATATCAAATACCCTAGTCACGTTTCAAAACCTACAATTATTTCCCGAGCTAAAATACCTGCAAAAACCCAACACCCACTTACACTCTCCCCTCACCCAAGAGGTTTACACAGTTTGACACACCCACCACCCTCCTCTCCACCGCCCGCCTCTGTTGCTCCTTCGAAGGCCATCACTGACCTCGGATCTGAGGCCAACGGGGGTCACCGCACCAGCACAAGGCTAGATCGAGGTCGAGTCCGCCATGGCTAGGATCTGCTATAGAGCTTGCGTGACTAATGAGCCTGTTGTGGAGGCTCACAGTCGGCCGCAGCCCTAGTGAGTTCCATGTGGACCTTGCAGCGCCTTGGAAACTGCGAGCCACGAACGATATCACCTCAGACAAAGACAGGGAACCAGGGTGAGGGGCGTGAGCAGCGGGCAAGGGTGAGCGTGTTGTGTTGGCGTCGAGCGATGGCTCCTTGCTGTGATGGTGGCTCTCGATCGTTGTTGTGAGCATGTTGCTATGCGCGAGGAGAGAGAAAGGTGTGGGGTGTAGATTGGGTGGCTCTCGATTGTTGCTGTGCTATATTAGGTGTAGCTTGAGTGTGCATGAGGGCAAATGGATCTTTTTAGGTTAGAAAGTTGCAAAATATAAGTTTTGAAATGTAATTGGAGTATTTGATATGGACAGCAAACTTGATTTTTGTAACTATCCCTTCTCTTTTTGTTTTTACCAAAAAGCAACGGACAAGTAATTGGTCGCTACCAAGCCACTCTTCAGATTTGCAAAAATTGAGAGATGGAATATGTGGAACCATGATTTGGAAAACTCTTCATCAACGCCCCAAGCAGAAGTGTTGTCCTTGGTGTCCGATATAATTTTCTGTTGTGAGTAATAACAGAAACTATATATTTATATCTAATTTGCCGAGTGGTATGATGAGATCCCGATATAATTTTTTTAAGCCAATCGAATTGAGTTGAAATTGTGTACTTTCGTTGCAACATTATAATATTTAGAACCATATGTGATCAGGGAATCGTGGTCACGGGAGTTTCGCATTATCTACAATCTTGGGTGATTGTATTGAAGGGACCAGCATTCCAAGCCATGTCAACACCCTTGAATCCAATGCGAACAATGATCGGTTCCATGTTCCCCTTGGGTGAGAACATATATTTTGGCAGGTAAACTCTATCCTGTATCTCGTGGCATCACCTCCAATATTTGATATGAATAACAGCACAAGGGTACAGTGATACACACTTTGAAGGCGTGTGTGTGTGTGTGCGTGAGAGAGAGAGAGAGAGAGAGAGAGAGAGAGAGAGAGTGGAGAATAATGGAGAAACAGTATGCGAAAGTGTTGAACAGTCCCAACAAATACGTTCATTGTCCAATCCAAGCCCACAAATTTCACATGCTATGTCCGTCCCCGCACCATACACCGCACTCAAGCCTTTTTGGTTCATTGAACTTATTCTTTACTATTAAGGTTTACACAGTGTTGATCCTAAATGTAGATCTTTGACGTTAAGATGAATGTTTGGCGGATAAGGGATATCCTATCCTATGGCAATCACGAGGAGGACGAGAACTGTGACAGTAAAGATTTTATGTCACGCTATCTTAAAGCATCAGCGATGATGTGCAGCAACATCGGTAACGGCTAATGCACAAGTAGAGTCCTTACAGAAAAGTAGGGACAAGAGAATTTACTGAAGTTCAGCCGTTCACACCAACGTCCTATCTTCCAATGCTAGAAACCTCAAACCAAAGCTGGATTCCACTACTTTATGAAGTAGATGACGCGTTACATAATCGCGCGTGCTGACAACCTCCCTCTCGTGCAACAATTCTACTATGTGATTATGTGAAAGAACATCCTCCTTGACTCCAATTTAGAAACTCTGCAAAAAAAATCAAAATTTAAGTATAATATTAATGACGATAAGCAATATAATCAAGCTTTCGTTCGTCTTCAATTCTTAATGGTATGCTGCTTTTTTGATTGAATGCAGACTTCTTGAGCTTATATAGATTTTCATCACAAACATGAGCGATAATCACGACTTTCAATTAATTGCGACTAATATGACCTCGTGTTTGGTTTCTTTATCAGCATTGTTGGTGAGATAATGTTAGTAGGAGGCCTCTACTGTGTCTTATGGGGACAAATGCACGAGCAAAATCTAGCCACCGAAAGTTCCTTACCAGTTCAAGCTGAGAAGACATGCGTAAATGCAGAAGATGAGGAACCCAAAGATGCTCAAACTAGTTATTTAGCAAAATGAAATTGATTTTTCATGTAGTTGGCCGTTTTGTTGAACATGTAATGATATTTATGTAGTAGATAGTATGTGGCGTTTATCACATATATTTCATTATGCTATGCCACACCAGATGTCACTTGTTGGCGGTTAATGTCTACATATGTATGTTGCACCCACTCATGTTTTTGTAATTCTCGAGGAGCTTTGCTTCTTTTTATAAGACTGGCATGTCTTAATGTTGATGCTTCAAATAAGAAAAGACCAATTTGACATTTTCCTTATCTTAAGAAAAATGGAGAGTCTTGTCAACGAGACTTTGGAGGCCCAAAAATTGAAAAACTGGAGTTTTGCCCCCCTCAACCAACAAATTCTTAGCTACTTGCTTGTGCTGCCCATTTTAAAGGCCGAGGTTCTTGATCATTGCTATTTCATCCTTTATTTGCCTCCTTTATTTCATGTATCCACACTTTAGTCTTAGGCAAAAATTCAATCTTACTGCAAAAAAGAAGTATTAAAGTATTTAAATATTAAACCACGCCTCTATCAAACAGCTTAAGTTTTAAGAGAAATTGATTGTGATTGCATAAGATTTTCATAACAATTGTGCCATCTTCCTTTCTATTTGATTTTGTTAAGTAAGACAACTACCGTCTTATTCTCGTAAGAGCTGTCTTTTTTCTTATCACACCCTGGATCTTGCGTCAATGATCGAATCATTGAAGTCTCTCCTTCAAAAAAAAAAAAAGATGTCATATAATAGTTGATAAATTTAAAGCATTTACAAGAAGGAAAAATAATCATTGGTAAATGATAACAAAAATTTAATCATAGTTTAAAAAACCAAATAAACTTTGCTAGGTACCTCAAATGAGCATTGGTGACACAAAACGAATGGGTCCGTTAATTGGAAAAAAATTGGTAAGTTTCTCAAATAAAGATTGATATATTCATGTATCATTTAATAAGTTTAAGACATTGATAAGAAAGGAAAGTAAAAGTTGATAAAAGAAATAAAAGTTGGTAGTTTTGCAAATGGTCAAACCGAGTTGTTAATTTCGTAAAAGTGCCTTTAAATTACGGACAAGTAACTCAGAAATAAGGTAACCGGTAATTGCTTTACCTATAGTTTTATGAAGCTTACCAATTCTTGCAGAAATATACTACCACGAAAAAAATTAGAAAGAAACCGTGGAATTGTACGAAGTCTACATTACGTTAATCAGAAGGACTATATTTATCCCCCATCCATGATTGAAGAAAATTTCTCCCAACTATACCTTTAATTGCCGACTTTACAACATATGGACATCAACCGCATATATATTTAGGTAAGTGTGGTGTAGGCCATATTCATAATTTGTAATTTGGAGGCATAGTTGCTGGAAATTTTTTACAAGCATAAACAAAGGAAAAATGGCCCAGGGTAATTCGTTGCATTTGAAGAAGAAAAATCACGTCAGAAAGAACATTCATGTCGCAACCAACCTCCGATTTTATTTTCAAAAAAATGAGGGGTCTCGCTTGGTACGCACGCTAAGTCTAAGTTCAATATTTAACTCGAGCTCTCTCAAGCCCATACCATATCGCCATTTAGGGTTTAAGTTTTTAACTTGCAAGTGGTTTTTATCTAGGAGTCATCACTAATCGATTTGAAGTGTGTCGATTAGACACCCAAGCAAGACGATGGAAGAATTGATTACTTCAGCGAACCATAAATTAAATAAATTCGAAGACTTGATTACATTAGTTGGATAACTAATACCCTTTTGGTACCTTTCTACCCTGTTCATTTCAGAAAATATTTATCAGGCAATTTGGATTGATTTTAAGACCTTTCTCCTCACATGTGAAGTGATTGAGCGGGTGCATAATCATTAACGATTAGCAATCAAGATAGACATGTAGCCTAGAGTTCTAACCCTAACTAAGGCGACAACATTCAAGACATGGCAATTGATGCAATTACATTCTAATTAAAAAACAACATGCATAATAATAATAAAATAGTAATAAAAATAACATGCAAAACTACTACTACATAGCTTTATAAGATTATCTGATTTAGACATAATTTTTAATCAAATAATTCACATAATTTAGGAAAATATTCAAATATACTAATTTATTTAAAACTATTTTCCTAATTTTAAGAAAAATAATTTTAAATAATTTTAAAATTTTTTATTATTTAGATATAATAATAATAATAACAATTTAAAAAATTAATTTTTTAATTAAAAAAATAAAATATTAATATAATAATAAATCAAGTCGGGTAAGAGGATCCGGATCGGGTCAGAACCAACCCGGTCAATAGATTCAACCCAAAGTCGTTGACCCGGTGGGATCTCCGGATCTGAACTGGGTTGGGGTCAACCCAAGTCATTGACCCGGGTCCTGACCAACCCGAATCAGACCCGAGTCCTCCCCAGTGACCCGACTCCCCAGTTTTTCTGTTCTTCCGCAACCTCACCGTAGCACTTCCGGCGTTCCACCTGCCGCGGCCGTATGCCGATGCCTGAGCCACCGTTGCCTTGTCGCCGTGGTCCAACCCCAGCGTCGTTCCTCCGCCCATGTCGCCGCTGGCTTGACTCACCCCACGCTGAGCTCGGCGCCTTCTTCCTCAACCACGACACTCTGCCTCCCCTGTTCCGCGGCCTCGACGGGGACGACTGGGACTAACGGCGTTGTCTGTCTCGGCCTGGTGGTGCGCCCGTTCTGGCGCCGCCTTGGTGGTTCCCCAATCGAAAGCTTGGCTTCAGTCTGACCAGTCACCACCCCAGGCCGGGACGCATCTCAGTCTGACTCGATCACTTCAAGCTCCACGCCCGGCTTCAACGTGGCCTCTTCTTGACACGCAGACACACAACGCTACCAAAAGGCCCCAACTGTGTGTGACGATGCCCAGACCACTCAACGCCGGCCAAAACAGACAACCAAAAAAATCGGATCTCACCTATGCGTTTTGTCGAACATTTGGTGAGCGCTGGAAAAACGAATGACTTTTGGCTCAATCGAGGCTCAAACACGAGCGACGGCTCTCGACACGAGAACATCGACACTCCCAATAGATAAACGAAGGACGGAATGGGGGCGAAGCTCGGGCAAGTCGGACGGCTGTGAGCCCCAATCCGGCATGCCTGAAACAGAGCAAATTTGGAACCGGAAAAGGCAAAACAGGGGTGGTGGGCGGAGCTTGGGCGAGGCTTGCCGCAATTGAGATGTGGTGGTCGCCGGCGAGGGCTTTCCTCCTCTGGTTCTCTCTGTACTCAGCTCTCTCCGTCTCTCCCAATCTCTCAGTCCTCCCCCGAACCGAACTCTCCCCCTTTGTTTTTCTTCCCCCAAAACCCAATCCCCCTCTCTCTACTCTCTCCGCCCTTTATAGTGGACGCCGGCCAACTGCTCTGCCTGGAAGTCGTCGTCATTAATGGCTCCTGCGCTGGCCTAGCTGCTCTGCGACTTTGGTGGCCGCGGCTAGGCAGTGGGGCGAAAAGTCCACGTCCCCCAGGCGGCCGGTCGGAGCAGGGGAGAACAGAGGGGAAAGGGGAGAGGGACAGGCGGGCCGAAGAGGAAGGGAGAGTGGGCTGGGTTGGGCCCAGTCCCACACGGAAGGAAGAAAGGAAAAAGAAGTGGGCTGGGCCTGTGGAGAGGGGAAAGAAAGGAGAGGGCCAGGTCGACCCAACCCCGACCCGGCCCATTCCGAATTTTTTTTTTGTAATTTTGTAATTTAAAAAAAATTAATTAATTAAAAGAGGGAAAAAAATATTCTAACATCGCAAATTGCACCTATGTCTATATGCAATGCAATTGAAACTAAATAATTTTTTTGGATTTAGGAATTAAGGACATTAACCCCTAAATTTTGTGTGATTAATTTTGAGCAATTAAAGATAGGTGTCAACAATTCAAAAAAGAAGATTTAACTAACTTATCCACAGATTTTCTTTGCATTTTCTTAAACGCATAGGCAAATAAGAATGTGATTCTTTAGTGATTGCGCCATTAATTTCTAATTTGAGGCGAATGTACAGAGAGGCAAGAGCATTATGGGACTGAAGGATCCATACGTGTTCGCTATCTTGGTCCAGATTATCCAGGCAAGCATGACCTTGTTCACCAAGGCCGCAGTTAATGTTGGCATGAAAAGCTTCATCTTCATCTTCTACCGGCAACTTGCTGGAACCGTTTTCTTTCTCCTGTTTGCCGTGATCTTCGAAAGGAGATCTGTGACTCATCTCACACTCCTCATCTTCTTCAAGATCTCTGCTGTCGGTTTCCTGGGGTGAGTTCAAAAAACATTGCCTAGAATCTTTGAATTTAAACTCTAATCAGATAATCAGAGAAGTTAGTGATTATGTAACTTAACATTCAAAAGGTTATTCCTTTTCCTAATAGTTTTGATGAAATGATACATGTGTATTGCAGTATCACGCTAGCTATGAATCTCTTTGTGATTGCTTTCCTCTACTCTATTTCAGCTTTACTCGCGTCTGCAACTATGAACTGCGTACCTGTTACAACCTTCTTCTTCGCTGTTCTTCTCCGGTTCTCCTCTTCCCAGTTATTTGATATGTATATTCTTAATCCATATTAAGTCAATATTCACATTTTCTATCTAGTGAACTCAATACTTCGTTTCCTAATGGGCTGTAACTCTTGGCATTACTCTGGGAGGATGGAGAAATTAAATGTAAGGAGAATAGTGGGAGTTGCAAAGCTTGGAGGAATAACAATTTGCATAGGAGGAGTGGCCACCCTTGCTTTCTTCAAGGGACCAATTCTAAATCCTCCTTTTGCCCTCCATAGTGCCCAACACCAACACCATAACCATATTTCATCATCTGGAGGCACCATGGATCACAGGTTGCTTCCTCTCGTTCATTTCAGTCTCCTCCTGGGGCTTATGGTTTGTTCTGCAGGTCCCCCAATTTTTAGAAAGACTGCTTTAGGACATTGATTTACTAAGAAATTTGTTAGACTATTATTAACGGTTGTCTATAACACACTTGTAGTTTGACACATTATTTAATAAACTCATTTTGGAGATCAAATTTAGTAAGCTCAGGATATCGCTCATCATGAGATTCATTTTAGGTAAAACATTTCGTGATCTCTCGAATGGCTAATACATCTAGTTAGGGAGATTACAACAGTAACCATGAAAAGAAAAAGACCATAGTCTATGTGGGCTGCAACACGTGAAAATTGTCCAATTAGTCCTAAACTTATTGTACATATGCCAATTCAGTTATGAACTTTCTAATTTTGTCAATTTAGTTTAAAATCTTTACGCAAAATTTTAAGGTTATCCTTCTAGCCAATTTTTGCCGATAATCATTGATGTGGCAATGTGCTATATAAGATAGCCAGAAATGATTAAACCACCACATGAGCGATTTCCATCGAAAATTGACTAGAAGGACTACATTAGAATTTCGTGCAAAGTTCTAAGACCAAATTGGCAATATTAATAGCCACTTAAATCAATGTTCTTACACAAAAAATAATGTTCATGCACTTAATTGATAGCTTAAGTTTTTGCAATGTACTTTTTTACATAAGTATTAAACACTATTATCATCTTTTTGGTCATAGGAGTTTTAAATCATAAATTTCACTTGTAAACAATAATTGTGGAATCCACTTCGTCCTCGTAGCATCTTTTAATGACGCGTGCATACCCTTTGGATGTTGATTCGTGATTGCTTATTTTGCCTAATGTTAACCGGCCTCTAGCTGAATTGTACTTTCCAACATGAATAAATTAGATCATAAATCACAGTTAACAATCGTGGAATCCACGTCTACCTCATCGCTTCTTTGAATCTTGATTGCATATTTAGCATTACTTCTTTGTATTTTTTGTTAAGTCATGTTTAACATTATGTTAACCTTTATTATTCTTGGCTTATTGAAATCATGCTCTGTTTCTTTTTCTTTTTAAGAGAAAAGTCATATAGATCCAAGTGCTTTATCTTTATATAAACAGGCTGGAGTAGTGAAAACCTATTCATCGAAGCTTCACTTCCAATGTCTTTAGTGTTTATCAAGCACAGTTCAGTTGTTTCTTGTTGCGATTGCTGTGGAAAGAGCTCTCTCCGAGTGGAAGTTGGCTTGGAATGTGTTGACACCTATTTTTAAATTTGCCCTTAGGAGTTAAATTCATTTAATTCCTAAAACAAAAATATTTCTATTTAAATGCATTGCATATAGAAATTAGACACATTTCGCATTAATAGGGCTTATTAGAGTTTTGTAAATAAAATAAAATAAAATAAAATAAAATAAAATAAATAAAATAGAAATAATAATAATAAAGAAAAATCGCGCTGGGCAGAGTCGGGGTCGGGCTGACCTGACCCCTTTTCTTTTTCCTTTTTCTTTCCCCTCCTGCATGGGCCTCGGCCCTCTTCTTTTCTTTTTCTCCCCCCACGGGCCCAGCCCGCTCCTCTTTTTCCTTCGCGTGGGCCCAGCCCCGCCTTCCCTTTCATTTTTCTTTTTCCCCGTGGTGGGCACGGCCCTAGCCCGGTGACCAGCCCAGCTCCTCCTTCCTTCTTCCTCTCCCTCCCCCTATCGCTCTCGTCGCCCTGCTCTCGAGTAGGTTTGGCAAGGCAGCCGGGCCGCTTTCACCACGTAGGGGAGTGGGGCAGCTGGCCTCGGCCACTATAAAAACCGTAGAAGAGGAGAGGGCCCGCCGCCATTTTGAGGAGAGAGAACACAGAGAGACATGAGAGTGAGTGAGAGAAGAGAGAGAGAGAGAGAGAGAGAGAGAGAGAGTGACCGAGGCCTCGCCAGAACAAACCAGCCGTTGTCGGGAAGGGCCCAGAGACACTGGCACGGGCTGTAGGGGGAGAGGTCGGCCATTTTCCAAAAAAAAACAGAGACAGAGAGACCGAGAGAGAAAAGAGAGAGAAAGAGCGAGTCTAGAGCGTACCGAGGTCACGCCAAAGCAGGAAGGAAAGCCAGCAGGGTCTCTGTCGCCAAATAACCTTAAACCTCCTGTGACGCTGGCCAACCGTGAGCAGCCCCTGGCTAGAACCGCCTCCTCCCCTGCTTTTGCACCATGGCCGACTCGCGCTGGGCTGTTTATGTGATCCAGCCCATCCGATACTTCCTTGCCATCCATGTGTTGTTGTCGCCCGAGGAAGGTAAAACGAGTTTCGAGGACGGCGGGACCTCGAAATAGGTCGGAGTCTCTTGTTTTTGGTTACGCACGCCCGGTGTTCGATAAAATGCCTCAATGGAGCAGTTTTAATCGATCCCCGGCCGTGAAACGGTGGCCGAACCAGCGACCCAAGTGGATAAGCGAGGTTTAGTGGTGGTCAAGGGGCGGATTACGAGTCGATGCGGTGCAGTTACATGCGGCGGTAGATTTTCGACTTAGCGGCGGCTCCCCTCGGTTGATTTGACTGAGTTGCTTACGGCAGGCCAGTCGGCCTTGGGTGGGATCAGATTAGCGGGTTAGTTCGTCGGCTGGTTGGTTAATCCAGGCCTGATCGGCTGACGGGTTGAATCCGTTGACCGGGTGAATCGAGCGATTCGGATCGACTAAACCTAGTTTTTATTATATTATATTATATTTTATTAAAAAATAATTAAAAAGTTAAAAAAAGGTCTCTCTTTTCCTTTTTCTTTTCCTTTTTTTAATTAAAAATTTTTTTAAAAAAATTTTCAAAATTTTTTTTTTTTTTATTTTTTTTTCCTCTTAAAAAAATTTCAAAAAAAATTTCCTGAAAAAAAAATCAATAAATGTTTTTTTCTTTTCTTATCTGAGTGTTTTAATCCTTCACAATTATGCATGTTGTTATAATTGCATAATTTATCATGTTTAAATTAGATAAGGTTATGTGATAGTACTTTGCATGTGTTTTTTACTATTGTTATTACCTATGTTTTGATACAATTGCATGAGTTGTTGTGTTTCTGAATGTCATCTGGCTTAGTTAAGGTTAGAACCCTAGGGTTGCATATCTGCATGACTGTTGATCGTTCATGATTACGTACTCGCTTAATTACCTCACATGTTAGGAGAAAGGTCCTAAAATCAATCCAAACTGCTTGACAAATATTTTCAAAAAATAAACAGGGTAAAATGGTACCGAAAGGGCATTAATTATCCAACTAGTGTAACCAAGTCCCCGAACTCAGTTAATCTCTTGTTCGTAGGAATATGGTGATTCTCCCGTCACCTTATTTGGGTTTTTAATCAACCCACCCCAAATCGATTAGTGGCGACTCTTGCATGTAAATCACCTGCATGTTAAAAAACTTAAACCCTAAGTCGCGATATGGTATGAGCTTGGGAGAGCCCGAGTTAAGTTCCAAACCTAGACTTAGCACGTACCGGATCGACGCCCATTCGGAGGTCGGTCGCGACAGACTGGCGACTCAGCTGGGGACTTGCATTTTTTTTAAAAGTGGACTTAAGCCAAAATTTCTACCCTGTTCAAAATAATTTTTGTTTGGCAGCAAGAACTCCAGGTATGATCCTAACATTAAGGTGTTATTTATCTTGCAGGTTTGAATTGATTGTTTATAAATTGTTGTGCATGTTTTAATGATTTAGCACTACACTATTGCACACACAATCACGCTGTCGGACCTGGGCCGCAATAGGGCATTTTAGGATGGTGTTAAGAAAGATACGATCTCGAACGCGAGTCCGCGATTTAGAGGTTGCCTTTCTTTTTCCTAAAATTTATTTCTAAAAATCGTAAAGTAATATCTTTAGCCTCTATTTGCGTGACTATAAGATATTCCTTTCGATTTGGCCGAGGTAAAAGGACTTGACACTAATGCGAGACTGCGACGGTCAGGCGCTCTTTTAATTTCACTTTGTTAAGCCAGTCTAAAATAAAAATCGAATCTCACTCCTCATGTGTATGTCATTGTGATTACCATGGTTTAAGGAAAGGTATATATTATATCCCTTCTCATTTATTATGTAGCCTACTAATTCAATTAATTTGTTATTATTCGGCCACTCCATTGATTGCATTTTATACACGATGGGAAGAGCTGATGTCCAATTCGTCCCCACTTCTAAAAAAGAGCTTCTGGCATGGTGGGACCGACTCGATCAGAATGGCCAACTATATGTCAAATCAAGAATAGGCCGCCTACTTTCACTGCTCAAAATCAATATCCATTCTGGCATGATGCAGGCGTTATGACATTTTTGGTGCCCACAGACATCCACTTTCATATTCGGTAAATTTAAAATGACCCTGACTTTGGAAGAGTGTAGTGTTGTCATTGGAAAGCCTTTGGGATCCGACCTCATTAAACCACTTTTGGATATACCCTCTCTATCCGAATTATCCCAGTTTTTGCAAACTAAGAGCGATACCATGAAAAGAGTCGTTAAAGCTCATTGTAATGCGTGCCTTTGGTTTTTCTTAAATGAATGTTTTGAAAGCCAGCCTATGAGCCAAAAAGCCAAAATTTTCATTCTTGCTTTTGTCGGGTGTGTTCTTTTCCCCCATCGCAGAAATTCAATAAATCCTCCAATTGCGTATGTGGCCAAACAAATTTGTGCCAGCTTGGGTTATGTTAATTCGGTTTTGGTAGAAATATTTTTGTCTCTAAACCATTTTAAACAAAATGATGATAAAATCATGTGAACCGCTCCAGAAATTTTGCAAATCCAATTTTTATCTCATTTGAGAGGATTTGGACACCTCATGCAGCTCTTTGAAATCGACGACTTCATGCACCCGATACAAAGGTTCGAGGTTCTAAAAACTAATTCCCCTGATATAGATTACGCTGCATGAGTAAATTTTTTGAAAGACCTCAATCCCAAGGCATTCCTCTGGCATACTAAATGGTTCCATGAGAGTCAAGCTCGTTTTGCCCACTAGTTTCATAACTCTGTTCTGCTTCTCGGTCTATCTGGCATCACTTTATACTACCCCTATCGGGTAGCCCGCCAATACAAGGCCCTTT
Source organism: Syzygium grande (assembly GCA_024733475.1). Lineage (NCBI taxonomy): Eukaryota > Viridiplantae > Streptophyta > Magnoliopsida > Myrtales > Myrtaceae > Syzygium > Syzygium grande. The sequence goes on from JAMXDD010000003.1 coordinate 5,675,297, forward strand.
AGGAGGTCCCACCGCTTCTCAAGACAGACATGTTTCGAGTTCGATTCACCCGCTCGAATTACAATTATGCGGACGAAATTCGTGCCATCTAGGGGATATGGACTGAGTGTCAGCCCGAAAACATTCTTGTCCCTAGGCTTTTAAAGGGACAAGAAAAGATCCATCATGCCTCTTTGTTTTACATTTTACACCATCAAATTCCGGCGGATCTCTGGCCAAAAGTCCCGGATGTAACCGGCAAAACCCAGTCGCCAAACACAAATTGACCAACTCGAAAGGACAATGGGGACGAAGGATACGCTTATTGCGAAACTTGTCCATGAAAACAAGCAGCTCCGAGAAACTAAAGCTTCCCCACCGTTTATAGAATGAGCATCCGGGAAGGGCGACTTTTTTTTTGGTAAAAACCCTTGTATTTTATATTTCTTTCCAGTAGTTATGTTAGGGATTTTGGTTTTTGTCTGTAAAAATGTTTATTGGGTTGTACTAATGTTAATTCAGCTCGCGCCATTTTTTAAGCTTTAAATAAATTTTCCTGCCCATTTGTGACACCACCGCGGCCTTTGGCCCAGTGGTATCCGGGGATGTAGCCTCAGGGTCCGAGGCGACTGGGGTTCGAACCTTGGGGACGCCGCCTATAATATATATAAATAAAAACCTTTTTTGCTTTTGATTTTTTTTGCAAATAAAAATGCGTGATAGATAGATGCAATACTAGACTAAGTCATAGACTGATCATTTATGAGATTTTATACTCATCCGTTGCCGTTTTCTTCTCGGGTAATTATGAATTATACCAACCCGCCAAGTAAAAATGGCTGAAAAAGATATGACAACTCGTGTGGCGGACATGGAGACCGAAATGAAGCAAGTCTTCGCCTTTCTTCAACAGCTCCCAAAACAAGTGGAACATCTGTCAGTCCGCTTAGACCAACTCACCATTACTCCGTTTTGCTATCTAAGACCAGGGGTGATGATTCAAATGGAGCCCTCTAGTGTCAACCAAAAGGGTAAGGATGTCATAATTGACAATGTCCACGAGTCCCCTGATCCTAAAGAATTGAGCACCCTATGCCCAAAGTTCATGCAACGTGAACAATACAAAACCGATATCCCTCCATCCCAAAGGCCAAATAACAAAAAACAGTCTATGCCACTCCCTTGGCCTATGTCTCATATTCTGCCTATTCTCCTGGAAAAGAGGTTGCTTGCTAAAAAGCCAAAACGTAAAAATCCTGAGCGTTTCTCCAACTACGATCCCTCCAAGGTATGTGATTATCATTTGGGCGAAATAGGACATTCCATCAATGACTGTGTTATCCTGAAAAATGAGGTCCAAAAATTATTGGATGCAAAGATGCTTTCATTCCGCAATGCACCACCCAATCAAGCAGGAGGCATAGATGTCGTCATTGAGTAAACTGTAGACTCAATTTTCCTCCCTTAGAATAGAGACATGTTTAATAGTTTGAATCCTTCCATACTTGAGAGCTTTTCTTGCTTTCTAAAGTCTCAACTGTTTTCTAGAATTCCCAGTTTTCTGAATTTGTAATTATGCTTGAAATTTCAGTACTGCAATTTCCATTCCAACAAATGTAATTCACTTGAATTATTCAAAAAAATTACAAATGTTTTGTTTTGAGGACCTGAGGAAGTATCCCAAACCGGGCCCGTTGATGATATCTAGCCATATAAAGGAAGGTGTTCTGAGGCCCGGGCTTCCTCATGATTACTTGTTTCTAAGCTTTTGAAAATAAAACAAACGATTTGTCATTTTTCAAAAGGACAAAAAACGGTGGTGGAAAAACATGCATGCTCACAGCCCTATTTGTTTTCTAACTCGCTCACTTTGTGCCTCAGAACATACTCCTTTTTAATTTGTTTTTACAAAAGGAACATTTGGAAATGGCACAAATTGAAGAACACATCAGACCCTGGTGATGCTACTAGACCAACTCATCTGATAGGGGCAGCCCGAGCAAAGATCATCCAACCTTCAAAATGAAATGCGGGGCAAATCTCATTACTTCTAGTGTGAGATATCAATTCCAGAAAGTCAAAGGGAGTGCTGAGCATTCTTTGACATCATGATGAGCGAAACATCATTTTGTACAAAATTCAGGGACAGATCAAGAAAAGATTACCCCTTTTGAAAGAAAAAGGTATGCCTTATTCATTAACAAATTTTGGAAATGACATTCCATCCCTTTTGCAGATAATGAAATGGGGAACACGCTAGACCCTGACGTGCTAGCAAGCCGGATGGAGCACTAATGTTGGGACCTCTCGAATGAAGCATGATGAAGAAGTGCTTAATTGGAAGAGTAGACTAGGGGGCATGTGACCCCCAGTCCATCAAAAAGAGTGTATTTCGTTTCTAAAGTTCATCCACTTTAGCATAGAAATGACACATTCTTTCCTTTTATATAGGACAAATTTGAGTAAAGATTATATGCAAGCAGCTGGAAAGGACTTCGCCATATAACAAAATGGCGTCAAGGCCAATCCTGACAACCACGGAAGTGTCGATGGTAGTCACGCCCATATCCGTCGAAGACTTTTAAAGTAAAGATTAGCTTTGCTGCGAAGTTTCCCATATAAGCAATTGCACATGCCCTGTGCAAGTCAGGAATCAAAAGATTTTCGAGAAATACCTCAGCATGTTAGAACCGTGTTGGCACAGCATGCGTCGACAATAGGAATTTTCCAATTGAAGACGCCCTTAATCATAGAGGATCTCATTCGAGCTTCGAGACCAAGAACATGGAGAAGCAGACTGAGGCAGAGAAGGCTCAACAAAGTAAAGATGATAAAAGACTCTGCTAGCTTTGAAGGCAAAATGGAAGAAGGGTAATTTGTATCGTTCTCAATTTACCCTTAATCATCTCACTTCTAACATAAACTCATGTTTTTGTCATAAGGAAGTTATAGACATTCGAGAAAACTCAAGGAGTTGTCAATCGTGAAGGGTAATGTTGTATCGTTCTCAATTTTTATCCCTCAAAGAGCCGTTCATTAACACGATATTTCTTATTACCTTGCAGGTATGCCTTACTGTCACAGCATAAATAAGTATCTCTTTCACTAAAAAAATCTTTTCATAAGAGTAGAAAGAAATAAGAAGGAAGAGATAATTAAAGAAAATGGATACTATTTTCTTCCTCAAATGCATTACATGGAAGGGACTTTTGCATGGTAATTTTACCTATTTAATTCACCAGTTCCCTGTGAAAATTTTGACAATTCGACAAGTGGTGTCGAACTACTCTGGTGTATTGAACGAGGTGTGTCAGGATGATGAGAGGCAACCCTTAGTCTATACACATTCTCACCTATCAAACCCTTGCAAGATGAGCAGAAATGTTCCATTTCTACAAGGTAAAGAGATTTCTCGCATAAGGTACGGTAGCCAAAGTGATGAGAGGCAATTCATTTCTCTGCCCCATACACTACATTGACCCTTTGCTTGACCATTTTTGAGCCCACACACTCGGAGGTTCCTTTCAAATTATTCCTGTCAAGAACCACCTCGCATTGGGGCAGCTTGAGGTAAATTAGCTTCACGGGATGAATTCAAACTCAGAGGAAACAAGAAAAACATCCCTTCCCTTTGATCACCGCCCTAGTGGCATCGACCTCGTTGTTTTCACGGAACTTGTGATCCTCGACGGAATCCTCCAAGACAAGCACACCATCGATGGCCAGACGGTTGAGACTAAGAGGGCTTTGTCAAGAGAGAAGCAGCAAACTAATGCCTGTCCAGAATGCCAATGATCTTATTGATAACAGTGATGTTTTCACTAAACAAGACAAGAAGAATGAGGAGTTTGTAATATCTAAAAGTTTCTATAATTGTCAGATACAACAACTTGCACAAGGTGAAAAGACGAATAGAAATTTTCTTGCTCTCACTTGTATTAATCTTTGAGTGTTTTTATTGCAGATGAACTCTCTCGTTAATCTAAATGCCCTAGGATGACGAAGAGCAATTCTTTTTCTATCCAATACACTTAAATCCCTTGCTAGCCCAATTGAGCCGGTAATTTTATTTCGTACGAACCCAATTGGTGGTCATCTCCCACATCGGGGCAATGCAAAAGTCACCAGAGTTTGAGCATCACGGTCCCAAGTACCGAATGAAGATGGAGACTCCAAGAGCCTAAAAACATAGTTCTGTTCAATCTTGTTTAGGCTAGTCCTGACAACACCAGAAGATCGCAGCTAAAAAAATGTTGAAAATTAGGAACATGAAAAAGCAGTGTGCCTGGTAAAAGCAAGGCCAATGCCTATGAATTAAAAAAAAACAAAGAAAAAGATGAAGAGAAAGGAGTCCCTAACTTTTAGGTAGTTGCTATGAAAAACAATGAGGTTTTAGCTGAGAAAATCTCTGAGCATGATAAAGTGCTCTCAAATACCTCAAAGTTGTTAAGTGGTGGAGAATAGACAATCCCAAAGAATTTAGACTTGAGTTCTCCTTTGACATAAATTCCTAGTTTAGGAACTCTGTCTTGGCAAAGATCTGTTACATGACAGATAAAATGGTGTCTAGGAAAATGCTTGACACAGAAGCTTCTCAAGAAAAAGTTGTTAAAGATGCTAAAATACAAGATTACCTAGGGAGTCTTCCAAAAGGATCTTGATGGTGGAGAAGAGACTGGTGACAATGTCAAGAGGATCACCAATTCTCACCCTTACACACATTTTTGAGTCCAACGATCATTTCGTTCCTCAACCTATAAACCAAGCCCATGTTACATCCCTCATGAAGTTTCTTCTGATTGGGGCACTTGAATTAACGCGGGATTTCAAATGTTTATAAACAATGCTCAAGGAAGTGCGAGCAAGATTATTTTTATCTCGTTTTGCAAGTTTCTTGACTTGTAAACCTGAAGATAATTGCAAAATATTTTCTTTCATGGCCTTGACTCAGACAGTCTCCTTTGTTAAGCCATTGACCAAGCCTACATTACGACCCTGAAGAAGACCTCTTAGATTGGCAGTGTCGTACCGCTTGCGAGAAAACTCAGATCCTTGTTGAAGTAATAGCAGTCAAATTGAGTATTTTCGATGTTCCTACATTAATGGATGGGACAAACAACCCATCCATTGAGAGCAAGTGGAAAGTCCTCTCTGACTGAAAGTTCCTCGTTCGTCATCTCGAGAAAGTCCACCTTGCGAAAAAATTGTCTTGGTTGACCCTTAGTAGATTTTTGGTGATGTAAATATGATAAAATCATCATGCATGAGCATTCAAATGCACACTCTAGAATAGCCCAGCTTGTCTATCCTTGATGAATGCATGTATATTTGTGCTAATCATCTTTGACAGCTTAGAGTTTTAATCCCTAGTGATAGAATATAAAAATTCGGCCACTGGAAAAGCCCTCATTATCATCCCAAGAGAGATGCCCCGAAAAAGGTTGGTTATTCAGCAGATGATACATCAAACCTCCGGAACGTATCCAGGTAAGTATATTCTACCCATGCCTAGTTCCAAAAATCCATGTACCTACAATTGTTATGGTACCTTTTGAACATTGGACTGATCCCTCTGTTTACCCTTCTGAGCACGGAATTGACTTCCTCTATTCACAACAAATCCTCGAGCGAGGACCCCAAGGTGGTCATCATTTGAGCCTTTTCAAGACCTGCTGGCAAGGACCCACCAGGCAAACAATAAATCCTCGGGCGAAGACCCCGAGGTGCTCATCGTTTGAGCATTTTCAAGACCTGTTGGCAAGGATCCACCAGGCAAACCATCAAATCCTCGGCGAGGACCTCGAGGTGCTCATCGTTTGAGCCTTTTAAAGACCTGCTGGCAAGGACCCACTAGGCAAACCAACAAATCCTCAGGCGAGGACCCCGAGGTGCTCATCGTTTGAGCCTTTTCAAGACCTGCTGGTAAGGACCCACCAGGCAAACCAATAAATCCTCGGGTGAGGACTCCGAGGTGCTCATCCTTTAAGCCTTTTCAAGACCTGCTGGCGAGGACCCACCAGGCAAACCATCAAATCCTCTGGCGAGGATCCCCAAGTACTTTGACAAACAAAATCCAGTCAGTCAAGGCGACCGAAGAAAGGTTCGGGTCCTAGATAAACAAAATCCAGTCAGTCAAGGCGATCTGAAAAAAGGTTCGGGTCCTAGACAAATCATTTCCCCCGTCAAGGCGACCGAAGAAAGGTTCGGGTCCTCGACACACAATATCAATTATTTGGAATTATTCTACCCTTCGGCAAGGTAAGTAATCTCAAGTATGTTTTTATTTGGCTTTAGCACGCATCATCTTATCACATCATAAAAAATAGGACTCACACTCTCACCAAAAATAACATTCATTAAGCATGCATAGGCCAAGTTTAGTTGTCATTTTATGGCAAAAGTACACCACAGGTGCCATAACTTGTGTACGGCGATCACTTTGGTGCCATAACTTTTTTTCGGATCACTTTGGTGCCAAAATCGGAAAAAAAAGATCACTTTGGTGCCATTTTGGCGGAAATGCGACGTGGCATTTTTATAATTTTTTTACGCCCGACGTGGCTCATGGGAGGCTGTCAACCAAGATGATCAGCATTTTTATTTTAAATAATTTTTTTCAGCGTGCCTTTAATTCAATATTTTTAATTTTAACTATTTTTTTTTTTTTTTTAGTTAAAATTAAAAATATTGATCAGGCACGCTGAAAAAAATTATTTAAAATAAAAATGCTGATCAGACATGTTGACTCAGCCTCCGGTGAGCCACGTTAGCGTAAAAAATTAATAAAAAATGCCACGTTGCATTTCCGGCCAAAATGGCACCAAAGTGATCTTTTTTTTCCGATTTTGGCACCAAAGTGATCTGAAAAAAAGTTATGGCACCAAAGTGATCGCCGTACACAAGTTATGGCACTTGTGGTGTACTTTTGCCGTCATTTTATCTTTGAACGTAACCTCTGCGAGCTCAAACTCTGCGAGCTCACCTTTAAAGAGGGGCAGCTGTTGACATCTATTTTTAAATTTGCCCAAAATTAATTACACAAAATTTAGGAGTTAAATTCATTTAATTCCTAAAACAAAAATATTTCTATTTAAATGCATTACATATAGAAATTAGGCACATTTCGCATTAATAGGGCCTATTAGAGTTTTGTAAAAAAAAAGAAAAATAAAATAAAATAAATATAATAAAATAATAATAATAATAAAGAAAAATCGCGCTGGGCCGAGTTGAGGCCGGGCTAACCCGGCCCCTTTTCTTTTTCCTTTTTCTTTCCCCTCCCCCATGGGCCTCGACCCTCTTCTTTTCTTTTTTCTCCCCCCGGGCCAGCCGGCTCCTCTTTTTCCTCCGCGTGGGCCCAGCCCCGCCTTCCCTTTCGTTTTTCTTTTTCCCCCCGCAAGCTGGGCCTGGCCCAGCCCGGCCAGCCCAGCTCTTCCTTTCTTCTCCCTCTCCCTCCCCCTATCGCTCTCGCCGCCCCTGCTCTCTCACATCTGCGGCGTCACGCGGCCTTGGCGGCACCGCCCGTGGTCATTGTCGTCGGCAGGTCAGGGGAGGCTCGGACGAAAGACGCCAGCGGGGCCCAGGCATTAATGGCCATCCGTCCTCTATTTTCGGCTCCTTATCCCTCCTCCCTCCTCGACTCCACTGTTTGCTATTACGCTTCCATCGCCGAGCCCCTCGCCAAAGATCGGCCTAAATGGCCGCGAAAGTTATGGGCCAAAGTAGGTCGGTGCAGGTCATCGTCAGCCGACATGGGGGAGCAGAAGCAGTGGCTCTCGGCTACTATAAAAAACCAGAGAAGAGAAGAGAGGCCTGGTCGGCCATTTTGAGAGAGAGAGAGAGAGACAGAGAGTGAGAGAAGAGAGAGAGAGAGAGCGTGACCGAGGCCTCACGAACAAAACCAGCTGGGTTGGCTATCGTGGAAGGTGCCAGAGACACCTCGCCGGCCAAGAGGGAGAGGTCGGCCATTTTCCAAAAAAAAAACAGAGACAGAGAGACCGAGAGAGAAAAGAGAGAGAAAGAGCGAGTCTAGAGCGTACCAAGGTCACGCCGGAGTAGGAAGGAAAGCTAGTAGGGTCTCCATCGCCAACGGACCAGCCGAAAACCTCCCAGATGCGCCGTCGACCTGTGAGCAGCCCCCCGGCCAAAACTGCTCTGTTCTCCCCTGTTTTTGCGCCCGGTTTGGCCGAGACCCGCTACCGCCGCTTTCGCACGGTAGTCCCGCCCATACCACCGCCTCGGCCCATGTGGAGAAAAAAAAAGGAAAAGAAAAGAAAAGGAAAGGAAAAAAGGCTTCAAACAGTCGGAGTCTAAAAAATTTGCTGGCGCATGCCCGGTGTTCGGCCAAATGCCTTAAAAGGTCGAAAATGCGACCACGACATGTTGGACGAGACCAGTCGTGGATGACGAGGTTTGGTGGTGGTCCCGGGGCCGGATTATGGTCGGCGCCGGTCTGGGTTCACCGGCGAGAGGCTGATTTTCGGCCACGGCGGTTGCCCCTGTTCGGTCGACCGATTCAATCGACCCGACCCGGGTCGAATCCGTTGACCGGGTCGGTTTCGATCGGCCCGGTTCAGTTGATCCGACCCGGGTCAGATCCGTTGACTGGGTCTGTCCGACCGATCCGGATCGGTTGATCCGACCCGGGTCGGATCCATTGACCCGGGTCAAATCGAGGCGATTCGGATCCGACCCGACCCGATTATATTATATTATATTATATTATATTATATTATATTAAAAAAATAATTAAAAATTTAAAAAATTTTAAAAAAGTTTTCTTTTTCTTTTTCTTTTCTATTTTTTTTTATTTAAAAAATTTCAAAAAAATTTCAAAAAAATATATAATTTCGTTTTCTTTTTTTTTTCCGAAAAAAAAAAATTTCAAAATTTCCCGAAAAAGAATCAATAATTTTTTTTTTTTCTTATCTAAGTGTTTTAATCCTTTATAAATATGCATGTTGTTATAATTGCATAATTTATCATGTTTAAATTAGATAAGGCTATGTGATAGTACTTTGCATGTGTTTTTACTATTGTTATTACTTATGTTTTAATATAATTGCATGAGTTATTGTGTTTCTGAATATCATCCGACTTAGTTAAGGTTAGAACCCTAGGGTTACATATCTGCATGATCGCGATCGCTCATGATTACGCACTCGCTTAATCACCTCACATGTTAGGAGAAAGGTCCTAAAATCAATCCAAACCGCTTGACAAATGTTTTCAAAAATGAATAGGGTAAAATAGTACCGAAAAGGGCATTAGTTATCCAACTAGTGTAACCAAGCCCCGAACTCGCTTAATCTCTTGTTCGTAGGAATGGATGATTCTCCCTCACCTTATTTGGGTTTCTAATCAACCCACCCCAAATCGATTAGTGGTGACTCTTGCATGTAAATCACCTACATATTAAAAAAACTTAAACCCTAAGTCACGATACGGTATGGGCTTGGGAGAGCCCGAATTAAGTCCCAAACCTAGACTTAGCACATACCGGATCGACGCCTGGCTCGAGGTCGGTCTCGGCAGAATGTCGTCGACTACTTGCCGTCCTTTATTGGGTGAGTGAACAAAAGTCCCCCATTTCTACATTTAGAAATTGAACATGCTAAAAGTGGGCTAAAATTTAATTGGACTTAGAAAAGTATAGGTTAAGTAATGATCATAGGGAAAACCATAGTGAATGTGTTTGGTTAAGGCCATCCTTTTTTTTTTTTGGTGATTGTCAAATTAAGGGAAAATTGTCCAAAAAATCCTAAATCAATTATATGGTAGCCAATTTAGTTCTAAACCTTTCAATTGTATTAATTTAGTTCTAATTCTTTTGACAATTTGCCAATTCAGTTTTAAACCTTTCAATTGTGCTAATTTAGTTGTAAATTTTTTAACGATTTGCCAATTTACTTCTTTCGGCCAAAAATTGCTGACTTGGCGATCTAGTCAGCGTTGGCCAGGCTTACATAAAAAAATTTGCAATTTTTTATTTCCTTAATTTTTTTTTCTTTTTTTCCTTTCCTTTTCTTTTGGTTTTCTTTTTCCCTTTTTCCTTTCACTTGTCATTGTCGAGCCTGGTCGATGGTTGGCAAAGGCTGCCGGCCACAAGTGAGAGATGCCTAGGCTAGGGAAAGTCGCCCTCGTTGGCCTCAGGCAAGGGTTGCCCTCACTTGGGCGAGCTTGAGCCGCCTCGCTTAGGCTGGCGAGGGCTAAAGAAAGTACATGAAGCTTTTAATTTTTTTTTTTCATTGTTCTTCTATTGATGTATAGAATGAGATTCCGTTGACTGGCCGGTTTCGATCGGCCCGGTTCGATTTAATCCGGCCCGGTCGATCCGCTGATCGGTTCCGTCCGACCCGTCCGGATCGGTTGATCCGACCCGGGTCGGATCCATTGACCCGGTCAAATCGAGGCGATTCGGATCCGACCCGACCCGATTATATTATATTATATTATATTAAAAAAAAATTAAAAATTTAAAAATTTTAAAAAAGGTTTCTCTTTTCCTTTTTCTTTTCTATTTTTTTAATTTAAAAATTTTAAAAAAATTTCAAAAAAAAATATATAATTTCGTTTTCTTTTTTTTTCCTCCGAAAAAAAAATTTCAAAAAAAATTTCCCGAAAAAAGAATCAATAATTTTTTTTTCTTTTCTTATCTAAGTGTTTTAATCCTTTATAAATATGCATGTTGTTATAATTGCATAATTTATCATGTTTAAATTAGATAAGGCTATGTGATAGTACTTTGCATGTGTTTTTTACTATTGTTATTACTTATGTTTTAATATAATTGCATGAGTTATTGTGTTTCTGAATATCATCTGACTTAGTTAAGGTTAGAACCCTAGGGTTACATATCTGCATGACTGCTGATCGTTCATGATTACGCACTCGCTTAATCACCTCACATGTTAGGAGAAAGGTCCTAAAATCAATCCAAACTGCTTGACAAATGTTTTCAAAAAATGAATAGGGTAAAATAGTACCGAAAGGGCATTAGTTATCCAACTAGTGTAACCAAGTCCCCGAACTCAGTTAATCTCTTGTTCGTAGGAACAGGATGATTCTCCCGTCACCTTATTTGGGTTTCTAATCAACCCACCCCAAATCGATTAGTGGTGACTCTTGCATGTAAATCACCTACATGTTAAAAAACTTAAACCCTAAGTCACGATACGGTATGGGCTTGGGAGAGCCCGAATTAAGTCCCAAACCTAGACTTAGCACATACCGGATCGACGCCCGTTCGGAGGTCGGTCTCGACAGAATGTCAGACTACTTGCCGTCCTTTATTGGGTGAGTGAACAAAAGTCCCCCATTTCTACATTTAGAAATTGAACATGCTAAAAGTGGGCTAAAATTTAATTGGACTTAGAAAAGTATAGGTTAAGTAATGATCATAGGGAAAACCATAGTGAATGTGTTTGGTTAAGGCCATCCTTTTTTTTTTTTTGGTAATTGTCAAATTAAGGGAAAATTGTCCAAAAAATCCTAAATCAATTATATGGTAGCCAATTTAGTTCTAAACCTTTCAATTGTATTAATTTAGTTCTAATTCTTTTGACAATTTGCCAATTCAGTTTTAAACCTTTCAATTGTGCTAATTTAGTTGTAAATTTTTTAACGATTTGCCAATTTACTTCTTTCGGCCAAAAATTGCTGACTTGGCGATCTAGTCATTGCGTTAGCCAGTATATATAAAAAATTTGCAATTTTTATTTCCTTAATTTTTTTTTTTTTTTTTTTTCCTTTTCTTTTGGTTTTCTTTTTTCCTTTTTCCTTTCAATTTGGTCATTGTCGAGCCTGGTGGATGGTTGGCAAAGGCCGCCGCCACCACAAGTGAGAGATGCCTAGGCTAGGGGAAAGTCGCCCTCGTTGGCCTCGGGCAAGGGTTGCCCTCACTTGGGCGAGCTTGAGCCGTCTCGCTTAGGGGTGGCGAGGGCTAAAGAAAGTACATGAAGCTTTTAATTTTTTTTTCATTGTTCTTCTATTGATGTATAGAATGAGATTCCGTTGACCGGGTCGGTTTCGATCGGCCGGTTCGATTGATCCGACCCGGTCGATCCGTTGGATCGGGTCTCATCCGACCGATCCGGATCGGTTGATCCGACCGGGTCGGATCCATTGACCCGGGTCAAATCGAGGCGATTCGGATCCGACCCGACCCGATTATATTATATTATATTATATTAAAAAAATAATTAAAAATTTAAAAAATTTTAAAAAAAGGTTTCTCTTTTCCTTTTTCTTTTCTATTTTTTTTAATTTAAAAAATTTCAAAAAAAAATTTCAAAAAAAATATATAATTTCGTTTTCTTTTTTTTTCCCCCGAAAAAAAAATTTCAAAAAAAATTTCCCGAAAAAAGAATCAATAATTTTTTTTTCTTTTCTTATCTAAGTGTTTTAATCCTTTATAAATATGCATGTTGTTATAATTGCATAATTTATCATGTTTAAATTAGATAAGGCTATGTGATAGTACTTTGCATGTGTTTTTTACTATTGTTATTACTTATGTTTTAATATAATTGCATGAGTTATTGTGTTTCTGAATATCATCTGACTTAGTTAAGGTTAGAACCCTAGGGTTACATATCTGCATGACTGCTGATCGTTCATGATTACGCACTCGCTTAATCACCTCACATGTTAGGAGAAAGGTCCTAAAATCAATCCAAACCGCTTGACAAATGTTTTCAAAAATGAATAGGGTAAAATAGTACCGAAAGGGCATTAGTTATCCAACTAGTGTAACCAAGTCCCCGAACTCGCTTAATCTCTTGTTCGTAGGGAATGTGGATGATTCTCCGTCACCTTATTTGGGTTTCTAATCAACCCACCCCAAATCGATTAGTGGTGACTCTTGCATGTAAATCACCTACATGTTAAAAAACTTAAACCCTAAGTCACGATACGGTATGGGCTTGGGAGAGCCCGAATTAAGTCCCAAACCTAGACTTAGCACATACCGGATCGACGCCCGTTCGGAGGTCGGTCTCGACAGAATGTCAGACTACTTGCCGTCCTTTATTGGGTGAGTGAACAAAAGTCCCCCATTTCTACATTTAGAAATTGAACATGCTAAAAGTGGGCTAAAATTTAATTGGACTTAGAAAAGTATAGGTTAAGTAATGATCATAGGGAAAACCATAGTGAATGTGTTTGGTTAAGGCCATCCTTTTTTTTTTTTTGGTAATTGTCAAATTAAGGGAAAATTGTCCAAAAAATCCTAAATCAATTATATGGTAGCCAATTTAGTTCTAAACCTTTCAATTGTATTAATTTAGTTCTAATTCTTTTGACAATTTGCCAATTCAGTTTTAAACCTTTCAATTGTGCTAATTTAGTTGTAAATTTTTAACGATTTGCCAATTTACTTCTTTTTTTCAAAAATTGCTGACTTGGCGATCTAGTCAGCGTTGGCCAGGCTTACATAAAAAAATTTGCAATTTTTTATTTCCTTAATTTTTTTTTCTTTTTTTCCTTTCCTTTTCTTTTGGTTTTCTTTTTCCCTTTTTCCTTTCACTGGTCATTGTCGAGCCTGGTCGATGGTTGGCAAAGGCTGCCGGCCACAAGTGAGAGATGCCTAGGCTAGGGAAAGTCGCCCTCGTTGGCCTCAGGCAAGGGTTGCCCTCACTTGGGCGAGCTTGAGCCGCCTCGCTTAGGCTGGCGAGGGCTAAAGAAAGTACATGAAGCTTTTAATTTTTTTTTCATTGTTCTTCTATTGATGTATAGAATGAGATTTCGTTTAACTCGAAATACCCATTTGCAGCCCACTACGCTCATAGTAGGATCATAAGAAACCAAACACCATGTTTATTACTATTGAATAAAGATAAATTCTTGTTCCATGACATAACTCTATTAAGGGTCCTTAATCGCTTGGGAGTAACATGTTGGTTTAGAAATATGGTTGGCAGTAAGTGCAAGCGAAATTGGGTGAAGGGTGTGAGAAAAGGCTTTTCATTTGGTAATACCAGATTTATACCTTGTTTGCATTGGGTGAGTGGAAGAAGGAGGGACAGGTTGTTTTTTGTTAATAGGTGGAGGAAGGGTTGGCTAGAGGTCTGGAAGGTAGGTTTGATAGTTGATGAAGAAGGCATCGGGGAGGTGTTAATGGATGTAAGAATAACTTGTGAAGTGGTGGAAGGACCACAATGAACATGTTTGGTTTGAATGACTCCAAAGAAATCAAGACTATGAAGTGAAAGATGTGAAGAATAAGTGGGAGTGATGTGGGAGTGAAGAAACTTAGTTTCATCAAAGACGGCATAACAAGAAATATATACTTGACCAGATGTGAGATCCAATAACGATAACCTTTATGACTGGAGCTACAGTTTATAAAATAGCAGGGGGTCGATCGAAGTTGTAATTTGTTATCATTCTAAGATCGGAGCCATGGGAAGCAAAGAGAGCCAAAGATTTGTAAATATGAATAATCAGTAGGGGTATGATGTAAAGTTTGATATGGGAAGCAAGTGTGACGTTGAAGTATGGGCATGCAGTTAATCAAGTAAATGATTGTAGTGAAGGCTTCTAACCAAAATTTAGAAGGCATATGAGCATGAGCTATCAAAATGGTATGTGGCGGTGCTTGCACTCCACAACACCAATGCAAAAGGTTTAGGACTGAATTGGCATAAATGCAAAATGTTTAGGAGTGACTTGGCACAAAAAAAAAATTTAGGACTGAATTGGCACAAATGCAAAAAGTTTAGGACTGAATTTGTATCAATGCAAAAGGTTTAGGACTGAATTGGCACCAAAAAAAGATTTAGAACTGAATTGACACCAATACAAAAAGTTTAGAATTGAATTGGCACAAAAAAAGGTTTATGACTAAATTGGCATCAATGCAAAATGTTTAGGACTTTTTTTATGCTTTTCCCGCCCACAAAGCCTTAGCGACTTGCTTGTGCTCACTTTCCCATTTTAAAGGCCATGGTTCTTGATCTTTGCTATGTCGTGCTCTATTTGCCTTATCTATTTTATATATCCGTGATTCAATTTTAGACCAAAGTCCAATCTTAGCATGAAAAAGAGTGTTAAAAGTATTCAAATACTAAACAATGCTTTTATCGTACATCTTAAGTTTCCAAAGTAATTGATTGTGATCACATAAGGTTTTTACATAATGATGCGATCTTCCTTTTTATTTGATTTTGTCAAGTAAGACAACAACCCCGTTGTTTTTGTAAGAACTCTTGAATCAAGGGTCGAACCTTTGAAGTCTCTCCTTCAAAAGAAAGGAGATGTCGCCGAGGCAATGGCCATGGTGATCATGTAGTTTATACAATTCAATAACGCTCCTTCTCTTTTCTTGTTTTGATGAAGGAATGATTTATGTGCATTACAGTATCACGCTCACTTTGAATCTTCACTTGAGTTCGCGACTATCAACTGCTTATCGGTTGCAAGTTTCTTCTTCACGATTTTTTTCAGGTTCTCCTTCTTAATACTTTGATCAAATTTATTGTATCCAACGCTTACCAATATATCAAGTAAGGATTACTCGACAGACTAGTTGGTAACCAAATAGAGAAAAGTTGGTAAGACACACAAATAAAAGTCGGTAGATTTCTATAAGAGTTAATAAATCCAAAGCGTTTTACAAGAAAATAAATAATAATTAGTCATCAGTAACAACATTTATTAATAAATTAAGAACCAAAGAAACGTTGCTAGTATAACTAAAATGATAGTCGATGACTCGATCAGAAAAAAAAAATTGGTAAGTCACTCAAATAAAAATTGTGATATTCATAGTTAGTAAGTTTAACATGTTGACAAGAAATAAAAATATAAATTGATAAAAGATAATATAATTAGTATTTTTACAAATCGTCGCATAGATTCTGGACTATGTGCTTTTTGTTCCCTTATGCCGGACTCCATCAATCATCTTTTCTTCGAGTTCTCCGTTACTAGCAGGCTGGCTTCTTTTTGGGCCACCAAATGTAATCTTCCTTGGCGCAATTGCCCTTGGTCTGACCTTATTTTGTGGGCAAACATAGTTTGTGGAGGTCCTTCCTTTGCCCACAAACTGGCTAGGTTCTCCTTTGGAGCTCTCTGCCACATCATCTGGATCGAGCGGAACAACTCTCTCTTCAGGAACAAGACTATCTTTATTCCTGGAATTCGCAAGCACATTCTTAAGATGGTGAAGGATAAAGCATTATCCTTAGGAAAGATTGCTGACACACCGAAGAATAGAAGGCTTCAAAGGAACTGGGATCTCCCACCTTCCATCTTTTTGAATTTGGATGCTTAGTTCTCTAGCTTGTATAGGGCTACTTGGCTTAGTCTCTGTTTGTATAGGGCCTTCCTGGTTTTAGTCTTTGTGTTGTATAGGGCTTTGCTCTTTGGTTAGGCTGTTGAGTGGCCCTCCTTCCCCCTCTTGCATTTTATGCTCCACTGGGGAAGAGGGTTGTTCTTTGTTTTTTTCCTTGTACTTGGTGTTTGTGAAAAGTAATACATTTCTTACCTTACCCAAAAAAAAAAAGTTATTATCATAAGCGAAAATGACACAAATAGTCCTTGAATTTTGGCTCAATATGTATTGTAGTCGTTGAATTTTTAATTTGTTCAATATGATCCCTGAATTTTAACCTAATGTGCAGTTTCGTCTCTAAACTTTTAATTTGTTCAATGTGGTATCTAGTCTTTTGGTACATGTTCAATGTAATCCTATTTAATGTTTTCCCTGATCTTGAATTAATGAAAGGATAACAATGAATATTTTCATATAGTTTAGGAAATAGATTGAACATGTATTAACAGTTTAGAGACCATGTTAAATAAATTAAAAGTTCAATGATCACGTTGCACATTGGGTTAAAATTTAAGGATCACATTGAACAAACTAAAATTCAAGTACTACATTGCACATTGAACCAAATTTCATGGGTCATTTGTGTCACTATCCCATTTCATAAATGTGTCCATAAATTACCAACAAGTATCCATAAGGTAATCTTTTACCAACAGTTTTATAAATTTACCTATTCTTGCAAAAATCTACTAACCCGAGAAAACAATCTGCGTTTTTCATAAATGAACGGTAGAATTGTTCAAAGTCTACATTGTTGAGGAAAACTCCTACTGATTTTGAAGTTGACAAAACCTTCCATAATGTTTGTAAATCTGATACTTATTCTGAACCTTCTCATTTCGTGAATATATGTTCGAAGCTAAGAATGAAGTTTTTCAGATTAGATATTAAGAAGAATTATTTAAGTTCCGAGATAATTTCCAGACGTAAAATAATTCAGACTTTACAAAGTTCTTGTGGACCCACAAAAGCTAAAGTTAATTCAGAAAATTCGTAAGCAGATGCGTAAGATGAAATTTTTCGAAGCGAGGCCTTGGCCGGAATTTTCGAAGCGGAGACAAAGACGCAGTAATTCTTGAAGCAAAACTCGTTAAGAATAACAGCTAGTGATCCGGCATGGATTTCACAGAAGGAAAGTATTGATTAGATCAATCTTAATCAAATTGATTGACAATCAAATACTAAGACAAGAATGCTTTCCAACGGACAAAACTCTACTTATGGAAACCAAGATTCTGTTTATGGGCGACCAGAATCAAATCAATGGGATTCAAAACTAACGGCTACTCAATCCTTAGTTTACAAATCTGTCCAAAGTGAAGATTGGAAGATAATCCTCTGCGAGTTGTCCAACGGCTAGTGTGGATGAAGAGGAGTATTTAAGGAGAACATGAGCAAGATAGATTCAAGAATTAACAAGTCCAAAGTTTGAGCATACTCCATCAATTCTCTTGTCGTTACGAACTTAAGATCAAGATCTTGAGGTTTACATTGTAAATGATTGTGTGAGATAGAGAGTCCTATCATACACAATAGTTCTCTCAAAGTCTGTAAATTCCTCTTGATTACATAGTGAAATCCAGCCTATAGGCTGTGAGCGTGGGAGAGTGGACGTAGGCTTATCATAAGCCGAACCACTATAAACCTGTGTGCAGATTCTCTTTTCCTAAACTCTTACTTTATAGTCTGCACATCAAATCGTTGTTTGATTCTGAATATTATTCAGACTCTTCTTTTATCTGTTACATTTCCGCATAATTTTTTTTTAATCTGTTTAGGATCACCTATTCACCCCCCTCTAGGTGACCCGTGTTAGCTATTTCATACATTACGTTAATCGGAAAAACTATATTTCCCCCCACTGATTGGAGGACATTTTTACTAACCATACCTTTAATAGGCAAGTTACAAGTTATGGACATCGGCCGCATTTATATTTGGTTCAATGTGGTTAAGGCAATGTCCATAACTACTAATTAGAGGCATAGTTGCGGGAAATTTCCTGACCAAACACGAAGGAAAAGTGGCCCTAGTCGAATTTGGTGCTTTTGAACGAGAAAACTCACGTCAGAAAGCACGTCCAAAAGAGAAGATAAACTAACTTATACACTGATTTCCTTTGCATTTCCTTAACTCATACAAAAGAGGTAGCAAGTGCCTGACCAAAAAAAAAAAGATCAGCAAGTGAATCTTAAAGATAATATCTTTGAATTCCTAATCTTAGGCGAAAATACAGAGGAGAGAGCAAAATGGGACTGAAGAATCCATATGTGTTCTCTATCTTGTTCCAGACATTTGATGCGGGCATGACCTTGTTAACCAAGGCCGCACTCAATGGTGGCATGAAGAGCTTCATCTTCATCTTCTACCGGCAACTCATCGGAACCGTTTTCTTGCTTCTGTCCACCGCAATCTTCGAAAGGAGATCCGCAACTCCGCTCACAATCCTTGTCTTCTTCAAGATCTTTGCGCTGGCTTTCCCGGGGTGAGTTGAAAACCTTCCCTGGAATCTTGAATTTTAAACTCTAATCGGAGAATTTGGTGATTATGTAACTTAACGTTCAAAAGCTTATTCCTCTTTCTGATAATTCTGATGAAATGATACATGTGTATTGTAGTCTCACGCTAGCTATGAATCTCTACGGGATCGCACTCCTCTATACTTCGGCTTCACTCGCGTCTGCAATTATGAACTGCATACCTGTTATGACCTTCTTCTTCGCTGTTCTTCTCAGGTTCTCCTCTTCCCAGTGATTTGATATGCATTTTCTTAATCTTTTCCAAGTCAATATTCACATTTTCTATCTAGTGAACTCAAACTTTGTATCCTAATGCTTTGTCACTCTTGGCATTACTCTGGCAGAAGGGAGAAGTTGAATGTAAGGAGTATAGCGGGAGTTGCAAAGCTTGGAGGAATAACAATTTGCATGGGAGGAGTGCCACCCTTGCGTTTTTTGAGGGACCAATTCTAAAGCCTCCTTTTGCCCTCCACAATATCCAACACCAACACCAACGCCAACACCATGTTTCATCATCTGGAAGCACAACATGGATCATAGGTTGCTTCCTCTCTTTCATTTTAGTCTCATTCTGGGGCTTATGGTTTGTTCTCCAGGTACACCACACCCCCCAAACTAAAGATTGTGATCCTTTTATTTATTTATTTAAATTCTCTGGATCATAGTAGATATAGCCAAAAAGAAATGATTTATTAAGAGATGTGTCAGACCATTATTGTCTGTTGACTATAGTTAGCTTGTAATTTGACACATCTTTGACTCAACCCAATTTTGTAGAGCAATCTTAGTAAACTTAGAATATTACTCATCAGGAGATGCATTTGGGTGTTATATTTCGCGATCACTCAAATGAATAATACATCTTGTTAGGAAGATTACGGGGGTAAAGATAAAAAGAAAAAAGTTCATAATCGAGGTTGGCTCCAACAACTCGATTTCTTTGACTACATATATATTGATGTTTGATGTAAAATGTGCTATGATAGTCTTTGTATAAGAGGTTTGTTGTAGCCTTACATGTATGCACTCTCCATCTCCCTCTAAAAGCGACTTTTGGGTTGGATTTTTTTCTACATCCGTGAGTTTCAATTCTCTATTATCTTATTAAGGTGCTAATTTGGCTTCTTCTTATAAGCTATTTATTCACGATAAAATAAACGATGAAATGGAAATCAACATTGAAAATTAGATGTGGTTCGGTCAATGTGATGTATGTCCCCGCATTGATAAATTCATTAAGATTAAGCAAGGATTGAAAAACTCGATTTGTGTCTGTCAGCCCCAGCACCTAAAGCTTTGCTTGCGTTTATCTCATGATTTCTTGTCGAATTCACGCTCAAAAGCTCTCAACGAAGTTTATGCAAGCGTAATAAATAATTTACACACTCACCATTGATTGCTGGATACGTAGAAGAATTTTGTTCAAAACTAACTCCAAGCATACATTTTAATTGTCCATTAGTGAAACCAAAAGGTTTTTTTAGGTCACTCTTGGTGGATCTCACGATAATCCAAAAAATAAAAACCCCTCGAAAAACAGTAAAAAAGACATGAATTTCTGCATCAATTGGGCACCGGGCACAACAAAATAGAACCATGGCATATGTCCATAACATTCTAACTATGGTTAGATGTCGGTTTGGATGATGATTCTACGTTATTTATAGCCACTTAATTATGCACTTAGGCTTCGTTTGTTCTCGAAGAATGATTTATTTAAAAAATATTGTCCTAAAAATAATCGCTTGTATCGCTTATAAAAATGAATGAATAGAAAACGTTTTCAATGTTCATAAAAATGTTTAGATATAAATTGTTGTCAATAATAAAAATATTTTTATTAACTAATTATTTCAAGCGATACAAGCAATCACTTTTATGAAAAACATTTCCAATCATGTAGTTTCCGTGAAATAAATGGGGCCTTAATTATTAGCTTAAGCTTTTGAAATGTAATTTCTAATGACCATGTTAGATGTTACACTAAATTCATCTTCTAGGTGATAGGAGTTGTAAATCGTAAACTATAGTTGGACACAAGAACTGTGGAAACCACGTCGTCGTTGTCATACTTTTGGATGTTAATTCTTGATTGCATATTCAGCATAATGTTAAGTGGCCTCTGGCTGAATTGCACTTTCTAACACGAGTGGATTACACCATAGATCACTGTTAACAAATGTGGAATCCACGTCTTCCGCATCACATCTTTCAATCATGCGTCTGCTTGATTGCATATTTAGCATTTTTTTTTTTGCTCGGAAGTACAAATCCAAGTGCTTTATCTTCATATAAACAGGCCGAAGTATTGAAAACCTATTCATCGAAGCTTCACTTCACAAGTCTTCAGTGTCTATCAAGCACAGTTCAGTCGTTTCTTGTGGCGATTGCTGTGGAAAGAGACCTGTTCGAGTGGAAGTTGACTTGGAATGTTAGACTACTTGCGGTCCTTTACTGTGTAAGTAAACAACTGTCCCCCTTCTCTAAATTTGGAAATTGAACATGCTAAAAGTGGGGTAATATTGAGAATGGACTTGGATAAGTATGCTAAGTGATGAGCATAGCGTTGTCAAACTTAATGTTACCATAAAGTTTGAAAAGTAACATCTTTTTTGGAAAAATTACAAAAACTATCTTTAAATTTACTTCCCAAATCAATTACCCTCGTCCCCTTTTAAAACCTACGATTATCATCCTTAACTTTGACATGAATTTTAAGTTCAATGTCTCATCCTCACATAATTTACCAAATTGTCATATTGTTTCCCAAACGACCCCAACTTACAAAAACCCAACACCCACCCATACTCTCTCCCTCACCTGAAAGGCTTGCTAAGTCCATTAAACCACCAACATGTCTCCCTCTCTCCACCATGTGCCGCTGTTCTTGTAATATTATAACATGGAAGTTAACCAAAATCTTACAATTTAAGCCAATGTAAATTCACTGAAGAAATAAACAAGAAACAATAAAGGACACCAAATATTACGTGGTTAGTCCGAATAGCAGGATCTGCATTTATGGAAATAGCCAACAATAAATAATTCACTATAATCGGAGAATTCAAGTTACCATTGCTCACACACTCGAGTGTTTTCCATACCTATATTGAGCCCAAACACAAAGTGTTCACAAATAAAACAACTCATTAGGATGTAGAAAACTCATAGCACAGAATAACCGTGTATGGCCGAACCAAGAAGCATGTGTGTGATTCTTTTTTGTTCTTCATGCGGCCGCTCACCAGGAAGTCTTGTGCAGCCGTCAAGCTCCCTTTTGCTGTGCGGCTACTATTCTCGTTAAAGAAAACCATACACTTCTTCACTATACGGCCACACTTCAAGAAAAAGATCGACCCAGGGCTATAGCCAAAAGAAAACCTATTTATTTTACTTTTTTTTTCTTTTCTTCTTAAAACCCTAGCTGAGACCACGTTTTCTATATATATATTATAAAGGAAACGTAGGGTCCCCTTCTTTATCTTATAATGCCAGAAGACTTATCCTTCATCTTTGTATTTCTTTCTTTAGTGTGGCAATCTTTAATAATTTAAAAATCGATTTGCATCATTCAATCAGGTCAAGTTCCGTAAATAGCTCAAACTTGAGACAAAATATAATAATTCTCCAACTTGGTTCAACATTTAAAGTCAAGTCATAGTGCTCATCATCCATACTATGATTTCCTAAAATTCGATCATTTTTAAGGTATATGAAATGATTATTTTATCGATGCATTGTTAGTTAAATCTCACTTTGAATTGATTACTCATGAGAGGACTAACCATTAGAGAAAGGCTATTAAGGAATTAAGTATGCATGACCTTAGAACTCGACTATGATTGACAATTCGACCATAAGAATTGATGAGGAACAATTTTGAGCCATTATAGATCGATTAAGGAACAATTACAGAATGGTTCACCAATAGTATATAATCGGATTGCGGGTGATTCCGCCTGACTATTGTATGGATTGCGAACGACCCTAAAGCAATTCCTAACGATCGTGTACTTCGGAATTAGCGATTGATCCCTTGCAATTATATGACAATCAAGGTCACCCATGACTCGAGGAAGTTTAAACGTGGTTTGATATCAAATCAACCACGGGTCAAATGCGCATAACTCTTAAAAGCCACCCGTTAGTTTGAGATATACTAAAGTCGCAATTGATTGATTTTGATCATGAATTAGAATCCGAATTTGGGTATCGAACTTTCAAGGATTTTAAGATTAACCTATTGGATGTTGCCTCGTTAATCTTTCGATTTATCGATTTGCTCGAAATTCTCAAAAAAGGAAATTTTGGGCCGAGAATTGGAGCCCATGAGAAAATGAGCCCAGCGAAGGCCCATTGAGCCTCACGCCCAAAGTGTGCTTCGGCCACTTGGGTCCAAACAAGTTCAAGTGGGCCCAATGAGGCCCACTAAGCTCACTTTACCATTTTCAAAGCTCAATAGCAAATTTATACCCAATTTGAGCCCGTGAACTTTTCAAGCCCATTTCTATTCAATTGGGCCTATTCCAAGGCCCGTCTCTTGACTTTGGCCCAAGGGCAAAATGGGAAATTTGTGCCAAAAATGTAAAATAACCAAAATACAATTTTTTACATTATTGAACAAAGAGACAAAGGGAAATTGAGCATTGATGAGTGAAGACTTAGAGGGGTAAGCATTGATGAATGAAGACTTTGGGGATGAGAAAATATATCCTGAACTCTCTCTTGTCTCTCATTTCTCTCTCTCTCTCTCTCTCTCTCTCTCTCTCTCTCTCTTTCTTCACTCCCTCCTTTTCTTTCCTTCAGTTGAGCATAGCAACACCGCCCCCTTGGCTGGCGTTTTGCTGCCGTGGAGCCACTTGCCAAGCGCCGTGACCACCCCTTGCCGTGTGCCATCCATCCGAGCCGTTCCACCCTCACTGCAAGCTAAACCAGTCCCCACCGAAGCTGCTGTCCATGCCGTCATCACCACCTCATGTGGTTTCCAAATCGAGCCATGCGTAGCCCTCGTCACTGCCATCATGTCCGTGTCATCGAAATCATTAACGGGTTTGTTAATGCTCTAATCCCTCAATTAGTACGTTAAACTTACGTAGGATAAGTTTATATTAAGTTAATTAGGTGATTGGTGGTGATTAATTAGTTGATAGGTTATCAACTAGCGACAAGTTATCGAAAGGTTAGACAATAAGCTATTGCTAATTAGGCAATAAGCTATCAAAGTTTTGGTGATAAGCTATCGCCAAATAGACAATAGGTTATCGAGGAAATTATGATAAGCTATCGTAATAGGAAGATAAGCTAAAGTCAAAATGACGATAAGCTGTCCGAAAAAGGGTGATAAGCTATCGTCAAAGGGACGATAAGTTATCGTTATTTGAATGATAAGCTATCGCCAATTATGTAATAAGCTATTGATATTTGAGTGATAAGCTATCACTAATTGGATGGAAAGTTATCGCAAATAGGGCGATAAGTGGATTTTATATGGGTGTTTTCTGCTTGAGTTAAGTGTTGAATTATGCTTGTTTCATATTGTTTAATGCCTGCTTTACCCTGAAAAGTAACTGCCCTATGTGAAACCTTGTTATTTAATTTTAGAAGGGTTTTTGTGGACATATAAATAGTAATCCCCGAGGTGTTAGGTTTATATATCAAATTTTATAAATTAAATCGGGCAAGGATATTTAAAAAGGGAAGTATGCAAAGTTTGACGGTTTAATTGTATGTATATGATCACGTGTGAATTTATTACTGCATTTTTAGGCATGAAAGTTGCAGTATTTTGATGTGTGAGCACAACCACGTCTGCATTGGCTAAAGAAATGAAATTGGCTTGAGTGGTTTAGATACTTGCGTGATCACATAATGAGAAACTGTTACCACCGTATGAGTGCAAGTGTGCCTTAAATAGCTGTGATGAAACCCTTGCCTGATTGCGGGCGTGCCTTGAAAGGCTATGATGAGACCCCCGATGGAATTTCGGGCGTGCCTTGAGTGATCATGATCAATACCCTAATAAATCGAAAGGCCCCCTGTGAGAGGACAGGCATGCCCTGAGTGGCCGTGATAGATGTCGGTTATGTTGGAAGATTGCCAAACCATAAGGATGTGTTGTGGCCCTGAACGGTTTTAATAATCGGAACACACATGGGTGCATCGTGCATGAGAAAGTTGTTATGTGCTCTAATTTTGTTATATGCTTATTGCATTATTATGGCACGTGATGATTTATAACATGTAGGGCATGTGTTAAGATAAAGTAAGAATGCCTGCAATTGAGTGATGGCGTGTTTTTGTGTATGTTGTGCTGAGTTGCCTAACACTATGTATAACGAAGGCAAAGCAAGGGGTTGCATTGCTTTTGATCTACTATCATTATATCATTGCATATTTTAGGTGCATCCGAGACAAGTTGACTTCCTAAACGAAACTTAAGTCGTTAACTTACTGAGATTTATATTTCATTTGTTGTTGTTAACTATTTTCTAGGATCTTATGATGACAAACCACCCGATGCGGTTCGGGGTGCCATAGGATATGGATAGTATTATTACTACTTATCGTTTTTCCAGTAAGCCGTATCTTTTTGAGCGACACTTGTCTACTGTGTGGGTGGATGAGGGCCTAGCTTTGTAGGTCCCTCATTGATTCTAAGCATGGTTCATCTGTGAGGGCGAGAACTTGTACGGTCCTTTGAGGGGTTTCGATGGTCCTCCAGATAGGGATCCTAGGAAGGAAATCTGGGATCCTAGGACATTGTCCCATCTGACGGGTCAGTAGAGAATCCCGAAACCATACCGGATCCTATGTGCCCGTCGAATTACGACCCATTGGAGCATTACCTCTACTCATCCTATTTTGACTCGTCGAGCCACTATGTTGATAGTTCCTAAAGGACATGCTTGGGATGGGTTCTTTTTGGATAAGCCACTTTTGGATTGAGTAGGTTGACCCCTGACCTAGTATCTTTTTGGTAGGCTTGTAAGGAAGACACCCTCAGAGGGCTTGTAAATGTGTTTCCATGGGGTTAATCTAGTAATTAAATAAAATGGCGTTTTAGCATGACTGTTGTTGATTATTATTACTATCTCTGATGTTTACTATTATGACTAGATGATTGTTGTTGCTTCCGCATGCGTAATCGAAAGATAAAATGAAAGGTGGACGACGAGTCTTGGGACATCGTATTGAAATGACCTAAGTGAATAGGGGTTGTTGCGTGCTCGAGGGTCGAGGGATGACACATACTGCTCTCCCAACGCCTTGATGGGCGCTTACTCTCTACAAATGCCAATTTAGCTCAAGCAAAGCTTGAGCTTTGCCAAAGAAATGGGCTTAATTATTATGTCTACTTGGTTCTTGGCTATCGCTCTTCTTCACAACAACCTCACAATTCGTTGAGAATTTCGGATGAGTGACACATGATGTCAATATGCTTCGTTTGCTCGTGATAAATTGGATTATACGCCATATATAACGCACCTTGGTATCACAGTGTATATAAACACTTTTTTTTTTTTATCTAACCCAAAATCTGAGAGCAAATCTTGTAACCATATCGCCTCATTCGCTATAAAGGTCAGTGTCATATATTCTGCCTCAATAAAAAATAAGAAGACGTGGTCCTGTAAGGATGCTTTCCAACTAACTATAGCACCTGCTAGCATAAAGACGTACCATGTGAAAGACCTGCACTCATCTAAGTCATCGGCGTAATTTGAATCTACATATCCAATGGTCTCACAGCCATTGTTGTCCGTCCGATACACTATACCCACGCCTGTTGTCCCATTTAAATATATGAGGATCCATTTCACAGTTTCCTAATGAGCTATACCAGGATGCTTCATATAACAGCTAAATACGCTCACGGCTTGTGAAATATCAGGTCCAGTGCATGCCATAGCATATATAATAGTACCCACTTCACTAGAATAAGGAGCACGGGACATATGCAACTTCCCATCCTCAGTCTGCAATGATAAGTTATCTAAAAGTTTAAAGTACTTCGCTAATGGTGTACTCACAGATGTTGTTGACAATATATTAAAACGTTCCACAATCTTCACAAAATATTTCTTTCGAGACAAACGTAAAACTCCAACAATCTTGTCACATAAAATCTGCACACCCAATATTTTTTTGTAGTACTTAAATCTTTCATCTCAAACTCAGCACTCAACTGACTCTTCAGTACATCAATATTATACATATTCTTAGCTCTATCAACATGTCATCAACATATAATAACAAATATATCAAAGGCACATCCTCCAATCTCTTAAAATAAACACAACTATCCATCTGACTTTTCGAATAGTCCTGACTAACCATGAAAGTATCAAAGCATTTATACCACTACTTAGGAGATTGTTTTAGCCCATATAGAGATTTTTTTAACAAACAAACATGGTCTGCCCTACCAAAAATAGCAAATCATTCTAGCTGCCTCATGTAAATCCATTCTTCCAACTCATCGTGAAGAAATGTCGTTTTCACATCTAGCTGTTTCAGTTCGAGATCTTGTGTAGCAACTAAGGCAAGGATGCATGAATAAAAGTATGTCTTACCATAAGAAAGAACACATCGTTGTAGTCATTGCCCTCACGCTGTTTGTAATCTTTCGCAACAAGTCTCACATTATATCTCGTTATCTCCACATCGAGAATGCCCTCCTTCAATTCTAAGACCCAATTGCTTCCAATAATTTTCTGGTTCTTGGGTACTTTGATCAACTCCTATATCTGATTTCGATTGTAACAGCCCGAATTTTGATGTAATTCCGGGATCAATAAAATTGGCATCATTTTGCCTTTCATTTTAGCAAGTCTCGCCCAGAGCCGATCACTCTTGAGATACTAACCAATAGGGAATGGCTGACTAGGAAAATGGTACATGGAATGGTACGTGGACCAGGGACCCGATCACGAATCGGACACCGATCTCGAGAAACGATAAGAAAATATATTGGGCCAACGTAGACAGATCTTAGGAAAAGTGACAAATTTGGTTTGGTCAAGACCAACGATGTACAATCGAATCGCAGGTGATTCTGCACGATCGAAAGTGCAGAATGCCAACTAGTCCCGAACTTAACCCGAACGATCGTGACCTCTGGGACTAGTGATAATTCCTATCTCTCTCTAGGATCGGAACCGTTATGACTCGGATAACCCTAGGTCGATACGCGTAATATCTAAACAGCCGCCCGTTAGTGAGAGACCCTGAAATTGGAAATCGAGTGAGTTTTGATCATGAAATTGGGCTCAGATTTCAATGTCGATTTTCGATAGCTTAAGAGACTATATTTGGGAATCTGACGTCATATTATGTTGGCCACATATATTTGGAGTTAGTATGAGTAAAAATTGAAATTTCGATCTGGGAGTGAAAAATTACGATTTTGCTCCTCGGGACATCAGCATCGCTTTTCGAGGCCAAATGAGGTTATTTTTTGAGGCCAACGCCATTTTAGGGTGGCCACGCATACCATGAGTCGTTATGGCAAAAAATTGGAATTTCAACAAAAATTGAAAAAATGAACGATTTTGCCCTTCAAACTTTGACATGGATTTTCGAGGGCTTGCGCGATGAATTTCGCGATTCCGACACCACATTATGTTAGCCACGCACATTTGGAGTTGGTACAATTGAAAAATGGAATTTCGACCCGGGACCGGAAAATTACGATTTTGCCCCTAAGCCTATTTTTGGGTATTCCAAATTTTGGGGATTTTGAAAATTGAATTTGGAGATTAATTATGGATAAATATCAGCCCCAAAATAATTGACCAAAACGCGCTTAGATATTTTGGTTTGGAACAATGTGGACCAAGTATTAGAGGGACAAAATTGGGAATTAAGGGAAAAATTGGTCAAACCTTGGACCAATTATAAATTAGTTTTTTCTCTCTCTCTTCATTCTTTTTTCTCTTCTGGCAGCCCCCCCAACCGAGAACTCTCTCCCTCTCTCCCTCATTGAAAATCCTCTCCTCTCTTTCTCGGCCTTGGATAGCCGATCATCGCCTGAGCAAGCCGCCACCGCCGTGCCGTCGCCGTATGCCGATCGCCATCGCCGTGAGCCGCCGGCTAGCCGTTCCCCCTTTCCACTTTAATCGAGTTAGCCTAGAGTTCGGATAAGTCGCTCCCTAAAATCTATCTTAGGATATCGGGTATTAATGGGCTCGTTTAGATGTGGTTTAGGGTAGTTTAGGGGTTGATTGGGGTGTCGATCGTGGTTGTTGGTGGCTGATCGTGATTGTTGGTGACTTATCATGGCTTTTATTGACTGTTGCGTATTGGGTTAGACGTTGGAAAATGAGTTTTGGCGGTTGGAATTCAGTAAAAATTGGTTCGGGTTTGAATTCGTGAGGTTCGGGGTGAATCACGGATTCACGGTTACTGTACTCACCAAGTTTTCTATTTTTGTAGAGAATTTTGTGGGCCGAATTTGAGGAAGGTTTCTTCATAAAAGTTGTTCCCAACATCTTGAGGTATAACATACTTTAATTGGGAAATTTTTGGAGATCATTTGAGGCCATTCGAAAGTCCATCTTTGGACAAAAAATAAAACTGCCCGATTTACTGTTCACTCGACCTTCGGGTCTGTTCAAATTTTTATAAATTTTTCCATGCTTATTTTCAAAATACTTTCTTCACAAAAATTGTTGGGGACATTTGTGGCTATAACATATAAAATTTCAAGACTTTTCAAGGTGATTTGGGTATTGAAAGTTTGAGGACAAAATGGTTTATTGGAGCAAGTTGATTTTTGTCTGATTTCAAGTGACCAAAAGAGGTGTTTCCAGTTGGAACTAAGTTTCGAGTTCTTTACGGAAAATGTTTAACAAGATGTTTTACGCAACATATCCAAATTTCAGAATTTTTGGAGTTCGTATATGCAATTGCACGGTTTGTGATTTTTGGTTGGTTTTGGATTGTGTCTTGGACTGAACATGGCGTGATTGTGTGCCGAGAGGGTGTGGCCATGAGGCGTGATGGTGTGATTGCGCATTGAGTTCATGTGCCAAGCATGGGTGATCATGTGGTGTTCATATGGCGAGAATATGTATTTGTGCAGTGTATGTGAAGTGTGCGATTATGTGTGACCGTGTGTATATGTGGCCATGTGGTACATGTGGAATGTGTGGAACGAAGGTATGAGAATGTAGGATTGGCTGGAAAAGTGATACCCTGAGGCGTGTCCATTTACGCGGGGTGAGTCCGTCCTGAGGTGTGTTTGTTTACGCGGAACGATGCCGTCCCTGATAAGGTGACAATGCCCGCCCGATAAGGTGACGATGCCTGATGAGGTCAGAAAACCGTTAGCCTGATGCTTTTACACGGGCACGGTAATTAAGGAAAGGGAGAGGTAGGATTCCGTCATGAGACGTGTTCGTTTACGCGGGACGATGCCGTCCCTGACGAGGTGACGATGCTCGGCCCGACAAGGTGACGATGCCTGACGAGGTCAGAAGACCATTGGCCTGATGCGTTTTACGCGGGCACTGCGATAGTGGTGAAAAGGTTGAGAATGAGCTGGACTTGGCAAGACGTGTAAGGATTTCGAAAGTTAACGCATGGTGTGAGTTGGTGTGCGAGTGTGGTTGTATTATGTGATTTAGTGCTCGATTATGGGGTAAAAACTGCTAGGCATGGTATGGGACGTGCCCAAGTGGGTTTTGCCTTATAATCGAGGCACGTGTGATTGTGAAGCATTGATGCATGTGAATTCATATTACATGCTTTGGTTTTGCGACATGAATGAAGTACCATTGTGGCATGTTAGATGTATTATTATTTGGCGTGCAGTGAGGTGTATGAAGAATTCTAAGTAGGTTCGCATGTAATTGTTAGTATGATTGGTTGTTTGTGTCAGGTATGTGTTGTCTGGAGGTACGTGATAACCTAGGTGGGGTTTAGGGTGTGTGCTTATTGACATGTGATCTCATGGTTGTTTCAACCAACACTTTCAGAACCCCGATCTGAGCAATGAACCTTCCGCCGCCGCCGCAGCGTCTTGCAATATCGTTGCACATCGACATTAACATGGTAGAGTACTCAACAGATGAGCAGGAGACTCAGGAGGATTCAGATTCAGAGGACGAAGAATTAGACTCGGAGTGGACGCCAAGTAGAGGGTGTAGGGGCAAGTGTAGGGGTTGTGGAATAGGCTTTTGAAGCATACTATTTTTGGTGATAGAGTACCCAAGTTATCGATCCTTTTTTATATCGGTGGTATTTAGTGTGGTGGTGCGGTGTGCTTGTATATATGTGGTTTTATAAATTGTGGATATTATATAAGTTTGAATGAGAAATGAATTTGTGCATTCTCCATTTGAAACTCCACCTCATTATTAACACCATGATCGATTTGCTTTGCCAGTAATGTCTCAAGATTCCTCTGTTGAAGCATTGTGGTCTCATCAAAGATCACATCTCTACTAATTAAAAAATCGAGTGATCTAGGATTAGTGCACCACAACCAGTAGCCTTTCACCCCATGTACATGATCTAGAAATATGCACTTCTTCGCCCTCGACTCGGGTTTACCATAACTCACTTGAGCATATGCAATATATCTAATTACTCGTAATCTGGAGTAATAAATAGGCTTCCCCCGACCATACTTCCTCATAAGTCTTCTAGTCGATAGCATATGATAGAGATTGATTAATCAGGTAACATGCCATGTTCACTACTTCGGCTGAAAATTCCTTGTCTAGTCCTACATACAAAAGCATGCACCGAGTTTGCTCAAGTAAAGTTTTGTTCTTCCGTTTTGCTATGCCATTCTATTGTGGTGTTCTGGGTACTGTACAGTGTCTCACAATTCCTTCTCTCTTGCAAAACTCAATAAAATCTCTACCACAAAACTCCATGCCATTATTAGTTCTCAAGCACTTAATTTGTCTATCTGATTACTTCTCAATCAATGCCTTAAATTTCTTGAACTAATCAAACACATCATATGTGCTTCAAAAAGTATACCTGTACATTTTGAATAGTCATCGATAAATATCAGTATATATCGGGCATCTCCTCCTTTCGAAGGAACCAGAAATGAGCCCTAGACGTTTGAATGAATGTACTTAACCAATTGCTTAGTTAAATGAATAGTTGTAGTAAATTTGATTTGGTGCTACTTCCCAAAGATGCAGTGCTCACATAATTTCAACTTCCTTGTCTTTTGACCTTTCAATAATACCCTCTCACTTAGCATCGTCATACCTGCTTCACTCATGTACCATAACTGTACATGCCATAATTGAGTCAAGTCAGAATCTAATTGACCCGATGAAACTACAACAGCTTTGGTCATAGTCTCTCTGGGTAGCTAATAGAGATTATTTAGTTTCTTCCCTTTCATCACTGTTATGGCACCTCAAGAGATCTTCGGTATCATACCTTCAGTGGCGTTCTTACACCTAACGTCATTTAGTGTCCTCAGAGAAATAAGGTTCTTTTTTAGCTCTGGTACATGCCTCACATTTTTTAATATGTGTATTACCCCATCGTGCATCCGAATCTGAACTATCATTATCCTCACAATCTTATGGGCAACATTATTCCTCATAAAAACTCTACCACCATTTGCAATCTAGTGAGTATAGAGGTGTCAAAATGGGTCTTAAACCCATATATGACCCATTTAAAAATAAATGGGTCATATATAGTTCACTTTAATTTTAAAGGGTCAACCTTAAATGGGTTTTAAATTTTAAAGCTTAAATATAAATTGGTCTAAATGGGTTGAGTTTGGAACTCATGTCCAACCCACCCACTAACCCATCCACACACTCTCTCCCTCTTTATAAAAATGTTTAAAAAAATCAAAATTTAATTATTTTTATTTTTTCTCTTTTTCTTTTATTTTTTATTTCGACCAGTGGTTGGCCACGGCGACTAGCCATCGGGCCGAGACGACCTCACCGGAGGTCGGCGAGCTCGAGCTTGCCGGCCTCGGGCGAGGCTCGAGCCTTGCCGATCTGGCAAGCCTCGAGCTCGCCCGATTCCAGCGACCTTAAGGCTCGTCCGGTCTCGGCGAGGCTCCAGCCTCGCCGATCTAGTGAGACTCGAGCTTGTCGGCCTTAGGCGAGCTCGACCTCGCCTGATCTGGCGAGGTGGAGCCTTGCCCGAGGCTAGCGAGACTCGAGCTCATTGGCCTCGGGCGAGCTCGACCTCACCGGATTTGGTGAGGTGGAGCTTTGCTCGAGGTTGGCAAGGCTCGGCTCGTCGAAATTAGGCCAGCTAGAGCCTCGCCCGATCGGCGAGAACGTGCATCGTCAACCTCCAGTGAGCTCGTCCTCACCTGTGGTCGGTCGCCGGCCACGGCGGTCGGCAATTAGCTAAAAATAAAGGAAAAAGAAAAAAGAAAAATAAAAAATAATTAAAAATTCGATTTAAAAAATAAAAAATATTAATATTATTAAAATGAATGCACTAAGTAAAATCAAATCAGATTTTATATACCAAATATCGAAAAATATTTTCTAGTTTATTTTCAAGTTTCAGCCAAACGTCAGAAATCTTTTTATTTTCTTGGATAATGACTTTATGGAAAATATTTTTTAGAAATGTTACATTTTTCACAAAAAAAATAGAACCTCAATTTTAAAAAAAATTATAAAATTTTTTCACTAGCTTTATATTGGATAAAATGTTTTAGTAGTATAATTTTTTTAAAAAAATCATAAGAAACAAAGTATTCCTAGATTATGTTAAATATAAAAGTATTTTAGTAATATGAGTCGGGTCAGGTATGGGTTGGGTATGGGTCGGGTCGGGTAGGGGTCGGAATAATTATACTACGAATAAATAGGTCATAAAAGGGTTAATAGGTCAATTTGAGTTGGACCATTTATGACTCGACCCAAACCCGACCCGACGCTACCTACCCGTTTAACAGGTTTAGGTGAGTAGTAAATCAGTTCCTATGATGCGTCATATGATAAGAACACCCTAGATCTAACACCCATTCATCTCCTGATGAACTAGTAGTCATACACAAGACAACCTCTACATCACTAGTGCTCTCCTCGGCAACGTTCGTCACACTACTTACGGCATTCTGTCAGTCACCTTGATTTCTTAGCTTCGAACAATGTCTCTTAATGTGCCTCTCCTCGTGACATTGAAAACACTTCATGTGTCCCTTGGACATTCTATGGTGTGACTTAGACATACTTTTTACCTTTATTGCTACTGGACCCTTGATGTTCGTCTCTACCTCGATTTACTAGTCCCTGTACTACATCCTACACCAGATTGTCATCTCGCTATTTTCTCTACCACTCCTTAGAGAATAAAGCGAACTTTAACGCTTCCGAGATAATCATAGTGCACCCCTACAGGATTGAATCAGTAAAGTACTCACATTGCTCTAGTAAAGAAGCTAACCACGTCATGCTCTTTTCTTCATCATCTAGAATCTTACCGTTGAGAAAACTTCCTAATATATTTTGATGATGACAAAACTATCCATGAGTAAAGTTTGACATATGCTTTTGAAGTATTCTATGTCTAGGCAATTATATTCTGGAAGTCCAAACTTTAAGTATATGAAAAGAAGTCTAGGTTCTGCACCGCAAAAGACAAAGTTCAGACTTTGTGCACAGAAATTGAAGAACCTCAGTTTATGTACTGGAATTAATATATTTAGAATTTACAAAACAAACCACCATGACTTCAAGTTCTAAGCGCAAGTTTATCCAAACGTTATCACTTACTCAGAACATAAACAACGACTAGTGATCTGGTTTGGGTTTCACCAATGGAAAGAATTGATTGATTCGATCTAAAAAGGTTATTTTGCAAGAAATATTTTTTTTTTGGTAAAGGTAAATATGTATATTACTTTTCATTAAACCAATACAACCTAAAGCCAAAACCAGCCTCTGACCCAATTAGGACATGAAGATGTCCAGATGAGGTTAAAGGTGGTTTCGCAAGGACTATACAATAAGACAGAAGCTAGAGTATACAGATCTAAGAGACCGTAATAAATAAAGCCCGTGCATCCGGTTCGCTTCAAAGATTGAGGCCGGAATGTCCCATTTCCTCTGTAGAGCACGATTCCTGGGAGTATCCTGAACTTTCCCAAAGGATACGGCCTTGTCTTTGACGACTTTGAGAAGATGCTTGCGCATACCCGGGATGTATATACTTTTGTTCCTGAATAATGCATTGTTTCTCTCTGTCCAGATAAGATGGACTAGAGCGCCAAGGGAAAACCGGGAAAGGCGGTGTGCAAAGGAGTCTCCACCACAGAACTTCATTTCCCATAAAACAAAGTTTTGCCAAGGTTGATTACGCCATGGAAGGTTGCACTTTGTCGCCCAGAAGGATGCCACTCTACCTGTAGAGGGGCACTCAAAGAAGAGGTGGTTGACCGAGTCCGGTCTAGAACCACAGAAGACACATAAATGCAAGAAATATTTATATGGCAAGATATCCTAAATTAATTGAAAATCAAACCCCACAACAAGTTTATTTCTAAATGGAGAAGCTCTACTTATGGAAATCAAATTTCCGATTGTATGGGTAACTAGATTTAGTGAAATTATGATTTTGTCAGTCAACGACTACTCAATCTTTTCTATACAAATTTGTCCAAGATGAAGAGTGGAATATGTTCTTCCGAAGACTGTTCAACGGCTAGTTTGGAAGTAGAAGAGTATAAAATGAGATAAATCGTTGAAGAGTGAGCAAGAGAGACGAAATCCAGAATCATCCATTCCAAAGTTTGAGCAAACTCTAATTAGTTTTTACTTGTCTTTCTTGAACTTAAATTTGTGATCTTGAGAGACTTGTTGTAAGAGAGATAGATTAATCCTTATGAATATCACTTAGAACTTGTAATCTCTTGATCAATCATCTAGTAAAATCCAACTAGTAGGCTGTCAGCATGGAAGAGTGGACGTAGGTTTGATCTAAATCAAACTACTATACATCTATGTGCATATTCTCTCTTCCCTAAAACTTTTTATTGCACATTTATCTTATTGCCATTCAAAGTCTGACTAAAATCTAAACATTGTTCAGACTTTATTTGAAACAAATTGCTTCCGCGTTAAAATTGATCAAACATTGCTCAAATCACCTATTCATTCCCCTCTAGGTGGTATTTGATAGTCTCATCACTTACCACGTTCTTTAGTATATCTAAACTGAAACATCCTCTTCAACATGTACTAGTGATTATCCAAACCTTTTATTACATATAGTACCTGAAGTTTAGCCCATAGCTGCCGCATCCTTCTCTTCAACTACCACTATTAACACCTCATGAGATAGGTTCAATAGGATTATACTCCTTGCCTTCTTAATTAGAATTTATTTTTTTGATATCTTTCATTGTTTCAGGCAATTTATCCTTACCCTCAAATTCTTCGACCAAACCTTAAGTTATTAATAGAGCATCTGTCTTAACACTCCATAACCCAAAATTATTCCTCTCATTAAACTTCTCAATTTTTACTTTCTCTCCATATATAATTGCAACAACAAAATTTTCAGATTATAATAAGACGAGCAAAATCTCCAAATCAAAAATCCAAAAAATCATATCATCAAGCTCTAGTACCAATTGTTGTAATATAATGCAAAAGCTAACCAAGATCTTATAATTTAAGTCAATATGAAATCACCGAAGAAATAAATAAGGAATAATTAATGATACCAAAGATTTACGTGATTCAGCCTGAATATTGATACCTACATTCACGGAGAGAGCTAATAGCAAATAATCTACTATAATCGGAGAATTCAATTTTCAATCACTTATATACTCGGGTGTTTTTCATACCTAGATTAAGTACAAATTCAAAATGTTTACGAATAAAATAACTCATTAGGATATAAAAAAACTCATAGCACAAAATCAGTGTGTATGGCCGAACCAAGAAGCGTCTGTTTACTTCTTTTTCATTTTTTGGGCGGCGGCTCACCAGGAAGTCTTTTGCAGCTGTCAAGCTCCTTTTTGCTGTGCGGCTACTATTCTCGTTGAAGAAAACCCACACGCTTCTTCACTGTGTGGCCACACTTCAAGAAAAAGAACAACCATGACTAGAGCCAAAAGAAAACCTATTTAGTTTAGGGATATGTGCACCAAAAAGTTCTAAAATTTATCACGAAAGTACATTTGAGTTCTAAAACTTTCAAAAAGTGTAAACAAATCCTAAAACTTATTACGAAAGTATACTTAAGTCCTAAAACTTTTAAAAAGTGCAAATAAGTCCTAAAACTTATCACGAAAATACAAATAAGTCTTAAAACTTGTCACGAAAGTGCAAACAAGTCTTAAAACTTGTCACAAAAATGTAAATAAGTCCTAAAATTTTCAAAAAGCACAATCAATGGAAGGATTTGGTTGAATCAATTTGATAAGTTTTAGGACTTGTTTGCACTTTCGTGACAAGTTTTAGGATTTTGTATTTTTTTAAAGTTTTAGGACTTAAGTGCACTTTCGTGACAAGTTTTAAGACTTGTTTGTACTTTTTAAAAGTTTTATGACACAATTGCACTTTCGTGATAAGGTTTTAAGACTTTAAATGCACTTATCTCTTTATTTTACTTTCTTTTCTTTTCTCCTGGAAACCCTAGCTGAACCCATGTTTCCTATAATATAATATAGGAAACGCGGGCTCTTTTTTTTTTTTTTTGTCTTGTAGCGCGAAAAGACTTGCCCTTCATCTTTGTATTTCTTTCTCTAGTGTGGCAATCTTTAATAATTTACAAATTAATCTACATCCTTCAATCGGGTTGGGTTCCGTAATGGCTCAAACTCGAGACATAAACAACTCTCCTTCAAAGGTCATTACCAAACTCAGATTGAGGCCGACGACAGTCATCTCACTAGCTAAGGACCAGATCAAAGTCGAGGCCGCCATGGCGGAGCTCTGCTATAGAGCTTCTGTAGCTCTCAAGACTGTTGCATAGGCTCACGAGCAGCTGCGGCCCTCATGAGCTCGAGGTCAACCTCGCACAGCCTTGACAATCACAAGCCACTGGCTCAAACCGAGCTCGCATGGCCTTGCCATCGCGAGACATTAAAGATCTCGCCAAAAACAAAGATAGGGATGCGGAGAGTGAGGCGAGGGCGTCATTGTCGACATCATTGTCGGGTTGTGGCGCTGAACGGTGGCTCGCGGCTGTGGGTTTGGCACTCTATCGTAACTTTATTGAGCTGCTGTGACGAGACAGACTATAGGTAGGCGGAGAGAGTGGAGCGGGGCTTGAGTTTAGATTGAACGTGCACAAGGGCAAATGGGTTTTATTTTTTTGTTAGAAAGATGTAAAATGTAGGTTTTGAAATGTGATTGGGGTATTTGATATGAAGAATAAAATTGAGGATGATTTTTGCATTTGCTGTTTTTCATTTTCTACCCAAAAGCCAATACTAGAAATTTGTCACTACCAAGCCGCTATTCAGATTTGCAAAATTTGAGAGATGGAACATATGGAACCATGAATTGAGAAACCAGCATCGATACACCAAGCAGAATTGCTGTTCTTGGTGTTCAATACTAAATTTTATTGTTAGTATCAACAGAAACTATATACAAACACTTAAACATACTGAGTGATTTGACAAGATCCTAATAGATTTTTCCTAAGCCAATCAAATTGTGTGCAAATTGTATACTTTCAATACGACATTATGATATATGCAACTATGTATGATCAGGGAATCATGGTCACGGGAGTTGGGCATTATCTACAATCTTGGGTGATCGCAACGAAGGGACCAGTATTCCGAGCCATGTCAACACCATTGAGTCCAATCCTAACAATGATCGGTTCCATGTTTCTCTTGGGCGAGAACATAAATGTTGGCAGGTAATCTTTATCCTATTTCTGATGGCATCACCTCCAACAATTGATATGAGTAGTAGGACAGGAATTAACACATATATACGAGAGAGAGAGAGAGAGAGAGTATGAGAAAGCGTTGACCAGTTCCAATAAATGTGTGCATTGTCTAATCCTATTAGGACTTACGAAACCCACACAATTCATATGTTTTTGGGACTACATGAGGTCAAATATATTGCCCTACTTACGGGCCGAGGCGTAAATGGATTTAGTCGTCCGAGCCCCATCCCTGCACATGACGCCACACACAAGCCCTTTTATTCGTTAAAATTATTCTTTATTTATATATTGTTGATCGTTAAACAGTAAGGATAGGAGAATTTGCTGAAATTCAGCCGTCCACATCAATTTCCTATCT
This sequence comes from Syzygium grande, assembly GCA_024733475.1. Taxonomy (NCBI): domain Eukaryota; kingdom Viridiplantae; phylum Streptophyta; class Magnoliopsida; order Myrtales; family Myrtaceae; genus Syzygium; species Syzygium grande. The sequence goes on from JAMXDD010000003.1 coordinate 5,714,364, forward strand.
TCGAATACTAGTGATGCATTCCAAAGGGTGGAAAAACTCATCCTAAAAAGAGCTAACTTGCCAAGAGTGGAAACTCAATCCATTATAAGTCTCAAAATATCTCCTTGGTTGTCTGACATGGGACTTTACCCACATCATCCTGCCCTCATCAGCACTGAGAGACCGCAGCCTCAAGGATAAAGTGTCCAGAAGGTGGGCGGCGTCCAAGGAATGGCTCCGATACCATTTTGATGCGTTACAAGAGGTGGAAAAACTCATCCGAAAAACTAGCTTGCTAGGGAAGGGAACTCAACCCATTCTAAGTCTTAGAATATCTCCTTAATTGCTTGATATGGGACTTTCCCCGCATTAACTAGCAACCTCAAACCAAAGCTGCAGTCCACTACTAAATCAGGTATATCACACATTACATAATCCCGTGTGCTGAAAACCTCCCTTTTGTGCAACATTTCTACGTTGTGATAACATGAAAGCTTATCCTCCTCAAATAAAATTTCGCAACTTTCTGTAAGAAGTTAAATTTTAAGGACAAGATTGATGACAATAAGAGTATAATCAAGCTTGCAGTCTTCTTCAGTTCTTATGGTATACTGCTTTTGATTTAATTCAGACTTCTTAAGCTTACATAGATACTTATCACAAACATGATCACTAATCACAATTTTGGATCAATTGTGACTAATATAACCTCATGTTTGGTTTCTTCATCAGCATTGTTGGTGAGATAATGTTAGTATTAGGCCTTTACAGTGTCTTATGGGGACAAACGCATAAGCAAAATCTAGCCACCGACGGTTCCTTACCAGTTCAAGCTGAGAAGAAATGCATAGATGCAGAAGATCAGGAGCCTAAAATTGGTGAAAGTCATTATTTAGCAAAATGAAATTGTTTTTCTTGTCGGTCGCCTTGTTGAACATGTAGTGATTCTCACTTATTGCATACTATGTGGCACTTACTCATGATATATTTTCATAATGCTTTTAAATGACTCGTTTCCATGATGCTCCAAAAAATAAAATAAAAAGATAATAGAGGTTGAATATTTCCTTTTTTTGAAAAGAATTTGAAAGCCTTGTTAATGAGTATCGGCTTAAGTGACTTGGAGGCCCAAAAGTTGACAACTGAGTTTTAGCCCCAACTAAGCTTCATTACCCTAATTATAAGACCTAATGCATCGCCATAATTCAATTAATCATCAAACACTTCCTTTCCATATAACGTGGGATAACTTGAACCTTTAACTCGTCTAATTTTCGCAAATGCGCCTAAATTTGTCTCATTCCCGTGCATCAACTAAGAATCCACTCATTGAGGCGGATTGCATTGCCCCAAAGCACACTTGAGTAGGGCGCCATTTTATTCAAGCACAAGATATGTCGCTGCTACACTAAAAGTTTTACCAGTCAACCAATTTACGAGAGATTAAACCCGGTCTGAGGTGACCTTACACATTGCGCATGTAAGAGAACATAAATAATGATCATCCACAATGATTTTACTAATTGCACCACTTGGAAAGCTAGTACGATTAATGTGTTAGTCATTGAAACGTTTGGATCTATTTCACGGATGATGGACTGCATAAACCTATATATTCTACGAGATTTGGTGTCTGTCCTAGGGTTTCTGAATATGAGAGCTTAATTTCATCTTTTCATGTATTATCAAACAACGTCATACGCAAAATCATTTCTCTGCAATGTTATCCGAACAAACCCTGGTGAATCAAAGTCTTCTCGTGCTTGTCCATTTTGCTTACAGAAACTCTCTGGTCGGCACATCAGATTTTCGCATATTACAAACATGGCAACTGAAACAGGAAAGTCGAAGGAAATATCTGAAGTCCTCTAATTTACGGGTCACAATGACATTCTGGTCTTAGTGTCAACTTTTTCCACGTTAGTTTCTTTTACATGCAATTGCAAAGAACCTTTCTATTTCTTTGTTCCTTTTTCTTTTTCTTCTTTTCTCTCTCGGATCGTGCATGGCATTCGAGACGAGTCCACATCGTGGACGAGTGATGGCTACTCTCTCATGCATACTGGGTCCAAGCTGAATATTGGCCATTTTACTTTCACTTTTGATATGAAAGGGACTTTGCCTTGTTTTTTTCTCACGCAAAGTTGCTCAGTGCCCATCAACCACCAAAGTAAGTGACTTTATTTTGAACGAAGTTCATTGGAAATATTCCATAAACGTAAATATATGTGTGGGACTAATTTTGCAACCTTTACTGACAATGGGCTGCCACTTTTTCCCAGTGCATGTCCATTTTGTCGCATATGATGCACTATGAGGTCCGTAAGCCGAGCCCAAAGGTTACTGTCGTTGTCTTACTATATTGCTAGCAAGTTGCCCCGTGCTTGCACGTTCCAAACCAGACCATATATTTGTGTTCTAATCTGAGAAGTCATGGCTGACGATCACATTTGCCAATTTTATAGTATGTCTTATATAATTAATGGGAGAGTTTCACATGTCAAATACATCAATCAACACCATTAAAAATTTATGAGCTTAATTTATGTGCGCATGTTTTATCGTGCCTGATGATTTGTCTGACTTTAGTGACGCTTGTGAGCTAGTAAGATGATCTCAAGAGACCTAGTATACTTGTACCTCGGATGATAAGGATACATTATTCTTCATTTTTAATTTACCAAAAAAGAATGGTGTTTTAACATAACCTTGTTTCCTTTTTTTAAAGGACTATTTATGTCATAACAGATCTCAGTAATAAGGAAGCGTAAAATCTTTTAGATTTTAGACACTAGAAGAATGATTGCACGTCAGCATGATTTTGTCTAAATTTAAAGTGAGCTCACATGATATATACTATAGATGAGTTTTCGACCAAGTAATAATAATAATATAGATGAGTTTAGAGACCTAATGTATTTGCATCTTGCATGACAACACACCTATCCAAACAACTTTTGTTTAATAAAAGTATTTCACTTTTTTTGGGACAATTTATTTCTATGATAAATCTTAAGAATACATCCTTGTAAAATATTTGGAGTCTCTTACACTAAAGGGCAAAGTACACCTTAATATTATTTGTCATAGTGAATTCATGAGTCATATAGATGAACTCAAGAGACCCAATGTGTCTTAATCTTGCATGACAATGCATCTATTGTTCTTCATTGTAGTTAGACCCGTCAAAAGGATGAGTCCGATTGTATGAGTTTATAACCGACCCACTAAAACCCATCTGTTTTAGGCATTTAACTTTAAAACCAATTATGACTCATACTTTAAGTTTGAGGTAACCATTTATGACCCATTTAAATAAATATGGGTTAGATATGGGTTTTTGACCCATTTTGACAGCCCTAATTGTAGTCTATAAATCTCAACAGGACACTCACAAATATTTGAAGGATATGATACTAAACGACAAAATGTACCTCAATGAGGTTTGTCATAGTACACTCATGAGTTATTAGTTGAGCTCACGAGACCTATTATTCATTTTAGTCTAAAAGTGAGCAACTTATACTTAATGTAAGCATTTATATTCCAACTGGAACAAAACTTTAAAGGTGATTGCATTTTTATGTTCATAACAGGCTTAACTTATAAAAAAGGGTAAAAATTAGCAGAAAATAATGCATATAAAAAAAAACCGCAATATACATAAAAACACATTCTATATTTCTCCATTAATCTCACTACTGTGATTGATTGCATCTTCCACTTTACAAAACATAAAAGGACCTCAAAATCTAGGAAATTTGTCCAAAAAGTCTTAAACCTATTGTATAATGGCTAATTCAGTCATAAACCTTTCAATTGTGCCAATTTAATACTAAATCTTTTGACGAATTGTCAATGTAGTCCTTCCGGCCCATTTTGGCTTGAAATCGATGATGTGGATGACCGTCCGTCCTACATGATATGGCTGGCACTGACGTGGATAATTTTTTTTCAATTTTTCTCATTTTTAATAATTTTATTTTATGTTTTTTTTTTTTTTTTTTACTATTAAGGGCTGGCGGGAGTCGCCGGGCCAGGCCTCCCCTACCGGTCCAATGGAGATGATAATAGCTATCAATATGAATTGTAACTTGTAATATGTTGATAAAAGAAATTAATTTGCTATTCTAAATAACAAAAAAAACCAAAAGAAAGATTATGTGAATTGCCAATATAAAATGAAGAAAGTAACGAAAGAATGGATAAGTGAGTGATCCGTGCTCATCCCGTAACCCTCTTTTCATTCCATTGGCAACGGAAAAGGTGTTTTCATTCTTTCGAAGTCCTTCAGGTAATTTGTTTGTGATGACCTTTCAGCCATGTGGTTTCCAACCCACATGTGGCTTACGGAATTAATATCCAGATTGAATGAAACACTAGATTAGAATTGATTGGGTGTAATCCAAACACCAGATGAGAATTGATTGGGTGTGATCTAGGATTTGGATGTAAATTTATCGACGAGGTTCCAACACACAGACCTAACCACATAAATTTTGGTGTGTTGTTTCTCTATTTCTCGCTTATGTCTCTGTTAATCTCGTCATTGTGATTGATTGTGTAGAAAACGTTTGAGAGTTTGAGTGAATCACTAGATGAGGATTGATTATGTGGAATCCAGAACTTAAGTGTGGAAAAGCGTTTGACCTAAGCTTGTAATTCTTGTAAATCATAATGGATTTATTGCTAAAGTTTTAACATTCGGATCTAACCATATAAATCCTAATGCGTTGTTTTCTCTATTTCTTACTTATTTCTTCGTTAATCTTGTTATTGTGATAGACTGTGTGGCCCACTCTCCACAACATAAAAGGACCCAAAAAATCCTTTATCTTTCCTTGGTATATTTACAACAATTTTCGCAAACACGTGTATTATCCCCATGATTGACCTTCCCCAAACCGCGATGGGACTACTTCTAGGATCGATGGAATCAGCAAGAACCTGACACGAGCATCTACTGTATAATTATTGCAATGATTCTTCTGAAAGTGAACTTCTTTTCATTTGGAAAAGTTTTTCATGCCCAGACGTTCAAATCAGGCCAAGATCCTCGTCTCACAACGGGCCGATTGCCTGGTTGTCTTTCGAAAGTGACTTGAGTTGATATCAACCTTAAAATCACGAGTCATGCTCAAAAATCTATATCATCTAGCACTTAATTTCGAAAGCTTGGATGAACCACATTCTTTTGGGTACAAAGTTTTTTATGATTAGCTCTTTTTTCAGGCGTGTTTTGTGGGCTGAGCTTTCATTTGATGTTTACCCGTCGAAAAACCGAGTGAAGCTTTTTTGTTTATAGGCTATGCCGCTTTCGGGATTCTTTTGAAACTACGGCGCGTTTGCCAAAGGACCAAGCTTTTTTGCTAACCCTAGAGAGAGACTTGACCACCATTATCGAACTCAAATGAACATATTCATGAAGTTGACGTCGAATATACATCGGGAGTGAATCCGACCGGCATTCCTTTTTGACAAAGCAACGAGGATGTTCTGGCTATTGAAAAGTATTGGTTCCTATTAAAAGAACCTTTACAAGAAGCTTGCAAAACAAGCATGACACACATTTGTGTTGTTCCTCATCTGTTCAATGTGATGGAATATCATTTGACTCCTACCACGTTGCATGCGGCTTGATATATCCTCTAAGGCTGCACATGACAACTTGCCAAATAGTGTTTGATTTTGTTCTTTTGTTCCCAGAATCAGTTTGGGAATAGAAATCTGTTTGTTTAATTTTTTGATTCTGGGCACAAATTCTTGCAAATTTGTGCCCAGAATCAGTTTTAGAACAGAATCGAGAAACAAAAAAAAGTAGTTTCTTGATTTTGGAAACAAAAATGAGAATCAGTTTTTTTTTCTTCTTCTTTTTCTTGATTTTTAATATAGCTTCTAATGTCCGACGCAAGGGCCACCCTCGTCATATTTGGTGAGATTAAAATATTTTAATAAAAAAATATTATTAATAAAAAAATTTTACTGGCCATGGAAAAAAAATAAATAAAATATTATTAATAAAAAAAATTTACCGGCCTTGGCTAGTGACCAGGCCATGGCAAAAAAAATAAAAAATATATTATTAAAAAAAAAAAATTTTATTGGCCGTGGCCAGCGACCAAGCCATGGCAAAAAAAATAAAAAATATATTTTTAATAAAATATTTTAATAAAAAATATTATTAATAAAAAATTATTTATAAAAAACACTTTACCAGCCATGGCCAGAGATCAGGCCATGGCAAAAAAAATAAAAAAATAATTTCAATAAAAATATTTTTAATTAAAAATATTATTAATAAAAAAATTATTTATAAAAAATATTTTACTAGCCATGACCAACGACCAGGCCATGACAAAAAAAATAATTTCAATAAAAATATTTTTATTGAAAATATTATTAATAAAAAAATTTTACCAGCCATGGCCAAAGAACTAGGCCATGGCAAAAAAAAAAAAAATAAAATAATTTCAATTAAAATATTTTTATTAAAATATTATTAATAAAAAATATTTTTAAAAAAATATTGACCACCATGACCAGGCCATGGCCAAAAAAAAAAAAAATTTTCAAAAAAATTTTTTTAGTAAAATATCTTTTAAAAATTATTAATAAAAAATTTTTTATAAGAAAATTTTTACCAACCATGACCAAAAAAATAAAAAATTTATTTTTAATAAAAGTATTATTAATTAAAAAAATATTTTACCGACCATGGCCAAGGAGGAGAAGAAAAAAGAAAATAAAGAAATATTAAAATATTTAAAATGTTATTAAAATATTATTAATAAAAAGAAATTTTATCTTTTATACCAACGCATTTACATTCCGGACATGTAATTTTATATCATTACTAAACGCCTTTAAATGTTCAGAATCAGTTCCTGGGTACAGAATCAAAAAGAATCATTTCTGACTAGAATATGTTCCCGGGCATAGAATGATTGTCATGCGCAGCTTAATTGGCCAAAAGAAAAGCTGACACTATCTTCATAAGAAAAGTTAGCCCGTACAGGAAATTCACGATTAGTTTTTAGAAACTTCAACCAAATAATTCAAGATGTTTTTATATGGAGAGATGAGAACACACCATGCTTAGCCTTTGGTAACTCCATATTGAAACAATGGAGTTATATTGTTCTGGTGAATTTATTTCCATGCTGTTAAATATCAATAAATGTTGATAAGTGTCAAAAAAAATTATTGGCAAAAAGATGACGGATCCAGTAAAAGCAAAGTTAGTGTTCTGGCGAAATGTTAATAAGTATAAAAAAATTGTTAGCAAAAAGATGACAGATCAAGAAACTGGTTAGTAACCCACCATCACTTTTAGGAAAGTACAAACTCTTATTTTTTTTTTTGTGAATATAAATATTATAAACCAGATGAAGTACAGCAGCTTAGGGGCATTCCCCAGCATTACAAGAGTGCAAATAATTCAAAAAAATGGAGGTAGGAAGTCTCCATATAGTAGCTAATATAATATTTGTCTGGGAAGGTTTAATTTTTTGGTAGAGTGAAGCTTTACCTCTGACATTTTTAAGAACCTTAGCCAAAAGAATATGAAAGTCAGTTGACTTGTTTTGAAACCGTCTGCTATTACGCTCCATCCAAATGCAATATATGGTTGCTAGAAAGGACAACTTGAGGAGTCTTGCTGCCCAGTCTTTGCCTTTTGTTGCCCTAATCATCCATTGAAGTTCTTCATTCCAACCTCCTAAAAGGCACCTGATCCCATGTTGTGCTAGGATACAATGCCATATGTTGTTTGTCCATTCACACTCGAAGAACAAATGTGTTCTGTCTTCAATACCAGTCATACAGAAATTACACTGAATATCAACCGAAGGTATCCATTGTACGATGATTCTTGCTGTAGGTAGTCTATCTCTGCAAACTAGCCAACCAATAAAATTGTGTTTGCTAATGCCGCTGGTCCAAATTAGGTTATACCACTCTGTAGTTGGTCTCACATGTCTGAGTTCATCATATATATCTTGACAACAGTATTTTGGGCTCGGTATAATCGATGTTAGAACAGGTCGCAATTTGAGGAGACATCTCCAACTCCAAGCCATATTGCCCTTGATGTCGAGCTGCATAATTGGGGTGCCTCTGCATTCGGTGTTGTGAATCCAAGTACTCCAAAGGGAAGATGATGGAAGATTGATAAGATTCCACAGCATGCGACCTAGTAACACTTTATTTTATAAGTTCGAATTAAGCAATCCTAATCCTCCTTCTCTTTTAGGTGAGCATACTATTTGCCATGCAACCTTGTGCAAGCCATGATCTATTGAATTACCAGCCCATAAGAATTGTCTAATCCTCTCCTCAACCTCGTATATAGTGTGCTTTGAAAGTAGGAACATTTTCATCCAATAGGTGCATATGGAGATGAGGACTGATTTGGCTAACTGTAGACGCCTTGTATAACTGATATGCTTCATGCCCCAATTTTCAATTTTCTTGAAGATCTTATCGGTAAGATTCTTCTTAATCTGTGTGGGTAAGTCTTCTGGTAACAAGGGGGATACCCAAGTATCTGATGGGGAGGGTACCTGTAGAAAAAGGAGTATGGTCCAGTATAAGGTGCTTCTCATCCTCACTCAACCTAAAGAAAAAGATTTGAGATTTGTCCGGGTTGAAACGCAGTCCTGTGAGAGTTGCAAATTCGTTTAGGGCATCTACAAGGCAAAGGACGGAATCTACATCTCCATGGGAAAATAACAACAAGTCATCTACGGAGCATATGTGTTTGATTCGTTGCGTTTTGCAATGCCAGTGATACTTGAAAGAAGTAGCAGCAACTTTCACATGAACAATTCTATTAAAGATTTCCATAACCAATACAAAAAGGTATGGAGAAGTGGATCTCCTTGTTGCAGCCCATTCGTACTCTTAAAAAAGCCAACCTGCTCACCAATGAAGTTCATTGAAAATGTCGAAGTAGTAATGCATTCAGCTATCAGAGCAACTTAGTCGTGAGGAGTATTTATAGCTTTGAGAACCCCAAGGATTGCATCCCATTTTACCATGTCAAAAGCTTTCATGAGGTCAATCTTTATTGCCACCCGTTTGCCATTTCCTCCCTTGTGGTAGTTGTGTAGAAGGTCTTGACATAGCAGAATATTCTCCGAGATCTGTCGTCCGCTAATGAAAGCAGTTTGGTTGAGGCCGACAATCTTTGGAAGCATGCAACGAATCCGTTCTGCAAGAAGCTTAGATATGATCTTGTATATGATGTTGCAGCAAGAGATAGGTTTGATGTCCTTGAGGAAAGATGGATTTTGAACCTTTGGTATAAGTGTAATCAATGTGGAATTTATAGACTTCAGCATTCTTTTTGACGAGAAGAATTCCATGATAGCTTCCTCAATGTCTTTCCCTATGATGTGCCAAGCGCTTTTGTAGAATAGACTATTAAAGCCATCTGGACCCGGAGCTTTAAAGTCATTGAAACCTTTTTAGACTTTGAGGATTTCTGGTCTCTGAACTACAAGAAAGGTAACAAGAGTATTGATATCTTCATGAAATAAAGTAGCATATCTCTCATATTGATATCTTCATTATAATTGCATTCTTGAGAGCACTCTCCTCGGTAATAGTAGAGCCATCCTCGAGTTTGATATGATTGATCCTGTTCTGGGCACTCCTCCACATCATGGAGGCAAAGAAAACCTTACTATTATTGTCACCCTTCTTCAGCCATAGATTTCTAGATTTCTGCTTAAGCAAAACCTCTTCATGTCTACTCAGAACAAGTAACTTCTCTAGCTGCGCCTTCTCTTCCGCCCTAGTAATGGGATTAAAGGGGTCAATCACAAGTAACTCTTATTTGATTGTCTGTTAATTATCAATTTTGTACTAACTTATTAACTTTTGCTTGTACAACTTACTAATACTTTTATGACAAAAGAAAAAAACTTACTAACACTTTGAATTTCCTAACTCTTAAAAGAAATTACCAACCTAAAATTAGAATTGCTTACTAACTTTTTGTTATATAAAGTTATCAATTAGTTTTAAGTTACCAACTCTCATTTTACTTACTTACTAATCTTTAATTTTTTTTTCCAATTTACCAACTTTATTTTGAGCTACTAACTTGTGTTTATCTTCATTAGAAACCCCTTACATTTATTATCTCTATTACCAACCTAGATTAAAGTGACTCACTAAATTTTCTCCTATTAAATTATCACATTATATTGAGTTATCAATTCTCATTTGAGTAACTTACATATGTTTATTTGTTTTATTGCCCACTTTTCTTAGTGCTTACAAATTTTATTTGCTTTTTCTAGTTACACCTTAAATTTGCCAACTCTTTAGAAATTACCAATTTAATTAGAGTAAGTTAAAAAAAATTTTCTCCAATTAATTTACCAATTGGGTTTGGGTTACAAACTCTCATTTGAGTTACTTATCAAGGTTTTTTTTTCCTTTTAAACACCAACTTTTCACATTTTATATGAAATTTTATTTACCTTTCTTGACTAGGCCTTAAATTTAGCAACTCTCATATAAAATGACCAACTTTAATGTTAGAAATTTTTCAACCTTTTTACTAATTAACTTATTAATTTGTTTGGGGTTACCAACTTTTATTTGAGTTACTTACCAACGTTTATTTCATTTTATAAATTTACCAACATTTCTGTTGGGCTACTTAATCGGGGAAAAAGATGGTAAGCCGCTCAAAGAAAGGTTCGTTTGCATATAATAGAAGATAAAGTTGAAGAGGAAGAAAGGTTCAGAGATTAACTTCTCTAATATTCAAAAACTTAGCTAATTTACACTATAAACTTTAAAATCTACTTTCAAATTCCACGTATGCCTCCTCTTTTTAAGCAAATTCTTGCTCTAGAACAATCGCCAACTGACATTATTTGATGGCTCACTATTAAAGACAGTTTTCTCTTAACCCTACAGGATAAAGATCTATTATGTTGCCACAACATGCTCGTTCTCGAACAAATTGTTCCAATACGATGAACGATACAATAACATATACCACATATAACCCCACATGCTTGCATAAATTAAAACCTTACAATTCAGTAATACGAATTACATATATCTTTATATTTGCTCCAAGATTATAATTACTTAGTGATCCGGTGTTTGTTATGTAGTTTAAAATCATAGTAAAATAATTCCTCGTGCTGCTACTTATTTAAAATGTTTAAGTTCATTAAAACACGGTCTTATTTTAACTTGTATATGTTGGAATAAAATTTGAAAGAAATGGAATCGAAACGCAGTTGGACTTTGAGGTGTGTAATAACTCTCTTTTAGGATCAATTTGCCTCCACGGAGTTATTGTAGGTTACTAGCAAATTCCCTTTAGGATACAACAAAATCACAGTGAGAATATTAGATAGAAATCCCAGTAAATCTCCCAAAACTCTCTACGAAACAATTGAGAAAATGGCAGTCTCATTTTGTTTTAAGGAAGACGAAAAATGAAGAAAGTTTAGTACTTTAAAATTGAATAGAATTGTCCTATTTATAATACAAATAGAACACACCTCTTGGTGTCTAAACTGCCATTCATGTCCGAAAAAATGCAATTTGGACATATCCCTTCGTGTGTGAAAACTGCCATTCCGATACAACTCTTCATATCTGAAAAATTGCAATCCAAACACAACTCTTCAAGCAAGAAAACTGTCAATTTTGGACATACATTTTTGTGTCCTAAAACAAATAGTTTTATCCGAACAGTCAAAAGTCAAATAAAATAAAATAAAATCAATAATTGTTGATTAGGGCTTATTTTGGTCCGCAGCACGCATGCGTGCAAAATGTGCCAAATAATCGCGCGCTCTTTGGCACACCCGCATGCGGATATCGTGGGATCTAACTCATTCACCCTTTTTCTCCATTTATAATATTATATAACACTTTAACTAATAAAGAAACCAAAACTTTCATTTCTTTCATATGTGGGACAAAGGAAAAAGCCTTATTTGTTTGTTTTACAAACAAACACCACCAGTATTTGTGATCCTTTTGTGAAAATTGGAAGAGGATTGATCATTTTGATAATAGTACTCATAAGATGTTTATATGAAGAAATTGGATTTGGCAAATTAACAAATGTGTGCCACGTGTCCCCGTAGTACCCATCTGGTCAACGATGATACGATACTTCGACCCCCAAAAAAAAAAAACAATGGTACGATACGGGCACCTCGAAAGCAAATGTGCTCCCAAGGCAACATGTCCCGTCGCCTTCTCCTTACGGATAAACTCCCAACAATACCTCTACTATAAATTCATCCTGTTTGAGGATCAGCGGTGAAACACAATGCAAAAGCTAAACAACCATTGGCTTGTAATGACTAGATAGGTCAAACATATACATCCGATAAAAAATGGTCCAACTTAAATTGACCCATTTAACTTGTTTGGACTCATTATTATTGTAAAATTAACTTGGAAATTGACAAGATATTACAATTTAAGTCAATGCGAAATCACGAAAGAAATAAATAATGAACAATAAAAGATACTAGAGATTTATGTGGTTCGGTATGAGTATCGGTACCTATATTCATGGGAAGAGTCAATAGCAAATAAATCTTTATAATCGGAGAATCAAAGTTATAATTGCTCATATGCTTGAGTATATTTTTCACTCTTAGTTACACTCAAGTCCAAAATATTTACAAATAAATAACTCAATTGGATATAAAATTTCCAGCACAAATCTCCGTGTTTAGATCCATTCGAATAGCCCAAAGAAAGACAACTTCACTTCTTTTTCTTTGTCCAGTTGTGGGAGGTGAAAAATAAAATCAGAAGTAATGGCTTTTATTTTTTCTTTCTCTGTGTGGCTCTCCATGAAAGATTACTAGGTGCAACTCTCAAAAGGAAATAATGGATACGTCCACTGCTAAGTCTTTAAAGAATCTGTCCATATCCGGTCAAACTTGATATTTTCCTCCAATAGCAAATACCTCTCCGTGGACTTTCCATTCTTTTCTTTCTAACATATTCGGTTTGACAAACCAATCTAATCCTCCAATCGCTTGGGTTTCAAAATAGGTTCAAACTCAAGACATAATTTAACAATTCTTCACCTTAGTTTGATATTTGAAGCCAAGTCATTGTGCTCATCATTTATGCTAGCTCTCCCAATGTCCCCACCCTCACCGGCTTCCGCCTCTGGCCAGTTGCCGGTCCGGCGACCGGCTAGAGGTTGAAGATAAAAAAAAAAAAAGAAAAGAAAAGAGTAAAAAATAAATAAAAATTTGAAAAAAAAAAAAAAAAATAATATTAAAAATTAGTTTGGGGTAAAATTGTCACATGTGTACCAGTTTGGGATTTTTTGTGGTATATTCGGGGTAAAATTGTTACAGGTGTATCAGTTTGGGATTTTTTATGGTTAAAAAAATAGTTTAGGGTAAATGTGTCACAAGTGTATCAATTTAAGGTTTTTTGTGGTATTAACCTTAAAACTTATATCTACATTGTTTGGTAAATCTTTGAATATAACACTGGATATAGGTATATATAGTATCCACCGGAATGTACTTGATGTGCAGGACAAAAATTGGACTAAATATAAAATATCAATAATTTTTTTTTGAGATTTGAAAAATAAAATCACTTAGCTTTAGGTAGGGGTGATCGGTTCCCGGTCCGGTCCGGTTCCAAGGTGGAACCGAGAACCGGACCCAGAAAAACGGTTCCTAATTTTGGGAATTGCGGACCAAACCGACTGGTTCTAGGACCGGGAACCAGATGGACCGCCGGTCCGGTCAGGTCCTATGGAACCGGTCACTTAGAGTTTAGTTTTTTTTTTGTTAAACACTTAAGATTTGGTTCACATTTTACTAATTTTTGTCAATGAATTTATGTCAATGAAGTTCATTTAAGGTTAAATTCACATTTTACTTATTTTTATCAATGAATTTATGATAATGAAGTTCACTTAGAGTTTAGTTCACATTTTATTAATTTTTTTAAAAGAAAAAAATAGCAAAAATATATATTAAATAGTCGGCCCGGTCCGGTCTGATTCCCCCTTGGAACTAGGAACCGGATCGCTTGGAAACCGGTTCCGCTTTTAGGAACCGGGAATCGGACCGATAGTCCCAAGAATTGGACCAAACCCGTCGGTCCAGTCCGGTTCGGTCTGAACCCGGTTTGGGCGGTCCAAGTTGCTCACCCCTAGCTTTAGGTGATGAGCACCATTCATTGGATTATGCCAAACCAAGCCTGACCACCTTTTCGCCACCACGTGGGGTTTGCCTTCATCTTCGCCGAAGTACAGAATCCATGTCGTGGATGTCGCCTGAGTCATTGGAACATGAGAATACGTTCAAGTACAAATGTTGGATAACTCCAACTGTCTACACTTTTAGCTGGCTTAGGAGCATATTCATGGAATTAAGAATAACATGAATATTTACCATCTATGACCTGAAACTTCTTGATGGTCGATACATTCGAAATATTCATTCGTGTCTACTAACTGACTTTGTCCTATAAATTTGTCGTTCCACTCAAGAAGTTTAAAATTCACATTAATAAACTAGCACACTAATGTCTTTAGGGCATGTTTGGTACTTGGGAATGAAACTTGTTGTTAATAAAGAGGGCAAGCGAATTAGATAAGATAGTTGGAAGGAAGGAAAGGAAATCGGACATTTGATTTACGTGGTTCAATTCAAATATCGAAACCTACGTCCACGAGAGAGTAGCACAAAATTCTACTATAAAAACAAGCGATATAACGAAAATTACAATCACTCAAGCACTCAAACATTCTCTTGGTGTTTCACAGCCCTCAATTACATTCAATAACTCACTTTGTCTTTAGACCCTCGCAATTTCTAGTGAAGTCTCGCTCAAGGAATTATACAAATTTTACTCACAAGAATTCAACTGGCTAAATCACTACATGTTATAATTACAATAACAAAACCTCTCACGAGAAGAACTCTCTCTTCTCTCGGCCACATAATGGAACATGGCGCATCCTTCGTTGGACGTCTCTCTCTTTTATAAGAGAAAGAACAAGAATAAAAATTTACTCATTAAATGACAACAACGGCGCCCGCAAGACACATCTCTGAACCAGCAACGGAGCCCTCCAATTTTCATGGCATGATTTATGAAGGAGAGAAGAAAATCAACATACACGGACCATCACCGCACCTTTCTTCATACACGCCAGCTCCCATGCTTTCTTGAAGTTCAACTTGCTCCATTAAATGTGAAGAATAAGAAAACAAACCCCTTTTATTAAATGCTAGCTTGTGAATTTGCCGCTTTCTTTGTCTTCATCCTTCTTTCTTCATTTCGCATGCAGAAAATTTAATGTAGGAAGTAGGGCCGGCGTGCTGAACCAAATCGTAGACGATCATAAAAATACAACTTGGACTTTATTTATCGAGATAAACTTGCACGCTTTAAATTTGGTATTTATTTCACGGACTCAAGCTCAAGACATATTTTAATAAAATCATTGGTTAAATAATCTTATTAATTATCATTTCCTTATCAAGCATCACTTCACAAATTGAATTATCATATTGGGGCTTTTGCCTTCTCTAGTTGGTAGTTTCAATAGCTTCTTCGGCCGACCTAATTTCGTTCTTCGACATTACAATATGTATTGATGCCACTATAGATTACAATTTTCAAAAATTAGAGTTAGACCTTGGTTCATAATAAATTTGTTGTCTGATCTTGTTTGCCACCGCAAGCCCTAGTCATTATTTATTAATTCAGTTCAGTTTTAAACTTTTCAATTGATTCAATTATATTCTAAACCTTTAACAAAAAAGAGCGATTGAGTTCTAAACCTTTAGATTTGTTCAATCAAATCCTAAATCTTTGCTCAAAGTAGCACCTAAGTCCTAAAACTTACATAAAAAAGGTGAATATTTAGGCTATTATGCAGGCAATTTTGAAGTGACATGTAGGCAATTTTAAGTACCATTTATCAAAATGACTTGTTGAATCATTTCTAGAGAGAAGACGAAGGATCGTAGTCCAAGTGAGATGAGCACATAATAAAATTTAACCGTTTGTACCTCTATACAATGTTATGGATAATTGTCCAAAATGTTATACGGCATATTTTGTCTTAAACCTTCCAATTGTGTTAATTTAGTCCTAAACTTTTTGATAATTTGCCAATTTAGTTGTAAACATTTTAATGTGTCAATTTAGTCTAAAACTTTTGAAGATTTGCCAATTTACTCTTGAACCTTTTTTTTTTTGGAGAAACTTGTCCAAAAAGTCTTAAACATATCGCGCTTTTACTGTGACATTTTGAATTTCGACCCATTTTTGGGATTTATAAAACGTGTAATTCGTCAATGCGCTTATAATAAAATCTCGTCCAAAATTGATCACTCTTGGGTTTTTTCTTTTTAAATTAGAGATTTCACTAGAATCTCACTTGACCAAATTTAGCCATTATTTAGAACCCGAACTTTGATGTCGAATTTCTCGGAGTTTCGTAACGAATTTAATTGGATGCTATCAATATTATTATGGCCAACCTCGATATTGTCAGGAATAGTGGAAAAGTGAAATTTTGATTGTATGCAAATTTAGATTAGTAGACCTTCCTCATAGTGTGTTTTATTTATTGTCTTTAGCCCTTTTTTCCTAACTTATAATTAGGATTTTCGGGGACCGTTAGATCATTTTCGGATTCTAATGTGAGCCGTTGGATCGCGATCATTGCGTTGACTTTCTCTCTCTCTCTCTCTCTCTCTCTCTCTCTCTCTCTCTCTCTCTCTGCCACGCCATCTACGCGCACGTCTCCCCCTGCGCGTATCCTCTCTCTCTCTCTCTCCTCCCCATGCAGCGTCCCCTCCATGCGCACGTTCCCCTCTGCCCATGCAGACCTACCCCCCACCCCCTCTCTCTCCTCCTTTTCTCTTCTTCTTCCTTTTCTTCTCCTTCCTCTCTTCTTCTTCTTCTCTGGTCTTCCGCCCAGACTACTTCTGCTCTTGCTCGACCAGTCCTCAGCCCAGCCACTTGCCACATCCGACCGCCATCGCCATCGCCAAGTCCAACTGCTGCACCACTCGCTCAATTCTTTCTTTTCGCCCGTCCGGTAGAGCTCTTGGCAGGCATCCTTTCCCCCCTCTCCTTCACGCGTAGTAGCTTCAGCTTGCCGTCGTGTTCAGCCATGACCTGGCTCCGCCGAGCCTCCGGCCAGCTCGTCCGGCCTCACCCACTGCCTGCGACACGGCTATGCCACCCCAACCATCACCGGCTCACCCCCTTAGGCCCAACTCCCCCTCTGTCGCCACCACCATCCCAGCTTCCCTAGCCTCTCCCTGTTCTGGCTGAGATCGTCGTTGAGCTCACCGCCACATCGTCGTCGCATCTGCTCGCTATCATTGCTGTTGCCGTCGCCGCCGCCGCTTGCCCATCCCAGCCAGTCGACCAGCCAGCCAACCGACCAGCTAGCTCACCGGCCAACCAGGCCAACTTGCCCAAGCTATGCTCGAGCTACCTAGTCACTAGCCCGGTTGTGGCCAAGCAGTTGCCCTCCTAGCCCGGTCATTGCCCAACCATGTGCCCAGGCCATGGCCGAACTGCCCTTACCTGTGGCCAAACGCCGTGCCATGTGCCTAGCCATGGCCGAGTGCCCCAGCCGTGGCTAAGCACTTTACCGACCGTTTTGCCTATCACGCCCTTGCCCACGCAGAGTCATCACTGTTCACCTAAACCATTTTAAGCTTGTATGGATTTTTCTCAGGCCAAATTTAGGTAAGTAACTTCTTAAACCCTACTTAGTATAATGGGTATTTTTAGACTTATTTAGGGTGTGATTAGTATTGGTTTAGTGGTTCAACTTGGATTAGGGCCAATTATGAATGTGGTTAATTGGTAGATTGAATTGCAATGATTATATGGCATGTTTAGTGGCTAATTTATGTAGGTGTGATGATCGGATTATCGTGGCGTTTATGAGTGAAATTTATGTGTGATTGGGCCAACTTGAGTGTTGAATTGGTGGGTTAGTGTGATGAGTTTATGATTGGAATTGAATTTGTACGACGTGTGAAAATGGTGAATTATGATGTGGTGTATGTGCATGCGAGATGTCCAGTAAGGGATGGAGCCCGGATTGATCGAAGGGCTAACCTAAGGCATGTTGACGCGGGTCGTGTGAAAGTGTGAAATGTCCAGTGAGGGACGGAGCCTGGATTGATCGGAGGGTTGACTCGAGGCGTGTTGATGCGAGTCGTGAGAAAGTGTGAAAGGTCCAGTAAGGGACAGAAACGGGCTTAATCGGAGGGCTGACCTGTGGGACGTTGACCCGAGTCGTGGAAAGTTGCTCAGCCACGAATGCGAATTGAGTGTGATTGAATATATATGTGGTTATGGCGTTTGAGTGGTGATGTTATGTTCTTAAATTATTATTGTTTTATGATGAATTGACTAATATGCAGAGTTGGCACGTAGTTCGATAGAGGTAAGTATGTTGTGTGAAAATTAATTGTGTTGACTGGTGGATTGCATGTTAGACTCGTCTGGGTATGCATTGGCCTAGGTAGGCTATAGATTGTCTACTTATTGAGATTTATTCTCATTGCTGTAGTACAAACCTTTTTCAGATCCTCAACCTTAAACATGCTGCCAGCTAGGCGTTTTAAAGTCTCCATGCACACGGTGCATGAGAAGACTGAATTTCCCAATAGGCCCGGACCAGTTTTACATTAGGCACCTTACCACTGTTTGGGTAGATAAGGGTTTAAAGGACCTGCAGCCCCATACTTATTTGGCTTGGTATCATCGTATTGGGTTGGAAACTACTGGGCCAATCTGTGATTTTGAGGGGCTTCAGCATGATCATGAGAATGCGGTGAATTGGGAGCCTTAGGACAAGTATACTCCCGATAGTGAGGTGACGGAACCCAACGAACCACCAAAGAACCCTAGCCCAGAACCTGAGCCCGCATCGGAATCCGAGCCCAAGCCTAAGAAGGAGCCCATGGAGCCCGAGCCCGAGGAGGAGCCTATGGAGTCCGAGCACGAGGACAAGCCAATCGAGATCAACTCTAATACTGAGTCAGAGTCTTCAGGGTCTGATTCGGATTGGATACCGTAGGAGGATCTGGGTGACACGGGCCTAGGAGCTTTTTGGTAGGGCTCTTTTTATGTATTTCGTAGTCTACCTGGCTACCTGTCCCTTTTTTTATGATGAAGGTGGATATTAACCTTAAGAGCCTATTGTATGAATTTTTGTGGTCTCAAACTATCGTTATGAAATTATTATTTCGTGCTTTTCTCTTTGTCATTATTTATTGTCTGGGTTGTTTAATTTTTGCTTCCACTTGCATTTGTCTTCTCGTGTTACGTTTGGGTCAGCAACGTATCCTGGGACGTCGCGTTCAAAACGGCCATTGGAGGGGTGTTGCGAGCCCGTTAGGGTTCGGAGCATGACATCCCTGGTTGATTTGGTATTAGAACAAGGTCAACTCGATCCAAGATGGTCAAAGCCTTAAGTGATCAAGAGCGATGACTTTAGGGTAGCCAGTTAGGTCGACTCGTGTGCCATGCATACCCCACACTGTGAAATTGTGATTGCTAAGTGTTTTTATGCAATAACGTGTGAGATGCAAGTGCGTCAGGACTTGAGGTAAGTATACGAACCATGTTGGCTAAGGTTTAATGCTGTATGTGATTGGCTGCCTACTTAGTGAACTATTATTGTGATTCACTACCTAGGGCTTTAGACTGGTATAGTTGGCATAGGTTTCTAATTCATGCATGGAATTATAGCAAGTGAGCATTTATGAGAACCGGTAAGATGCACAACCGAGGTCAAGGTCGAGGTTGAGGTCGAGGTCGAGGTTGAGGTCGCGTAGCCCCACTAGTTGGAGTCATAGGGGATCCCAAAGTGGATGAAATTTGGGGGACGCTTGAGGAAGCGGGAATATTATCGGGTAGACATACGGGGGAAAGAAGCACTATTGTCGTTGCTGCAGCTGCCAACGAGATTGTTAGGAATAATGGAGATCAAGGAAATAATATGATTGGTGGAAATCCTGGTCCAACCTAGTCGAATAGTTTCTGAGGTTGAAAACCCCGAAGTTTGATGGGAGAGGCGATTCTGAGCCTACATCAAGATGGGTAGAAGAGCTAGAGAAAGCTTTTGAGGTGCTGGGATGCACTGAAGAGGAGAAAGTAACCCTAGCAGTTTACCTGCTTCAGGAAAATGCAAGCGATTGGTGGAGGGCCATCAGAGGTCAAGTGTTCCCCGTTGATACTGCCTCAAATTAAACTGTTTTTACCGAAACCTTCAATGGCAAGTATCTCTCGAAAAGTGCCCGAGAACAGAAATTTGCTGAATTCATGAGACTTCGCTAGGGTCAGAGGTCGGTAGATCAGTATGAAGCTAAGTTTGCAAGGCTTTCCAAATTTGCCCCCATGATGGTCGAGGACCCAGTTGACAAAGCTAAGAGATTTCGGGATGGGCTGAAGCCAGACCTTCGCAGTCAGATGATCTTATTAAACTTGAGAGGCTATCATGAGATCTATAAAAGGGCTCAAGCAATTGAGCGAGATCAAACGGATCGGGTAGCCACTTTTGGATCGTGGTATGCCCCGGCTAGAGACAACCGTCAATTTAGGAAAAGACCTATGGTGGGAAATAGCGGCTTTGTTCCTCATGTTCATAAGAATATCGAAAAGCCAAACCGTTATTAGAACGCTCCGTGTAGGCTATGTAGAGGAAGACACGGGAATGGACATTACCCGAATAGGGACGGAGCATGTATTACATGTGATGGAAGGGGTCATCAAATGAAGGACTGTCTTAATAACAGGCAGGCCAGGTTACCTGCACCACTGCCACCGCCGCTCCGAAATGGAAATCAAATTGGGAGCTATCAAGCCGACCAATCAGAATAGGCCGCCAGCCCAATGACGGGTGTATGCAATGGCAAGATGGGAAGTTGAGGACGTGCCCGGCGTGGTCACAGGAACGATATCTCTCTATGATCATGCTGCATATGCTTTGTTTGATTTGGGGGTATCGCATTCATTTATATCTAAGCAGTTCGTTGAATTATTTGGGATTGAGCCAAAACTGCTTGATGTTATGCTGTGTGTGACTACTCCGCAGTGCTGATTGCGTTGGGATGTCTTGATTGTAAGATAGTGATTGGCGATAGGGAAGAAATCATAGATTTAGCGGTTTTAACCATGCATGACTTTAACGTGATTGTTAGGATGAACTGGCTAGTCAAATAGAGAGCTGTTATGGACTATAGTAGCAAAGTAATCCAATTTAATCCGGTTGGACGTCCTAAATTCGAGTTTGTGGGAAACCAAAGAGGAACCTTAATCCCTTGAATTTCGTCACTTGAGGTGACGAAGCTGTTAGATGAATGGTGCCAAGGATTTCTAGCAACTTTAGTCGATTCGACTGCTAAAGAGCCGAGGCTAGAAGATATAGCTGTAGAGCGCAATTTCCCCGATGTCTTTCCTCAGGAATTGCCGGATTGCCACTTGATAGAGAAGTGGAGTTCATGATTGAGTTGACCTCAGGAAGAGAACCGATCTCGAAAGCGCCCTATAGGATGTCACTGTCTGCGAATTGATGGAATTGAAGGTCCAAATGCAAGAGTTGCTGGATAAAGGTTTTATCCGCCCGAGTGCATCTCTATGGGGAACACTAGTGTTATTCGTGAGAAAGAAATATTGATCTTTGAAGTTGTGCATAAACTACATGATAGTTAAATTAGGTGACCGTTAAGAACAAGTACCCACTGCCAAGGATAGATGACCTGTTCGATCAGTTGTAAAAGCCTCGATATTTTCTAAGATCAATTTGAGGATGGGGTACCACCAATTGATAATTAAGAAGGAGGATATATCAAAAACGACATTTAGGACAAGATATGGGCACTATGAGTTTACGGTAATGCCATTTAGATTGACTAATGCCCCGGCAGCCTTTATGGATTTGATGAATAGGGTATTCAAAAGAATTCTGGATCAGTTTGTGATCGTGTTTATAGATGATATCTTGGTATATTCAAAGAATTCCGCCAAGCACGAGTTACGTTTGGAGAAAGTTCTACGAACTCTAAGAGAACATGCACTCTACACTAAGTTTAGCAAGTGCAAATTCTGACTCTATGAAGTGGCATTCTTAGTATATATGGTATTTGGGGAAGGCATTGCAGTGAACCTGATAAAAATTGAAGCCGTAATGAATTGGCCGAGGCCAACAACAGTGACCGAGGTTTGGAGCTTCTTGGGTCTAGCGGGTTATTACAGACGCTTTGTGGAGAAGTTTTCGACATTAGCGACACCGTTAACGCGGTTACTAAAGAAGGAGACAAGGTTTGAATAGACAGATAAGTGCGAAAAGAGTTTCTAGGAGTTAAAGCAGAAACTGACGATCGCCGCAATATTGACAATCCCGTCAGGTTTAAGAGGATATGAGATTTATAGTGACGCGTCGCTAAGCGGATTGGAATGCGTGCTAATGCAACACGAAAGAGTAGTGGCATACGCATTACGACAATTGAGACCGCATAAGATGAATTATCCGACGCACGACTTGGAATTGGTCGCGATTATATTCGCTCTTAAGATTTGGAGACACTATCTATGTGGGGAGAAATTTCATATTTATACGAATCATCAAAGTTTAAGGTACTTGTTCTCCCAAAAGGAATTGAATATGAGACAGCGCCGTTGGATGGAACTTCTTAAGGACTATGACTGCGAGATTATGTATCATCTCGGAAAAGCTAATAAAATAGTGGATGCACTGAGCCGAAAATCAAGCATCGCGCATATAATGATCAAGGAATAGACTTTGTTGAAGGGAGTTCGGGATTCAGAATTTAAGTTTAAAGTGAGTCATGTCTCGAGTTTGCTTGCAGTTTTGAGGATTGAACCGAAAATACAGACGAAGATTAAGGTCTTACAATCGACAGACCTGGAGATTCAGAAGATCCTGGGTACGGATGTCACAAAAAGGAAATCAGATTTTTAGGTATCCGAGAACGGGATTCTGAAGTTCCGTGGATGGTTGTGTGTGCCCAATTATGCAGAACTTAATGAAGAGATTTTGTCTGAAGCACACCGTAGTAATTATAGTATTCACCTGGGTAGTACGAAGATATATTAGAACTTACGATAATATTATTGGTGGAACGGCATAAAAGTGGATGTAGCCAAGCACGTGGTCAAGTGTTTAACATATCAGCAAGTGAAAGCGCAACACTGCAAACTAGGTGGAATGTTGCAGCCATTAGAAATCCCTGAATGGAAGTAGGAACACATCACGATGGACTTTGTAATAGGATTACCAAGGAGTCAGATGGGTCATAATTCAATTTGGGTGACAGTCGATCGATTGACAAAGTTTGCACATTTTCTGCCTGTGCGAAAGGACTTCGTCTTGGAAAGGTATGCCGATAAATACATGCAACAAATAGTCCATCTTCACAGAGTGCCAGTGACGATTATCTCATACCGTAATCCTATATTCATACGCCATTAGGAATGAAGTTACAATTTAGCATGACCTATCACCCCTAAACGGATGGCCAGTCTAAGAAGACAATTCAGACTTTGGAAGATATGTTGGGGGCATGCGTATTGGATTTTAAAGGTAACTAGGAGGAACAGTTGTATTTGATTGAATTTGCCTACAATAATAACTACTAACAAAATATTCGAACTGCACCGTTTGAAGCATTGTATGGCAGAGCTTGCAGAACACCGGTTTGTTGGGATGAAGATGGTGAGAGGAGTATCACGGGTCCCGAGTTGGTTCAGCAATCAATCGAAATAGTCGAGGTGATTCGGAACAGGCTTAAAACCACCCAAAGCCGCCAAAAGAATTATGCAGATCGGAGATGTATGCATTTGGAATTCCAAGTGGGGGATCATGTATTCCTCAAAATATCGCCGATGAGAGGATTGTCACGGTTTGGCAAGAAATAGAAGTTGAACTCGAGATACGTGAGTCCATTTGAAGTCTTGGAAAGAATCAGCACCTTGGCCTATCGTCTCGCGCTACTGCCAAATTTGTCCCAAATTCACAACGTGTTCCGTGTGTCTATATTAAGGAAGTACGAACCGGATCCGACCCACGTGCTGAATTATGAAGAAATAGACGTGGACAACAGAGTGTCGTACGTGGAAAGACTAGTAAGGACCGAGGACAAAATGGAGCAAGTGTTGCATAACAAGAAAATTTTTATGGTCAAAGTAATTTGAGAGCATCATCGAACCGAAGGCGCGACATGAAAAAGTGAAGAGTTGATGCGACAACAATACCCCTGTTTCTTCAAATAGCTGGGTTGGATTGTAAATTTTGAGGACGAAATTTTTGTAAGGGGGAAGAGTTATGACATTTCGAATTTTGATTCATTTTTGAGATTTATAAAACGTATAATTCGATAGTGCGCTTATAATAAAATCTCACTCGGAACTAATCATTCTTGGGCTATTTCTTTTTAAATTAAAGATTTCGCTAAAATCGCACTCGATCGAATTTGACCGTTATTTAGAGCCCGAACTTTGGTGTCGAATTTCTCAGAGTTTCGTGACGAATTTAATTGGACGGTATCGATATTACTATGGCTGGCCTCAATATTGCTAGAAATAGTGGAAAAGTAAAATTTTAACTGGGTGCGGATTGGACTAGTAGACCTCCCTTGTAGTGTGTTTTATTTATTATCTTTGGCCATTTTTCCTAATTTATAATTAGGATTTTCGGGGGACCATTAGATCATTTTCGGATTCGAGCGTGAGCCATTAGATTGCGATCATTGCATTAACTCTCTCTCTATCTCTCTGCCGCTCCAGCTACACGCACGTCTCCCCTTGCGCCTGTTCTCTCTCTCTCTCTCTCTCCTCCCCATGCAACGTCCCATCTATACGCACGTTCCCCCCGTCCTTGCAGACCTGCCTCTTGCCCCCTCTCTCTCTTCCTTTTTTCTTCTTCTTCATTTTCTTCTCCTTCCTCTCTTCTTCTTCTTCTCTGGTCTTCCACCCATTTATACCTTCTACTCTGCTTTCGATCGATCCTCAGCCCGGTCATTCACCATGCGACCACACCGTTGTCGCCAGCTGTCGTCATGCGATTGCCGCGCCACTTGCCCAGCCGCCGTGCCGCCCGTCCGACCGACCCCTTCAGCTTGGCTGTCCTTTTCACCCTCCTTTGCGCGGCGGCAACAGCGACTGCGGCCGTGTTCGCGCGGCCGACTCCGTCGAGCCTTGATAACTCATCGATTCGCCCCGACCCTCGACACCCATCGGTGCCGCAGCTTCCCCCCCCTCGACCTCAACTCCCCCTCTCTAGCCACCACCACCCAAGCCTCCTCGGCCTATCCTTGTTCTGGCCGAGATCGTCACTGAGCTCTTAGGCCTCACCGCCGCCACGGATGCTCGCCGCCGTCGCCGTACGCTGGCTTGCCGCCGGCGACGACACTTTCGCTGTCCCGTAACCAGCTAGCCAGGCCTACTTGCCCAGGCCGTGGCTGAGCTATCCAACCACCGCCCGTGGCCCAGCCACTCGCCTGGCCGTGGCCAAGCCGTTGCCCATGCATCCCAATCATTGCCCAGGCCATGGCTGGACTCCCTTGCCCATGGCCAAACACTAGGCCGTGTGCTCAGCCATGGTCGAGCGCCGTACCTAGTGCCCCGGCCGTGGCCGAGAGCCTTGCCGGCCATTTTTCCCATCGTACCCTCACTCACGCCGAGTCATCACTATTCACCCGAGCCATTTTGAGCCCGTGTAAATTTTTCCTGAGTCAAATTTAGGTAAGTGACTTCCTAAACCTTACTTAATATAATGGGTAGTTTTAGACTTGTTTAGGATGTGATTAGTACCAGTTTGATGGTTAAACTTGGGTTAGGGCCAATTTATGAATATGGTTAATTGGTAGATTGAATTGCAATGATTATGTGGTATATTTAGTGGCTAATTTATATGGATGTGATGATCAAATTGTCGTGACATTTATGGGTGAAATTGACGTGTGATTGGGCCGACTTGAGTGTTGAATTGGTGAATTAGTGTGATGAGTTTGTGATTGAAATTTAATTTGTACGACGTGTGAGAATGGTGAATTATGATGTGGTGTATGTGCATGCGAAATGTCCAATGAGGGACAGAGCCCGGATTGATCGAAGGACTGACCTAAGACGTGTTAACATGGGTCGTGTGAAAGTGTGAAAGGTCTAATGAGGGATGGAGCCCGGTTTGATCGGAGGGCTGACCTGTGGAGTGTTGACTCGGGTCATGGAAAGTTGCTCACTCACAAATGCGAATTGAGAGTGATTGAATTGATTGAATATACGTATGAGAATGGCGAATTGTGATGTGGTATATGTGAATGCGAAATGTCCGGTAAAGGATGGAACTTGAATTAATCGAAGGGCTGACTTAAGATGTATTGACGCGGGTCATGTGAAAGTGTGAAATGTCTAGTGAGGGATGGAGCCCGGATTGATCGAAGGGCTGACATGAGGCGTGTTGACGCGGGTTGTAGGAAAGTACGAAAGTTCCAGTGAGGGGCGGAGCCCGGCTTGATCGGAAGGTTGACCAGTGGGGTGTTGACCCGGGTCATAGAAAGTTGCTTGGCCACGAATGCGAATTGAGTATGATTGAATTAATTGAATATACGTGGTTATGGCGTTTGAGTGGTGATGTTATGTTCTTGAATTATTATTGCTTTATGGTGAATTGACTAATATGGAGAGTTGGCGCGTAGTTTGAGACAAGGTAAATATGTTGTGTGAAAATTGATTATATTGTCTGGTGGATTACATGCTAGACTTGTCTGGGTACGCATTGGCCTAGGTGGAGTATAGGTTGTCCGCTTATTAAGATTTATTCTCTTTACTGTAGTGCAAACCTTTTTCAGATTCCCGACCTTGAACATACCGCCAGCTAGGTGTTTTGGGGTCCCCATGTACACGGTGCATGAGGAGATCGAATATCCGATAGGCCCAGACCAGTTTTACATTAGGCACCTTACCATTGTTTTAGTAGATGAGGATTTAGAGGACCTACAGCCCCATACTTATTTGACTTGGTATCATCGTATTGGATTGGAGACTACTGGGACAATCTGTGGTTTTGAGAGGCTACAGCATGATCATAAGAATGCAGTAAATTGGGGGCCCTGGGATAAGTATACTCCCGATGGTGAGGTGACGGATCTCGACAAACCACCAAAGAACCCTAGCCCAGAACCCGAGCTTGCATTGGAACCCGAACCCGAGCCTGAGGAGGAGCCCATGGAGCCCGAGCCCGAGGAGAAGCCTATGGAGTCCGAGCACGAGGACGAGCCGATCGAGATCAACTCGTATACTGAGTTGGAGTCTTCAGGGTCCGATTCGGATTCAGTAAAGTGGGAGGATCTTGGTGACGGGGCCTAGCAGCTTTTTGGTAGGGCCCTTTTTGTGTATTCCGTAGTCTACCCAGCCATCTGTCCCTTTTTGATGATGAAGGTGGATATTAACCTTATGAGCCTATTGTATGAATTTTGTGGTCTTAAACTGTCGTTATGAAATTATTGTTTCATGCTTTCCCCTTTGTCATTATTTATTGTTTGGGTTGTTTAATTTTCTGCTTCCGCTTGTGTTCGTATTTGTGTGTTACGATTGGGTAGGCGACGCATCCTAGGACATCGCATTCAATACGGCCATCGGAGGGGTGTCGCGAGCTCGTTGGGATTCACGGCGTGACATTTACCAATTAAGTCATAAACCTTTCAATTTTACTAATTGAGTCATAAACATTTTCACGTTTTGCCGATTGAGTCCATCGGGTCAATCTTGACCGAAAATCGTTAACATAGGTGACAGTTGTCCTATGTGGCACAATCAACGCTAATGTTGACAAATTTATTAATTTTTTATATTTTTTCAATTTTTTATTAATTTTTATATGTTTTCTTTTCTTTTTCCTTTTCTTCTATTTTCCTTCTTCTTTTTTTTCTATAGCTTGCGAGGGTTTGGCAACCCTCATTGGCAATAGGGGAGGGTCACAGCCCTCGCCCAAACCATCACGGCCACAAGCAAGGCTGCCTTGCCCAAATTTGGACAATTTTTTTTAACACTAAATTGGCACAATTGAACTGTTTATAACTAAATTGACCACCGAACAATATATTAAGGAATTTTGGACAATTTTCTTATGATGTGGTTCACTAAGATTGATTTCATGGGCACCATCGACTCTTTCTCCAATCAAGGAGTTTTTCTTTCCATTAATCCTAGGTTTTGTTTCATTTATGTACAGTCTGTATAGAATTTAATTTGCACATAAAATTCTAAATGTGTACCTCTTGCATTATGAAATTACCCAGCAAAAAAGGTGTATTATGAACATTGTATTTGGAAGCCACCAGCATCAACTGTACAGAACTCGAATGGATACAAATATTTAGCCATCGCTTAGTGGAGAAGGAAGTGATTGAACAATGACGACCAGGAGGTGGGCTTGGAGTGGAAAAGGAACTGATCGAGCGATGACGACCAGGAGGTGGGCTAGAAAGCAACCATCCTTTGAAGAAAGCGCAACAGCTCATTGGTGTAGCTTATAATAATTCTTTTATTATCATTATTATACAACTTCACATAATTTGAAATGACTCGATGTTTGACTGACATCTCTTTAATTAAGAGTCCATGTGAATAAAGCAGCAAGTGGTTCTATTGCATGCAAAGATAGGATTAAAGGGAAAGGATGACGGGGAACCAAATTATAGGCACTCGTCTTTATATCTTAATCATGACAAAGCCCCCTTAAATATTACTAGTAAAATAATCCACCAAAGAAGAAACCACCAAAACCTAACCTAATTAATTTATTTGGTCTACAATGGCAACCCACAATGCCCTCTCAACAATCTAGAGAAGCATCTTGAGACATCTACACGTGGAATGATTGAAATAAAGTATCGACCCTATATATTTTAATGCAAGTCGAAACAACTACGTGAGTCATTTACAGTTGAAAGAGGTCGTTTAAAGTTGGTTAAACTTACGAGCAATTTTACATTGGCGTGAAAAAAAGCAAATAACACGTCATCAACCAAAACAATTCATTAGATCTCGATCTTTTACAATTAGAAAAAAAATACATGAAATGCCCATGTAGATGAATTTTGCTAAGATTTATTAAAATAAAATGGTGTAATAAAATTAATGAAGTTTTAATTGAAATATTCAAAATCTCTATTAGTAAGCTATTCGTGCTTTTACATAAAATACACGTACATAGTACGTGATTTTCAGGAAATTTTCGTCTCCCACATGTTTACTGAATTTATGGAAAATTCAAGTTATGCATGTACAAAACACACCGGGTTAGACTCGATTAAAAGTAGCTTCAAGAGTCATTTATGCGTATAAATATAATAGTTTGTATTTTATATATCACAAAAATTAGTATGCTATTCTTATAATTGATCATTAGATAGCATGAGTTTGTAACGGAAATAAATCACTAAATAAAATATTTCTATGAAGTCTTGTAATTAGATAGTAATATATGGCAAACCTACGGATTTAATGTGTCATCTCTTTACTCTTGATTTGCATAAGTGGTTGTTAGCAAACCCGCCTACCGTAACAATCCTGGTAAAAGAATATGACTAGCCACTCATATTTGGTATAACTTGCTGGCATATGTGGAATTTGAGGAATAAATATTATTCCACTAGACTTTTCCTTTCCAAGTACGCCGGTAAATCTGATCTTAAGATATGCCAACGATATTTTGTCTTCCCCTTAAATAGAAAATAGATTGTTTGCCAAAAGGGAGAAAAGAGATAAGTTTATTGGTTGGATCCCCCTCCTTATGGTTAGGTCAAACTCAATTCCTGGGGGACCTCAAAAGTAGGGGTGAGCACCTTGGACCGTGCACTATGCGGATTGGTCCTCGGTCTTGCGAGTTTAGGGTTGGTTCAACCCGGACCAACCATGTATATACCCTATATATATATATATATATATTACATATTATATGCTTTTGTCTACTCTAAACCCTAGTGCCTCCTCTTATATTCTCTTTTTTCTTATACAGTTCAGTTTGCCTTGTAAACTGAAAACAAAAATAGAAACCCTCTTTGCTCGCCTCGCTCTATTCGCTCACCTACCTCAGCCTCTCTTTGCTTGCCTCACTCGCCTTGCCGCTTACCTTTGTTCACTTGCCTCGCCGCTTACCTCTGTTCACTCCCCTCGCTTGCATCTAGCCTCTCCTTGCTCACATCATGAGCCCAACTCAATTGGACAAACATACTTTGTTAAGTATTAATTATGTGTGTTGTTTGTTTTGGTTTTAGGAGTTCAGAAGTTGAAAGGATCATTTAAGAATTAAAAAAGATATGAAGTTGTATAATTCATAGTTTATATTACGTATTTTGAACTTCTTGTGGTTTAATCGTATTTCTTACGTTTGTTTTTATGGTTTGTTACTTTTAGCAAGTGTGAAATTTATGTTATTATCTTATCTTATATATATGTTTGATATGTACCGATGTTTATAGTTTGGTTGCTTAATGTCACATTGTTGATGAATATATAATTTGAAATAGTATGTTTGTCCTTTTAGAGATACAAAAAAATAATCGATTGGTCCCAAGTTGACCTTGGAACTTTTCGGTCCAGTCCTCGGTCCCAGGTTCAACAGGGTCAATTCTCGATCCCAAACATCGGAGACTAACACTGTACGGGTTGGTCCTTGGATTAGGTATTGAACCAGCCCAACCCAAACCATGGTTACACCTACTTAAAAGGCAACCCAAGTCCAACTCTTGTAGGTAGATTCATTCGTGATGGCTCAGGCAATTGGTTTGCTGGATTTGTGCAAATAAGTGTGTTCTTCACTCAAAGCAGAACTCTAGGGCATTTTCATAGGCCTCAAATTGGGAATTTCTTTGGGTATTACCAAACTTATTATGGAGACAAACTCGCAAGCAGGCATTTCTCTGCTTCAAAAATCAATTTCATCACTTCATTTTGGTGACAAACTTATTTCTCAAATTGGAAGTATACTCAAGTATTTTCAACAAGCCAAGATTCTTCATAATTTTTGGGAGGGAAATGCACGTGTAGATTGGCTAGCAAATTGGATTATCCAAACCAAAAATACGAGTGATAATCATGTATTAAATAGACCACCAATAGGTTTACTTTTGCTGTCAGGGGATCAGATTGAATCATAATTTATTATAAGAGTAACGATGTAATTTCGGATCATTTCTTACAAAAAAAAATCTTGTATATAATACAACTATATAAACTCATGATACTTGATATTTACGATCCTATTATACCAATGCCGCACTTTTTTGACGTAATAGTAAGAAAAATGACAAAGTATACATGTTTGGTTCTTATATCGAGTTATTTCCGTCAGGTATATTATTAACGGAGGTCAAGGAATAATTGTCAAGTAAATTGCTAGATATATTACTTTCTATATAGAATTCACATCTTTCATCTAAAAACTATTTAAATTTCTAATCCACATTTTAAAACAATTTCTCTATCTTCGTACTAAAATATTAAATATTTTCGACATGAGTACGAGGCTGCTCTTTTTCAGATATAAAGAATAGGAGGCATTCGTCCTTGAAGACAAAATATAACCAAAGTAATTGTCTCTTATCCTTCTATATGCAGTCAAAGTTGATGGAGATATTCAAAACTAAAATGTGGGGAGAAAAGTCGATGGGATATGAGCATCAGATCCAAGAAATTTAAAGTTTGTTTCTTTATGCATGAAAAGCTGACCTCGCACCATTTGCTAGCCTTATAGGGTGGAAAGAGAGGAGGAAATATTCCACCTATGCTGTGAACGTACCAGGTTGTATCCACCGTTATTAAAGCGAAGCCTTACATACCTCCAGGATAATGAACGATCTCACCTTTTGTCTGCATACCATAAATTTTTTTTCAGTAAAGGACTTTGTCAACGTATGCCCTAGAGGCAATTGTTAAGGGTACGTTGAGTAACGTTTTTTCTCAGAAATAATTTTTATTGAGAAATAGTTTTTTTAATTTATATTTCCCCAGGTAAGTTTTTGAGCAAAAAAAATACGTTTAGTAACTATACAAAATTTCTATTTCCAAAGTAGAAAAGAACAAAAATGCATTTGGTAGGATACTAAAAATTTCTACTCTCAATTTTTTTATTTCATTATAAAATTGTCTATGGAGACTTAACAATTCATATTTGGATAAAATTAGACTAGAAATAGAATAAGAATATATTATGATATAGAATCAGTTGACGTTAATACAATAATAAAGCAAATTACTCCTTATAGACAAAGCAAATAATTGGTGATGATTGCGGAAATTGCAATTTACGGTGTATGATTTTAGGATTTGGGTTTAAGTGTAAGGGTTTAGGGTTTAAGGATTTCGGTTTTGAGGTTTAGGCTTTGGGGTTTTGGGTTTTGAATTTTAGGGTTTAGGGTTTAGGTTTTAGAGTTTAGGGTTTGGGGTTTTGGGTTTAGTGTTTCGGGTTTCAGGTTTCGAGTTTGGGGTTTAAGGGTTTGGGTTCGGGGTTCGGGGTTTAGTGGTTTAGGGTATAGGGTTTTAGGCATTGGGGTTTGGGATATAGGGTTTATAGTTTAGGATTTATGATTTAGGATTTGGGGTTTTGCAGTTTAGCATTTTAGGATTTAGGGTTTGGAATTATGATTTTAGGGTTTAGGTTTTAGGGTTTTGGGTTTGGAGTTTTAGAGTTTAGGGTTTAGTGTTTCGGGTTTTAGGTTTGAAATTTTAGGGTTTGGGTTTTTGGGTTTACGATTTGGGGTTTAGAAGGTTTAGGGTTTGGGTTTGGGTTGAGGGTTTTAGGGATTTGGGTTTTGGGGTTTCCGAGTTTTAGGGTTTCGGGTTTTTGATTTTAGTGTTATGGGTTTTAGGGTTTGGATATTGAAATTTAAGGTTTTGGGGTTTACGGTTTTAGGGTTTTAGGGTTTAAGATTTAGTACGAGAATATCTTGTGAAAGAAAGAGAACTGATCTTGTTTCTCTATTATTTCTCTTTTTGTTCTCCGAAACAGAAAAGCAGATTTTTTACTTTTTATTTTTGTTCCAAATCTATTTCCTAACCACTTTTTTATTTCAGGGAATAAAAGAACAGAAAAACAGAGATATTAGAAACGTTATTAAACAGACCCTAAATATGCTAATAGGAAAGTATATAATTTTCAAAGCACTAATTATGCATGTCACAAGAAGAACTAGTGCATTAGAAAATGGAAAATTTTTCTTAACTAGTTGTTTCACTAGTGCCCGTGAGGCACTCGGTTAGTAAAGTTGAGTATTCTGCTCGTTTAGTATAAACATTTCAGGCAGATATAATATGATGCAAATAGCGTAATCTTTAGACGTGCATATTGATATGCAGTGGGTAAAATCAAGGAGTATATCAAAGGAAAATCTATGAATGGGTGGACTAGGAATTTAAGAAACCATTGGTGAAACGGGTCGACGCCTTAGCCTAACTACCAAAGGCGATCACATCTTTACCTAGCGGTTCCTTAAAAACTCCAATGATGAACATTTATATATAATCTACATTTTAATTATTCTCTCCATCACATTTATTCATAATTTTTTTGGTCGAACATTTGTTCATAATTCAATATACACAATATTCTTCCATCTTTCACGCACTTTTGTAAGTGCGGTGCACACGAATTTTTTTTCCCACTTTACACAAATTAGAAAGTAAG
The DNA here is from genome assembly GCA_024733475.1 of Syzygium grande. NCBI lineage: Eukaryota > Viridiplantae > Streptophyta > Magnoliopsida > Myrtales > Myrtaceae > Syzygium > Syzygium grande. The sequence goes on from JAMXDD010000003.1 coordinate 5,748,070, forward strand.
AAATGCTTGGATAGGACACCTCTGCACTCATGGTAGCATAACAGTTTCTCATGCGGAAAAAATCAGGAGGAATCAATAAAAGTTGTGCTTTCCATGAAAATCCAGCTAACGATGACAATATGAAATTTTATGATACTATTTGTTTTCTTTCAAAAGCGCTTGGTTTTGATGAGCAAAGATTTGAATATTGTAGCAACAAAATTGATATATAATAATGATTCCAATGATTAGATTGAAAGAAACATTGGGATTGCTCTCAATTCGAACTAATATAACAGTGGTAATTACATATTAATGATATATATTGTGCGACTTATCTCTTTTCCAATACACATTTTATTTAGAATAATTGTAGGCTGTAGCAAACGCTCATCAATGTTAAAAAAAATAAAAGAACTACCCGAGCAGCTTTATACACTATTTACCAGAGAATATGGTGATTATAATCTCACGTTAAAGGTGGAAGAGATCGTATGTGTAAAATTTTCTTTAGACTTTTATTTGAATATTAGACATGTCAATGTTAGAAAAAAGCTAAATTTATAGATTTTTTTACTATATTTAAGGTATGAGATTACGATTCACATTCTTGTCTTGATAATTATGCAAAATGATAACTCTTAGCTTGTGTTATTTCTATTTGAGACTTCCAAATACACTGACCACACTCTACTTCTCCTCGTTACATAGATGTTTCCTCCTCCTTTGAACATATTGCCAAGTTTTTTCCAAGAAATCTTTTCACAAGAGATCCACGTGGGTTTTGCTTATAAATTCAAATATGAACCCATTTCAAATGAAATACACATGATGGTAATCGTGCGCCTAATTAGCTTTTACTTTTTTGACTTCTTTAATTAGTTAAAGAACATACGACTGTTGTAATTTGCAATAGAAAAGTAAGATAAAAGTCTTGTGCATACCACGAGCTTGAGGTTTCGAGAAATTTTAAATTACTTGAAGTCGCTCAAATGTGGATCTTTGCTCCTATCAAACAACTCGAAAGGTCCCCCATAAAAGCAGCCTCCAATTCTTACCACGCACGTGTCCCAACAAACGAGGCTGCATAGTCTTCTCTTTTCGACAAAAGTACTTTATATGACACGGCTCACATCACTGACACACATGCTGATGTAATATCATTTCATTTCTATCACATATGGTAATAAAGTCGCATGCTGGTGAATGCATGATATTATGCCATATGTCACGTGACGCGACTATTTCAATGGTCTGCTTTGATGCCCATCATGGTGAACTTATAAATGCTCTGAAGATCCTTATAATCAGAACAAGCTTAAAAGAAACAGAGAAAAAGAAAAGCATCACAGAAGCATAACAGTCCATCAAAAAATAGAAAAATCCTCTGATTTCTGGTACGAGTACTTCATGGAGATGAAGGAAGTGGACAGCAAAAAACCTTATTTGGTGGTTGTGCTTGTCCAAATGATCTATGCAGGCATGTTCTTGCTCTCCAAAGCCGCGTTCGATGGAGGCATGAACAACTTTGTCTTCGTCTTCTACAGACAGGCCGCTGCCACGATTTTCTTGGCCCCTCTTGCCTTCTATTTCGAATGGTAAAGCTAGCAACTTAGCAGACTCTACTCTTCTTTTGTCTTACATCTCATTGTCTTCTATTTTCCAGTTGATACGAAGCTTATGACGGTTAAAATTCATTATCCAAGATCTTGGCTACTTTCTTGATTTGGTTTCTTGATTCCAGGAAAACCGCTCCTTCCTTATCGTTCGTGACTTTCTGCAAGATATTTCTAATTTCCTTATTCGGGTAAGCATTTGCAAATCTGTATTTAACTGACTTAAGAACGCATTAATATGCAAAATCATGCTATACGCAAGAAGGGAAAAGATTTCTTTCTTTTTCCACAAATGAATTATAGCGAGTCAGTTGGAGCTTTCTCGAGAATTTCAGGATCACTGCGAGCTTGGACATCTACGGCGTAGGCCTTGTGTACACGTCAGCAACTTTGGCAGCTGCGACAACGAACTGTTTGCCTGCCATAACCTTCTTCTTGGCAGTTTTGCTCAGGTGAGCTTTGCTTATTCTTATGTAACTGAGTTATTAGTATAAGATGAGTATGGTATTAATGAAGCCTCTTCTTTCCCAATTCTTTTTTTTTTCTTTTTCCTTTTAGTGTTTTTGGGGGACGACAGAAGACACGAAAGAAATATTATTATGATTTTCTAATGATAACCATAATAATATTCCTCACTTTCCCCTCCTTTACTTCCTCAAGAAACAGCTGGTGTGAAGGAAGATTCAAAACAATACAAACCACTTTTAGGGCCTATATTCCATACTTTCCGCTCCAGGGAGAGAGAGAGAGATGCCCCTTGCAAAGAAATGCCTCGGCTTTTCTTGATGGAAGATGACCGGTGTACTATACTTTCTTTAGAGAGAGAGGATAGAGAGCTTTATGGGAAATTTACCATTTATTAGAGTCTGATACATCACTTTACAAATCAATTTTAAAAACAGAGTTTCATTTTGCAGGATGGAAACGTTGAGATTGAGGACAACCTCAGGGTTGGCAAAGCTTGCGGGTGTGATTGTGTGCCTGGGAGGAGCAGCGACCTTGGCCTTTTACAAAGGTCCACACATCAAACTCTGGTGCCATCATTTTGTGCTTTATGGGCATCACAACAGAAATAGCCCATCCCATGCTTATTCGGGCATGATTTGGGTCAAGGGTTGCTTCCTCATGCTCTCTTCCAATTTCTGCTGGGCTTTGTGGCTTGTTTTGCAGGTAGAGAAAAACTACATAGCATCTTCATCAAGCATACACACGTGATACCCTCTTTGCATGTTTACCGTGAAGTTGCTTAAATTAGGACGAAGCTATGACCTTGCAGTTGCATTCAGAATGACTTTTGGATTGATGACTCACATATGCTTTTTCTAGGGACGGATAATAAAGAGTTACCCCTCGAAACTGATGCTCACAACGCTACAATGTTTCATGAGCTCAATCCAATCACTTGTCATTGCCATTCCTTTGGCGAGAGACCCTACTCAGTGGAAACTGGGTTGGAACGTCCGCCTCCTCGCCGTGGCTTATTGTGTGAGCTCACCAATCTTTTCACTCGGTTGCTCCACACATAGCCCAATGGATTATTTCTCCTCATGAATTTGTTTGCTATTTGATATGACAAACAGGGAATAGTGGTAACTGGCCTGACATACTATCTACAAGCTTGGATCATTGAGAAAAGGGGCCCAGTTTTCCTAGCCATGTCCACACCACTGGCTCTCATCATCACGATTCTCTTTTCTACATTTGTCCTGTGTGAGACCCTCACCTTTGGAAGGTATTAACATTCCATTCATCAATTCAAATTATTTTCTTCTTTTTGTGGAATTCATTGATGATTGTCATTAATGTCCCAAATGTGTGGGCTTTCTTTCAGTATTCTTGGTGGGGTTTTGCTAGTTGGAGGACTGTACAGCGTTTTGTGGGGGAAAAGCAGGGAACAAACGCTGGACCAAGGAAATTGCAATCCTCCTGAGGTTGATCAAGAATGGTCACAATTCAAGCAAGAGGAGGCTTCTCATAAATCACCAGACATACTTGTCTAAATCTCTCATTCTGGGACAAAAAAATTTCCCAATTAGGCAGAGATTATAGTTAAGTTAGTCTGATTATTGCAATAAAAATACACAGTTGAGATTCACAGTTTTGAGGATAGTCTGATTATTGCAATAAAAATACACAGTTGAGATTCACAGTTTTGAGGAAAGTGTGCCCTCCGCTAGCAGGCTTTATTCTTGTGTTGACACCTATTTTTAATTTGCCCAAAATTAATTACACAAAATTTAAGAATTAATATTTTAGTTCCTAAAACAAAAAATATTTCTATTTAAATACATCGCATATAGAAATTAGGCACATTTTGCATTAATAGGGCCTATTAGAGTTTTAAAAAATCAAATTTAAAAATAATAAATAATAAAATAATAAAAGAAGAGAAAATCGAGTCGGGCCGGGTCGGGGCCGGGCCAACCCGGCCCGCTTCTCCTTCCCACCCCCAGCGCGGGCCCCGGCCCGCTCCCTTTTCCTTTTCTTTTCCCTCCTCCGCACGGCCTAGCCCGCTTCTTTTTTCTTTCTTTCTTTTTCTTCCCCCTCGCGGCTGGGCCCAGCCCGGCCCACCTTCCCTTCCTTCTCCTCTTCCCCCCACGGCGGTCCCTTTCTTCTCCCCTGTTTTCCCCTGTTTGCAACGTCACGCCCGATGTATGGCGCACCACCGCCGCCGCTTATCCGCAGGAAGGCTAAGAGAGCATCACAGATCGGCATTAATTCACAATCTCTGGGCTCCACCCTATTTTCCTCAGCCTCCCTCCCCTGCTCACTGCCACTCGCTGACTGACCCTCCGCTCAAACACCGGCTTGCCATGGCCGTGAAAGTTGCGGGGCAGGTAGGCAGGTGCAAGCCATCGCTACTACCGACACACATACAACGTCACGCTATAAAAGCTGTAGAGAGAGAGAGGGGGTTGGGTTTTGAAAAAATCAGAGAGAGAGAGGGAACAAAGTGAGAGGATAGAGAATAGAAGAGAGAGAGAGAGAGAGAGAGAGAGAGCAAACTGAGTTCGCCAAAGCGAGAGGAAGAATCAACAGCGTCGCCATCACCCGCGGACCAGCCGGAAGCCTCCTGTGATGTGCCAAACGATGAGTCATCCTCGCCCGAATCGCTTTCCGTTTCCTCCCCTTTTTTTCTCCCCGTTTGGTTGGGACCCGCGCCGTTCGTTTCGCGCAAGTTCCGACCCATACCGCCGTCCCCCGCCGTCCGTGCATTGTCGTCAAAGGTAAGAATAGGTTTCCCGAGGACGGCGGGGCCTTGAAATAGATCGGAATCTCATGTTTTTGGTCACGCACGCCCGGTGTTTGACAAAATTCCTCAAAGAGGCCGATTTGTGTTTGAGCTTCGCCGGAGAGTAGGGGGTCGAATATTGACTCAGCCGACTTAGGTAGTTTTTGTGGAGACCATTAGGGATCGGAGAAAGCCGAATCGTGATTTGGGTACATCGGCCAAGCTCCTATCAGCGTCCAGGTTGATGAATTCTGATCGGGGCTTGGTCGGCGATTATTCAGGCCGGTTCTCCGGCGACCGAGCATCAAATACTCCTCAGCTTGATGGGCTAAGGAGAATTATGCCATTGGTCGGACGAAACATCCAGCGAATCGCCGGAATTTCATCCGGTCAGTGGCCTCCGGTGTTTAAGGCCTGGGAACTGATTGAACCGACCCGGTTCTATTCAAAAACCGGTTTAGGGCCGGTTCATCGATTTGAGTCGATCAGACCCGACCCAGATCCAATTATCCAACCCGAATTAATCCATTCGGGTCTGCTTCGTGGATCCGGGTTGATTCCGATCGAACCCGAATCCAATTACCCGACCCGAATCTGGAGATCCGACCCGGTCAACGTTTGGGTCAGATCTGTTGACCCAGGTCGGATCCGACTGACCCGGATCCGCCGACCCGACCCACTTTTTAATATTATATTATTTTTTTAAATTTTTTAATATTTTTTAAAAAGGAAAATTTAAAAAAAATTAATTTTTTTCTTTTCTTCTTCTGTATTATTATTATTTTTTATTTTTTCTTATTATTGTTTTTTTGAAAAAAAAATAATAATAATTTTTTTAAATTTTTTTTAATTATGTGATATATTTGTTGTTTTAATTTAATGTGATATTATTATGCATGTTTTTGCCATGTTTAAATTAGACAAGTCTGAGGTTGCACGATAGTAGTTTGCATGTCCTTTTTTACTACTGTTTTGTATTATTATGCATGTTTTTTAATACAATTGCATGATTGGTTGTGTTTTTGAATGTCATCTGACTTAATTAAGGTTAGAACCTTAGGCTGCATGAATTGCTGTCTTTTTTACTGCTAATCGTTTTCAATTATGCACTCACTTGATCACCTCACATGTTAGGAGAAAGGTCCTAAAATTAATCCAAATTGGCTGACAAATGTTTTCAAAAAATAAACAGGGTAGAAAGGTATCGAAAGGGCATTAGTTATCCAACTAGTGTAACCAAGTCCCCGAACTCGGTTAATCTCTAGTTCGTAAGAATAGGGTGATTCTCCTATCCCCTATTTGGGTTTCTAATCGACCTACCTCAAATTGATTAGTGGCGACTCCTTAATATAAACCAATTGCATATTAAATACTTGAACCCTAAGTCGCAATATAGTATGAGCATGGGAGAGCCTGAGTTAAGTCCCAAACCTAGACTTAGTACATACCAGGTGAACTCTCCTTTCTTTTACGCATTCAAAAAAAGAACTCGGGAGGTCGGTCACGACAGACTGGCAACTCCGTGGGGAATCTGCACTTTTTTTAAAAAAAGTGGACTTAAGCCAAATTTTTTACCTTGTTTAAAATAATTTTGTTTGGCAACAAGGACTCCAAGTATGATCCTGACATTAAGATGTTATTTGTATCGCAAGTTCGAATTGATTATTTATAAATTGTTATGCACGTTTTAATTCAGCACTACACTATTGCACATACAACCACGCTGCTGAACCTGGGCCGCAATAGGACATTTTAGGATGGTGTTAAGAAAGATACGGCCTCGAACGCGAGTCCGTGATGTAGAGGTTGCCTTTCTTTTCTCCAAAATTTATTTCTAAAAATAATAAAGAAATATCTTTAACCGTTATTCGCATGACTATAAGATGTTCCTTTCGATTTAGCCGAGATTAAAAGGACTTGACACCAACGCGAGACTGCGATGGTCAGACACCCTTTTAATTTCACTTTGCTAAGCCAGTCTAAATAAAAATCGAACCTCACTCCTCATATGTATGTCGTTATAATTACCATGGTTCAAGGAAAGATACATATTATATCCCTTTTCATTTTTCATTATGTAGCCTACTTATTCATTTGATTTGTTACTGTTAGGCCTCCCGTTGATCGCATTCTATATACGATGGGAAGAGCTTATGTCCAATTCGTCCTCACTCCTAAAAAAGAGCTTCTGGCATGGTGGGACCGACTCAATCAGAATGGCCAATTGTATGTCAAATCAAGAATTGGTCGCCTACTCCCCTTGCTCAAATTCAACATTCATTCTGGCATGAGGCAAGTATTAACACATTTCTGGTGCCCACAAACATCCACTTTTATATTTGGTAAGTTTGAGATGACCCCGACTCTGGAAGAGTATAGTGTGGTCATTGGAAAGCCTTTGAGATCTGAGCTCATCAAACCACTTTTGGGTGTAACCCTCTACCCGAATTATCTCAATTTTTGCGAATTGATAGCAATACTGTGAAAAGAATTGTCAAAGCTTATTGCAATGCATGCCCCTGGTTTTTCCTAAATGAGTCTTTTGAAAGTCAACTCATGAGCCAAAAAGCTAAGATCTTTATCCTTGCTTTTGTCAAGTGTCTCATTTTTCCCCATCGCAGAAATTCAATAAACCCCTCGATTGCGTATGTGGCCAAACAAATTTGCGCCGGCTTGGGCTATGTTAATTTTTTTTTTGCAGAAGCATTTTTGTCTCTAAACCATTTTAAACAAAATGATGATAAAATCATACAAGCCGTCCTAGAAATTTTGCAAATCTGGGTTTTATCTCATTTGAGGGGATTTGGGTACCTCATGCAACTTTTTGAAATCGATGACTTTATGCATCCAATCCAAAGGTTTCAGGTCTTAAAAAATAATTTCCCTCATAAGGATTACTCTACCTGGATAAACTTTTTAAAAAACCCCAATCCCAAGGCTTTCTTATGGCATGCTAAGTGGTTCCACGAGAGTCAGGCTCGATACACTCATCACTTTCACAACCCTGTCCCATTGCTTGGTTTATCTGGCATCACTTCATACTACCCCTACCAAGTAGCTCGCCAGTACAAGACCCTCCAAGAGACCTCGCCACCTCTCAGGACAGACTTATTTCAAGTTCGATTCACCCGCTTAAACTACAACTACACCGACGAAATTCGTGCCATCCAGGGGGTATGGACTGAATGTCAGCCTGAGAACATTCTTGTGCCTAGACTGTTAAAAGGACAAGAAAAGGTTCACCACGCCTCTCTGTTCTACATCATACATCACCAAATCCCGGCCAATCTCCAGTCAAAAGTCCTAAATGTAACCAACAAGCCCAGTCGCCAAACACAAATTGACAATCTCGAAAGGACTGTGGGGACGAGAGATACGCTTATTGCGGAGCTTGTCCGTGAAAATAAGCGGCTTCGGGAAACTATAGCTTCCCCAACGTTTATAGAATGAGCAATCGGGAAGAGCACATTTTTTATTAAAATCCCTTGCATTTTATATTTTCTTGTATTTATGTTTAGGAGTTTTGAGTTTTCGTCTTTAAAAGCGGTTTATAGGCCGTACTGGTGTTAATATAACTTGGGCCGTTTTTTACGCTTTAAATAAAATTTTTTGCCCCTTTATGACACCACCACAGCCTTCGGCCCAATGGTATCTGGGGATGAGGTGTATCGGTCCGAGGTGACCGAGGTTCGAATCCCGGGGACGCCACATGTAATGAATATATAAATAAAAAGCTTTTTTTATCATTTTTTTAAATGAAGAAAATATGTAATAATATTATGACTTGGTCATAAAATGTTTCTTTTTTAAGCATTATACTCATTCATTTTAACGTTTTCCTAGGTCGTTACAAAAAATGGCCGAAGAAAATGTCCGTCTCAATACCGTGGAGGACGAGATGAAAATGGTTCTCAATGCAATCCAAAATCTCACAAAACAGGTGGAATCCATTCAGGGCAAGCTCATGCCCACGCCCTGCAGCAGTTGAGGTGGTATTACCACCATCGTCCACTGGAAAAGACAAAGCCTCTACTAGTGAAAGCAAAATGCCTCCGCTAGAGGACAATCCACTTCTCCTTGCTGTCAAGAAGCCTGAACTTGAAGCTGCACCGATGACAGAGCGTGACAAACGCCTTGCAAAAGTCGAGGAGATATTGAAACAGCTACAAGGCCCGCAGCATGCTGTCCCGCTTGACCTGTCTATATACAAACGGGTCAAAGTACCAAAAAAGTTTAAGATACCGGAATTCGAGAAGTATGATGGTACCTCATACCCTAGACATCATCTGTACATATATCATGTGTGGATAACTCAATACGTTGATAATGAACCCCTCATGATTCAGACCTTTCAAGCGAGTTCTATAGGACCAGCCTTAACATGGTATATGTCGAAGGATGTAGATACTTTTAAGTCTTGAGATGATGCCGCTGATGCATCCTTAAGCAATATCGATTCAATATTGATGTCACCTTTACTCGTGACGATTTGGAACGTACTGAAAAGAAGAAGAGTGAGTCTTTCAAGGAGTATGCCACTAGATTAAGAAACTTGGCCGCCCAAGTTACCCTACAACTCACTGATCATGAACAAGTAAAGTTATTCATAAAGTCTCTTCCGTATGAATACAGACACCGCCTGGTAGGTGCCAATGCTGAATCCCTTAATTGTCTTGTTCCTGTGGGCAAACGAATTGAAACGGGACTGCGTGAGGGGTGGTTCACAGACCCCACTTCCAAGAAACTCGGCATGAAAAAGGAGAAAGAACCCTTGATAGATGAGCAGTGGACAGCAACTGGCCTCAGGCTGCAAGCCGCTCCAAAGGCGAAATAACAAAAAGCAGGTCACACCACTCCCTTTGCCTATGTCTCAGATCCTGCCTATTCTCTTGGAAAAGAGATTGTTTGCTAAAGAGCCAAAGTGTGAAAATCTTGACCGTTTCCCCAACTACGATCCCTCCAAGACATGTGACTATCATTTGGGTGAAACGGGACATTCCGTCAATGACTATGTTGTCTTGAAAAATAAAGTCCAAAAATTGTTGAATGAAAAGATGTTTTCCTTCCGCAACACACCACCCAATCAAGCAAGAGGCGCAGATGTCGTCATTAAGTAAACTGAAGACTTAATTTTCCTCTCTTAGAATAGAGGCATATTTAATAGTTTGAATACTCCTATGTGAGAGCTTTTCTTACTTTCTAAAGTCTCAGCTGTTTTCTAAGATTCCCAGTTTTCTGAATTTTTAATTATGCTTGGAATTTTAATATTGCAATTTCCATTCCAACAGATGTAATTCACCTGAATTATTCAAAAGAATTACAAATATTTTTTTTTGAGGGCTTGAGGAAGTATCCCAAACCGGCCCGTTGATGATATCCAGCAATGTAAAGGAAAGTGTTATGAGGCCCGAACTTTCTCATGCTTCCTTATTTTGAAATTTTTGAAAATAAAATAAATGTTTAATCATTTTTCAAGAGGGAATAAAAAAAGAAAAAAAGAAGAATGGTGGTGGATAAGCATGCATGCTCATGGCTCTATTTGTTTTTCTAACTCGCTCACTTCGTATTTCAAAGCATACTCTTTTTTTATTTATTATTACAAATGGGACATTTGGAAATGGCACAAACTGAAGAGCGCATCAGCCCCTGGTAATGATCACAGACTAACTCATTTGATAGAGGCAGTCCAAGTGAAGATCTTCCAATCTTCAAATGAAACATGAGGCAAATCTCATTACTACTAGTAGGGATATCGGCCCCAGAAAGTCAAAGAGAATACTAAGCATTCCTTGACTCCATGATGAGCGAAACATCATTTCGTACAAAAGTCGGGGGCAAATCAAGAAAAGGTTACCCCTTTTGAAAGGAAAAGGTATATCCTATTCCCTAACAAATTTTGGAAATGACATCCTACCCATTTTCTTTTGCAGTTAATAAAATGGGGAACATGCTAGATTCTGACGTGCTAGCGAGCCGGATAGAGCACCAATGTTGGGACCTCTCAAATGAAGCATGATGAAGAAGTGCTTAATTGGAAGAGTAGACTAGGGGGCATGCAATCTCCCAGTCCATGAAAAAAGGGTGTATTTCATTCCTAAAGTTCACTCACTTTAGCATAAAAATAATACATTCTTTCCTTTTATGTAGGACAAATTTGAGTAAAAATCCTATGCAAGCAGCTGGAAAGGACTTAGCATATGACAAGATAGAGCCAATCCAAGTCTCACCAATCATGAAGGTCTCAACGTTAGTCATGCACACATCAGTCGAAGACCTTTAAAATAGAAATTAGCTTTGCTGCGAAGATCCCCATGCAAGCAATTGCACACGCCTGTGCAGTTAGGAATCGAGTCGAGAAACTCCTCAATATGCTGGAACCACATTGACACAGCATGCACTGACAATAGAACCCTTCATTTGAAAGCATCCCTAATTATAAAGGATTTCATTCGAGCTTCGAAACCAAGAGCATAGAGAAGCAGACTGAGATAAAGAAGGTTGAACAAAGTAAAGAGGAGAAAAGACTCTGCTAGCTTTGAAAGCAAAATGGAAGAAGGGTAATCTGTATTGTTCTGAATTTATCCTCAATCATCTCACTTCTAACATAAGCTCATGTTTTTGTCAGAAGGGAATTATCAACATCTGATAAAACTCAAGGAATTGTCAGTTTAATCTCCAATAAAGGGAGTCACAAAGGGTAATGTTGTATCGTTTTCAATTCCTATCCCTTAAAAAGCATACATTAACACGATCTTTCTTATTACCTTGTAGGTATGCCTCACTTTGTCACAACACAGGTAAGTATCTCTTTCCCTAAAAACTCTTCTCGTAAGAATACAAAGAAATAGAGAAAGAGGAAGCACGTTAAAGCAAATAAGTGCTTAACATTTCTCCAAGTGCATCACATGTCTTTTAAAAAATAATTTTACATGGTAATTTTACTTGTTTAATTCACCAATCCCTTGTGAAAATTTTGACAATTTGACGAATGGTGTCAAACTGTTTCGATGTATTAAACGAGGTGTGTCGATGATGAGAGGCAATCCTTAGTCTATACACATTCTCACGTACCAAACTCCTGCAAGATGAGTGAAAAGGTTTCATTTATACAAGGTGAAGAGATTTCTCGCATAAAGTACGGTAGCCAAAATGACGAGAGGCAATTCATTTCTCTACCCCATACATACCATTGATCTTTTGCTCAACCATTTTTGAGCCCATACACTCAGAGATTCTTTTCAAATTACCCCTGTCAAGAACCACCCTATATTGGGGGCAGCTTGAGGTAAATCGACATCACATGGAGAATTCAAATTCGGAGGAAGCAAGAAGAGCATCCCCCCTTTTTTAATCACCGCTCTCGTGACTTCAGCCTCGTCTTCATGGGCCCAATGGTCCCCGATAGAGTTCTCCAAGACAAGCACACCCTCGACGGCCAAACAGTCGAGGCTAAGAGGGCTTTGTCAAGAGAGAAGCAGCAAATTAAAGCCTGTCCAAAATACCAATATCTTATTGATAACAGTGATATTTTCACTAAGTAAGACAATAAAGATGAGAAGTTTGTAATATCTAAAAGTTTTTATAATCATCAGCTGCAACAGCTCGCACGAGGTAAAAAGACGAATAAAAATTTTCTTGCTCTCACTTGTTTTAATCTTTGAGTGTTCTTTTTATTGCAAATGAACTCTCGCGATAATTTAAATGCCCTAGGATGACGAAGTGTAATTCTTTTTCTATCCCATACACTTATATCCCTTACTAGCCCAATTGAGCCGACAATTTCATTTCGTACAAACCCAATTAGTGATCATCTCCTACACCGGGGCAAGGCAAAAGTCACCACAGTTTGAGCATCACGGTCCTAAGTATCGAATAAAGATGAAGACTTCAAGAGCCTGAAAATATTGTTCTGTTCAACTTTGTTTAGGCTAATCTTGACAAAACCAAGAGAACAACAAAAGATGCTGAAAATTAGGGGGATGAAAAAGCAATGTGCCTCGTAAAAGCAAGGCCAATGCCCATCAATAAAAAACAAAGAAAAAGAAAATGAGAAGAGGAAAAACAATGAAAAATATGAAGAGGAAGGAGTCCCTAATTTATGAGTAATTGTTATGAAAAATAATGAAGTTTTATCGGAGGAGATCTCTGAGCGTGATAAAATGCTCTCAAATGCCTCAAAGTTATTAAATGGTGTAGAATAAATGACCCCAAAGGGTTCAAACTTGAGTTCTTCCTTGATATAAATTCCTACTTTAAGAACTCTGTCTTGACAAAGATCTGCTACATAATAGATGAAAATGAACCTATTCTTGATGAAGCACTTCCGAATAGAGGTAGAATGGTATCCAGGAAAATGCTTGACACAGAAGCTCCTCAAGAAAAAGTTGTCAAATATGCTAGAACACAAGATTACCCAGGAAGTCTTTCTAAAGGATCCCGATGTTGGAGAAGAAGACTGGTGACAATGCCAAGATGAACACCAATTCTCACCCTTACATACTTTTTTTAGCCTAACGATCATTTCGTTCCTCAACCCGTAAACCAAGCCCATATTACATCCCTCATGAAGTCTCTTCCAACTGGGGCACTTGAATTAACGCGGAATTTCAAATGTTTATAAACAACGGTCGAGGAGGTGTGAGCAAGACTATTTTTATCTCGTTTTACAAGGTTCTTGACTTGTAAACCTGGAGATTATTGTAGAATATTTTCTTTCATAGCCTTGACTTAGACAGTCGCCTTTGTTAAACCATTGACCAAGCCAACATTACAACCTTGAAGAAGACCTCTCGAGATTGATAGTGTTGTAACTGCTTGTGAGAAAACTCGATCCTTGTGGATGTGATAGCGGTCGACTGAGTGCTTTTGATATTCCCGCCTTAATGGTCGGGATAAACAACCTTTTTCAGTGAGAGCAAGTGGAAAGTCCTTTCTGACTGAAAGTCCCTCGTTCAACATCTCGAGAAGTCCACCTTGTGAACAAAAATTATCTTGATTGACCCTTAGTGGATTTTTGGTGATGCAAACATAGTAAAATCATCATGCATGAACTTTCAAATGCACATTTTAGAATAGCCCAGCTTGTCTATCCTTAATGAATGCATGCATGTTTGTGCTAATCGTCTTTGACAATTTAGAGTTTTAATCCCCAGTGATAGAATACAAAAATCCTAGCGCCGGAGAAGCTCTCAGTATCATCCCAAAAGGGATGCCCCGAAAAAAGTTGGTTATTCAGCAGATGATGCATCAAATCTCTAGGTAAGAAATCCTAGGTATTCCATCAAGATTCTTTTCAAACTATTCAGAAGGTAAACTAGGTGTTCTTTTGAAAAAAGAAAAGTATCTTGACTAGCTGGTCAAGATATTTCATACGATATTCAAGAATAACCTCAGTTGTCTATTTCTCTAATGAATGCGTATGAGTTCGCACAAAGAAAAATTTGTTTGACAGGAGACATGCCCTTAAAAGGCAAGAATGTGCCCAGGTAAGTATATTTTACCCATGCCTGTTTCCAAAAATCTATGTACCTACAATTATTATGGTACCTTTTGAATATTAAACTGACCCTTCTATTCACCAACTGAACATTGGATTGACCCATCTGTTCATCATGTACCTACGATTGTTATGGTACCCCTTCTAAGTATGAGACTAACTCCTTCTAATCACAACAAATCCTCGGGCGAGGACCCCCAAATGCTCATCATTTAAGCCTTTTCAAGACCTGCTGGTGAGGACCCACCAGGCAAACCAACAAATCTTCAAGCGAGGACCCCCAGGTGCTTATTATTTGAGTCTTTTTAAGACCTGCTAGCGAGGACCCACTAGGAAAACCGTCAAATCATTGGGTGAAGACCCTTGGGTATTTTGGCAAAATAATCCCCAGTCAAGGTAACTAAAGAAAGGTTTAGGTCCTAGACAAACAGTGAAATCCAGTCAAGGCAACTGAAGAAAGGTTCGGGTCATATGCAAGGGATTTCCCCAGTCGAGGTAACTAAAGAAAGGTTCAGGTCTGAGACAAATGAAATCCAGTCAAGGCGACCGAAGATAGGTTCGAGTCCTAGGCAAGAGATTTCCCCAGTACGGCAATCGAAGGTAAGTTTGGATCCGGGACAATTGAAATCTAGTCACGACAACCGAAGATAAGTTCGAATCCTAGACAGATGATTTCCTTATTCAAAGCGACCGAAGAAAGGTTCGAGTCCTAGACAAATGAAATCTAGTCAATGCGACCGAAGATAAATTCGGGTCTTAGGCAGGCGATTTCCCGAGTCAAGGCGACCGAAGAAAGGTTCGAGCCCTAGACAAATAGTTTCTCTCATCGAGGCAATCGAAGATGGGTTCGAATCTTAGACGAAGGAAATTCAGTTGAGGTGACCGAAGATAGGTTCGAGTCCTCGATACATGATACCAACTATCTAGAATTACTATACCCTTCGGCAAGATAAGTAGCCCCAAGTATGTTTTTATTGGCTTTAGCATGCATCATCTTATCGCATTACAAAAATGAGGGCAAAAGTACACTACAAGTGTCATAACTTGTGTACGGCGATCACTTTGGTGCCATAACTTTTTTTCGGATCACTTTGGTGCCAAAATCGAAAAAAAAAAAAAAAAAAAAAAAGATCACTTTGGTGCCATTTTGGCCGGAAATGCGACATGGCATTTTTTATTAATTTTTTACGCCGACGTGGCTCGCCGGAGGCTGAGTCAACATGTACAGTTAGCATTTTTTATTTTAAATAATTTTTTTTCAGCGTGCACAGTCAATATTTTTAATTTTAACTATTTTTTTCCTTTTTTTTTTCTTCTTTCCTTTTTCTTTTCTTTTCCTTTTTTTTTCCCTCCCCGGCCGGTTGCAGTTGCCGGTGGCCAAGCCGTACCGGGCGAGGGGCCCGGGGAGGGCCGGGCCCGTGGCGGCCCCTTGCCCGGCCCGGAGGGCGGCCAACCCCTCCCGGGCGAGGGAAGGCGGCCGGCCCTCGCCAGATCCGGCGCGGTGGGCGACCCTCGCCGGGCGGGCGGGGTGCCCGCCACCCAAAGGGGCGACCCTCCACCCCAGGCGGGCGCTCGCCGCCTGCGCGAAAGCACGCCTCGCCCGGCCGACGATGACCGTCACCCCAGCGGGCCGCCACCTGTGCAGGGTCCTTATCGCTGCATCCCGGGCGAGGGCAACCCTCACGCAAGATCGGGCCAGGGTCGCCTGACGCCGACCTGCTTAGGGCCTCGATTCCGCCCAGGGCGAGATGGCCCCTCGGCCAAGCGACGGCGGCGCCGGCCCCAGCTTACCTGCAAGGGTCGCCTCAATCCAACGAGGGCGACCACCGACGCTCGGGCGAGGTCATTTACGCCGACCGCCAGGGCGAGGGCTCGCCGCCGCGAGCCACGCCGGGCGAGGGTCGGCCGCCTCCGCCGGGTCGCCATGGGCAAGGCCGCCGCCAAGCCCCCGCCTCGCCAAGCCACGGTGGCCGGCCACCACCGCCAACCGGGCAAGGCGGGGAGGAAAAAAAAAGGAAAAGAAAAGAAAAAGGAAAGAAGAAAAAAAAGGAAAAAAAATAGTTAAAATTAAAAATATTGATCTGTGCACGCTGAAAAAAAATTATTTAAAATAAAAAATGCTGACTCAGATTGTTGACCAGCCTCCCATGAGCCACGCCGGGCGTAAAAATTAATAAAAATGCCACGTCGCATTTCCGGCCAAAATGGCACCAAAGTGATTTTTTTTTCCGATTTTGGCACCAAAGTGATCCGAAAAAAAGTTATGGCACCAAAGTGATCGCCGTACATAAGTTATGGCACTTGTGGTGTACTTTTGCCCAAAAATGAGACTCACGGTCTCGTCAAAAATAGCATTCATTGAGCATACATGGGTCAAATTTAGGTGTCATTTTATCTTTAAACATAACCTCTACGAGCTCCATCTCTGCGAGCTCACCTTCAAAGAGGAGCAGCTATTGACACCTATTTTTAAATTGTCCAAAATTAATTGCACAAAATTTAGGAATTAACTTTTTAGTTCCTAAAACAAAAAAATATTTCTATTTAAATGCATTGCGTATAGAAATTAGGCACATTTTACATTAATAGGGCCTATTAGAGTTTAAAAAAAATAAAATTTAAAAAAAAAAAAAAAGAGAAAATCGAGTCGGGCCGACCCGACCCGCTTCTCCTTTCCTTCCCCCCCACGCGGCCCCCGGCCCGCTCCCTTTTCCTTTTCTTTTCCCTCCTCCACGCGGCCCAGCTCACTTCTTTTTTCTTTCTTTCTTTTTCCCCCCGCATCCCCCCGCCCACCTTCCCTTCCTTCCTCTTCCCCCGCTACCGTCCCTTTTCGGGTGCGTTTGGCAACATGCCAAATAGTAAAATTTCTGTTCTTTTGTCCCCAAAATAGTTTGGGAAAGAAATCGTTGGTAAACTTGTGCCCGGCACATTTTTTTTTTTTGCAAAAATTTGTGCCGAAAACAGTTTTGGAAGAGAAACAAGAAGTAAAAAAAAGTTGCTTCTTGTTTCAAAAATTTTGAGAATCAGTTTTTTATTTTTTTTCTTAAAAATGCCACGCCGCATTTCCGCCAAATGGCACCAAAGTGATTTTTTTTTTCCGATTTTGGCACCAAAGTGATCCGAAAAAGTTATGGCACCAAAGTGATCGCCCAGACATAAGTTATGGCACTTGTGGTGTATTTTTGCCCAAAAATGAGACTCACGGTCTCGTAAAAAATAGCATTCATTGAGCATACATGGGTCAAATTTAGGTGTCATTTTATCTTTAAACATAACCTCCACGAGCTCCATCTCCTGCGAGCTCACCTTCAAAGAGGAGCAAATTTATTGACACCTATTTTTAAATTGTCCAAAATTAATTGCACAAAATTTAGGAATTAACTTTTTAGTTCCTAAAACAAAAAAATATTTCTATTTAAATGCATTATGATAGAAATTAGGCACATTTTACATTAATAGGGCCTATTAGAGTTTTAAAAAAATAAAATTTAAAAATAAAAAATAAAAAATAAAAAAGAAGAGAAAATCGAGTCGGGCCGACCCAATTTCGTCTCCTTTCAAACGCATTTCTATTCTTTTCTACTCTAGGAATAGAAATTTTGGACGGTTTATCAAACACCTTAAAATACTCAAATTGTTTGTTTCTTTTCCTCAAAAAAAAATCATTTTACATTCGGGGTTTGTGCCCTTCCAGAGAATCGGTTCTCATCGCACCCTTCTTCTCCCATGTTTTCCCCTGTTCGTGATGTCACGCTAATGCACGGCGGCGCCACTCCTCACCGTTGCTATCTGGCTAGAGGAGGACGAGAGCACGCCCACGGGACTGGCATTAATTGCCTGTCCCGTCCTCCCTATTTTCCCAGCCTCCCTCTCCCTCACCCGCCTCTGCTGCCTCAAACCCGGACCCCTCCGCCTCCTTCACCGACCTGCCATGGCCGCGAAAGTAGCGGGACAGGTAGGCCATTCCAGGCCGTCGTCACGCCGATGCACAAGGCCACCGTTGCCACCTATAAAAAGCCAGAGCGAGAGAGAAGGGGTTGGGTTTTGAAAAAAACAGAGAGAGAGGGAACAAAGAGAGAGGAGAGAGAATAGAAAGAGAGAGAGAGCAAACTGAGTTCGCCGGAGCAAGAGGAAGAATCAGCAACGTCGCCATCGCTCGCGGACTAGCCGGAAGCCTCCCAGATGTGCCGTCAACTAGTGAGTCGTCCCCCAGCCCGAACTACTCTATTCTCCCCTGTTTTTGCTCCCGGTTTGGCCGGGACCCACGCCAATCGTTTCGCGCGAGTCCTGGCCCATACCGCCATCCCCCGCCGTCCATGCGTCGTCGTCAAAGGTAAGAACAGGTTTCCCGAGGACGGTAGGGCCTCGAAACAGATTGAAATCTCATGTTTTTGGTCACACATGCCCAGTGTTCGACAAAATTCCTCAAAGAGGCCGGTTTGTGTTTGAGTTTCGCCGGAGAGTAGGGGGTCGAATGGTGACTTAGTCGACTCAGGTAGGTGTTGTGGAAACCATCAGGGATCGGAGGAAGCCGAATCGTGGTATGGGTACGTCGGCCAAGCTCCGATCGGCGTCCGGGTTAATGAATTCTGATCGGGGCTTGGCCAGCGATTATTCAGGCCGGTTCTCCGGCGACCAGGCATCAAATACTCCTCAGCTCAATGGGCTGAGGAGAATGATGCCACTGGCTGGACGAAACATCCGGCGAACTGCCGAAATTTCATCTGGTCAGTGGCCTCCAGTGTTTAAGGCCTAGGAACCGACTAAACCGACCCGGTTTTGTTCAAAAATCGATTCAAGGCCAGTTCATCGATTCAGGTCGATCAAACCCAACCCGGATCCAATTATCCGACCCGAATTAATCCATTCGGGTAGGCTTTGCGGATCCGGGTCGGCTTCACGGATTTGAGTTGGTTCCTATTGGACCCGAATCCAATTACCCGACCTGGATTCGAAGATCCGACCCGGTTAACGTTTGGGTCGGATCTATTGACCCGGGTCGGATCCGACTGACCCGAATCCGCTAACCCGACCCAGTTTTTAATATTATATTTTTATTTTTTAATTTTTTTAAAAGGAAAATTTTAAAAAAATTCTTTTTTTCTTCTGTATTATTATTATTATTTTATTTTTTTCTTATTATTATTATTATTATTTCAAAAAAAAATAATAAATTTTTTTAAAATTTTTTTTTTTATGTGATATATTTGTTGTTTTAATTTAATGTGATATTATTATGCATGTTTTTGCTATGTTTAAATTAGACAAGCTTGAGGTTGCGCGGTAGTAGTTTGCATGTCCTTTTTTACTACTGTTTTGTATTATTATGCATGTTTTTTTAATACAATTGCATGATTGATTGTGTTTTGAATGTCATCTAACTTAGTTAAGATTAGAACCTTAGACTGCATGAATTGTTATGTTTTTTATTGCTAATCGTTTCCGATTAGGTACTCGCTTGATCACCTTATATGTTAGGAGAAAGGTCCTAAAATCAATCTAAATTGCCTGACAAATGTTTTTAAAAAATGAATAGGGTGGAAAGGTACCGAAAGGGCATTAGGTATCCAACTAGTATAACCAAGTTCTCGAACTCGGTTAATCTCTGGTTCATAAGAATAGGGTGATTCTTCCATCACCTTATTTGGGTTTCTAATCGAACCACCTCAAATCGATTAGTGGTGACTCCTTGATATAGACCACTTACATGTTAAATACTTAAACCCTACGTTGCAATATGGTACGGGCTTGAGAGAGCCCGAGTTAAGTTCCAAACCTAGACTTAGCACATACCAGGCGAACCTCCCTTTCTTTTACGTGTTCAAAAAAAGAACTCGGGAGGTCGATTGCAACATCTTGCTTGTTCTAAATTTGAATTAGATACTCAATACATAAGTGCGCAAACACTAAATGCATAATTTAAACATAAATCAAAACCGAAACAAATCTATGAAAAAAAACAGCCTGAGCCATATCTTCTTCTTTTTTTTAAAAAAACAGCCTGAACCATATCGGGCAAAATTAACCATTGGGGTTTGCCCCAATAGCCACCCTTCTTACTTGGGAAGGGGGAGGTGAGGAGTTTAAATCCCCTCCTTCTTAAGAGGGCTAGGGTGGGGACGTGTAGTTTTAGATGTGGATTTCGACTTCCATGTCCTGTAAAAGGTAAGACAAAAGTCTGAGAGTGAGTTAAGAGTTAGAGTATGACAGATAAAAAAAAATATAAATAAAATATCGGGCAAAATTAATACAAGCATCCTCGAGATAGGACTCCATGCATACAATTTGGGACTCCTAGCGCATGCTTTTTTTTATAAATACTACAAAGATAATCACAATGTACACTCTCGACTCCTTATTTTTCAAAAACAAATAGTTATTAGATAATAAATAGGAAATGTAAAATTGGTCCATCTGTCTATCACAAGAAAGTGTTTTGTGTGAAGGATACATCCTCACATGATGTAACCAACCAATCATTAGTAAGATACATACATACACAGTGCCACATAAGACAAAATTTATAGCACTCAGGCTTGGTCGACTACGCTACATCATCTCTACCACGTGGTACATTTGTCACATAAAATATTTTTTCGTCTATTACAGATTAAAAACATAATAAATTAAACGATTCCACTTAATAAATTAATTTCACTAGTACTTTTGAAAAATTAGCCTACTAGTGTCACGCCCCGCACTCATCGGCGCGCCACATCCCTCGCAGAGGTCGATTCGTATGCGACGCCCCAGGACGCGACGCCGACCCAACACCCAAACGACAAAGAACAAAGCACAGCAGAAATAACAAACACCCGAACAATAATTCATATAACCTAGGGTAGCTGCACGACCATCAATACAAACAATTACACATTTGCATTGTCAGGAAGAACCTTTACAAAACTCATATACATCATGAACCTCAAAAAATTCAAAAGCGGTTGATGGCCACTACTATCAAAAGGGGTAAGTGGCCCGGGTGGTTAGAGCTCGCCAATTCTCCATCGAGACACCAAGGGTCCACATTCCCGGCATCAGGTACACCAACTCGTCCCGGTCTATCCGGCAAGAAGTCCCAAAACGAACCGGTACGGTCGATATCTCAAGGCCGGGGGTCTGAAAAATTGATTTTCAACAACCATGAGAATAAATCTCAGCGAGTAATTCCCTAAACCTAAACTAGGCTAACGTGCACCTCCTGACAAAAGCTAACAACGCAAAATACACACAAAACTGACTCAGGTTCTCGGGCCTAAATCTAATCTTACTGGGCCCCGCAGGTTAGGCATTAAATCAACCATAGTAGTCACGCGACAGAATTTAATCACAGCACATACACGTGCATTTCTATGTCACAATGCATGTTATGCATATGCTAATACTCGCACTCATGCTCATGCCTCATCAATGCATTATCGCACACTTGCACACTAGCATTCAGCCATTTATCAAATTCTCCTTCGACCCGCGTTAAACGAATCAGGTCCATCACTTCGAGATCGATCTTTGGCCCGCGTAAAACGCATCAGGCTCATGACACACTACCCACGTAAAACGCATCAGGTTGGTCATCTTCCGGTAAACCGGGCATCGTCCCGCGTAACACGCCTCAGGACGGGTTCACTACCCCGCGTAAAACGCATCAGGGTTTACTGTGATCACACATTCACAAGCACAAATTTTTATCTAAACCCCGCGTATTACGCATCAGGGCATTTTAGGTGATTACAATGCACATGTCACTCGGGCATACTTGTGAATGCATATGCCATGCCAATACTCGTGATGCACATCCATGGCTATGAAATTCACACTTGGGCACTCACAGATTTCACAATGAGAAATCAATTGCGCAACGCCACATAATCAATTTACCACGCAATAAGTTCAATCCACATTTCAATATGCCCAACCAATATACTAACATGACCATGAAAGCAATTCAAATCACTCTTGCACGCCACATAAATCACGCATATAATTCGTACAATTTAATCAACATGAATTCACACACCCGAGGCCCGCCAAGATACTCTATTCTTAGTCACACTAGGCACATGGCACTATGTCACGGAATTGATCACAACCAAGTACAAATCAGCCACTTAATCTGCCAATCTAAACATTCCAGATAATTACACAATTAAACCTCGAATTGATCGCGTCTTGTCTAGTTAAATCCCGATATGGCCAGCCTCCAAACAGATTAATTCGGGCCTATAAACATCCTCAAAATATTCCATTAGACTCCCCAAAATATCATCCAAATCCGCCACCACTAGACCAAATACGACGCGCACTATAATCCAAAATTGAGACCGATTCCAGTCGAACTCGGGCCGTTCCGATCCAATAATTTCCAGCCAATGAACAACGTCTCTCGAGCCATTAAACTTCGATGAAATGATCACGCTACACTACCAAATTAGCCACGACATCGGCCCTTAATAATCTCCACAATTTAACCCTAATTTACCCTAATTTAACCCCTAAACTTGTCTAGAAATTCAAATTATCCTAATTAGGGTTTGGGGTCAAACTCACCGGGTGTCCCAAGCTTCAAACCGAGCTGAACACGCAGCGATGGCGGCTGGACAGCGGCGACCCTTCGCCGAAACAGTAACGGCGGTGGCGGTTCTGACGAACGACGCGAGCGGCGATTGAGGGCACCGGCGTTCCTAAGCGGGAGAGCGGCTGGTCGTGGTTGAGGGGGAGAGAGAGAGGCGGCCAAGTGGTGGTGGTGAGGCGAGGGGGGGAAACGGCGGCACCGGCGGCGGCTCCGGCGAGCGGCGGCGGCAGCACACCGGCGACGGCGAGAGAGAGAGAGAGAGGAGAACCGGGGAGGAGAGGGAGACGTGGGAGAAATGGATGGCTGGGAAGTGGCCGCAAGGCTGCCGGGACTAATGATGGTGGATCAGAGTGCAGCTGACTACCGGGGCGGCAAGTAGCAAAGCAAGGTGGTAGGCGACACACAAGTGCGTGTAGTTTGTGAACAGGGAAGCCGAGGGAGGGGAAAAGAGAGAGAAGGGAGGAAAGGGCTGGCGCGGGCAGCTGGGGTGACACTGCGGCGCCCGTGGCCGGACGACCGAGGACAAGGCAAAGAATGGCTTAGGCGACGCCGATCAAGGCGGACGCCGGGGCGAGCTGTCGCCGCGTTACGCGAACAGACCGGGCGAGCGGCGGTCGAGGCGCTGTATGGGCGGCGGCGATCGAGCTTCCCGCGGCGGCGATGACTGTCGAATCGGCGCGGTGGTCAGGCACGGCGAGTGGCTGAGCGGAGGCTGACCGTGGGGGAGCAAGACAGGGCGGAGGCGGTCGGGGGGAAGAAGAAAGCCAACGAAGAAGAAGAAGAGAGGAGAGAGGAAAGAGAAAAGGGAGAAAGAAAAAAAGAAAAAGGAGAGAGAGAGAGAGAGATGTCAGAGGAGAGGGGGGAAGGTATGGGCGTGAGAGACGTTTCAAAAAAAGGGGGTCGCGTGTGGTCAGAGAAGAGAGAAGAGAAAGGAGAGAGAGAGAGAGAGAGAGAGAGAGAGAGAGAGAGAAAGGAGAGAGAGAGAGAGAGAGAGAGAGAGAGAGAGAGAGAGAGAGAGAGAGAGAGAGAGAGGGTGGATGTGCGTGGTCAGAAGGGGGGGGGTGCGGGAAGAGAGAGAGAGAGAGGGGGGAATTAAAAGAAAATAAATTTCATTCAAATATTAAACGCAAACCGAGAGTCCAAATTCAAAATCGAAAATGGTCTACCGGTCCAAAATAGGCCTTGCATATAAAAAGGGACAAAGGCCAAATTAATGAAATCAAATTTTAACGAGGGAGGTCTACTAGTCCAAATTCGTACTTGGTCAAATACTCTCATTTTTCCATCATTCCTAACAATCTCAACGTTGACTACCACAATATTGACACCATCCAATTTATTTCGTCCCGACACTCCCGAAAATCGACTCCAAAGTTCGGGATCTAAATAACGACGAAAATTCAATCGAGTGCGATTCTAGCGAAATCTCTAATTTAAAATAATAACCGGGAGTGATCAGTTCCCGAGCGAGATTTTACTATAAGCGCACTGACAAATTACGCATTTTATAAATCCCAAAAATGGGTCAAAATCCGGAATGGCACAACTAGAAAAATCAAAGCACATAAAAAGGGGGAAGTTACATAAATTTCTCTGAACTTTAGGCTTAATACAAGTTTAACCCTAAACATTCAAACATTACACATTATGCCCCACCCCAAACTTTCATTTTGATACTATTGGTAACCCTCCATTATATTTTTCACTCGACTTTTAGGGGGTAAATGTGTATAT
This sequence comes from Syzygium grande, assembly GCA_024733475.1. NCBI lineage: Eukaryota > Viridiplantae > Streptophyta > Magnoliopsida > Myrtales > Myrtaceae > Syzygium > Syzygium grande. The sequence continues at coordinate 5,772,699 of JAMXDD010000003.1, forward strand.
TCATCTCATTTAAATTTTACCATAAAAATGATAAAATGAAGAAAATCAAGAAATTTATCTAATGCTGTATTACAGACAAATGTTGTATTAGCTACTATATGGAGACTTCCTACCTCCATCTTTTTGAATTATTAGCACTTTTGTAATGTTGGGGGATGCCTCTAAACTGTTGTACTTCATCTGATTTATAATACTTACATTCACACAAAAAAAAAACAAAAGGAAAACGAAGAACATTGAATCTACTAAAATGTTAAAATTACTAAAATAAGTAATTTTAAAAATTTGTTAAAATTTAATGAATATATTAATAGAGCCAGTGAGATATTTCAAGAAAAAGAAACACAATTAAGTAACAAGAAAAATGCCTCAATAACAAAAAGGACCAATTACAAAAATAACATACTTAACATGTACTTTTAAATGGATAATTAACGCAAAAAAATTGATCAATAGAAAAAAATTTAAAAATATCACTTTTGGTTTATATTATTTGTTTCCTTTTATGAGTTAAAACAAACATTCCTTTATAATTTTACTCAAGTACTTTATTAATCAATCAGTTTTACATAAATTCACCCTTTAAATACACCTAGTATGTAACCCTTTTTTTTCCATTTGACCTTTGATCACTGAGGTCCGTTCTCTTATTATATTATTTGTGTTTATTCTTTTGCTTGAAATATCTTACTTAGTTCAATTAAAATGCCTACTATTTACCAATTTTTTAATGTTATTATTGATATTTAGTATTTCTATTATTAGTATTTTATTCAATTTTATTTTTTCTCTCATTTTATATATTCCTTCACTATCTACATCAATTAAGGGTAAAAGAGAGATTTTAGTTAAAAAATGAGATGAAAATATACTCGTAACCCTTAGAATTCATGTGCATTAAACGTTCTAATGGAAAAAGATAATGGAGAGTTAATGACTGTAATAAAATGAAAGTCCTGAGGATTTTATATAACAGTTGAAAGTCTGCCGGTCAACGTGTACTCCCCCCAAGGTTCAAGGTGTTTGCAGGGAAAATTGTCGAAAAAGTCCTACACCTATTGTATGGCGGCCAATTCAGTCCTAAACCTTTTAAGTTTGCTAATTCAATCCTAAACCTTTGTAATTCTTTCCAATTCAGTCCTTCCGGCCAATTTTGGCCGGCCGACGCTAACGTGACTGCCATCCGGCCAACGCTGACGTGGCAATTTTATTATTTTTTTTCAATTTTTAAATCTTTTTTTTCTGATTTTTTCCTTTGGCCAATCCGGCGACTGACGACCAGTGGCCAGCCAGAGAGGAGGGCCAATGAGGTCGACCTCGCCAACCTCGCCTAGCAGAGGCAAGGCTAACCTCACCAGCCTCGCCCAGCAGAGGCAAGGCTGACCTCGCCGTCGCCTGGTTCGCAACGGCGAAGTCGAGCCTCGCCGTCACATGGGTCGACCTCGTCGTCGCAACCCAGGTGACGGCGAGGCCAACCTCGTCGCTGCTGGGCTAGGCGAGGCCCAGCAGAGCGAGGCCGACCTCGCCGATGCCTAGGTTGCGATGACGAGGTCGAGCCTCGCCCAGATTTGGCGAGGCTTGACCTTGCCGTCGCGACCCAGGCGTCGGCGAGGTCGGCCTCGCCTTGCCCAGTAGCGGTGAAGCCGACCTCGCCGTCGCCTAGGTCGCGACGGCGAGGTCGAGCCTCGCCAAGGATACAGTGCTTATTTGGGTCACCAACGAGGAAGAATCCACCTTACAAGGATACAAATGCCGGGATAGGAGTTATCCACTCTCCAAGGATATTCGCTCATAGGAAGGAAATCTTATATATTCTTAATATTCAAAAATTGACTAACTTACATTTGAGAATTCGCGTTGTTATATAGAGAGATTACTTAGGAAATAGACTAAGCATTGAAGACACAGTAACTAACCAACATCAATGACTTGGGAACTAGAAAATATTAAGACACCTAGAGACCTAAACTTTGACTCTTTAAACCTACAATACACTTAAGACTCACTAATGACACTTGAATAGACGTAAAGTAATTAAAATTACAGTCAAAATTCGTTCGTCATCTTGGGAGCCGAATAGTCATAGTAGGAAATCACTAAACAATGATAGAAATTGATGAGAATACCCTCCGGTCATTAGGTAGTCAAGGGAGTCTCGAAATCAACAATAAATTTGAGTGTTGATGCCTGAATAGTCAATTGACAACTTGTCAACCGAATCGATAACTTTTCCGGTTAATCGACAACTATTCTTGCACATCAACATCTTCAACATGAATTGATTGATAAAGCCCGATGCTCCCGCGTCAGCAAGGCTGGGTGAGGGTCGCCCGTGGTAACGAGGGCTTGGCAAGGGAGCAATGTGACGGTTGTGGGGAAAATTTCAGGTCCAATCAGTAAGTACTCGTCTGAACATAACCATCAAACCCCAGAAACAGGTTTTTGGATCCATCTCAGAGCCTCAGGCCGAGAGTTTTGTCCATCAAACCCAACAATCTCTCTGCATTTCCTCTATCCACAAATGGGTTTCAGAAATTCAATGGTGTTATCTCAAGAGCTGGTGAAATTTACCAGGAAAACGGGACCTTTCACATTTGCAAGGCTAAGGCAGCAGCTGCAGTTGCTGATGGTCAGCCTGTTTTTGGTGAGCCAGAGAATCCCAAGTTTCTGGGCATAGAGCTTGAAACCTTCAAGAAGATTGCCCCTCTAGGGTTGATGTTCTTTTGCATTCTCTTCAACTACACAATTCTCAGGGACACAAAGGATGTGTTGGTGGTGACTGCCAAGGGGAGCAGTGCAGAAATCATACCTTTCCTCAAGACTCGGGTGAATTTTCCCATCGCTGTCGGGTTCATGTTGTTGTACACCAGATTGGCTAATGTTCTTTCCAAGGGAGCCCTCTTTTATTCAGTGATTATCCATTTCATTGCCTTCTTTGGGGCATTTGGGTTTGTTCTATACCTCGCCGTCACTAGGTGAGCCAGCTCAGCAATGAGCAAGGCGAGGCTGACCTCACCCAGTGACGGCAAGGGCGAGGTTTGCTCTCACCAGACCTCGGCAACTAGTTAGAGGAAGAATGGAAGGAAAAAAAAGAAAGAGAAAAAAAAAAGGAGAAAGAAAAAATAAATAAATAAAATATTATTTAAAAATGTCCACGTTAGAACCGGCTACACAACATAGGATAGTTGGTGTCCATGTCATTGATTTCCGACCAAAAATGGTCGGATGGACTAAATCAGTCCAACTGCAAAAGGTTTATGACTCAATTGATAAAACAAAAAAGACTAGAATTAAATTGACATAATTGCGTTAAGGACTTTTTGGTAATTTTCCCTAAGAAATTGACATTTGAAATACTTAGAAAAATCATCTTATTACGACATATTTGAATCTATAGAAAAAATTCAAACGGAGAGAGAGAGAATGTTTAATTTATGCATTTGTTGATGGGTACAATATTAGTTAAGTAAACAATTGAGAATATTTAGAAAAGAAAAAAAACTTATTGCGATCCCTTGAAAGCAAGGGGTCCGTTATATATTTGTGTGTGTGTGTGGTTATGGTATGGATGTTCAAAATTTACACATTGACAATGGGTTTAATATTATTGACTTTTTTTTGTTGAAAGAAAATGTTTCATTCATATCTCAAGATTTCAGGATAATACATGAGAGATTCAAAACAAACAAATCTCAAACAGTAAAGTTGAACAATAAAGCACATATTGCCATGATAAGCATACTCTCATCTCGCAGGAATAGATCTGTCTCAACATTAAAATAAAATGAATAGCGGTCGATTACTGAATCTTGTATCATTATAAGTGATGAATACACACCTTAATCTTCTTCTCCAATAGCTACGGCGTGCCTGGTGGGTGGTGCACGCTTAGGTTAGCTTTCTCAACACCATCACCATACAGAGATACCAAAAATAGGTTGAACAAGCTCCCAAATCTAGATCTAGATTGCGAAAGATTGAATGAGCACAGAAACGCTTCTAAGGAACTCCCAGATCTAAATCTAGATTGGGAGAGAAGAGCTCTAGATTTAAATCTAGATCGGAAGATGAGAGATTTCAAAACTTGGAGAAGTCGTATAATCGCCTCCAATGCCATATGAACTTATCATATTCCTCCTTGATTCTATCGGACTTCTTGGTTTGGAGTATATGAAGTAAAGGGTTGATCCCTAACAATGGATGCAGAAAATAAGCCCAACGAGCAAAAAAACAAAAGAATCAACTTCGAGCACAGAATAAAAATTAAATAAAAATAATAAAATCCTCCAAGATCATATGGGAAGATAAAATCTCAATTCGAGTTGAGAAGATGGAACCTTCCTCGACCGAGAGTTATTTCTCAATCGAAGGAGCTTGAAGTCGAAGAGATAAAAAAAGGAACTAGTGAGAGGTGAGTGAGAAGAGAAAGTGCATGAGGAAATTTTATATATATTCCCTTTTTACTTATGTCATCCCCCTTCACCTAGGCTTGTTTGATCGTTTGGAGTGATTTTTACTTCAATTTTGAACTTATTTTAGTCTTTTTCTAAGTCAATTGATGATATAACCTGTCAAAAATCATTTATATGCCCAAAATATGATTGCTTGTATTTCGTATTGACAGAAATTAAATATAATATTACTATAATTTCTGATTAGATAGCATAAATGTGTAACAAAATTCAATTATAAGAGACGATATTACTATAATATATTTTAATTTAAATAGTAACATGATAAAATGTGATTTTCATAAACTCATGATGATTTTTTTTCAAGCTAAAGTCGAACCTTTTTTAAGTAACTTAAATGACGAGATATAGATGTTTGTTTCCCAAACCATATTGTTACTGTCCAGTATATTACCAACGAAGGTCAAAATACAGCTGCCAAGTAAGTTCCGAAACATTTTACTTTCTGATATTAAATTTGCATCTTTCGTTTTACAACTATTTAAATTTCTTTCCTAATTAGTCCACATTTTATAACAATTTTTCTATCTCCACACATAAATCTAACTATCCTCAACATATGTACGTGTTTGCTCTTTTTCTAATATAATGACTAGGAGGTATTCGTCATTGAAGACAAAATATATCCATAGTACTCCTCTCTGATCGTTCTCTCTATATATAGGTCAAGTTGATGGAGATATTCAACACCAAAATGGGGCGACAAAGGTTGACGAGACATTAGCACTTAGCAGATCCAAGAAACTTTAAAGTTGTTCTCTTTCTGCATGAAAAGCCACTCTCGCACCATCCGCTGGCCCCACTGGGTTGAAAGAGAGGAAGAAATATTCCGCCTATGCCTACTTTCAGCTCAACTAGACTCAATCCACCATTATTAAAGCAAAACTTAGCTCTAGGAGGACAAAGGATCTAACCTTTTATTTACGTACCACTCCCCTTGTTTTAAAAAGGGTATTATTAACGTGTGCCTCACTTATTTTTCACAAGTATACTCGTTGTATTCGAAAATGACAAAATTTTCTTAATGAGCTACTTAGTAAGTGCAGAAATTTTAGACAGTTATAGTAAGACACATGTATACTCCTAGGTCGTTGAAACTGAGGTAGTATGGCAAAGCAAAATCCATGAATTGATGGGCAAGGAATTTAAGAAAAGTTCTCGAGAAATAGTAAGTTCCACACTTGACTCATCACATCCAACATAAAATCAATATATATTCTTGTATCTTTCACGCACTTTTATAAGTGCAACCCAAACAACAATTTTTCCCACTTATCACAAATTCCAAAGTAAGATTCAACCAAGCAACAAATTCCAAAGTAAGAAATGCTCGGACAGGAACCTCTGCACTCATGGGCTTTAGTTTCTTATGCAGAACAAATCAGGAGGAATCAAGAAAAGTTGTGCTTTCCATGATCCGGCTAACAATGACAATATGAAATTTTCTCATACGACTTTTTTTCTCCAAAAGGCACCCATTTTCAAAAAGGAGAGATCTGAATACTCTTGGAACAGATACATTGAAAAGATTGAAAGAAACATTCAAAATTAAGGATTGATCTCAATTCGAACAAATATAATAGTGTGAATTAAATATTTATGATATATATCGTATGACTTATTTATTTTTCCAATATATATTTTACTTTGGCATTAAAAAAAAATTACACGAGCCTCTTCATATACCATTCACTAGAGAAAGATGGTAGTTATATCCTAGCGTAATCATATGCCACCATGGCATCCCTATCCCATGAGTTGTCTTATTCAATCTTTCGATTGTACTTACCATAACTGTAAAAGTAGATTTGGGAAATATAGTTGTGAATGGTTTATAAATATGTACATTTAGAATACAAAAAAAGTGAATCGGTTCACATAGGGATCTTTCATTTTATGTCCTTTTTTATGGTATCAGAGCAATTGTCGATCCTGATGTAGTTTCTTCTTCACGGTCGATCAAGACACTTCCACTATCTCTCCCAAGATCAATGTAACTTCTCCATATTTTCTTCACTCAAGTGACCATCCGAATACCCCTCTAGTCTCTCCTCATTTAGATGGAGACAATTATCCAACATGGCATCATGCCATGCTCATAGCCCTTGAGGCGAAAAATAAATTGTGCTTTGTTGATAGGTCATTGTTGCGTCCTAGTTCAACCTCTTCGGATTATCCCCTATGGATACGTTGCAATAGCATGATGAGGTCCTGATTGATTCGTTCTACTATACCAACAATCTCACATAACATTCTCTAGCATGACTTAGCAAATGATGTCTAGAATGATCTTTGCGAGCACTTCTCCCCTCGTAAGGCACTTGGATTTTTAGATCCGTAGGGCTTTATATACACATCAACAAGGTACAGCTTCAATATCTGCCTATTACATTGTGATTAAATCCTATCGAGATGAACTATAGTCGTACCGAGCCTTGCCAACTTGCAGTTGTGGAGCAATGTCAACCCTACTACAATTTCTTAAAACATATTCATTATTAGATTTTCTCCGAAAGCTGAATGAATCTTATGTCGAGGTTCGAAGTTAGATCCTCCTTATAGATCCACTCCCTACCATCAACAGAGCATATGCTTTACTCTTACAGAAGGAACAATAATGAACTGTTCGGGATAATCGCACTGTTATTCCTGATCCTGCTGCCATGGCCGGACTTTGTCTTAATGATGCTTGCACTTCTCTATCTATAGGTTCTTCCAAACCGATTTTACATTGTACTCACTGTGGAAGGGATGAACATCTTAAAAGCAAATGTTTTAAAATGTTTTAAGAAGCACGGATATCCGGAATGGTGGAATGGCCGTAATAAGCGCCCCGCAATGATTCTGGCCGCCTTCATGCCTAACTAGTTCTCCAGCTGTTGCCGCAACTACCACTATTGATTCCTCCTCTCCACCAACCCTTACTACTGCACAAATAGAACAATTTCTTCATTTACTACCGGCTGGTAATACTACACCTTCTTCTCACCCTTTTGGTGAGTTTAGCAAGTACTTCCATTTGTTTAAATTCCACTTCATTCTGGATCCTAGACTCTGGTGCGACAGATCATACAGCTTGCGATGCAACCTTATTTTCTGAATTTTATGATAATAAAACTTCCAACCCTATGTCCCTCCCCGATGGAACTATGGTTCCTATTCAACAAATTGGGCGGATTTCTCTACAACCAGATCTAACTCTTGATCATGTTTTATTTGTTCCCTAATTTCAATTTAATTTTCTTTCAATTAGTAAACTTACTACTGTTACTTCTCTCAATATTGCATTTACCTCTGATACTTGCCTTTTCCAGGACCCAATCTCGATGAGGACTTTAGTGATGGGTAAGCGGCATAGCGGTTTATACTTCCTTTCCCTACCCCAATCCACTTCTTTGATATCCACCACCACACCAGCTTTCCATACCCAAACCCACTTCTTTGATATCCACCACCACACGGGCACACACTTTGACCTCTGGCACTAGTGGTTGGGGCATCCGAGTCCATCTTCTCTTAATCATATGCAAGCTTTAGACAATAAAATGTTTTTTTCTAATACTAATTTTCCTTGCACCGTTTGCCCGCTTGCGGAACAATCTCATTTATCATTTCCTTCTAATACAATTTCTACTATTTCAAGCTTTGATTTAATTCATTTGGATTTTTTGGGCCCATATCGGACTACATCTTTAATTGGGGCACTTTTTTTTACCATTAATTTCTTCTCCATGATAAAAACCCAATTCGGTAAACAAATTTGTCGCACCCACTCTGACCATGGAAAACAATTTTTCAAATAGCTTACCATTTCTTTTCTAGACTGCATGGGTGTTGTTCACCAATCAAGTTGTTTGTCCACCTCAACAAAAATCACTACAAAAAAACATGAATTTTGCCACGGAAATTTGCGACGGGGAAATTTTCGTCGCTAATTTGCGACGAAATTTGCGACGGACTTATTTTTCCGTTGCAAATTAGCGACGAATAATTTTCGTTGCTAAATTGCGACGAAATAAAAATTCGTCGTAAATTTGCAACGAAAAAATAAGTCCGTCGCAAGCAAATTTGCGACGGAAAATAAGTCCGTCGCAAATTTGCGATGGAAAAATAAGTCCGTCGCAAGCAAATTTGCGACGGAAAATAAGTCCGTCGCAAATTTGCGACGGAACATAAGTCCGTCGCAAATTTACGACGGAAAATTAAGTCCGTCGCAAATTTGCGATGGAAAAATAAGTTCATCGCAAGCAAATTTGCGATGGAAAATAAGTCCGTTGCAAATTTGCGATGGAAAAATAAGTCCGTCACAAGCAAATTTGCGACGGAAAATAAGTCCATCTCAATTTTGCGACGGAACATAAGTCCGTCACAAATTTGCGACGGAAAATTAAGTCCGTCGCAAATTTGGACGGAAAAATAAGTCCGTCGCAAGCAAATTTGCGATGGAAAATAAGTCCGTCGCAAGCAAATTTGCAACGGAAAAATAAGTCCGTCGCAAGTAAATTTGTGACGGAAGAATAAGTTCGTCGCAAATTTGCGACGGAAAATAAAGTCCGCCGCAAATTTGCGACGGAAGAATAAGTCCGTCGCAAATTTTGCGACGGAAATGAAGTCCATCGCAAATTTGCGACGGACTTATTCTTCCGTCGCAAGCAAATTTACGACGGATTTTTTTCGTCCGTCTTAAATTTGCGACGGATTTATTGGTCCGTAGCAAAAAAAATTCCCGCACATTTGACCAAAAGAATTCCCACCCATTTGACCAAAAACAAAAAATTCCCGCCTGTCCTTTTACCCCCTTTTCTCTCTTTTTTTTTCTTTTTTCTTGTCTTCTTTCTCCTCTTCTTCTTCTTCTCTTCTTCCTCCTCGCGCACACATCCTCTGCTCCGACCTTCTTAGCTCCTTCTCCCTCTTCTTCCTCTTCCTCTTCCTTTTCTTCTCTCTCTCTTTCTTGATCTCTACAACCTCGGTCCACTCGTGCACAACCAGGTGTGGCATCACTAGGGTCCCGTCCCTGAAGATGACATCGAGTATGGACGAGGTTCCCTCAGCCAGTCTGAACTTGACGCTGGCCTCGTGCAGCTCCTTTGCGCGCGCACTATTATGGATTGTACAGCTGTGTCATTGTACTTTTGGTAACAGTAGTCTAGCATATCCCGTAGATTAGTTATTTTCTTTTCTTAAAAGGCTTTCCTTTTCTTGTAAGGCTGTTTTGCCTATTTACTGGTTCTGCAGATCCTAATACATTTTGAGCTTTTTCGTTCCAAATTTATTATGGTATCAGAGCATCTTCGTTCTGGGACCAATTGAATTTTTTTTTTTTTTGAAGTTTTCATAGGATGGCGGACGTGAGTGATTCAGACAAGAGCCCGAGAAGGGACACCGTTTTACCGAAGACTAACATGAAGGGAGATGGCTCGGCCAGGAGGGCTGAGATTCCAGCGATGTATCGGCTCGAGTCGTCGGATGGCCCGAGCAACGTTCTGATCGCTTGTAATCTAAATGGCGACAACCACTTGACATGGTCACGTGGTATACTGATTGCGTTACGAGCAAAATGCAAACTACCCTTCATCGACGGGTCACTTCAAAAGCCAGAGGAAGACGACCCGATGTGAGAAAGGTGGGAGATTTGCAACTCCACAATCTTAGCATGGCTTTTCAACACAATGGAAAAGGACCTCCAATCAACAGTCGCTTATGCTATGGACGCGAAAGAACTATGGGACGATCTCAAAGAACGGTACTCGGAAGGAAATCAGACTCGGATTTATCAAATCAAATTAGAGATTTGTATTCTCAAGCAGGATGGGAAGAGTGTGCGGGAATATTATTCCAAATTGAAATTATTGTGGGATGAACTCGAGTTTTACCTTGAGAAACCGAGCTGCAGCTGTGGAGCCAACAACAAGTTCGTGGCACAACGGGAAACGGAGAAGATATTTCAGTTTCTCATGGGTCTCACCTCTGAATTCAGCACAGTACGGTCCAACATCCTTAGTATCGAGCCAATGCCGAGCCTAAATAAAGTATATCAAATGATTGTGCACGAAGAACGTCAAAAACTTGTTGTGCGATCTCATGATTCGACACCAGAAGTAGCTGTTTTTCTTGTAAAAGGAGGAGGCGGACCGAACAACGTCGGAAAACAGCAGCAGAAGTCATTCGAAGCAAGGTTGGTCTGTGAGCATTGTGGCAAGCTAGGCCACACGAACAACAACTGCTGGGCCTTGAATGGCTACCCAGCATGGTACACGGCAAAAAGAAGCAAAGGAAAGAAGCCCATTGGACAGGGGCGTAGGGACCGGACAGAGTCAATGGAAGCGAGGCTGGCCGCAAGTGAAGACTCAAATCCACAAGGCCCGGATCGGGCGACAGTCCGACCATTAATAGGTCGCGGGCTGATCGCTTGGAGGCCCTGCCTGATGATCAATTTCAGAAATTGCTGAATTTGCTTGCCTCGGACACAAATGATTATGATCAACTTGTCAGTAATAATTTTGTGAATTTACAGAATGAATGGATATTAGACACTGGAGCTTCGAGACACATGACGGAAATCTCGAGAATTTTTCAGAATCATTGCCAATTCAAGGCGGTGCACCGGTTTATATTCCTAATGGGGGCAAAATACAAGCCACCCAAGTTGGGAAAGTGATGATTGTTAATTCCATTCAGCTCTCTGAAGTGCTTTATGTGCCTACTTTCAATTGCAATCTAATTTCCATTGCACGATTATTAGTAGAGATAGATTGCCTTGTAACTTTTTGCTCGAATTTATGTTTAATTCAGGACCGCACTTTGAGGAGGACCCTTGGAGTGGGTGAGCTTCGAGGGGGGGGGTCTACTACCTGCGGAAAGTGTTGATCACGCCATCTACATGTCAAGCAATTCTGGAAGAATCTGTGGACATATGGCATCAGAGGCTCGGTCATCCATCCCCCACAATAAAGTTGAATGGTATTAATCTAAATTCAGAGGATAGAGGCAATAAGGAGTGTGATGTATGTCTGAGAGCAAAACATACTTGTTCTTCGTTTGATTTGAGCATGAATAAAGCCGATTACCCATTTCAGCTTATACATTGTGACTTGTGGGGGCCGTATAAGATTAAATCCAGTTGTGGTGCCAATTATTTTTTGACGATAGTTGACGATTTCAGTCGAGGTGTATGGTTATTTCTCTTACGTGAGAAATCTGAAGCACGACATTTTCTCATCGATTTTTGTGCTCTAATTAAGAATCAATTTAATCGTACGATTAAAATGATGAGAAGTGATAATGGGTCGGAATTCCTATCAAGGGAGATGCAGAATTTTTTTTCCGCCCAAGGTATTATACACCAAACTTCTTGCACGGAGACACCACAACAAAATGGACGGGCTGAACGGAAACACCGACATATCCTCAATGTTGCTCGGGCACTCATGTTTCAAGCATCTCTTCCAACACGTTTTTGGGGTGAATGCGTTTCGACCGCAGTTCATCTCATTAATGTTACACCCACAAAGTTGCTCGACAACAAAAGCCCCTATGAGGTACTCTTCAGCAAACCACCTAATTACTCGAATCTTCGAGTTTTTGGTTCATTATGCTATGCTCACGTTCGAACCAGAGATAAATTTCAAGAAAGATCTCGAAAATGTGTATTCGTTGGCTATCCGCAAGGAAAGAAGGGTTGGCGACTTTATGATTTGAAGACACGACAATTCTTCATATCAAGGGATGTTCGTTTTTGCGAAGATACTTTCCCATTTGTCACAGATAGTAATCAACCAGCCGAACCAAAGAAGGGCAGTCCACTATTCCTTGATGGAGTTCCTTCAATTATTCGATACGACGATTCAACTGATGAGCTTGGATCAACTGAGCCTAATCCAGAACAGGCAACTAGACCAGAACAGTGTGGCGTAACAACAAGTTGGTCGGTCCGAAAGCGGGCATGGGGGGGCAAGGCGCTTGATTCGAAAGGTTTAACAATCCAAATTTTGTCAGTAATCAGCAACTTGACATGGAAGAGGGAGATCAGACAAAGATTTTTGATAATGTTGATGCAACAATCCCAAAAAAATAGATATGGTGGCACGACGTTCGAATCGGATTAAGAATCCTCCTGGACGTTTTAAAGACACCGCACGGCATGTGACACCCCCCTCTCTCTCATCATCCACTTCATCGGACTCCTCACGTACGTCCCACCCTATCGAGCACTTCATTGATTATTCTGGTCTTTCTAATCGTCACGTGGCATTTCTAGCTGCCATTGATTCTGACAGTGAACCCACATCCTATCGCAAGGCTGCTCAAGATCTAAAGTGGAGAGATGCAATGGCGAAAGAGATCTGCGCTCTCGAGTCTAATAAAACTTGGACCATTGAGAAACTTCCGCCTGGGAAACGTCCAATCGGTTGCAAATGGGTGTACAAGGTGAAGCGGCATGCAGATGGGAGTGTCGAACGTTACAAAGCTCGGTTGGTAGCGAAAGGTTTTACACAGGTGGAAGGAGTCGATTATCATGAGACATTTGCTCCAGTGGCTAAGCTCGTGACGGTGAGATGCTTGTTGACAGTTGCCGTTGCAAAGGGATGGGAAATGCATCAAATGGATGTGAATAATGCATTCTTACATGGGGATTTAGATGAAGAGATTTACATGCAATTACCACCAGGATTCTCATCAGCTAAGGAAGGCGGTGTGTGTCGGCTTAGAAAATCATTATATGGGCTCCGTCAAGCTTCACGCAGAATTGGTTTTCCAAGTTTGCAGATGCACTTCAACAATATGGTTTTCTCCAATCAAGAGCAGATAATTCTCTTTTCACTTTTACTCGAGGTAGCGTATTTATCGGAGTGTTAGTTTATGTGGATGATTTGATCATAGTTGGAAATAGTTCCAGCTATTGTACCTCGTTTAAAAGTTATTTGGACAAGTGCTTCCGGATAAAAGATTTGGGATCTCTGAAGTATTTTCTAGGCATTGAAGTTACACGGATGGACTCTGGGATTTTTCTCAGTCAACGGAAGTACGTGCTTGACATTCTGACTGAGTGTGGTATGCTAGGATCACGACCATCATCATTTCCTATGGAACAGCACCATCGCCTATCGACATGTTCCAGTGATTTACTCTCGGATCCGGCCAAGTATAGACGTCTAGTTGGGAGGCTTATATATTTGACAATAACCAGACCGGAACTTAGTTATTCTCTTCATGTCTTAGCGCAATTCATGCAGGAGCCTCGTCAAGGTCATTGGGATGCTGCCATGAGAGTTCTTCGTTACTTGAAGCAATCCCCTGTCCAAGGGATCTTTCTACGACCTCACTCTCTTGAGCTTGAAGCTTATTGTGATTCAGACTGGGCTAGCTGCCCATTGACACGCCGATCGGTTACGGGTTATTTTATCACCTTAGGAGGCTGTCCAGTTTCATGGAAGACTAAGAAGCAAACCACTGTCTCGCGTTCACCAGGAAGCAGAGTATCGAGCTATGGCAGCAGCAGTTAGTGAGATCATATGGCTGCGGAGTTTACTTTCTTCACTGGGGGTGTGGATGAAGTCGCCAACTCGATTATTCTGCGACAATCAAGCTGCCCTACACATTGCAGCGAACCCGGTCTTTCATGAGCGCACGAAGCATATCGAGATCGATTGTCACTTTGTTCGTGAACATCTTAGATCGGGAATAATGGCTACCTCACATGTGTCTACAAGCCTTCAATTAATTGACATATTTACCAAGGCACTTGGGCGAGATCGCTTTAAAAGTTGGGCATTCGGGATCCTCATGCCCCAACTTGAGGGGGAGTATTATGGATTGTACAGCTGTGTCATTGTACTTTTGGTAACAGTAGTCTAGCATATCCCTAGCATATCCCGTAGATTAGTTATTTTCTTTTCTTATAAGGCTTTCCTTTTCTTGTAAGGTTGTTTTGCCTATTTACTGGTTCTGCAGATCCTAATACATTTTGAGCTTTTTCGTTCCAAATTTATTACGCACAGCCACGATGGCCTCCTCATCCTCTCCATCTTCGTCTTCTTCGTCGAGATCCGAACTCTCCCTCCGAGGCTCCCGGGCGCTCCGTCCCGATCCCGCTCTGGTGAGTTCCCCGCCGCCACCCGCCTCGGGATGGTGTCCCGGCGTTTATCCCATTAATTATTTTATAAGCATCTGCTCAATGGTATTCTGAGTCTACTATATTTGCACCATGGTTTCAAGATTTGGGATGGTTCTCTATGGGATTTTTGGGTCTTTTGTCCGGGTCGGAGAGGAGGCTACCGAGCCTCCGGCGGGCCCCGCATACCCTGGCCTCGCATGATGCGGAGCAGAGGCGACAAGAGGAGCGGAGCGGAAGGAGTGCCTCAATCGAAATCTTTTTTTTTTTTTGGAAATTATGCTAGGATTTTTTTTTATAAGTGCAGAAAAAATAGATTTATCAAGTTTGGTTGCAATTCAATGTTATCCGCTCTATCTTCAGCCAGCCATCTGAAAAAAAGAGTTAATATATTATTGTCGGAAGAGGGGGCTACGTAATTTCGGCAGCAAAATAAATGTCCCGATAAAATAAAAAATAGGAAAAAAATTCAAACAATGTTAAAATTCTTACGGACCAAAAAAAAAAACATTTCGTCACAATTTAGAGACCAAAAAAAAATTTCATCGCACATTAACGACGAATTTTGAGAAGAATACAATTCGTGGCTAATTTGTGACGAATTTTGTGATGGACAATTAGCGACGAATTTTGCGACGAATACTGTTCGTGGCTAATTTACGATGAATTTTGTGACGAATAAAGTTCGTGGCTAATTTGCGATGAATTTTGCGACGAATTTTTTGCGACGAATTTCTTTCCGTCGCAAAAATTTGCAGCGACCTATTAGTGACGGAATTTTTTCCGTTGCTAATTTCGTCGTAAATTCGATTTGCGACAGATTTTGCCAAATTTTTCGTCGCAAAATTTGTCGCTAATCCCTTATTTTTTTTGTAGTGAATGGGGTGGCGGAGCGCAAGCACTGGCACCTTCTAAATATTGCCCATGCCTTACTCTTACAATCCAACCTTACCATAGAGTTTTGGGTGAATACGTCTTCACTGTCGCCTACATCATAAACAGACTTCCCACTACCATCTTGAAAGGGAAAACTCCATATGAGGTTTTTCATGGTGAGTCACCAAATCTCACTCACCTTTGAGTCTTCGGTTGCTTAAGTTTTGGGCGCAACACCTTCATTCAAATTAAATTTGATGCCCGTGCTACTCTGGGGGTTTCTTTGGAATATCCCAACGGTCAAAAAAGGTATTACATTTTTTATCTCCTCACCAAAAAGCTATATGTGAGTCGAGATGTTAAGTTTCACGAAGCAATTTTTCCTTATTCGATGCTGCCCAACCCTACATTGTTAGGGTCGTTTGTATTACCATTACCTGTCACACAATGTGACGAGATAACCCAACCCCCACCTACAAACCCCACACCACCACACCCAATCGCCACACCACCACAAACACCCTTACCACCATCACCTGAACAATTCACCAGACCCAACGGATACGTTGACCTCCCGGTTACCTCCAGGACTATTGTTGTTCGCTTACTCAAACGCTAAGTTCCGCCGAAGATAATGGTCCAAGTATCTTTTACCCTATGTCTAATTTTCTCCAATGTACTCATTTTAAACCACCCCATTTGGCATTTCTTACTTCTTTGTTTACTACCACTGATCCATCCACTTTATTGAGGCAATAGGGCATCAGGAATGGAGAGATGCGATGCAAGCCGAGATCAAAGCTCCTTCTCAGAATCACACATGGTCCCTCGTATCACTTCCACTTGTTATCAAATTGGTTGTGGTGCATGTACCATTGGTCATTGCCATAGCTAAGGGATGGCATCTTGAGCAAATGGACGTTAACAACATCTTCATACATGGCAACTTGGAAAGGGAAGTCTACATGAAACCTCCCTCTGGATTTCGACGTAAGGGGGAGAATCTTGTGTGCCAATTTCCCAAATCTCTATATGGCTTGAAATAAGCATCCCGTCAATGGTATTCCAAGTTTTCTACTATCTTACGTGACTTTGGTTTCACTCATTCTCGAGCCTATCATTCCCTCTTTGTCTTACACAATGGCAGTGACTCTGTCTTTGTGGTACTATATGTCAATGATCTAGTCATTACTAATACTAATGCTTCTTTGATCGATTCAGTGAAGACCATGTTGCACAATCAGTTTCACATTAAGGACCTCGCACCTCTATAATATTTTTTGGGTATTGAGGTGGCTCGGTATCGCTCTGGTCTTTATTTATGCCAGCAAAAATATATCTTGGCTATTCTAGAAGATTGTGGTTTTAGTGTAGCCCGGCCAACTAATACTCCCATGGAACAAAATATAAAATTCAGCATTGATACAGGCACTCTATTGGAGGATCCGTCTCTCTATCGACGCTTGATTGGCCAGTTCATTTATTTGACTGGTACTAGACCAGACATTGCTCATATTGTCAACATTCTGAGTCAACTTATGCATGCACCACGCTAGCCACATTTGGATGCAGCACACCATCTCCTATGGTATCTGAAGGCTACTATAGGCCAAGGGCTCTTTTACCAAGCTAAAAATGAACTCCAACTCATGCCTTATTGTGACTCAAATTGAGCTAGTTGCCCCATGACTCGTCGTTCAACAATTGGGTATTGCATTTTATTGGGTGATAGCCCCATTTCTTGGAAAACCAAGAAACAAAGCACGGTCTCACGCTCTTCTGCTCAAGCAAAATATCGTGCAATGGCAATAACTACATGCGAAATTACCCAGTTATTATAACTCTTACAAGACATTGGGATGGCTCTATAAGCCCCGATTCCTTACACTGTGATAACCACGTTGCACTCCACATTGCTGCCAACCCAGTTTTTCACGAGCTAACAAAACACATTACTGCTATCTTGTTCATGAAAAGATACAAACCGGCCTCATTGCTCCATTGAAGATTGGTACAGAGTCACAATTAGCTGATGCATATACCTAACCAACAGGCTGAGATCAGTACATGCGGCTACTTTCAAAAGTTAGGCATATGTAACCTACACATGCCAACTTGAGGATGAGTCTTAGCGTAATCATATGCCACCATGGCATCCTTATCCCATTAATTATTTTATTCAATCTTTCAGTTGTACTTACCATAACTGTAGGAGTAGATTTAGGAAATATAGTTGTGAATGGTGTATAAAAATGTACATTGAGAACACAAGAAAAGTGAATCGGTTCACATTGGGATCTTTCATTTTGTGTCCTTTCTCGTTATAATCTTCAAATTAAGATGGAGGAGACAGGTTGTGTAATTTATACTCACGGTGTATGCTCTATTTTTCCTTTGACTTGATTCACATGTATGACTATGTTTGGAAAGGCTAAATTTATGCATTTTACTATATTTTTGAGCATGCAATTTTCTTGTCTTGATAATTATGCACAAGATAAGGTTCCGTTTGTTTCGTGGAAAAAGGATGGTTTGGAAAATATTTTCCTAAAAATGATCACTTTTGTCGCTTAAAATAACTAGTTAATGGAAAATATTTTCATTGTCGATAATAATTTATATCTAAATATTTTCCTAGATGATGAAAATATTTTTTTTATTTATTTTTGTAAGCGATACAAGCAACTATTATTAGGAAAATGTTTTCCAATTCATCCATATTTAGTTAAACAAATGGAACCTTAACTTTATATTTTTTATTCGAGACTTCTGCTTACACCGAACACACACTACTTCTCCTCATCACATAGATGTTTCCTACTCTTCTTAACAGTTAACAAGTATTTGTCCAAGAAATCTTTTCACAAGAGAAGCACGTGGGCTTTGCTTATAAATTCAAATAATGAACCCATTCCAAATGAAATACACGTGATGATTATCATGCATCTAAGCACCCTTTACTTCTTTGACTTCTTTAATAAGTTAAAGAACATACATCTGTTGTAATTTGAGTTCTCGAGAAACTTTAAGTGACTTGAAGTCACTCAAATGTGGATTTTTGCTCCTTTTTACTACTTGAAAGGTCCCCGCAAAAGCAGCCTTCAATTCTTACCAAACGCATATCCCAACAAAGAGGCTGCATGCTTTACCAAAAAAAAAAAAAAAAAAAAAAAAGAGGCTGCATTGCCATCTCTTTTCGACAAAAAGTACTTTATACTGCATCGCTCGTGACATTGATAGACATGCTGACGTAATATTAGGGGTGGCAAAATGGGTCTAGAATCCATATTTTAACCCATATTAAATAATGCATGTCATAAATGGATTGCCTTAAGTTTTAAAAGTAGGCTTAAACAAGTCATAAATGGGTTACTTAACAACTTAAATGGATTGATAACTAACCAAGTTCTGATCCATATGAAAAATAGAAAACAAACCCATTTCTAAACCATATCAAGTGGAGTTGAAGATGTCAAGCCAATTTCTATAATTTTTTTATTTTATTTATTTTTATTTTTTATTTTGTTTCTATCTTTTCCTCTCTTTTTTCTTCTCAGTCTGGCAAGGGTGGCTGGCCAACTCTCTCCGGTCACAAGTGAGGGTCAGCCCGACCACAGGTGAGGGCCACAACCCTTGCCTGCGGCTCGGCGAGGACTTTGCAACCCTCGCCCACGACCAATGAAGGCCTCGCAACCCTCGCCCAATGGCTAGCGTAGGTCGTCGGCCCTTGCCCAGTGGTTGACGAGGGTCAGCTAGAGACCCTTGCCGGACTTAGAAGAAAAAGAAAAGAAAAATATAAAATTCAAAAATATAAAATTTTCAAATTTTCAAATTTTTTTAAGAAAATTGTCAATTAGATTTGTATTGCATGAAAGTATTTTAGCAATACAATTTTAAAAAAAATCATACGAAACAAACTTTCCTAGATTGGGTTAAATATGGAAGTGTTTTAACAATATGAGTTGATCGGATGTGGATTGGGTCAATTATGAGTCGAGAAATTTACATTGTAATAAAAGGGTCATAAATGGATTAAATGGGTTGATTTGGGTCTAATCATTTATGACCCAATCCACCTGTTTGATAGATCTACGCATGACATTATAATTTGTATTACGTGTCCAAAAAATTACTGCAAATAAACTCACATGCTGGTTCGCATGATATTATATCAGTATGTCGCGTGATGCGACTATCTCATCTGCTTTGATGCCCGTCTATGCTGGAGTTATAAATGCTATGAACATCCTTATGATAAGAACAAGCTTATTGAAAGAAACAGAGAAAAAGAAAGCATCGCAGAAGCATATCACACGGTCCATCAAACATAGAAAAAACCTCGGATCTATGATACAAGTACTTCATGGGGAAGAAGGAAATGGACACCAAGAAACCATATGCGGTGGTTGCGATTGTCCAAACGATCTACGCGGGCATGTTCTTGCTCTCAAAAGCCGCGTTCGACGGCGGCATAACAACTTCATCTTCGTCTTCTACAGACAGGCCGCTGCCACGATTTTCTTGGCCCCTCTTGCCTTCTATTTCGAATGGTAAAGACAATAACTTAGCAGACTCTGTTCTTCTTCTTTCTCAATTATGATGTCTAAAATTCATCACCCAAGATTTTGGCTACTTTCCTGATTTGGTTTCTTGATCCCAGGACAACTGCTCCTTCCTTATCTTTTGCGACTTTATGCAAGATATTTCTAATATCCTTATTGGGTGAGTATTGCGAATCTCTATTTGACTGACTTAAGAACGTAATAATATGCAATGTCATGGACTACAAAAGAAAGGAATAATCTCTCTGTTATTCCACAAATGTAATATAGTGAGTCCGTTGGAGCTTTCTTGAGAATTTCAGGATCGCTGCGTGCTTGGATATCTATGGCGTAGCCCTCGTGTAAACATCAGCAACTTTGGCGGCTGCGACCACAAACTGTTTGCCTGTCATAACCTTCTTCTTGGCAGTTTTGCTCAGGTGAAACTTTTATTTTGTGAGCTTTATTTATGCATATATAACGGAGGTATTAACAAGATGACTATAACACTGATGAAGCCTCTTCTTTCCCTTTTCTTTCTTTTTCTTTATCCATTTGGTGTTTTTGGGGGATGAGAGAAGACACAAAGGAAATATTATTATAATTAGTTAATGAAAAGCGAGAGAGGAATAATCTCTTGCAAACTTATATTGGACCTAAAATTATTTGCAAAATCTAAGCTTGATTAAACTCCAGTGAAGTCTCGGCCTCAAAAACCTGAGCTGAACTTAAACAATGAAGTATTTGACATGATATAGCTCAAGCCGACTAGCACAGAGCAGGTGAATATCTCAGTTTGAGTAGCTCAATTATTGCTCGAACTTAAATTTCTGACAACTCAATATATGGGTATGTACCAACTTGTGTTTTATATGTTTGTAGGCAGACAAATCAACTCAATGTGTATGAATTGTGTATACATCTTAGATGAGACTATAGAGTCCTTAGAATCGACCATTATGAAACTCGAAATTAGGTTCAATTGATAGTCGTGCGACTGGGACACAGTCAGAGCCATATGCATGAGTGAGTTGTCTCGAAGTTAAAGTTCACAGTATAGTTCTTTTATGGAGGATCATGTACACCTGAAACGACTTCTTCTTGCGGGTTCGATTGAGCAATCACAGAATATGCGAAAAATGAATTGATCATGCCTGTCTATCTGCAATGCAAATCGTACTGTCTGGTGGGAAAAGTCAACATGATTTAGCATTCATTGCTTCCATTTTTTAGGTGAATACGTCATCTTCCATTCCCTCAGATGTTACATCCATTTGCTTTTCTAACTTATCATACCACCTTCGGTATGGTTGTTGTGTATGTGTGTGAGAGAGAGAGAGAGAGAGTAGCTTAGATTGAATGGACTTGTGTTTGGTTTGGTAGATTATCACATGCGTTCGACCATGAATCAAACTTTTGCACCCTCCTTTACTTCCTCAAGGACTCATTTGGTGAGAAAGAAGATTCGAACAACTCAAGCCACTTTTAAGGCCTTTATGCCAGACTTTCCCCTCCACACAGGGAGAGATGCTCTTGCAAAGAAATACCTCGACTTTGCTTGATGGAACATCATGACCTAGGTTTGCTATACTTTCTTGAGAGAGAGAACGCTTTGCGAGAAGCTTTATCACTTGTTAGTCTTTTTTTGGTCAGATATTTGTTTGAGTCCAGCAAGTCACTTTACAAAAAATTTTGACAACAGATATTAAAGGACTCGCCGTTTTCATGTATGTGCATGCATGAAATCTTACTAGTGAACTGCAACACGACTAGAAAATCTGCGGCCATGGTCACTTCTGTTCTCCTAACATGAAAGGAACCGATGATATAACCTCATAGGAACAAAAACTCTAGATTGATGCGAACTCTCCTTTATTTTCACATCAAGTGAGGTATGGGAATTGTGCAAAGCAATAATGAAGCTCTACACTTCTTTATTATCTAGAGCAGACCCTCACCAATATCTCATCGACCTATTTGGGCTACTACTGTAATCCCTTGATCCCTTGAGCCCAATCATTCCTTTGCCAAAATGGTATAGTATTTGAGTCTTTTCATTTAGTCTAATCAATGATGTCTCACTCCATTTGGGATGCCTTGTCTCTGTTTAAGGAGGTCCTCAATGGAGCAACAGTATTATCAATATGCTCATTGACAAGTGAAGCTCCAAAGTCCTCCGTCCCACAATGCCATCACGTGTTATATCTTGTCGACCCCAATAAGACTCATACTTAAAAAGGAATGATTGTTTTGTTCATATTCCAAGCAACAGTTGTATTTATTAGATTTTGGAATCGAATGAAACGTAAGGTTAAAGAGTCCGAACAATATGAAAAAAGGACACGTCTTACTCACGTGACCAATGACACCTTCTACACATGGAAATTTTAGGTTCCATTTATCTCGCGAAAAATATTTTCTTCATTTTTCAGTATTTGGATCGTTTAGGAAAATGAGTCAATGGAAAATCTATACTTCAACTCAGGAAAATGATTTCCTCTTTAACAAACTGGAAATCACTAAAATATGACTAGAATTTGGTGGATCTCCCATGCCCGAGTCTAGGTCTATCGAGGCTGAAACTCGGGATCCCAATGACTGCATCGGGTTCATTAAGGTCGGGCCTGAGAACCCAGTGCTCACACCTCGGTCCATCAAGGCCGAGCCCGGGAACCCAACATCTACACCAGTTCCTGCAGAGGTGGGCCTAAGCAAGTCTCCGTCGAGGTTGGGCTGGGACCCCTCAGTGCCCGTGCTCAAGTCATTGCCGTCGGCGCCCAAGTCCATCAAGGCTGAGCTCAAAACCTCAGTGCTCGTACCCAAGTCCATCGAGATCAAGCCTAGGTCTATCGAGGCCGAGCCTAAGACCCCGGTGCCTGGACCAAGCCTAACCTTGATGGATGCCAGTGGCCCAAGCACGAACACCGAGCTCCCGCACTTGGCCTTTGTTGACCCAAGCCCAGCCTCGATGGACTCGAGCTCAGGTGCCAAGGATCCAAGCAGGGGAACCAGATCCCCAACCCCAGCCTTTGTGGACTCGAGCCGGGGTGCCAAGGAGCAGAGTTCTTGTCACGCCCCGCGCCCAACGTGAGCATGAACATCCGCCCAGGGTCTAAGCGGTGCGATGCTCCCGGATTGCATCACGAAACCCGAATACCGTCGAGAAAACAAGCCACAAAGCAAAAAACGACGCGTGTGTATATATATATATATATAAAATTATATGTATATACACCCGAACATTTTTAAAACGCAACCATGAATAGCAAAAGATAACAATTAAGCGATAAATTAAACCATAATATATATTCTTTACAAACTTACATACTTTACTCCTTTCTAAAAACAAAAAGGTACATCAAGAGGGCCACGAGGCAAAAAGGGATCGGTGGCCTAGGGGTGTCAAACTATCTACCGGGAGGGGCTACAATCAAAAAGAAGGGGGCTAGCCTCTACTGCTAATACTGAGACCTAATCTATGGCTCCCAGTCTGGGTCGGATGGCACTGAAGACTCCTCAGAGGAATCCTCCTCAGTTCCAATCTCCTCGTCCGATCCAGCCTCAGCGATTTCTTTGGCTACATCGATATTCAAGTCCATCGCTTCAAGATCAACCTCTTCGCCATCCACCAGGTTTATAACTGCGATTATGACCTGCTGCTCTTGCTCCTCCTCATCCATAATTGCCGATCCATCTACTGTCTGACCCTCAAAACTCACACTAAGGGAAGGAGGAGGGTCCGATACTTCACCGCCCAACATCTGAGGGATTATAGCGCCGTTTACATCCACCGAAATATCAAAGGTCCTGATCGGAGGTCCTGTCACGCCATCCGCTCCCCTATGACACCAGGCTACATACTCTTGAGTATGGCTATAGTCCTCTCCCACGTTTACAAATACAACTGAATAGTATCTAACGTCGCCGTTCCATCACCGCAAGGGTGCACACTAGATGATCGCTGAATTCTATTTCGAATGGAATCCAAAAAGAGGGCTATCCTCTGTTCTTCCTTTCTCAATTAGGATCTCTAAAATTCATTACCACAACCGTTTGGAAAACTCAGCAAGTACAAAATCCCTAATCCCAAGCTAGGCTAAAGTGCACCTCCAGAGGGTAAATAAAATACATAATTAAATGAACCTTGTTGGGGTGAATAAATGTCAAATCACCCATTTGCCCAAAGCCCAATTCACTATAATGTCCAAGTTAGACTTTCATTAACAATATAAAAGAGAGTATGCGGTCATATCGACGTTATTCCACAAATGTAATATAGTGAGTCCGTTGGAGCTTTCTTGAAAATTTCAGGATCACTGCGTGCTTGGATATCTATGGCGTAGCCCTCGTGTACACAACAGCAACTTTGGCGGCTGCGACCACAAACTGTTTGCCTGTCATAACCTTCTTCTTGGCAGTTTTGCTCAGGTGAAACTTTTATTTTGTGAACTTTATTTATGCATATATAACGGAGGTATTAACAAGATGACTATAACACTGATGAAGCCTCTTCTTTCCCTTTTCTTTCTTTTTCTTTATCCATTTGGTGTTTTTGGGGGATGAGAGAAGACACAAAGGAAATATTATTATAATTAGTTAATGAAAAGCGAGAGAGGAATAATCTCTTGCAAACTTATATTGGACCTAAAATTATTTGCAAAATCTAAGCTTGATTAAACTCCAGTGAAGTCTCGGCCTCAAAAACCTGAGTTGAACTTAAACAATGAAGTATTTGACATGATATAGCTCAAGCCGACTAGCACAAAAAGCACGCAGCGATTTATCGATTTCATCTCAGTTTGAGTAGCTCAATTATTGCCATTAAATTCAAGTAACCCCATATATGGGTATGTACCAATTGTTCGATTCAATGTTTGTAGGCAGACAAATCCCTCAATGTGTATGAATGTTCTAATCAAACTTAGCCATTAATTCCTCGACCATGGCACAATCCTAACATTCCAACAAACCTTAAATCATCCCTAATTGACCTTATTAAATCCCAAATTAAGCATTGAATCACCCGACTTACACCATCGTAAAAGAGCCCATTAAATCTCAACTTAGGCAAATCATCCCAAATTCGGATCCTATCATGAACAGTACCCAACAATCCTCAATATGGCCAAATGAAATCACACCTAAACATCCTTAT
The DNA here is from genome assembly GCA_024733475.1 of Syzygium grande. Classification (NCBI taxonomy): domain Eukaryota; kingdom Viridiplantae; phylum Streptophyta; class Magnoliopsida; order Myrtales; family Myrtaceae; genus Syzygium; species Syzygium grande. The sequence continues at coordinate 5,797,854 of JAMXDD010000003.1, forward strand.
TAATCCCCAATTGAGTCCTCTAATCAGTCCATACACATTCCCCCAAAATTAAACCACAAATTAGCATTCATTACCCCATTTTTTTAATACCATCTTCCATTCCCTCAATTAGGCATCCATTTGCTTTTCTAACTTATCATACCACCTTCGGCATGGTTGTTGTGTGTGTGTGTGTGTGTGTGTGTGTGTGTGTGAGAGAGAGAGAGAGAGAGAGAGAGAGTAGCTTAGATTGAATGGACTTGTGTTTGGTTTGGTAGATTATCACATGCGTTCGACCATGAATCAAACTTTTGCACCCTCCTTTACTTCCTCAAGGACTCATTTGGTGAGAAAGAAGATTCGAAACAACTCAAGCCACTTTTAAGGCCTTTATGCCAGACTTTCCCCTCCACACAGGGAGAGATGCTCTTGCAAAGAAATACCTCGACTTTGCTTGATGGAACATCATGACCTAGGTTTGCTATACTTTCTTGAGAGAGAGAACGCTTTGCGAGAAGCTTTATCATTTGTTAGTCTTTTTTTTTTGGTCAGATATTTGTTTGAGTCTAGCAAGTCACTTTACAAAAAATTTTGACAACAGATATTAAAGGACTCGCCGTTTTCATGTATGTGCATGTATGAAATCTTACTAGTGAACTGCAACACGATTAGAAAATCTGGGCCATGGTCACTTCTGCTCTCCTAACATTAAAGGAACCGATGATATAACCTCATCAAAAACTCTAGATTGATGCGAACTCTCCCCTTGATCAAGTGAGGCTGGGAATTGTGCAAATTGAAGCTCTACACTTCTTTATTATCTAGGGCAAATTGGTAAAAATATCTCATCGACCTATTTGGGCTACTACTGTAATCCCTCGATTTGAGCCCAATCAACCTTTAGTTAATATGGTATAAATTTGATTTTTCATTTAGTCTAAAATGATGTCAACCCATTTGGGATGCCTTTTCTCTGTTTTTTTTATCCTCAATGGAAATACAGTATTATCAATATGCTCATTGACAAGTGAAGCTCCAAAGTCCTCCGTCCCACAATGCCATCACATGTGTTAAATTTCTAAGCCCTCGAAGACTCATACTTAAAAAGGAATGAATGTTTTAATATTATTTTCAAATTTTTGTATTTATTAGATTTTGGAATCGAATGAAACATAAGGTTAAAGAGTCCGAACAATATGAAAAAAACACGTCTTACTCACGTGACCAATGACACCTTCTACACATGGAAATTTTAGGTTCCGTTTATCTCGCGAAAAATATTTTCTTCATTTTTCAGTATTTGGATTTCAAGCGCATGAGTCAATGGAAAATCTATACTTCAACTCAGGAAAATGATTTCCTCTTTAACAAACTGGAAATCACTAAAATATGACTAGAATTTGGTGGATCTCCCAATATTGCAATCTAGGTTGCTCGAGGCTGAAACTTTAGATCTCTCGACCGCATCGGGTTCATTAAGGTATTACCCGAGAACCCACCTAAGACTCACCTCGGTCCATCAAGGCCAAGCCTCCCAACATCTACACAAGTCCTCCTACAGAGCTGGGCCCAAGCAAGTCTCCGCCGAGGTTTGGCTTAAAACCCCCGGTGTCCATGCTCAAGTCATTGCCGTCGGGCGCCCAAATCCATCAAGGCTCCGATCGAAACCTTGCTGAAAATATCGACCCATCCTTTTCCTAAGATCGGCCTATATTGGTTCAAAATATTTCCTCGACGTTGGTCTAAAAATCTAACCTCAATGGATGCTCGGGTTCTCGGTCCACGTACACTGATCCCCGTTAGCCTTTCCTTTTTTGGTTAGTATCCCCTTGATCAATTCGAGCGAGACTTACTAAAATTACACGAGAATTCACATACACTTTATTGGACTCGATTTGTGGACAAAATTTGGGCTGCCAAGGAGCAGAGTTCTCAAGCCCGGCTTTTGTGGACTCGGAATTGGTGCCCATGCTCATGCCCAAGACCTAGGTAGCCATGCCTAGGTCCCCAACACCCGAGTCAAGTTCCATCGAGGCTAGACCTAGGACCCTAGTGCCCGTACCTGGTTTTTTGGCTATTCATGCACATTCACTAACACCCGAATAATGTAGGACTATTTAGGAAAATCAAATTATATTTTACTTATCAAGCGATAGAAAATAATTTCCATTTCATTTTTAAGTTTCAATCAAACAGAGGAAAATATTGTAATTTTTCTAGAAAACATATTTTCAGATATGTCACTTTTTTCACAAAAGAAACGGAGCTTCAAAAGCAATGTTTTTCAGGATGGAAATGTTGAGATTGAGGACAACCCCATGGTTGGCAAAGCTTGCGGGTGTGATTGTGTCCTTGGGAGGAGCAGCGACCTTGGCCTTTTACAAGGGTCCACACATCAAACTCTGGTGCCATCATATTTTGCTTCATGGGCATCACAACATAAATAGACCATCGCATCCTTCTTCGGGCATGATTTGGGTCAAGGGTTGCTTCCTCATGCTCTCTTCCAATTTCTGCTGGTCTTTGTGGCTTGTTTTGCAGGTACAGAAAAACTCCACAACATCTTCATCAAGCATACACACGTGATACCGTCTTTGCATGTTCCCGGTGGAGTTGCTTAGGACCCAGTTATTGACCTTGCGATTGCATAAAGAATGACTTTTGGATTGATGACTCACATATGCCTTTTTTAGGGACGGATAATAAAGAGTTACCCCTCGAAGCTGATGCTCACAACGCTGCAATGTTTCATGAGCTCAATCCAATCGCTTGTCATTGCCATTCCTTTGGTGAGAGACCCTACTCAATGGAAACTGGATTGGAACATCCGCCTCCTCGCCGTGGCTTATTGTGTGAGCTCACTAATCTTTTCTATCAATTGCTCCATACATAGCCCCATAGATTATTTCTCCTGATGAATTTGTTTCCTATTTGATATGAAAAACAGGGAATGGTGGTAACTGGGCTGACATACTACCTACAAGCTTGGGTAATTGAGAAAAGGGGACCAGTTTTCCTAGCCATGTCCTCACCGCTGGCTCTTATCATCACGATTCTCTTTTCTGCATTTGTTCTGTGTGAAAAACTTACTTTTGGAAGGTACTAACATTACCATTTAATTCATCAATTCAAATTATTTTCTTCTTTTTGTGGAATTCCTTGGTCATTGTTATTAATGTCCCAAATGTGTGGGCTTTCTTTCAGTATTCTTGGTGGGGTTTTGCTAGTTGGAGGACTGTACAGCGTTTTGTGGGGGAAAAGCAGGGAACAAACGCTGGACCAGGGAAATTGCAAGCCTCCTGAGGTTGATCAAGAATGCTCACAATTCAAACAAGAGGAGGCTTCTCATAAATCACCAGACATAATTGTCTAAATCTCTCATTCTGGGACAAAAAAAGTTCCCAATTAGGCAGAGATTATAGTTAAGGTAGTCTGATTATTGCAATAAAAATACAGTTGAGATTCACAGTTTTGAGGAAAGTGTGCCCTCTGCTAGCAGGCTTTATTCTTGCTTGTTCTAAATTTGAATTAGCTACTCAATACAAAAGTGCGCAAACACTAAATGCATAATTTAAACATAAATCGAAACCGAAACAAATCTATAAAAAAACAGCCTAAGCCGCATCGGGCAAAATTAATACAAGCCTCCACGAGACAGGACTCTATGCATACAATTTGGGAATCCCAGTGCATGTTTTATTTTATAAATATTACAAAGATAATCACAACGTACACCCTCAACTACTTATTTTCCAAAAAAATGGATATTAGATAATAAATAGGAAATGTAAAATTGGTCTAATCTATCTATCTCAATAAAGTGTCCTGTGTGAAGGATATATTCTCTCGTGATGTAACCGATCAATCATTAGTAAGATACATACACAATGCCACGTAAGACGAACTTCATAGCACTCCGGCTTGGTCCATCACGCTACACCATCTCCACCACGTGGTATATTTATCACATAAGTCTATACAGATTAACATAATAAATTAAACGATTCCACTTAATAAATTAATTTGACTAGTACTTTTGAAATATAATCCTACTAAAAAAATCAAAGCACATAAAAAGGGGAAAGTTGTATAAATTTCTCCGAACTTTAGGCTTAATACAAGTTTGACCCTAAACATTTAAACAGTAAACATTATCCCCCGGCCCAAATTTTCATTTTGATACTGCTGTTAACCCGCTGTTATATTTTCCACTCGACTTTTAGGGGGTAAATATGTATTTGCATCTCATTTTTTTATGAAGCTATGTCAAGTTGAAGGATGAGAATTGGAAAATTAAACTATGTACTGACAATTGGTGGGCAGTCTTATCTACCTAACTAACACAGCCTGACATTTGTTATGGGAGTAGAGAGTCGGTTCATGGAGAGACCATGAGAGAATCACTTGGATGCAGTTAGATGTACGCTAAGGTATGCAAAGGTACACTTGATTTTGGGCTTTTTTATAAGAAAGAAACATTGTATGAGGTAGTAGGGTTTTATAATGCTAACTTTGCTGGAGATCGTGACGTGAGGCGAATAACTACCCGATAAATGTTTAGTCTCGGATCAGTAGTGGTGTCATGATATAGTAAAAGATAGCCAATTGTGTCAGTAGAAACTGAGTAATGGCAGCTAAAGAGGGTACATGGCTAGGAAGCTAAGAATAGAGAAGTAGTAATGGTAGCCCAACAGAGTACATGGCAAGTACAGTTACTAGAGGAATTCCATCAACCGGTCGACTACCCGACATGGCTATATTTTGACAATCTGCCAGCCATAAGCTTGGGAAGAATCCTATGTTCCATGCAAGGACTAAGCATGTAAAAGTTTCACTTCTTACGAGAAGAAGTATCACTGGAGAAGATAAAGATGGGATACGCCAAGATAAGTGATCAAGTTGCACACCAAAGGACTTGGAGCTGCTAAGTTCAAAAAGTTTCGAAGGCAACTTGGTATAATTGCAAGGTCTGCGCTAAGAGAGAGTAGCCAGGGAGGGTGAGTATTGAAGAAGCGCCCCTCTCTCTCTCTCTCCCCTTTTCTCATTTTTCTTTTCTTTCAGGATTTTTCCTCCCTTTCTAAAAGCCACCTTTTCCAGATTTTTCCTACCAACTTGAGCAAGCTGGAAAGTTGACAACTTGCTAAAGAAGAGTGTGGAGACTTCCTCCACCGACGCAGCACCAGTATAAATAGGCAAGACCCCCTTCCAATTATATTTAGTAAGACTGAAGCAAACATATTGTGTGAGCATTAGGTCTCCAAGTGTGAGAAGTGAATTAAATGTGAGGTTTGCGTGGGAGTGAGTGTAAAATAATTGTGTATCTGAAGCAAATGTTGTGAGATAAGAATACCGTACGTGCTACAACTTTCATACAACACTTAAGTGTTATAAAAAAAATTTCGATCACCTAAATCTCATAATTAATGTAGTGTGCTCACTTAAGGGCCATAGCTATTTATCTGATCGCTTGAGTGTCATTTAACTTTTCAATCAATTACTTGAGTGACATAACTTTTATAAACGTTCACCACAAGTGCCATGCCATTTCAGATTTTTGGCACTTGGGTGAACATTTTTAAAATTATTTGGCACTTAAGTGATTGATTAAAAGTTGTGACACTCAAGTGAATATTTTTTGAAAAGTTGTGGCATTTAAGTGAGCGCCTTATTTCTGAACAAAAAAAAATGAGTGTCGTACCAAAGTTATGACACTTATAGTGCTCTTATCTCCAAATATTTTATATAACTAGTAAAGGTATTTTTTAATTGCTATTTTGAAGAATAGCAAGTGCGGGGCCCACTCAACAGTACATGGCTTCTCACCTAAAATTAAGATCTTGATTCTCTGTTGGTTTCTACTCTGTACGACCTCTTGGGCCAGAAACAAAAGGAAGTAGCTTTTGTATGAATTCCCAAGTGCATAAATGTGCGGGACCTAATATATCGAATGACTGCCAAAACAGAAACACGTTGATTATTTAACTTAATGAATTTTTTCCTATATAATACGGCAAACAATGAACAGTGGTAACTAGGCTGACATTTTATGGGAAAATTGTCCAAAAAGTCCTAAAACTATCGTACTTTTGCTAATTTAATCCCAAACATTTCAATTTTGCCAATTAAATCCTAAACATTTTCACATTTTGCTATTTAAGTCCATTTTGTTAATTTTTTGCCAGAATTCTCTAACGTGGACACCAACCGTCCTACGTGGCACAACTGACGGTGACGTGAATAAAGTTTATTAATTTTTTAATACTTTTTCAATTATTTTAATTATTTTTATATTTTTTATTTCTTTTTCCTTTTCTTTTTCTTTTTTTTTCGCTCTTCTTCCTTTACTAGTTGTCCAGCCTCAACGATGGCCTGCAACCGGCTAGAGGCTATGACCAACGAGGGTCGGCCTCGCCAGCCTCAAGCGAGGTCGCCCTCGCCAAGATCTGGCGAGGGATGACTTGTGGGCCTTGGGGAGATCGACCCTCGCCAGAACCTGGCGAGGGTCGCCCTTGCCGAAGGCCAGGTGAGGGCAAGGTCAACCTCGCCTAAAGCAAGCCAAGGGTGACCTCACCGGTCGCAAGCGAGGCTCGCCCTCAATAGATCCGACGAGAGCAAGCCTCGCCCAAGGCCAACAAGGTCGTCCTTCGCTAGATCCCTACGAGGGCGACCTCCTCACCATTCATAGCCTTTGGCTGGTAGTTAGGTGACCAGCAAAGGAAGAAGAGGGAAAAAAAAAAGAAATAAATAATAATTAATAATTTTAAAAAATTAAAAATTCCAAAAAAATATTAATAAATTTTGTCTACGTCAGCGTCGGCCGTGCCACATAGGACAGCTAGAGTTCACGTCAACGAATTCCGGCCAAATGGACTCAATTGGAAAAAGGTAAAAAAGTATATGACTCAATTGAAAAAATTGAAAGATTTAGAACTGAATTGACAAAAGTGCAATAAGTTTATAACTTTTTTGACAATTTTACCGACATTTTATCTACAACTTGGGTCATTGAGAAAAGGGGGCCAGTTTTCCTAGCCATGTCCACGCCACTGGCTGTCGTTATCACCATTCTCTTTTCTTCATTTCTCCTGTGTGAGATCGTCACTTTTGGAAGGTAGTAACTAACGTTATCATTCATATTCATCCATTCAAATTACTTTCTTTTTTTGTGGAATCCATTGATGATTGTGATTCGTGTCCCAAATATGTGGGCTTTTTTCTTCAGTATTCTTGGTGGGGTTTTGCAAGTTGGAGGGCTCTGTAGTGTTTTGTGAAGGAAAAGCAGGGAACAAAGCCTGGATCAGGGAAGTTGAGAGCCTCCGGAGGTTGACCAAGAATGCTCACAAGTCAAACAAGAGGAGGCTTCTCATATATCAGTAGACATACTTGTCTGAATCTCTTCCTCTCTCTGAGAAAAAAGGTTTCAAATTAGGCAGAGATTACAGTTAAGGTAGTCTGGTTACTTGCAATAGAAATATGTACTTGAGACTCCGAGTTGTGAGGAAAAGGTGCCCTCCCCTATCTGCCTTTGTCCATGATTGTTCTATATTTGAATTCTGTAGTGTATTGAAGCACGTCGGCATTGCTGTTTCCGTCTGTCCAAATGTACCAGGTGATGGAAGGAATGATCCTCAGACCGAGTGGTTTTGACAATATTTCTATTGTCAATCACACTACGATAAAAATAACTAGAGAGAACTTTTAAACAAACTCAATTTTGTCGACAATTGCGAAGACATATCAATTTTGTTGTTAAGCCAGCCATTAATGTGCCAAAAACCAAATTCCATTGCAAGAAGGTAAATCGTTAGCAGCAAAACTGTTTTCGGCATGATTGATTCTGTTTTTCAACGCAGCTTCGCAAAATCTCTCTTATAGTGTGTTGAGGGATCGAAGTGGAAAAATCAGTCAATTTTACTGAACACATAATGCTACTTTCTCTAAAATGTTTCACTTTTAATGATATCCAAGCAAAAAGTAAGCAAAAACAGCAACATCATCATCATGCTAGAACTCAAATTAGGCATAATCAAAGTAAGCCAAAATTATAAGTTCTGAACTTCTGATCACAAATGGCGAACGATGCCAAGAATCATGGCATGTGTTGCCATGGAAAACTACTCCTTGTAAGCTCAAACCATAAGCTCTGGAACTGCCTTACTCACATTATTTCCACGTTCTCATCGGCTTTTTCCACGATTTTCTCCATCTGCTTCGACTTTCTGACAAGTTTCGGGGTCGCCACATCTATTTTCTGTGTTTCATCAGACTCTTCTTGAACAGCATCTCCAGCAGCAAAAGCAAGTTGCTCTTCAACTATAACTCCTGATTTTCCACTTTGTTTGGGTTCACTGGCCAAGTTGCTGTTTGGAATATCTCCTTTACGTGATTGTTTCACTAGCTCAGTCGATGCCTTGTCCTTTATAGTCGATTCCTTGCCCTCCTGATTTTGCACCACACATGATTTTAATTTTAAGGCATTGCAAAAACATCATCTAGCAGGTGTTGCCAAATTCGAATCTTGGCGGCTAACAAAATGTAGGTCAAGATTAGGACTTTTTGAAAAAGATAACCCAGTAATAAATTTCCATTTTAGATTGCCTGTAAGGAATTTTTTCTTGTCACTTAGGTAATTTTAGAAAATATTTATAAAAATGACTTGATTTCACTTTTTGAAGAAAAATATTTTCAACTTGAATGAACTTTTTAAAAGGTTTATGTGCTGAGAAATAGTAATATAAAATTAGTTCAATTTGTCTATCACGAGAAAGCATCTATATTTGGATAGGCTTTGGCATAACCCTCTAAAATCCCTTAGCCCAAGGTAGGTCCATAGAAGTTTTGGACTTTGAGCATTTCCGGAATGTTAATACATTTTTCTTTTCTAGTTTTGTCCTCGCTAAACTTTCAAAATTCTGGACATACCCTCACCTAGCACAACGTCACCAGCAAGCCTCAAGGGAGGAGGCCCTAGGTCGTCGCTCAGGGCTCGCGCAACCCCCAAGGCTGCCTTGCTTGAGGTCATGCAACCTCAGGCAATGACCGCCGATGTCTGGTGAAGGGTTTGAGATATTTTTTATAAAAAATATTAGCAAAAGTCATTTTCAAGTGTAGTTTGTTACAAACAGCATTTAAATTTCAAAAAAAATTCACTTTTAAATTATATTTGACCAAATACTATTTGCATTTCCAAAAAAAAAAAAAAACTCTTTAGCCTAAAGCTCTTTGCATTTTCCTAAAAGCTTTTTCCCAAAAGCCCAACCAAATACAACTTATGTGCAAAAGATACCATGTCACGTGGTGTAAACGACTAATTAATAGTAAGATACATACACACATGGTGCCAAGTACAATGAGATTCATAGTACTTAGGCTAGGTCGATTATGCCACATCATCACTATCATATGGTGTATCCGTTACCTAAAATACTTTCGCCTCTATTATAGATAGAGAATATAATAAATTAAACAACTCCACTTAATAAAATTAGTTTTAGTACTACTTTCCTTAAAAAACAAATTTCTACTCAAACTTTCATATATTACACGTTACCCTCTATTTTTATTTTTCACATCCGTCAACCTTTCGTTATAATTTTCGTTAGCCTGTGTAATACATGACTTTGAAGGGGCAAAAGTTTATTTCCATCTCATCTTTTAAAGGAAACATCTCTTTTATCCTGGACAAATTAATAGTATATTGATGTAAAGATGAACGGTTTCAAGTTCCATACAGATTCCAGGTTCATATAGATTCCACTTGGAACCTGAAATCTACCCGTTAAAATAGGTTCCTCATTTTTTAGAACTTGAAACCTACCATGCATATCTTGAAACCAGGAACTTACCCTGTCACAGGTCCCAAGTTCGATTTCAAGGTCTATCCAGGTTCCATATATATTATTAATTAAACGATTACAGTTAAACATCACCTTTTTATTATCATCACTTACTGCTATAATCAATTGACCACAACTTATATTTAGACACTCGAAAAATATGAAACATTAACAAAATAAAAAATCTCAGTCATAAAATCGAAGCTCAAATTAATGGTTCCAGATTATACACTCATCATTAGATGTCATGGAATACCGTAGGATCGTACGAAGATACACACAAAAAAAAACGCAAAAACTTATTCTAGGTTTTAAGTTTCAGGTTCCAGGTTCCACCTACCTAAAACCTAGAACCTGCTTGTCCAAATAGGTTCTCCAATTTTTAGAATTTGAAGCCTACCCTACATACCTTAGAACTAGGGGTGAGCATGGTCCAAGTGGGAGATTCCCACCCTAGAACCAGAAATCGCCCACTAAGAACCAATTCCGAAAAATTTGAATCAGAAGCCGCCCGTTGGTTTCATGGATCCACTTGGGAACCGTCTATGAAACCGGTCCCACTAGCCAAGGATGAAGATAGAAAGACAAAGACGGAGATGGAGATGGAGAGTTGGAGATGATAAGATGAGCATTGATCAAGAAGAATGAGAGAGTGAGAGTGAGCGTGAGGTGAAAGCGAAAGGAGGTATTTCTTAACTCAATGTGAGGTTGTGAGCGTCGAGTAAGTTAAGTTTAGTTTAGGAACTTAGGATTTTTCTTTTCTTAAAAAAATTAAAAATTAAATAAATATATTATATTTATTATTTTATTACCGGTCCGATTCGGACGGGTGGGCAGGTGGTTCCACACCTAAAACTGGGAATTGGACCAGTACCTTCCCGTTCCAAAGAATTGAAATTGAGAACCGGACCGGTACCCACCGATTCTAAAAAATTGGGATTGGGAATCGAACCGATTCCCTCAAGAACCACCGATTTCGATCTAATTCTGGGTGGTTTTCGATTTTTTTGCACACCGCTACTTAGAATCAGACATGTTCCCACCGGTCCGGTTCTCAGGTTCCATATTCTACCTATGAACATACTCACCCATATATTAATATATGCCCAATATTAGTTATAGTATGGATGTTTAAAATTTACACACTGATCGTGGGTTTAATAAGACTTAGTGGCTTTCACCGGACCAAATTTAGGGTGTGTTTATCTCACAAAAAACATTACGTTTTTGGAAAAGGTTTTCCATGAAATCATTTTCCAAGAAAATGGTTTGTTTTTCTTTGTTTGATAATATATGATCGAAAACATTTTCTAGGGTTTGGATATTATTTGGAAATTGATTTTAATCTCATAACTTTATTTCAGACAAAAAAAATTGATTTTTTATTTTTTATTTTCTTTTATTTTTTAAAAAAATAGAAATTTAATTCTTTTTCTTTTTCTTTTTTTTTAAAAAATTCAAATTTTTATTTTTTCTTTTTTTTTTTTTCTTTTCTTTTCTTTTTTTTTTTCCTCTTCCTCCACCGCAACTAGCCGGCGATGGCCATAGGTGAGCTGGAGGCGTGCCCGGTGACGACCACAGGCAAGCTTGAGGCTTGCCCGACGATGGCCGCAGGTGAGCCCGAGCTCGCCGACCTTGCCCGAGCCTAGGCTCGCTGGATCTGGCAAGCCGACAGCTTACTGCCGAACTCCATTGAGCCTAAGCTCGACTCACTTGGATCTGGCGAGCTGCAAGCTCGCCAGCCTCGACAAAGCTTGGGCTAACAAGCTCGCAGCTCGCCATCCTTCGCCAAGCTCGAGCTCAGCTCGCCTGGATCTGGTGAGCCCAAGCTCCCCAACCTTAATGGAGCTAGGGCTGATGAGCTAGCAACTCACTTGGACCGCCGAGCATGTGGCCAATCGCTGGCCATCGTCGAGGCTAGCAACTGCAAAGGGAGAAAGAAAGAAAAATAAAAAAGAAAAGAAAAATAAAATATTAACAAATTTAAGATAATCAATTCCAAAAAGTGTTTTCACCTTCTTAAATAAGGGAATTCACTTTCCTAAATTTATACATGAATATTTTCTTTGACCGGAAAGTGCTTTCGGTTGACCAAATCATTTTTGAACAATCAAATGGATGAAAGTCCGGAAAACACTTTCACCAAAACAAATGCACCCTTAAAATATCTGCCCTTTTTACTTATCTCGGCTCCCTTCGCTTAGGTTTGTTTGATTATTTGGACTAACTTTTACTGATTTTTTTAAATTCTGTGACGCACACGCTTTGATTTTTGTTAGTTTTAAACACTTGAAAGTTTCATAATATAGAAATTGAAACATAGATTCACACAAAAAATTTCATAATTTTTTAAAATCTAGATAATGTTATAAAATTTTGGCTTGGGAAGAAAATATTGTTTTTGACTTTCAAGAATCTAATAGGCTTATATGAGAGGCCCAAAAAACCTCTTTTTGCTTCTACTTATGACTTTTCACTCAAAATTTATAAGTGAAAGGACATTATGAGAACAATTACTTATGATTCTAAATAAAAATATTTGAATGCTAAAAGATTAATTATGCTTGGAGTTAAATAAAATTACCTCATGAAAAGTATAAAATTTTAAAAGTAGCATTTTTGTAATACTCAATATGGGAAATTAGAGAGTAAAGAGTAAAGATGGCAAAGGGGCCGAGCTCAGATAGATTCGACCTGCTATGAGTTGCACCAAGCATAGCCCATTTTATTAGTGAGTCATGTCGATCTAGTCATGGGTTGTGACATCTACTGAATCAATAGTCGCTAGGCTTGGGGCAGGCCATGTCCAGTACGGCCTATTATATCCATCAGCCTAGTCCAACCAGCCATGTTTGCCAAGCCTAGGAGAAGGAACGAAAGTTTGGAAGAAAAATATGAGAAAACTTTGAAAGTTTTGTGAGAAAGGGTGGGAAAGACAGTTGAAAGGTTTTTCTTTAAACTTTCGTTCTTTCCTTCTTTCTCTACTTTTCATGAAAGCTACTAAGTTAGGTGATAGATCTAAGGAGGATCTACGAAGCTTATAGAAGCATTGGAGGACAAACAAGAAAGCAACGAGGGCTAGAATAGATGGTAGGGGCCCGAAGATGTTGAACCATTAGTTTGTCATGGAATGAAGAGCGCCTAAGATTCCTCCAATTGGTGAGATTCCACCCAAAATTTATGTCAGGAGCATCTTGACATGACCCCCACAGGCCAAAATGAATGGACCAAGCTCAAGTGTAGAAGCTGGTCAATGATTGAAACGTAATACAAAGCTAAAAGTGATATGTATGTCCACATTGATGTTATTTTTTTTTTTTTTGTTCAGACACGTTGATGTTACTTACATAGTACTAATCCTGACATTATTCGAGGAGTTATGTTTGATTGTTACTTGTTACTATAACAATCGTATTATATAATGCCAATAATTGGATGTTTGAATATAGTAATAAAAAGAATAACACTTTACATTATAACCGGATCTCGAGGTCTATGTCCCTGGATTATCAAAAATAAATTGTGCATATGTACTGGAAACCTCAATTCCATCGGGTAACTCTATCATGATAAACCACACAACCCCCCACCCCCCTCCCCCCCGGGAACCTATTGTGTTAGTTTTCATCCAAATAAAATCAGAGGCGACGCATGCACCACGCGTGCGACTGTAGTTGCATGACTGTAGTGCGGTTGTTATGTATAAAAAGAAAGTGGGTAATTTGCTTTTGTTGATAAAAAGAAAGTTGGTAGTTACTTCGAGGAAATGGGTGACTGCAAGAGATGTGATGATGCATGAGTCACTATAAGGAAATGACCACAACATTAACAGAAAAACTACCCAGTGAAATGCATAAAATTATCATTTTTCGATTTTTGTGTGGTAAGAATCATATAAATCTTGGGAGATTGTCCAAAAAAATCATAAATCTATTATACGGCGGCCAATTTAGTCATAAACCTTTTAATTTTGCCAATTTATCCTAAACCTTTTGACGATTTATCAATTTGGTCGTAACTCTTTCAATTGTGTCAATTTAATCCTAAACATTTTGAAATATTGCCAATTTAATCATAAACATAGTATTTCGATAATTGGCTGAAAGAACTATATAGACAAATCGTCAAATGGTTTAAGACTAAATTGGCAAGCTGTCAGAAAGTTTAGAACTAAATTGGCACAATTTAAGAGGTTAAAGACTGAATTGACAAATCGTGAAAAAGTTTAGGACTAAATTTGAACAATTGAAAGATTTAGAACTGACTTGACTGCCGTACAATGGGTTTAGGATTTTTTGGATAATTTTTCCAATCCTGAGGATATTATAATATTTGGGGGTGAACACCAAATCTGAAAGTTATCGTCATAATAGTATCGATTTATACCTCATTTAGAATATCAATGTTAGTCTAGTGAAAAAAAATTGATGAGGAATGATGACACACTAAACGCACACGTACCGTCAAAATTTTCCTATTGAAAAAGACAGTAACGTCATTACATGATTGTATGTTTTGAGTATATAATCATAATCTACAGATTGAATACGAGAAAGAAATCATGTTAACCAGCGTAGTAGCATCTGATGGTATCTAAATCTTTTACTATGTACATGCATTTGTATGTTTAGTTACTTAGAGTTATAACCTGATTTTAGGAACCTATTCCAAAGTTTAAACCCCATAAAGCGAATCTGGACCACAGTAGTCCACCTAACTAAGTGGAAGGAAACCCTAACATAAAGAAAATTTGATCTTCTCCCATGAAACTTGAAACATATTGCAAACCCATAAATAGAAAAAAAAATCATAGTATTTACATAGGTGGTATTTTGAACTTTTGACTAGCTTCTTCCAGCTGGAATAGTATATGTAACTAACTGCAGATCAGTCAATGGAATTAAACTATTTGATCAAGTCAAAGATGTGAAAAACTCAACCCTGCATTCAATTTCAAAATCAGCATATGCTCCATAATAACACCTACCAAGAAAAATTTCAGTTAAGGAGACCCAAGATACTTGGTAAGCAATTAAATAAGAAATTTTTCAGTTTTCAACCAAATAACTTGTCATTTGTTGTGTAATACTGAGTGTTTAGGAGTTGAAATTTTGATTTATATGTTATGGTTGAGTATTCACGGTCAAATATTACATGAATTGGAATAGCCATAATAGTAGGTGAAAAATCTTATTTTTTTCTCCTTTTATTTCTTTTTTCCGGTACATATATTGAGACCCACAAACCCGACATGAGTGATGAGTCTAGGCAAATTGAAAACACATAAATTATTTTTCTCTACTATTTTTACTAAAGGTCTTAGCTTTTACCTCTTCAAACAAGAGACTGAGGGAACGGCGTTTATGAATGCCATGCTCATCAATCTTGTCGGTGATGTCGTCGTCACCAATGATCTCCTTGACTCTCTCACCATAATCTCCAGCTTCCACCATAACCACCACCTCTTTCTTCGCCTCTTTTCCCTCTTCGAACAAGAGACTTAGGGACCGACGTTTATGGATGCCATGCTTATCGACCTTGTCGCTGTCGTCATCGTCATCGCCGATGATCTCCGTTACTCTCTCACTGTAATCTCCGGCTTCCACAGTCACCTCTTTTTCGCCTCTTTTACCTCTTCGAACAAGAGACTGAGGGAACGACGTTTAAGAGTGCCATGCTTATCGACCTTGCCGTTGTCATTGTCGTCGTCGTCACCGACGATCTCCTTCACTCTCTCACTGTAATCTCCAGCTTCCACCGTCACCTCTTTCTTCTCCTCTTTTACCTCTTCGAACAAGAAACTAAGGGAACGACGTTTAAGAGTGCTATGCTCATCGCCCTTGTTGTTGACGTCATCATCACCAACGATCTCCTTCACTCTCTCATTATAATCTGCAGCTTCCATCACCACCATTACCTCTTTCTTCGCCTCGGGAGGCGGCTCGTCGGCCAGCTTTTCGGCAACTTCGGTCTTTGAAACCTTCGGCTTTGTTGCACACCCTCCCATATTGTCCCTGTCTATCAATTGATAAGTTTTGCCCTTCCTAATGCTTGGGGAGAAAGAGAGACATTTTATAAGCAAGAAAGTGGGCCTTTCTTAGGGAACATTGCAAGTGCAAGGTTCATTTATGTCCACAGGTCGTGATGATACTTACCCGCATGTATTAAAGTTGTAATTTACCCTCCAAAGGGTTGGTGGAGTGATAAGGGCTTTGGGCTTGTGGGTAATTGATTCCAAGTTCGAGTCCCTTTGTCCTCCACCTTATTAAACCCCTGATTTACATGGAGGTTAGTCTGTGGATTTGGCTAACTCTCCCCCGGTTAATGCCTGGCCGGTCAGACTCTTATAGTGCAGCCGGTGCGGGAGTCCAGATCATAAAAAATAAATAAATAAATAAATAAAGTTGTAATTTTGTATGGTTCATTCACAGCTTAAAAATAAGTTTATTCATTCACTATTAAATGGTTGATATTAATCACAATCTGATTGAGTAACTCAAAGTATACATATTATTGATTAGGCGAAGACCATCTAAACTTATTTTTTCACCGCTAATCAATCTAGTGAAAACCCTTTCGAAAATTACGTGCGGTCCATGATGAATTGTTTACTTTAACTGCCATTTATTTGGGTGGACCAAATCGACAAATAGGTTAAGCAAATGGGACCAAGATCCACTCTTCTCATACTATGTCTCAATAGTCAATAGTTGTCCCAACCACGTCAACTGTCGATAAATTCAGTCACAAATTTCAAAACGAACCACATACATTGATCATCCATTTGAGATGATTAAAACACCATACGGAGACATAAATTACGATTAAACAATAATCCCAAGGAGAGGAAACAGTAATCTAGCGTTGAGAATCAACAAAGCACCAACTTCGAAATACGTAGTTGAGTGGCTCAGTGCTTGACTCGAATGTAACTCCAAAAATTTCCTCTACCCCTTCTTCTATCGACCTCATTAGTGAGATAGAACGCAATTATGTCGTCGTCCTATGATATGTTTTTTTTAATTTGTTAAGATAACGTTGTCATCGTCATATTATTGATCACATCATAGACATTTGCAGTTCACATCATCACAAACATTTTGCATAGTGGTTGCATGCTAATCACATATAACTTCAATAGGATAAAGACACAAGTTTTTCTTCTCTTTTTATTCAGACGCACTCCATCCGATTCGAAAACGCCGATTCTACTATTACTACATGAACATGGGTTGCTAGCACCAAACCCAAAAGTTTACCCATCTCTCATTTATCACAGTTTATATTAATTCTGTTTAAAAAATTTAGCGAGTACCTTAGGCTCTGTTTGTTTCACGGAAAACATTTTCTGGAAAAACATTTTTCTTATTTTATGTCGTTTGGTTGGCTTAGAAAAATGAATCAACGGAAAATGTTTTCCTAATCAACAGAAAACTTTTCTTAAAGTCAGAAAAATGATTTCCTTTTTAAAAAAGTCGGAAAACATTTTCCAAATATATAACTAGGTGTCGGCACTTGGACCCGAAACACTATGCTTGGACATGGGAACTCCAACAATGGTTCCCGAGTCCCCAGCTCTCACAACAAGGTGTCCCACACCTAGGCCTGGGTCCATCGAGGCCGGGCCTGGGTCCATCGAGGCTGGGCCTGGGCTCCAAGTGCCCACATCCTGATCCATCTAGGCCGATCTCGAAGCCTTGGTGCTCGTGCCCAATGACCTGCACTTGAGCTCAGTTGCATAATGGCCGTGCTCAGGTCCCCAATGCTTGATCTCTATTCCCAATGCTCAAGCCTAGGTCCACGAAGGTCGTGCTTGGGTCCTCAACACTCAAGCTCGAGTCCTTAGTTAATGAAAAAAAAAATAAAATCTATTTTTCTTTTTTCTTTTTTTTTTTTTTTTTTTTTCTTCTTCCTTGGCTGGTCCCCGACCAAGGTAACCGCCGGCAACTGACCATAGGTGAGGGACAAGCTCGCCCTAAGCCGGTGAGGCTCGAACCTAGCCTAGCTCTCCGGATGTGGTGAGGCTTGAGCTCACCCGAGGCTGAGCCTCACCCGAGATCGATGAGGCTTTAGCCTCACGCAGCTCACTGGCCTAGGGTGAGCTCATCCCTCGCTTGTGGTCGGCGACCAACCGAGGAAGAATGAAAAATAAAAAGAAAGAAAAGGAAAAAAATTAAAAAAATTCAAATTTTTTGGTAATTTTCCCCTAGAAAAATAAAATCAAATACCAACAGAGAAAAAAATTTCTAGTTATTTTTCAGGTTTCAACCAAATACCGGAAAAAATATTGTCATTTTTTGGGAAAATTTCAAATAAGAGCTTCCTGAAGTACCCTCATTTTATCAAATAAAGGCCTAAAGTTTACTTTGTATCAAATAAGGGTCCGAATATCCTCATTTTCTCAAATAAAGATCAGAAGTGGATTTTCTTTCAAACAAAACTATGGAATGACTATGTCTATTTCAAATAAGGGCTTGACTTTCCGTATGATAAAGGCATTTTCATCTTTTAACTTTTTTTTCCAATTTCTTTCCTTTTTTTCTTTCGTTTCTTCCTTTCGTTTCTTTTTTCCTTTTTTCTTTCTGATTTTTCTTTTTCTAGTTTTCTCTTGTTCTTCATGGGTGCCCGGTTCCAATGGCTAGCCACCGGCAAAGCCCGGGAAGGGCTTGTTGAGGGTCACCTTGCCAGCTGCTGGCAAGACCACCCTCGAAAGCCATAGGCAAGGGGTGAGGCCGTCCCTCACCGGCAGCTAGTGAGGCGACCCTCGTTTTCTTGAAAAATGAGTTTCTGGAAAACATTTTCTAGATTTGTCATATTTTTCGTGAAACAAACGGAGCCTTAATACTTATTTCAGTGGTGGGACATGTGGAACGTGTAAATAAAAGTTTATACAGTTTTTACAATGGAAATTAATCATACAGTTTTATTAAGTAAACAAAAGCCTCGCGCAACACACGGTATTCTTCTCATATCAAAGTTAGGGCTTAAGATATACAGATATGGAGAGACAGACGGAACAAAGAAACCGGCTTGTCTCTTGAGTGTGATTATGGACCACAGAAACGGGCGTGGTTTCGGGAAAAGTTCTTGTATGGATCTGATGCCGTCGTAGCGGTTGATTTCGTAAGCCATGTTTTGGTAGGACTCACGTGATCAACGGCTACGACTGATTTGATTTACCGAGACTGGAATCAGAGCAAGAAAATTTCCCCATCCCTATAGTTCCATCAATCCAGCCCGAAATCATATAGCTTACCTCTCACCAGGTTTGGCCCACAAAATTTTGGGCCCAAACTTGCCTCACTGGGCTTCAGCCCAATAAAGCTCTGAAAGGCCCAGGCTTTCTCTCTGTTCACCCGTCGTCTGCGCTCGGCGAACGTGGTCGGAAGCGAAGAGAGAGAGAGAGAGAGAGAGAGAGAGCGAGGACTCTCTTGGCCTTGCTCAATCCGCGGACAAGCAACACCCATCTGCAAGTCACGGCCATGTGGTCTCAATCCTATTCTCAACACCTCGTGCAAGTGTTGTTGCGTACTGGAAACACGTTTCTTGGATTGCCGCAAGCGCAGACCAATTGGGTCCTCGGGTCAAGAGATTTGCAGCGTTGAGGCTTTTGAAGAAGAGTGAATTTTTTCGTTTGAATTGATCGGTATGCAAGTACCCAGATGGCGAAACTTCGTGGTGATCAAGAATTCATTGATGGCTTCAACATCTGGGACGGTTCGTGCTGCTGGTTTTCACTCAACTCCGGCCACCTGTGAGAAATGGAAGAATAAATGGGATTCTGTAAGTTAACTTATTTACATTTTTTGGATTTCCCTCTTAGCAATATCCGGGGTTGAATTTACTAATGTGGTACTTGACGTTGATTTATTGATTGATTGAAGGGTATTTGCTTGGTCTTGTGCAATTTCGCGGCTGAAGTGTTTGATGTATTGCTTTGAGTCAACGTGATTATAAAAAATGCTCACTTTTGATGATAAGAAGGGTTCGAAATTGCTGGAAATCTTCCGTGTTCAATGTAGCCTTCTCTGACTTTCCAGAGGATGCCTATTTCGGAGAATGTTTCAGTGTCTTGTAAATTAATGTGGCTTGATTAAGTTTAGAACTTTAGAGCCTGATTTCGATTTTCAAAATTACATTGTGTATTGCGGAGTGCCAGAATGTACTTGGAGTTTGAAAGAGATTCATTTGTTTAGGAATTGGTGTGCCCGAAACATTGTAGACGAGAATTTTCTGTTGTTTTGGCTGCTTTATATGCTTCGAGTGGCACCAAGCAATTTGTAGAGTATTTGGCACGCTCTTGTTAGTGATTGAGGTTTTGCGGCAAAACCAAGGTGGAGCGGAGAACACCTGGATGTGTGTTATAATCTGAATTACTTCCAAACCATGTGTTTGCATGTTTTAGGGTATCATTTTGTTCCTTTATGCCCCAATTAAGTAGCTTTCGGAAGTGCACAGGTGAAAGACGTTAGGTCAGTCAGTAGTCTTCATCACTTTGATAGAAATCATGCTTATAGAAGCCTCATTAGAAGTATGTAAATCAAAAAGTTATCTCCAGCTGGAGAAATAAGCTTATTCTTCAATGATCTCAATGAGAGGCCAAAATTCAGAAAGACTCTAGTTTTCAAATTGTTTCCAAGTTACCCATGTGACACTCCACATCAAGCAAAGTCATTTAGCGATGCCTGTTTTATTTTTTTGTGCAGGATTTTGCTAGAGGTGGTCAACAGCCATCTAAGGTAAAGAACATTGTCTTAATTTTGGGAACTAATTTCTCTTCCTATTTTCTGTATCACATCCTAACATGTGCAAAGATATATTCACTAATATACCTTGATATAGCTGTGCTTATTGAGGAATTATTGTTGCTATTCTTGGATAATGCCTTTACTTTCTGTGAGAAGAAGCAATGAGATACTTGGTTGCATTGTAGCATTGAGATCCTTAAGATGAAGGCTGAGAATTAGACTTCAACCAAAGCTAAATTTTGCATGTTGGCCTGTGTTACCTTCATTACCACACTCGTCCTGCTATCAATTAGGATTTTCCTATGTTGAAAAGAAAGCTAGAATCTTGGCGCTTGCTGTGAGTATTACATGAAGGTTACTGACTCTAGATTGGCTGAAAAAATGAGTTTAGCTCTAGCCAGTTAGATCCCAACTTTTCCCTGCTTTGCAACCTTTTCTGAGCACACTTATACACGTTGCTGGCTTAATTTCTACCCAGTTGAGTTTTTACACATATCTGTATGATGTGCCTAGCCCTTCCAAGTGTGCTATTACTAAGATTGACATATAAAGAAGGTGCGTTTTAAAAGACATGCTGGATATTGTTGGACTGCTTTATTAAGAGGTTAATCTCTAACAAGTTATTGACATATTTTTTTCTTTCAAAGCTCCTGTATCATCCCAGTGTTCCCTCCCTTGAAATACATAAAAAGAAGATAAATAAAAATAAAGAGCTATAAATGTGGATTTTTGTGATCACTAATATTACATTCTGAGTACTTGAGTACTTGAGCATATTTAATTTAGTTTGAGGAATGTACAGTACAAACATCTTGATAGAATATATCAGAGATTGAGGCCCATACAAATATGTGGCCAACTACTTATATCAGGGCAAATCAATTGATTTCATTGATTAGATACAATGCATGTGATTAAGATTTATAGTTATGATTCAAGTGTCAAGTTGATAACTGTATATCTTGTCTGTATTTTAAATCAGAACTATGTCAGATATGCAACACGTCAGAAGCGTGCTGATGCAAAGAAGGCTCTGAAAGATCTCCTCTTGAACAGCGGGTCCTCTAGATTTTCGTTCCAGGTAAACTACTCACTGGTACCATTTCCTGAAGCGTGGAACATTTAAGATCTCTCATTACCTGGATATCACATCCTTGACATCATTGTGCTTGTTCCCTGCTAGTGCTCCTTTTTACTTTATATGGCTATCTTCTACCCCAAACTCTTCTCATGAAATCACTTTCGAGCGGCTATCCTTACACAACTGTAGATACTATGTTGATCCTTCTGATTGTCTGGTCCTTTGAGCATCTCTATTTATTGCTATAACATATGCACAGGACAAGGGCCCTGCCTGGAATTTTGATGAGACAGAAAATCAGTCAGATAATTGTGGTAATAGAGGTAGATCAAAGCCATCTTCTTGGCGTGCTGGGAAGAGCCACCAAAGGAAAATGAAGCGTGAGCTTTTACCTTCATCTATGTGATATTTCATTAGTTATTGCTTATGTCGAGTAAGGTACTATTTTTGGGCTCCTCTAACTAAAAGGAAGGGGGAAAACACTCAGCTTTTGAATTTGTATGAGCACGCAGCTAGTTATATACCCACTCCCCAGGCTTATCAGACATTTATGCCATTGATATGTTTCTTTATAGGCTACCAAATAGTAAGAATATTGAATTCATTATCTACCCTTGAAAAAGGAAAAAGAAAAAGAGAAGAATGGTCGCAGGAATAGCATGTACCTATTTTTATGACTTAAATGGGGTAGGTTCGCTTTTGGTCCCATAAGATGATAATATTAAAGAAAAAAGAATATAAATTAAGTGGAGAAGGGTGGAAACTTGTGAAGTTGTCTTAACAGGTCTTCTCAAAGGAAAGAATAAAGTAGTGAACTCTGCATTGAATACAGAAACTCTTTCAGGACACCATTGGTTAGTGTTCCCACTTGGCAAGTTCCTCTTTGATTATAGAATATAGTGTTTCATTTTGACTCATTATCCTCAATTTATTCTGATTCAATATGCATCGAAAGTGATGGAGATAAAGCAATTGATGTTTATACTGTTATCAGTTAATAAAAATGAAGGCTTTGGTCCCCCATCTGAATGTCGAATAGTTTATTTCCCAAAATGTTGAATAGTTGATTCTTTTCAAATTATTACCTTTACAGGAAAGTTTAGGAGGGAGAGCTTCTGTGAGGACCTAGATGATCATCCTGAGACAGTATTTCAAGCAACATTCAGGAATAGATGGTACACTTGGTCTTTCAATTTAAGGCAGTCCTCTGCCTTTGAAAATGCATCATCTGGTTTTCAGTGGAGAGACGATATCAATTGGGGGAACCGCAGAATAAAAGAATGGGAAACAGCCAAGTGAAACAGAGTCTGATGACGAGTCAGTTAGAATAGGATCAGTGTCCGATAGAAAAATGCTGGGGTTGCCTATAACAGGTCCTTTGAAGATAGAAGATGTGAAAAACGCGTAAGCATGTATTTTTTTCCTTGTTTCTTTCTTTTCTGTATGTTCGGTGAAGTTGTCACATTGGCCTATTCTAATTGCTGACTTGTCATTGTATGTGCAGATTTCGACTGTCAGCCCTGAAATGGCATCCCGATAAGCATCAAGGCCCTTCACAAGTAAGTCTATGAAACTTCTGTCTGGGGTCTTATTCTTTATAAGCTCCATTTGAACATTGACAATTTTAAAGCATCCATGAGATGGTCTAGAGAAAATGTATGTGGCTACCTCCAATGACCTGTAGATCTATTTCTAAAGCCCCAACAAAGAAATAGAACAGGAAACAAAAAAAGTTCTCGTCTCCGATGCCTTTTCTTTGAAGCGATCCTGACAAAGCTGTGTTCATGAGTTCATTGATCGACTTACAGATGTTAAAATCACTTTTCTGCGTTCTTATAACTATTCGCCGTTCAATGTTCCTGCAGTCAATGGCTGAAGAGAAGTTCAAGTTATGTGTTGACTCATACAAGTCGCTGTGCAGTGCTCTTTCAGCGGCTTAAACTGTAAGCTTTGGTCCAGATGGGTTCAGCTCTTCACAACGTTTCTTTCCATGAGAAGGTTTAGTGATATCGTGACATAATTTATTCATTTCTACTGATCATCCTTGCAAAGTTCACATCAGATGGTTCTAAACTTTTCCCAGTGCTACATTTTTTTCCTTGATTGCTCAAATCGTTTATCAGAAATTTTTATTTTGCAACTTGAGGGTTTTTCTTCCATTGTAACGAGTAATATAATCACCTGTTCAATGGCCAAAGGTCATTATAATAAGTATTGCTCTGTAGTTGGCATTCTGTGATTTTAAGAGATTATTAGAAATGATGAATGCTACTTCATTTTCCAAATTCCAAGACCACCATGTTAGTTTTTGAGGTCTAAATAGCCATTTCCATGCCCTCATTCCCGATGAAAACAGTCCTGCCAAGAAAATGAACATTCCCACGATGAATACGAAAATGATTACGGGTTCCAGTGCATGCAGTTGAATCCATTTGTCGATTTTGTGGGCTTATATTTAAATCTTGTTGACCTCATCTGATTGAACGATGAACATGTATCAAGATGCATGCTGACTGCACCCCGTATGCACACACTTTGGATAGGGACTTTTATGATCCATCAGGCGATCAATCCTCCAGTCATTACCTGTTGCAACCACATGTATGAGTCGTAACTCTTATATAAATGGATGCAACATGTGAAAATTTAAGAAGTTTGCTATCAAGAGGTGAAATGTAGTCTTATTTAATCCAAGAGTTATCAATCTCCCTGAGGAAGAGGCGGTGGAGCTCCTTCTTCTGGTGGCCGATGGTGTGCTTCTTCTTGAAGTGGAGCTGGATTGTGGTATTCAGGGCCTGGAGGGCCATCTCCTGCACTTGCTGGTGGTGGCGATGGCGGCGGCAGCTCTCGTAGTCCGCCATTGTCGCTATCTGCAACGGTGGTGCACGCAGAGAGAGAGAGATGAGGTAGTTCAGGTCAATGGGGAGAGAAGAGATTTTGGGGTGGGGGAAGGGCTCGAATCTGCAGGTGATGAGAGGGTGTGAAATCATACGGTAAAACAGTGGCAGGTGAATGTGACTGAAACTCTTTGGCAGTCCTCGTTTTTGGGATATGGTCTTGCCCGACAGTGTGCTTTTAGGGTGAGCAGGATGTTGTTGGTCTAGGTCGGTGAGAATTGAGAGGGAATAATAAAGAGCAAGTCTTTAGGTACTCTCCAAGTGTGCATTTTATCCTTTCGAGATCACAATTTGCTTCAAAACTTCAATCCGCAGTAAGGATGATTGATTTCGGGACGGGCATTTCCCACTTGGAACCAAAAATTGCCCACTAAGTACCAGTTTGGAATAATTGGAAGTAGGGACCGCTTGTTGATTTCATGGATCAACCCGAGAACTGAACCATGGAATCAATCCCATCAAGTTTCACACGATTAGTGGCTTGTTTTCCTGCAGGCCATGAATCAGTTCCACCAAGCTTCTTTTTTTCCAGCAAAAAAGAATGCCATGTTCTTTAATTGCCCTGTTGTTTGTAAAAAAAATAGGTCATGAGATGATTCTCATGTCCAAGCAGCCCAAAGGGTTTCCTCTCAAACACGTGCAAAAAACGCTTCACTTTTTGAGAACAATAGCTATTAAAGACGATCGGTTCCCTAAAAACCCATCTCATGTTTAGCAATTGGGAACATTCTTCAAACCCCAACCCTTCAATAGAAAATGGACTGGCATTGCAAGTCACCCCGTCATGGCGTTATAGCTTGAGAAGACAGACCCTATGCTACATTTGATTGTCCAGACTTTTTTACCATATAGAATAAGGACATATAAGACTTCTTACATCACATATTTTTCCAGATACATGTTGAATTAGCTCTTAGCGTTTAGGCCATTCATCAATGAATTTCTGTTTCTGGGAATCTTACGTGGCTCTCAAGTCTGTGGCCACCTGGCATTTAAAGAAGGTCACGTGGAAGACACGTTGGATATTCCAACGTTAGAAAACCCCATGACGGTGAGTTTAGGACATGAACTATATAGATATGGACATCTATACATTTAAAATATAATCATTCTATAAAAGAAAGCTGCACCGTGAGCCCTAATCTTATATATGAAATGCAATTCAGTTTTAAAATTTTCAACTAGTTCAATCACATCCTCAACCTTTAAAAAAGAGACCAATCGAGTCTTGCGTCTTCGAATTTCTTCAATCAAATCCTAAACTTTTATTGGAAAT
The DNA here is from genome assembly GCA_024733475.1 of Syzygium grande. Classification (NCBI taxonomy): domain Eukaryota; kingdom Viridiplantae; phylum Streptophyta; class Magnoliopsida; order Myrtales; family Myrtaceae; genus Syzygium; species Syzygium grande. The sequence goes on from JAMXDD010000003.1 coordinate 5,823,671, forward strand.
GGTACCAAAGTCCTAAAACTCGAGTAGAAAAAGTAGAGCTTTAGGATGCTACGCAGGCAATTCTTAGTCGACACGTAGACAATCTTAAGTACCCTTTATAAAAAAAAAAAGAACAACTTGATTGCACCTTTTTTAAAAAGATTTCAGACTTAATTGGACATTTAAGACTTGATTAAATTATGTATAAAGTGTGTGAGACTTCGGGTACACTTCGCCCCTTCTACGAATTCATTTCAACTGCACTTAAGGTGAGACCCAGTATGGCATAACAAAATAGACTTTTGACTCCCCTTGTGGAATCTTTATTAACGAGAAGACGGAGGACTGTAGTCCAAGGAGATGAACACATGGTATATTTGAACCGTTTGTACCTCTATACTGAGATTGATTTCAGGGGGACCATCGGCTCTTTCTCCACACAAGGAGGTTTGCCTTCCTTTAATCCTAGATTTTGTTTGATTTATACACAGTCTGCGTAAAATTTAAATTGCACATATAGTTCTAAATGTATACCTCTTGCATTATGAAAGTTACCCAGCAGAAAAAGTGTATTGTGAACATTATATTTGGAAGCCAGCAGCGTCAACTGTACAGAACTCGAATGGATATAATGTTTAGCAATCACTTCGCGGAAAAGAAAGTAATCTAGTGATGACGATCCGGAGATGGGCTTAAAAGCAGCTGTCTTTCGAAGAAAGCGTAATAGCTCACCAGTCTAGCTTATAGTAATTCTTATATTATCATTATCACACAACTTCATATAATTTTAAATGACTCGATGTTTTAATTAAGAAGTTATGAAATAAAGCATTGGGTTAATACCACCAAAAATCCTAAACTGATACACCTATAATAAATTCACCTCAAACTAATTTTTTGATATGGTCTTGCCCGACAGTGTGCTTTTTTAGGGTGAGCAGGATGTTGTTGGTCTACGTCGGTGAGAATTTATCAGAGGGAATAATAAAGAGCAAGTCTTTAGGTAAATTTCAAGTGTGCATTTTATCCTTTCGAGATCACAATTTGCTTTGCAAACTTCAATCCGGTATTAGTAAGGATGATTGATTTCACCTTGAACCTACGGGCATTTCCCACTTGGAACCAAAAATTGCCCACTAAGTACCAGTTTGGAATAATTGGAAGTAGGGACCGCTTGTTGATTTCATGGATCAACCCGAGAACTGAACCATGGAATCAATCCCATCAAGTTTCACACGATTAGTGGCTTGTTTTCCTGCAGGCCATGAATCAGTTCCACCAAGCTTCTTTTTTTCCAGCAAAAAAGAATGCCATGTTCTTTAATTGCCCTGTTGTTTGTAAAAAAAGTAGGTCATGAGATGATTCTCATGTCCAAGCAGCCCAAAGGGTTTCCTCTCAAACACGTGCAAAAAACGCTTCACTTTTTGAGAACAATAGCTATTAGAGACGATCGGTTCCCTAAAAACCCATCTCATGTTTAGCAATTGGGAACATTCTTCAAACCCCAACCCTTCAATAGAAAATGGACTGGCATTGCAAGTCACCCCGTCATGGCGTTATAGCTTGAGAAGACAGACCCTATGCTACATTTGATTGTCCAGACTTTTTTACCATATAGAATAAGGACATATAAGACTTCTTACATCACATATTTTTCCAGATACATGTTGAATTAGCTCTTAGCGTTTAGGCCATTCATCAATGAATTTCTGTTTCTGGGAATCTTACGTGGCTCTCAAGTCTGTGGCCACCTGGCATTTAAAGAAGGTCACGTGGAAGACACGTTGGATATTCCAACGTTAGAAAACCCCATGACGGTGAGTTTAGGACATGAACTATATAGATATGGACATCTATACATTTAAAATATAATCATTCTATAAAAGAAAGCTGCACCGTGAGCCCTAATCTTATATATGAAATGCAATTCAGTTTTAAAATTTTCAACTAGTTCAATCACATCCTCAACCTTTAAAAAAGAGACCAATCGAGTCTTGCGTCTTCGAATTTCTTCAATCAAATCCTAAACTTTTATTGGAAATGGTACCTAAGTCCTAAAACTCGAGTAGAAAAAGTAGAGCTTTAGGATGCTACGCAGGCAATTCTTAGTCGACACGTAGACAATCTTAAGTACCCTTTATAAAAAAAAAAGAACAACTTGATTGCACCTTTTTTAAAAAGATTTCAGACTTAATTGGACATTTAAGACTTGATTAAATTATGTATAAAGTGTGTGAGACTTCGGGTACACGCTGTAATTAGGATAATTTACATTCTAGACCCCTTACGACTTACTTTATTTCAACTGCACTTAAGGTGAGACCCAGTGGTGGCATTTGAAAATAGACTTTGATTGTGATCCCTTGTGGAATTTTTATTAACGAGAAGACGGAGGATCGTAGTGGTCAAGGTTTGAGAAATTGGGTCACATGGTATATTTGAACCGTTTGTACCTCTTTACTTTGTGATGGCCAGATTGATTTCAGGGGGACCATCGGCTTTGGGCTTTTATTGGCCACAAGGAGGTTTGCCTTCCTTTAAATCCTAGATTTTTTGTTTAATTTATACACAGTCTGCGTAAAATTTAAATTGCCCATATAGTTCTAAATGATGCTCGTCGTGTCTAGCGGGACCTGGATTAGCTTGCATTATGAAAGTTACCCAGCAGAAAAAGTGTATTGTGAACATTATATTTGGAAGCCGGCAGCGTCAACTGTACAGAACTCGAATGGATATAATTTGTTTAGCAATCACTTCGCGGAAAAGAAAAGTAATCTAATGATGACGATCCGGAGATGGGCTTAAAAGCAGCTGTCTTTCGAAGAAAGCGTAATAGCTCACCAGTCTAGCTTATGGTAATTTTATATTATCATTATTATACAACTTCATATAATTTTTAAATGACTTCGATGTTTTAATTAAGAAGTTATGAAATAAAGCATTGGGTTAATACCACCAAAAATCCTAAACTGATATATTTTTATGATAAATTTACCTCAAACTAATCTTTTGATCACCAAAAATCTCAAATTGATACACCCGTAACAATTTTACCCTTTGTTAGTTTCCGTTAAATTTTACCGTATATATGGAATGGCAATTGACGAGGTCTAGTGGGATGTTTCACCCTCCGTTTGTCATAGGTGTACCAGTTTATGATTTTTCATGATATTAATCCAATTTAATTAACCGGTAAATTTCATCCCCGGTCTTGAGGATGACAGATTTTTGATTTTTGTGGTCAAAAATTAGTTTTTGGCAAATTTGGCCTTGAACTATTTTTGATTTTTGAGATTTTTAGTGAATAAAAAAATTAGTTTTTAGTAAATTTGTTTTGTGGATACCTAGTATTCATATTTGGGGTTTTTCATGGTATTAAGTGCTTTTATCTGATTTCGTGTTCCACATTGAACCTACCATTGGGTAATCGACCTTCCTCATTTTTGGAACCTCGAACCTACCCTTCCCGAACTTGGAACCTAAAACCTACCCTATCATAAGTTTCAAGGTAGGTTCAAGGGTCTAATAGGTTCTTTTTCTATTTCATTTTTAGTTAAACAAAACGAAAATGAATGCAACAATACGGAGAATAAGCTTATCATTTAACAAAGAGAATGCAAAAGACTAGTTTTCCTGACATTACGATTCAAATAAATACAATTAAAATGAGAAGTTATTGCGTGAATCGATACTAGGGGTGAGTGGTTCCATATTCCGTATAGGTTTCACCTAGAATCTACCCATGAGAATAGATTCCTCATTTTTTGGAATTTGAAACCTACCCTATTACAGATTCCAGGTTAGTTCCGGGGTCTACCCATCTTTCAACACTTGCTGCTTTGATCCACTGACTACAACTTATACTTAGACACACGAAAAATATGAAATATTAATAAGTCATAAAATGAAAGCTCAAACTAGTGGTTTCAAATTATACACTCATCATCTAACGTCATGAAACACCACAGGATCACATGAAAATATAAACCAAGAAAAAACACAAAAAAATTATTTAGGTTTCAAGTTTCAGGTTCCACTTATGTAGAACCTGGAACCTACCAGTCAAAATAGGTTTCCTAATTTTTGGAACCTGAAACCTATCCTACATATCTTGGAACTTACAAATTCTCACTGATCAGGTTCTCAAGTTCCAAGATAGTACTTGAAACCATGCTCACCCCTAATATTAACCCTAAAGCATTTCCCTTGTGGTTGTATTGCAAAAGATAGGATTAAAGGGAAAGGATGATGGGAACCAAATTGTAGTTTCTCGTCTTTGTATCTTTATCATGACAAAGCCCCCCTCAAACATTAGTACTAAAATGATCCATTAAAGAAGAAACCACCCAAACCTAAACCCCAATAAATCTATTCAGTCTACAGTGGCAACCTGCAATGCCCTTACAATAATCTAGAGAAGCATCTTCAAACATGTGCACGTTGATTGATTGAAATAAAGTATCAACCATATATTTTCTAATGCAGGTTGAAACAACTACGCCAGTCATTTACGGTTGTAAGAAGCCGTTTAAAGCTGGTTTAACTCACAAACATCTCCACACTGGCGTGAAAAATGCAAATAACACGAAAACAGTTCATTAGATCTCAAGCTTTTACAGTTAGAAAAAAAAATTCCATGAAATGCCCATGTAGATGAAGTCTGCTAAGATTTATTAAAATAAAATGGGGTAAAATGAAAATGTAATTGAAATAGTCGAAATCTCTATCAGTAAGGTATTTGTACTTTTACATAAAATACAAATCTATATATGTGTAATTTTCGGGAAATTTTTGTCTCTCACACGTTTGCAGAATTTACAAAAAATCCGAATTATGCACATATAAAATATGCTGCGCCAGACTCGATTAAAAATAGCTTCAATTTTGAAATTATTTTATTTCCTTTCTCTAGTCAATTAATGATGTGACATTTCAAGAATCAATTACACGTATCAATATGATTGTTTGTATTCTTATTGATAAAAATAAGTACAAAATTATTGTTATGTGTCGTTAGATAGCGTGAATTTGTAACGAAACTCAATTATTAGATAAGATATTTTTATGATGTCCTGTAATTAAATAGTCAGATAATATGTGTTTTTCTTGTATATAATACAAACCATATAAACTCATGGTAATTTACTTTTATAATCCTATTATACCTATTGAAATGTTATCCCACATCTTTTAGTAATGAGTCCTATATACTCCTGTCAAACCTTTTTGACGTAATAGTAAGAAAAATGACAAAATATACAATTTTTGTTTGTCAAATCGAATTATTTTCATAGGTATATTACTAACAAAGGTCAAAATATGATTGTGGAGTAGTATCCTATATTACTTTCTAAATTGTGTTCGCAACTCTCATCTAACAACTATTTGAATTTCTTTCCTAAATCAATCCACATTTTAAAACTATTTCTCTATCTCCGTACATAAGTTTTAATTATTTTCGACATGCGTACGAGCGTGCTCTTTTTTCTAATATAAAGAATAGGAGGCATTCGTCCTTGAAGACAAAATATACCCACGGTAATTCTCTCTTATCCTTCTATATTTTATTAAAGTGGAATAATGACACAAATGGTGCTTAAACTTTGACCTAATATGTAATATGTTCCATAAAGTTTTAATTTATTCAATGTGATCTCTAAATTTTAGCCCAATGTGCAATGCGATCCATGAACTTTTGATTTATTTCATATGGTCCCTGAATTTTTAGTACATGTTCAACTTAATTCGCAATCTATATAAACATGTTCGATATTATCCCTAAACTATATGAAAATGTTCAATGTTGTCCTTTTATTAGTTCAAGTTTAGGGATAATATCGAACATTTTTATATAGATCGCGAACTAAGTTGAACATGTATCAAAAGTCCATGGACTACATTGAATAAATTAAAAGTTCAAGGACCGAATTACACATTAGGCTAAAGTTGAGGGATAATATTAAATAAATTAAAAATTGAAAGACTACATTGCATATTAAATTAAAGTTTAGGGATTATTTGTGTCATTTTCTCTATGACGAAGATAATCAAAACCCAAATGGGGTGAGAAAAGTCAACGAGGTAAGGTATGAGCAGCAGGTCCAAGAAATTTAATGTTTGTCACCTTTTGCATGACAAGCTGACCTTGCACTAGAGGTGTTCGAAGTAATCGATTTCCAAGTTCGATCCGGTCCCATCTAAAAATTGAAAACTGGATCAAGAGGATTGGTTCTCAGTTTTCTAAACCGTGGATTGGACCGATTGATGCTGGGATCAGGGACCAATCCTGTCCAGTCTAATGGAATCAGTTACTTCACAATTTTTCAAGCAAGAAAAACTACAAATGTTAATTTAAGCTTTAGAATTTTATTTTATTTTTGGTCCAATAGAAGATTTGTCAAGTTAGAACACCACTTTCATCCACAAGAGTCCATGACAAAAGATTTAAAGGAAAGAAAATTTTCAAACCAATGATCTACTTTAAGCATCCCCTGACTAAACCCAAATGACCACGCAATACACCAATCCATAGGCTTAGAAGGCCGGAGGGAAAGACTTCAGTCATTGAAGGGGAGAGGGAAAGCCGCGTGAGAGGAGAAGGAGATTTTAGGGTTTAGGTTGTGTTCTTTAAGAAATTAAAAATATAAATATAGTCGATTTGTGTCGAGTTCGGTTCCCACCCTAAAATCAGGAACTTGATCAAAAATCACCGATTCCATTTTCGTGGAGACGGTAACCGGACCGGCGCCCTCTGGAACTACTCAGAATTGGCTGATCCGGTCCAGTCCGAGTCCGAGGTATTCCTGGTTCAATCGGTCTATCTTGCTCATCCCTACCTTGCACCATTTGCTAGCCTTGTAAAATGAAGGATCTTAGCTTTTATCCACCAACCGCTCATTCTTCTTAGTAAAGGACTTTATTAACGTGTGCCTAAAGGCATTTGTTGAATGTGCTTAATAAGCATATATTTTGACTTCAAAGCATTAATTGTGCACATCAAAAAGGAAATTCGATGCATTGGAAACTGACAAAGTTTTGTTAAAGGAAAATAACACAAATGATTCCTGAAATTTGGCACAATATTCAATGTGGTCCTTGAATTTTTAATTTGTTCATTGTGGTCTCTAAACTATAGTCCAATGTGCATTGTGGTCCCTCAACTTTCAATTTGTTCAATGGTCCCAGAACTTTTGATAGATGTTCAATTTAGTCCCTAAACTAGATGAAAATGTTAAATGTTGTCCCTGAACTTTAATTAATTAAATGACAACATTAAATATTTTTATATAATTCATGGATTAAGTTGAACATATATCAAAAGTCCAAGACTCATATTGAACAAATTGAAAGTTCACATACCACATTGCACATTAGGCTAAAGTTTAGGAACTACATTAAACAAATTAAAAGTCCATAAATCACATTGCATATTGGGAAAAAGTTCTTGGACTCTTTATGTCATTATTCCTTTTCTTAATTAGATGCTTCGCAAGTGCTCATGAAGTGATACCCAAAAAACAAAACAGTGGTCATGAAGCACCTAACATAGTAAAATCTCTTTCCTAGTGTGTTTCGTAAAGTTGAGTATTCTAGTTGTTTAGTATAAACATTTTTGACAGTTATAATACTATGCAAATAGCGTAATCTCGAAACAAATCAAGGCATATAAGCCACGAATGGGTGGACATCTTTGCCTAGCGGTTCCTTTAAAACCTCCAATGATGAACATTTATATATAAATTTAAATTCTACTTATTCTCTCCATCACATTTATCCATAATAAAGAAAATTACACAATATTGTTCGATCAGTTTCTTATGCAGAAAAAATCAGGAGGAATCAAGAAAAGTTGTGTCTTTCCATGGAAAATCCAGCTAACGATGACAATATGAAATTTTCTGATATCATTTTTTGTCTCTAAGAAGCACTTGGTTTGATGAGCAGAGATTTGAATAGCCTAGCAACAAAATTGATATGTAATAATGATTCCAATGATAAGATCGAAACAAACATTCGAAATTGAGGGTTGATCTGAATTCGAACTAAGATAATAGTGATAATTACATCTTCGATATTATGTATATCATGCGACTTATCTCTTTTCCAATACACATTTTATTTGGCAAAAGGACATTATAAGTGCCATAACTTATGTACGGCACTTTCTTTAATGCCAAAAGTTTTTGCTGACTCACTTAAATATAAAATCGAAGGAAACGCGATCACTTAAGTGCCAAAAGTTTTTTTTGGATCACTTCAGTGCTAAAATTTTTTGAAAAACGATCACTTAAGTGCTAAAATTTTTGAAAAATGATCACTTAAGTGCTAAATTTTTTGAAAAACGATCACCCAAGTGCCAATCTTCGGCAAGCTACGTTAGCTTCAGAAATTAATAAAAAAAATGTCACGTCGGATTTCCGGTGAAAAATTATGTACGGCACGGAGTTGGCATTTAAGTTATCGTTTTTCAAAAATTTTAGCACTTAAGTGATCATTTTTCAAAAATTTTAGCGCTAAAATGATAAAAAAAAACTTATGACATCAAAGTAAGCGCCTTACACAAGTTATGGCACTTGTAGTGTTCTTTTGCCCATTTTATTTAGAATAAATATAGCAAACATTGTTGATATTAAAAAAAAAAAGGAATTACACGAGCGGCTTTCTACAATTGATTGGGGAAATATGGTGATTATAATCTCATATCGAGCTCAAATGTATAAAATTTTCTTTATACCGACGGTGAATGTTTTAGTTTTCCTTTTACTTGATTTTTATTTATGTCGATTTTAGAAAAAGCTAAATGTTTGTCTTTTACTATATTTGAAGTATGACACGATTCTTGTTTTGATAATTATGCGCAGTGATAACTCTTAGCTTGTGTTATTTCTATTTGAGACATTTAAATACGCTGACCACACCCTACTTCTCCTCGTTACATAGATTTTTCCTCCTCCTCCTAACATATTACAAGTTTTTGTTCAAGAAATCTTTTCACAAGAGATTCGCGTGGGCTTTGCTTATATAATTCAAAGACGAACCCATTTCAAATGAAATACATAGGATGGTGATCGTGCACTTAAAGACCCTTTACGTGTTTGACTTCTTTAATTAGTTTATGAACATACGACTGTAAAATAAAATCTTGCGCGACCATTAAAAAGGATAGAGATGAGTTAAGTGCTCATTTCATTCAAGCCAGAACGACCCAAATCGGTGGCAACAAAGGTGCTGGCCATTGTGCAAAATGAACAAAAACGAGAGAACTTAACTTATTATGAAGACAAGATGCAACAGCCAAAGAAGCAGCAAAGAGCGCAGGAGCTTCATGTCGATCTTGTTTGCTCTAATACCATATAGCAAGTTCATATGAAGATGGAATAGACAAAGAAAAGAAAAAATGAATAAAGGTTTTATGCGGCTCGGCCAACCAAGGAAAGGTTCCTTAGAAGCCTAGGTTTATGGTAGAAATCCCCTTTCGACTTACCTTCTTGGGGTAGATTCATTTGGCTTTGATATTTATTGTAATAATAGATGTTTTACGCATGGGACGTTAATGCTCATTTTTACCATAACTCGGCAGGCATATCTCGCCAATGCTCATTCACATGATACTATGCTGCCAATACGTCATGCCAGACGACAGTCTCACTTCTTCGATGTCCATCCCTGGTAAAGTTATAAATGCTCTTAAGGACCTGCTTATAAATCAGAATAAGCTCTCGGAAGAAACAGAGAAGACGAAAGCTTCACAGAAGCACAGTCCACCTGATACGAGTACTCACTCCTGGAAGGAAATGGCCGGCAAGAAACCATATATGGTGGTCATGCTGGTCCAGCCGATCTATGCGGGCATGTTCCTGCTCTTGAAGGCCACGTTCGATGGCGGCCTGAACAACTTCGTCTTCGTCTTCTACAGACAGACCGCCGCCACCGTTTTCCTGGTCCCTTTTGCCTTATATTTCGAATGGTAAGTAGCAGGCTCTGTTCCTCTTCTTCTTTCTCACATTTCGTTTGTCTTTTCAGTGCCGTTTTTATGATGGCTATATATTCACTATCCAAAGATTTTGGCTAACTTTCTTGATTCCAGGAGGACGTGGCCTTCCTTATCGTTCGTGACTTGCTGCAAGATATGTCTAACTTCCTTATTCGGGTAAAGCGTATGCGAATCTCTATTAAATTTTGACTTTAAGAAGGCAATGATAGGGAAAACATTTTCCTTCATTTCTCGCCAATAAAATGAAATATAGTGAGCGAGCCAATCGAAGCTTTCTTGAGAATTTCAGGATCACCGCAAGCTTGGACACCTACGGCCTAGCCCTTTTGTGCACGTCACCAACTTTGGCGGCGGCGGCGGCGAACTGTCTGCCTGCTATCACCTTCTTCGTGGCAGTTTTTCTCAGGCGAGTTTTGCTTACCCTTTCTATAAAAACTGAGTTCTTGGTATAAGAATCGGCGCGGCCAACAAATATCATTATGATTATAATTTTCTCCTCGAGAAAATACACAGCTGGCGTGGAAGAAGATTCAAAACGATATAAAACCACTTCTATGGCCTTCACGTGGCGCGGGTGAGTCCCAGAAGCTTAAACCCTCTCTTACAAAAAACACAAAAGCTTCAACCCTTGAATGGGCAACGACACAAATAATTCATGGACTTTGATCTAATATGCAATATAATTCATAAATTTTTAATTTGTTCAATGTTATCACTAAATTTTAGCCTAATGTGCAATTAATCTCTAAACTTTTAATTGGTTCAATATTATCATTCTATTAATTCAAGTTTAGAAACAAGATTGAACATGTTCATATAATTCATGGACTAGATTGAACATTTATCAAAAATTTATCAACCACATTGAATAAATTGAAAATTTAAGACGACATTACATATTAAGCTAAAATTCAATATCACATTGCACATTTGGCCAAAGTTCATAAATCATTTGTGTTATTTTCCCACCCTCAAACCCTTCACTCCAGCCATGGCGGTAGTTTCCACTTCCCTCGCCTCCCAATTCTGCAGCCTCCACCACCCAATCCTTTATTCAACACGTCAATTCTCGAGTTTGCTTCTCTTCTTCTTCTCAAATGGAAGCCGTACAAAGGCGCCGGCACCGACAAGGTAGATCGAATTACCACACGCATTGCGTTCTTTTCCGGTTGGTCTCGAGTTCGCATTGCATTTTTTTTTTATTTGTCAGTAGTCCTTTTAGGTGCGACGGCGTTTGATTTTGGTACAAGTCGTTGGGTAGGGCTTACGTATGTGATTGATGCTCGCTGGAAATGTCTGTTCAATGAGAATTTACGAAATTCCTTCATCTGCATTACTTCAGTTTCTGGACAATTAAGCCGCGTAGAGTTTTTTAATGCGTCAATGGGGAAGACGAACAAGAGAGAGAGAGAGAGAGAGAGGGAGGCTTCATTCGTGGGACCCACCGCCACCCCATGTCGATTGTTAAATGGCCCGGCCCCATGGTGATGTGGAGGGCTGGCGTATGCAATGGTTTCTTGTTCTTGAACGAAGGTCTTGATATGAGGAGTGCGAGTTCCGTCTCAGAAGCGACCGGCTTGGACTCCATGGATTATCAATCGGTCCATTGCCCCAAGGGAACGAGAGAATTGGAGGATAGAGCAGAAAGAGAGACAGAGAGAGATGCCCCTTGCAAAGTAATACCTCAGGGTTTAAAAACAAGGGATTTGTTAGCATAATAGATTTTGAGCCACTGTGAGAGTAGTTTGTGAGCCAAAAAAATTTTAAAAAGTGGATCCTACAATAATTTATAATCATTTTTTTATTTACTTTTTGTGATCTTAAACAGACTATTAATCTGACAATAGATTGATGACTGGTATCCAATCATTTCTCTAAAAACAATGTTGTTTCGCAGGATGGAAACGTTGCAATTGAGGACAACCTCGGGGTTGTCCAAGCTTGCGGGTATAGTTGTGTGCCTCGGAGGAGCGGCAACCTTGGCCTTTTACAAGGGTCCGCAAATCAAACTCCAGTGCCATCATCTTCACAGGCATCACAACATGAGCCCATCCCATCCAACATCGGGCACGAGTTGGGTCAAGGGCTGCTTCCTCATGCTCCTTGCCGATCTCTGCTGGTCGTTCTGGCTCGTTTGGCAGGTCAAAAAAATTAAAAACTCCCTAACATCTTCATCAAGCATACAGACTGGCTTAAATTTTAGGACCTAATTAGAATGTCTTTTGGATCGATGACTCACATAAAGGTTTTTTAGGGATGGATAACGACGAGTTATCCCTCGAAGTTTATGCTCACAATGTTTCAGTGTTTCATGAGCTCAATCCAAACACTCATCGTCGCCCTTTCTTTGGTGAGAGACCCTTCTGAGTGGAAATTGGATTGGAACATCCGCCTCCTCGCTGTCGCTTATTGCATGAGCTCACTGATCTCTCTCCCTTTTGCTCTATACGTATGGATTGGATTATTTCTCCTGGTTAACTGTCTACTGTTTGATACGACAAACAGGGAATAGTGGTAACTGGGATGGCATTTTATCTGCAAACTTGGGTCATTGAGAAGATGGGGCCAGTTTTCTTAGCCATGTCCACGCCACCGGCACTCATAATCATTGTTCTCGTTTCTTCATTTCTCCTGTGTGATACCCTCTTTTTGGAAGGTGATTCTCATTCCAGTTTCGTCAGTTCCAGATTTATCTTCTTTTAAGTGGAATTCATTGATAATTGTGATTAATGTCTCAACTTGTGTGGGCTTTCCTTCAGTATTCTTGGTGGGGTTTTGCTGGTTGGAGGGCTGTACAGTGTCCTGTGGGGGAAGAGCAGGGAGAAAGGGCAGGATCAGGGAAGTCGCGAGCCGGGGGTTGACCAAGAATCCTCAGTCATACAAGAGGAGACCTCTTCTCATGCAGACATACCTATCTAGACAAGGGGGAAAATTGGCTCAATGAGACCCACAAGAGCATTTCGTTATTTTCTATTTTTCATGATGAAAGACAGACAGTAAATTAAAATTATCCATATCTCTTAAGATTGCACGTATATTACGTATTGCACGTATATTTCTTTAATTGTACATATCTTGATTGAGATATTATTTCAGAATAATTATCTAATAAAATCTTTAAATAGGCTGATGTATTCTTTATTAATATAGATATTGAAATATATACAAATTCCATATTTTTATTTTCTATATCATTATTAACTTAATTCATTGATGACTGTGATTAATGTCCCAAATGTGTAGGCTTTCTTTCAGTATTCTTGGTGGGGTTATTTTGTATGATGAGAGACAGATAGTAAATAAAATTATCAGGGTTATGGTTTATACTCAAATACATTCTATATAGCAGGTGTTTTAATTAAGTTTAGAACTTTAGAGCCTTATTTCGAATTTAGGGTATCATTTTGTTTCTTTTTGTGCCATATAAGTAGCTTTCGGAAGTGCACAAATGCAGGATGTCTCATAAAAAGCCTCATTAGAAGTATGTTAACACATGATTTTTTGGCCGATCAGTCATTTTAAGGTAAAAACTTGAGATATTGGACGCAATAGGACCCATTTCTCAACCAAAACAAAGTCATTTAACATTTGTTCTTCCATAAGCCATTCGTTTACATGTCATTTGCACTTTGATTTCAAAAAATGAAAGCTTGACTTTAAAGTTTACTTCTTGGTGAAACTTTCTTTGAAAAGTCTAATCCCAGGTCAAAATTTGGCATTTGGCATAAAAGGATATAGATTAGTGTCGATTTCACTTTTGCACTTTCAATTTCTAAAAAATCGAAGTTTGACTAATTAATTGGTTTTTAAGGCTAAATCGCTGAAAAAGTCAACTTTTGATAAAAAAAAATTCCAAAATTAAAAAAGAAAAAAGAAATAAACAAGCGATCGGTGGCTGGCAACCCTCCCTCCCACCTATGGCCACCGCCCCAACGCCGATGGGGCGGCAACGACGGCTGGCGACCCCCCCTAGAATCGGGATAAGGCGGCGACCCTTTCCCAGATCTGAACAACGATCGCCGGCCCTCGCCCTGATCTCCCCAATCTAGGAGAGGGCCGTAAGACCTAGGCGAGAGCTGGCAACCCTCCCCCAAACCCTATCGCAACCTACTCAAACCGATCGAGTGATCGGGTTTAGGCCAAGAGGTATTTGTCGATGGATATGAACAACGATTGATTCGTTTGAAGGGTGAACCAAATGGTTCATTAATCCAATGACTAAGGCACTCCCAAGCCTCATACCTCGCGCGACAAAAATCATCTAATTTAAGCATTCAATTGGAGTCGCCACTAGCTATGATCAAGGGTTGGCTAGAAACCCTGATCGAGACGCGGGAGTATCGTCTCGATACATGCGAAAATCAAAGATTCCAAAATTCGGGGACTTGATTACACTAGCAATTGAACTAGTGCCCTTTCGGTACCTAAACTTGAATATTCGCAAACTAACGTACCGGGCAGCCTATCGAAAAAGCTAATATCCCACCTAACCATTCTAAAAAAATAGAAAATAACAATCAATAAATTAAAGATGCGCAACCAAATAATCATAAAAAAAATAAACAACCAGAGACTTTTAGCATCGTCTCTAAAAAGAAAATAAAATTAAAAGCCCTAAGGTAAAACCCTAATGGCTTATCCGATTTTCGAGAATTTTTTAGAGAATTTTTCTCCTTTTTTTGAGTTTTTTTAACCTAAAATCTAGTGAAATTAAGTTCAAAACTAATTTCTAAGCATTTCCTAATTTTCTGATTTTTTGGAATTTTTTTGAATTTTTTGGAATTTTCTGAATTTTTTAACATTTTTTGAATTTTCCGAATTTTTAAAATATTTTTTAATCAATCTTTTTTGGGATTTTTAAACATTTTCGAGTTTTTTTTTGAATTTTAAAATTTTTTAATATTTTAATAATTTTTAATGTTTTTTAAAATTTTTAAAATTTTTAAAATTTTTATTAATAAAATAAAGATTCTGGACCGGGCCCCCTGACCCGATCCGCCCGACTGCCCGACCCGTGTCTCCCCCTTTTTGCTATTCCTTTTTCTTTTTTTTTTGTTTCTTTCTTTCTTTTCCCTTTTTTTCATTTTCTCTTGCTTTCTTTTTCTTTTTCTATTATTTTTTTTACTACTTCATCCCCTCCTTCGTGTGCCCCTTGCCCAGAACATCTTCTCCTGTTCTTCACCGAGAGCTCCTCATCACTCCATCGCCGCCCCACGGCTCGGCCCACACCGGCGACACTGACTACCACCACTAGCTCCACCTCCACCGGCGACCAATGTGGCTACCAGACCGTCAACTAACTCCGGCCACGAAACGACATGGACAAACAAAAACTCCATAGCCGGCGCTCAAACTTCCGACCCCAATAACAGACCTAAGACTAAACTAACAAGCGCAAACACATATGAAATAGGGATAATGGGCTAGCGGCTGTGGTTTCCAACCGCGGGCATCGCTCCGATGGGGGGTGGTAGCAACTCCGGCAACTCATTCGACGATGGCCGACCCGAGAATGCTATTTTCATGCCACCAAATAGGAAGAAATCATGACGTCAGTATCGGCTTAACAAGTATGAGAATACAGAAGCACGGAAAGGCGCTGATTCTAAAAAAAAATCGGGACTTCCACTTAGGCATTCCGTCGAACAAGTGGTAGGCGAGCGCAAAATGGGGATTCAAAACCGAGATCTAAAGTGATTTTTGGCTCCGAGGTGATATATGCAGCTCAAAACGACCCTATCCGTACACAGGTTCAACTCAGCTTACACCGAAACGCCAAAAAAAAGCACAACCGGGTTCAACATCATAAAGCTTAAACAGTTCGGTTCAGGCATTTGACCAAACAGGTATGGTTCAGACGAGAAATGACCTAACAAACTTGCTTTTGACGAAGTTCGTGGTTGATTTTCGACATATAACATCTATACCATCATCACTGGGCGTCAAAAAAATGTTTGCCTCGGTCGACGGGGCCGGACGACCACCGAATAAGCTCAGTGTGCCCGGTACCCGAGAGGCAGGGGAATGGGGGCAAAACCCACCTGGTTCGGGGCTGATCGTGATGAAGCACGGTTGTCGGAGACTCAACGGGGGCAGACGGCAACTCAGATAAACGGCGAGTGAACGCGGAAAGCTACCCCTTTTCCGATTCACTCCCAGACTCTCTCTCGGTTTCTCACCCTCGGTTCCACAAAAAGGACCTCCCTTGGTTCGCGACGGACCGGCACAAGGTGTGATGGCTGAAGGTTTGACGGGGGCTCCGGGCGGACCTTCGGCGAACTCTTTTCAGCTCTCTCGAGCTCACTCTCCAAAAACTCCCGAACCTCCTCTTCTCCTCCTGTTCTCTTGTCTCCAAAAACTCTCTCAGTTCTTCTTTTCTTCTCTTTCAGATGCTACCCCCGTGAAGGCCCCCCTTCCAAATAGCTTCCTTCCTCTCTTTTTTAAACCCCCAGAGAGAAAAGGTTGTCTGCTCCCCCTACGTCACACAGCGGCGCGCCCCTCTGCTCCGCGCCGTGCCTCCTCCCTGCTGCGCGTCGACGCTCTGTCCTCTGGCTCCCGTTGTCTCTGGTCCCCGTCCACGCCGAGAGTGACAGGAAGAGAAGATCGTGATGGGCTGGGCCAAAGAAGAAAGAAGACTGGGCTAACTCACGCAAGAAGGAAACAAAAAAAGGGAAAAAGGAACTGGGCTGAGGTGATCTGGCCCACTCGAACCGGGTCAGATCAGCTCGGATTTTTTTTTTTTTTTTTTCGTTTTTTTTTTTTTTTGCAATTTAAATGAAAATTATTCATGTTTTGGGGTCGAAAATTATTCATGTTTTGGGGTCAAAAATTAACCTTTAGTTTTATAAGTAATTAAACTAAAACGAATAGAAAAAAATTAGGTATCAACAACTGCCCCTCTTTGAAGGGGAGCTCGAAAAGGTTCCTTTCAAAGATAAGAGACACCTAAATTTTACCGATGAGAAGCATGAAACGACACGATGGCTAAGACAAGAGGGTGATTGGATTTTTTTATTTGGAAAAGAAAGAAAGAAAGAAAAATAAAATAAAATAAAATAAAATAAAAAGACGCCTAGGGGCTACAACCCTATGAACATCAACGGTTTCGCATCGGGACTAGAGCCCTGCGAAGCAAAGGGGGTAAAACCCTGAAAGTATGACTAGGGGCTACAACCCTATGAATGGCAAAGGGAATAAAATCCTAAAAGTGCGTCTAGGGGTTAAAACCCTATGAACGGTGAAGGGGATAAAGCCTTGAACAGTTAAGATCCCGCCTAGAGGCTAAAACCCTATGAACGGCAATAGGAATAGAACCTTAAAGGAACGCCTAAGGTTTCTCGCACAAGACTTGATGGGCCTAAAGCTTTTTACTTGAGGCTTGATGTTGTGTAAAGCATGGTTTAAGGGTAGACTCATGAACTTTTTGAAATCGAGGTTTCCCATGAGGAGATATGTCATGCAAGAATAGTCTCTGGCCACTAATGCTCACCATGTCAGCCAAATTTTGGGGACCTTCCGAGGAGACACCTGCACATCTAACATAACATGTTATAACAAGTACCTTGGTAGCAAAAGCATACCAGGTAAAATCATGGATAACATCATTACCGAGAAAGTGTTGATTGCAATGAGCAAATCAAACTAACCTCGATTGATTGGAAAACATTTGGCATTATTGAACATCACATAATTGCCATCGGGTTTGAAAAATATCATCAATTCTTAGATTCCCTTGGAAGACAAATTTTTGTCAAAATGATCTTGACTCATGAAAATGGCTAATTAATTATGTCAAACAAGAGCTCATCAGTCGGAAGGGACTTCTTACACACTCTCGAGAAGGCAATTTGATCCCATCCATTAATGTAGGAAGTAAGCATGATCTCTCTGTATACCTCACACTACCAGTGTCGAAGGCTTTGAGAATCATTCGCGACAAGTGCACATCAACCAATCTAAGAGGTCTTTTTAAGGGACTGTAATGTAGGTATGGTTATGGTCTTAACAATGGATGAGCATTATCGGCCAAGAAATGAAATAATTGTCGATCAGCATTTTCGCCAGATTTACAAGTCAAGAAACCTTAAGACGAGATAAACCTTGCCCCCATTTCTTCAAGCGGTAGCTTCTTTGGACATCCAAATTTCTTCTTGAACCATCCCAATCAGAAGAGACTTTGGAGAAGGTTGTAACATTGGTCTGGGTAAAGGCTTGAAAGACTTAGAAATTCCCAAAAGGGGTTTAAGAGTTGATGATGATCGTGGCATCATTACCATATCATCCAATCTTTTCGAAAGCATTCAAAGTTTGAAATTCAGTTCGTCTCAAAAGTCCATTGACTAATTCTTTCAACACGAGAGCTTCGCTCTTTTATCTAGTAGCGTTTGCGCTTGCCATGATCTTTCTTTTCTTCATGCTAGCAGTTCACCCTCCCTTTTTTTTGCAATGGGTGTTGGTCTTGCCTTTACCAGGCACATCCTTTTTTTTTAAATGGGTGTTGGTCTTGCTTTTACCGGCACACCTTTTTTTTTTTAAAACCCCTTAGTTTCACTTGACTTTTGCTTTGGACTTTCAAGACATTCTTTACATTGTCACATAGGCACTATTTTCTTGGGTAAATCATGTGCCTTGCCCCAGAGAAAGAGATGGTCACCACTCGAATTTTTTGAAACAAATATTCAGGCTCAATTTGGCTGAACAAGGGATATAAGTGTTTGGGTAGAGGAATGAATGCTCTTCTTCATTTCGGGATGTTTCAAGCTTCCATAAAGACGCACCTGAGGTTACCACAAAAGATTGATACAAGTGAGAGCAAAGAAATCTTTCCCATCTTTTTCACCAAATAGTGTCAATCAAAATCTCCAATTTGCCCCATTATGGGGTGGTTCTTGACATGGCTATTTTGTAGAAATTCTTCACATGTGAAGGCTTAAAGGGGCTTAACTATGATCACCTGTAGTATATAGGGTATAAGAAGAAAATGCCTCTTTTCATTTCGATCTATGCACTATTCGCGAATGGATCTCTTGTCCTTAAACAACACGAGTTTTTTTTTTTTTTTGCTCGCTCCTCTCAAAGTGTTTACAGGACATGTTTGGGAATGGCTTGCCTTTCCTCATCCTAAATGTTTCTCACATGGCATGATTAACATTTCCCTTTCATTTCGTTGAGATCATCATGAATTGATCAATCTCCATAGGGAATTTTGATTCAAAATGAATGATTCATTAAGCATAAAGGCAATTTTTGGATGAAATCGACATTCCAAACATTTGCGCAAATTCTGCTCTTTCAATTTCCACTTCAACACTTGTTGCTTCTCAAAAACCTCAATGACTTTTTCTTTGCAATGAAAATTCTCCATTTGACTCCCCTTTGATTTTAGGAAGAAGGGTACTTACCTACAGAAGGTTGACTTGGTAACCCCTTCCTTTGCATTTGATTTTCTGAATACTTGTCAAAACCTTTCCGTTAATCGCGGGTCAATTCACGGATCATCTAAACCTGCAAAATGAATTTGTGTGCATGGATGCATGATATGCGCAATGTGAATAACCTACAATGACTCGAATAAGAAATGGCCCTCAGGCCTTGGATTTCATTCAAGGAAAATACTTCTTCACCGAATCGACATTTACAAGCTTTGGCAATTCTTGGCCATCCATTTCTACAAGAACTAGGGCGCCCCCAGGTAACGCTTTTTTAACTACATACGGACCCTCATAGTTCGAGGCAAACTTCCCACCTAGTGCCGGTATAGCAGACAGCATTTTCTTTAGCACAAGATCTCCGGCTTCAAAATGTCGAGGTCGGACTTTGCGGTTAAAGGATTTTGCAACTCGCTTTTAGTAGCATTGACCGTGGCACAAAGCCTTGAGTCTTTTCTCCTCAATCATATTCAACTGATCATGTCTCTGTTGAGTCCACTCTTCCTCAGAGAGGCTAGCTTGTGAGAGAATCCTTAATGAAGGAATTTCAATTTCTATAGGCAAGACAGCCTCCATACCATAGACAAGCGAAAAAGGAGTTGCCCCTGTTGAAGTGCAAATTGAGGTTTGGTATGCCATCAATGCATAAGGCAACCGTTCATGCCAATCTCGATAATTGTCGGCAGTCTTTGATAGGATCTTCTTTATGTTCTTATTAGCTGCCTCCATAGCTCCATTCATTTGTGGGCGGTAAGGCGAGGAATTCAGGTGACGAATGTGAAATTCGTTGAGCAAGTCATCCACGACCTTATTGTTCAGATTTGAGCCATTGTCGGTAATGATTGCCTATGGGACTCCATAGCGAGCGATGATGTCACGGCGGATAAACTTGGCCACATTCTTGGCGGTGACATTGGCATATGAATTCGCCTCAATCCATTTAGTGAAATAATCAATGGCCACCAAGATAAAGCGATGTCCATTAGAGGCCTTAGGATTAATTGGCCCAATCATGTCAATCCCCACATTAAGAAAGGCCATGGCTCAAACATTTGATGCAATTCGTTGGGCGGTACGTTGACTTTATCCGCATAAATCGCATGGCGATGACACATAACAAACATGACGGATACAAATCCTATGGCCATCCAAAATATCCCAATCTCATGATTTTTCTGGCTAGAAGATGACCATTCATGTGCGGACACATTCCCCTCATGTATTTCTCTCATCAACTAATTAGCTTCTTTAGCATCAACGCAAATAAAATTGATCAAAAAAGCATTACCACTTATGAGAATTTGGCAGCTAGCTTCCTAATGTATTTCGATAAGCTTCAGGAGTTCATAATGTCATTACCAAGGCTTCCCATCATGTTCATCTCACCATATAGTAAAATTTGGAAAGGCCAATTTTCAAAGGCTTGATGTCCAATCCTCCTGACATTTGATGCAATGACCTTTGAGGCAAATATTCAAGACAACCTCATCAAATTCCTTTATCAACTCCTGAATGACAATAACAAACATGATTGATACAATCGGTCTCCATGGCTATCCAAAAATATCCCAATCTCATGATTTTTCTGGCTAGAAGATGACCATTCATGTCCGGACGCATTCCCCCTCATGTATTTCTCTCATCAACTGATTAGCTTCTTTAGCATCAACGCATTTCAATAAAATTGAGTCGAAAGACCTCTTATAAAAAGCATTACCACTTATGAAAAATTTGGCAGTGGCTTCCTAATGTATTTCTGTTTAGCCGCTCACTCCCGGGAGGATATTCACCCTTTTGAAGGTAGTTCATAATGTCATAATACCAAGACTTCCCATCAGGTTTATCGACGATCACCATATAGTAAGCTGGACGTCTTAGAATTTCAATTTTCAAAGGCTTGATGTCCAATCCTCCTGTAACTTGCAGCATCAATGACAATGTGGCCAAGGCATCGTGAACCGATTACGTGATCGAGGCAAATATTCAAGACAACCTCATCAAATTCCTTTATCAACTCCTTGAGAAATTCGTGGTAAGGGATTAATTTGGGGTCACGGGTCTGCCATTGACCCTATGTTTACAGAATGATTAGGGTAGAATCACCATAGACTTGTAGCTTCCTCACTTTCATGTCGACGGCCAACTGCAGCCCCAATCACAAACTTCATACTACGAGATGTTGTCAATATAAGGAAAGACCAACTTGGCGACTCTGAAGGATAATGTTTGACCCGTCGGGAAATGAGAACTGCCTCGGTCCCAAAACCGGTCAAATTAACAGCACCATCGAAATACATAGTCCACTTATCACTCACTACCTCTGAAATGCGTTCCTCTATGGGATCCGATTGATCCTAGTCCTCCGACCTTTCAAGTTTTACGCCAACATGTCAGCTATGGCTCTTCCCTTGATGGATTTACGGGTCATCTTTGTAGATATTGAATTCGAGACACTAGAATTTGCCACTTTGCTAATTTTCCGACCAACGCGGGTTTTCCAAAAAAATTTAATGGGATCATTTTCAGTTTAAAGCGAGAATTCAATGATGGAGTGTGTATTGGCGTAAACGGTGTAACACCCACACCAAGGCCACACACGTTTTCTTAACTCCGGGGTAATTAGTTTAGTAGGGAAGTGAACTTCTTCTTGAGATAGTATATCGCACATTCTTTACCATCACCCAACCTTTTCTCAGCTAGCAAGGCTCCCAATGATTCGTTATGAATAGTCAAATCTGATATTAATGGCACCTTCAGGACCCGGTGGGACCGTAACCGGCGGATGAGAAAGATATTGTTTTATTTCCTCAAAGGCCTTTTGACGGTCGATATCCCACTCAACTTTGGCGTTCTTCTTCGAGAGCTTAAAGAAAGGTTTAGCTGCCTCGGACAATTGAGAATTGAAGGAGGTTTCAGCTCCTTAACAAACTCCAAACTTCTTTGATAATTGAAGGAGGTTTCAGCTCACAAATGGCTTTAACTTTCGATGGGTCAATTTTAATGCCTCGACTGCTAACCATCAACCCTAATAGCTTCCCAGACTTTGCCCCAAACACACATTTGTCGAGATTAAGCCTCAACTTGAATTTTCGGAGTCAATCAAACAATTTCTGCAACACCTTGATGTGGTCCTCTCCATGTTTGGATTTGGCAATCATGTCGTCCACGTAGACCTCCACTTCCTTATGCATCATATCATGAAATAGGATAACCATTGCTCTTTGGTACGTTGCCCTAGCATTCTTCAAGCCAAAAGGCATTACCTTGTAACAAAAGGGCCCTCGTGGGGTAATGAAGGAGGTCTTACTTTTATCTTCTTCTTTCATCCGCATTTGATTGTAACGGAAAAATCCATCCATGAAGGACAACAGTTCAAATCCCGCATCTCGCTTGTCGACCAACACATCAATGTGAGGCAACGGAAATCATCTTTTCGAACTTGCTCGATTCAAATTGCGGTAGTCGATACAAACCCTAACTCAACCATCTTTCTTCATGAGCGGGGACGACATTAGTGATCCAATCGAATAGTCACGACACCTCTATAAAGCCCACTTTCAATAACTTCATGATTTCTTTTTCGATTTTCTTGGATAATTCGGATCTTGTTCTCCTAAGCCTTTGTTTCTTAGGCGGGATATTCGGATCAGTCGGGAGAGCATGCCCTACGATTTCCTTATCTAATCCCGGCATATTTGCATACGACCATGCGAATACATCTTGGTATTCATTTAGCAGCTCGATCATCCTTTTAGCTTTAATCTCAGAAAGGCCAGCTCCAATTTTAACTTCTCTAACATTTTCTGAATCACTCAGGTTTATTGTGACTGTAGGCTCTGCGGTCAATGGTTTAGATTCTTCATGGCGAATCCAGTCTCGTTCGATGCTTCTCTGATCACAGTCCTCCTTATCATCATCGGACCCGGAGGAATATCCGTCAAGCAAATCCGAGCTACAAATGCAACTATCATGATTATGTGGAATGATATGCCTAAGATGCCATGAAGAAGATTAGTAATTAGATTGGCAAGCGTTATTGCAATTGATGACATGCATCTGTTTTGAAATCATTTTGAAAAAGTTTTCAATAATATAAAAAAATGAGAGATCCATCTTCATATTCTCAGACGTCTCTATCCACAAAGAATTTTGAAAACTAGGAAGCGTGTGGAAGTCCAGGCCTCAAAATATCATCATCAGACTGGTTTAGGTTCTTCCACACGTCATTAATAAAACATATTCATGATTCTATTGACAAGATAAGGCCGTTTATATGACTCGAGGTCTTAGACCGACGGCTTGCAGTCCAAGATTTTGATTACAAAGGAAAGTAGCAGCTAGACCTAAACAGACTTCCCATGCAAGGGATAGACATAGACTCAAACTAAATGAAATAGGAAAGAAAAACAACATCCCTCCTCAGAAGGGTTGGTGGTAGCGATGAGGGCTCGGTCTCCTCACTTCCCATGATAACACAAGCAAACTCCTCCTCGAACAACTCGACTAGGCCAAGGATGGCCTCCTCTTCCCTACTGACGACTTGGGTGGACCTGGGAAGATCTCTTTCAACTCGGAAGGAGTAAGCCTCTTTGACCCTCCTTTAATCCAAATAGATTTCCTCGACCTTTGTTACCTCCATGATTAGCTAGGCCTTTATGGTTACCATGACCTTCATTAACTCCATGGCCCCGTAGCTAGTATAGCCTCCCACCCACGACCTCCACGATTACCCCGACCTCCGAAATCACCTCGTCCTTCATGATTATCTCGGCCACCAGAATTGCCACCATGATAACCTAGGGCTTGTCGTTTTATGCCACTTGGAAGCTTCGAATAGGTTCTTTGATGCCTTGTTCATACGGGTCCTAAGCCCGGTTCAAGAATATGACCATTTTCGAGCAACACTTTACTCGACATCATCGAAGGCTTAGCCACTTTTGGGTTGCACATAATAGTCCCCACAGGCACATGGACCACCGACACTAACTCCAAAGTCTGGTAGCTTGATTCAGCCTTGTTCTCGGGCTCTATGTACGGAATTGCAGTGTCGTGGAAAACTTTAAAATCAGTCTCTCCGTGAACAGTTATCAGCTTTCCATCCACAATGAATTTAACCTTCTGGTGCAAGCTCGAGGGCACAGCTCCGGCGGTGTGTATCCAAGGTCATCCTAGTAGAAAATTGAATGCACTAGGAATGTCCAGGACCTGGAAGTTGACCAGAAAAAGAACTGGACCAATCAGTAGTTCAAGCTCGACCTCACCAACGACTTCCTTTTTCATACCGTCAAAAGCACGAACGGTAGATTTAGATGACAGAATTTTCTCTTCACTCACTCCTAGACGATGAAGGGTGGCGAGTGGGTAAATATTTAATGCAGATCCATTGTCAATTAGTACTTTTGCTACCATTCTATCACGACACTTAACTGAAATAAGTAGCGCCTTAGTATGATTGCGACCTTCTGGAGAGAAATCTTCATCGGCAAAAGAAATCTGATCTTTCAGCAAGATAGACCCAACAAACTCCTCCAATTGGGTGTCATTGATAGTTTCGGGAACGTGCACTTCATTTAGAACCTTGAGTAGTGCATTTTTGTGTTTCTCGGAGGATTTGAAAAGATCCAGAAGTGATATCTGGGCGGCATCTTCCTTAGCTGATTGACAACATCAAACTCGCTAGTCTTAACAATTGCTAAAAATTGCTCGGCCTCTTCATTTGAAACAGCCTTTTTCTCAACCACCTTGGTAGGATCATAGCATCGACCAGAGCGAGTAACAGCATCGATTTCATTCACCTTGTAGCTTCAAGGGACCGCCTTAGTATAGTAATTAGGGGCCATCTCTATTATCATGTCTTCCCCTTCTCTCGGCGGGAGTTCAATCACCGTCGGTTCCATGGCATAATCCTCGATTTCTCTGGTAGCAAACTCTTGGGAGGTGAGGTCAATGATTGCATGCTCAACATCTCGCTCATCGAGGTCTAATAGGCCTTCTTGATTGACGGTCAATAACCACGGGGGTGATCATGTTGACCATCTCCTCCTCGGGCTCAAGCGGGTCGTCCATACCTCCCCATCCATCAAGAACATCCTTGGGATCGATGAAGAAGCTTGGTGGGGATGAATACTTTACAAAATAGTCGAATTTACTACTAGGTTGACCTAGGGTGTCAACCACTTCCCCCCCTTTCGCAGGCGTTCTTCATGAATTCATGATTCCAATCAATATTTCTAGCTTGAGGCTCATAATCATCACATGAATTGTCTCCTTCACTGTCGATCACAATTAAATTCTTCGACGTGCCATCATTGGTTGGTTCGTTAGTCTCCGTAAGCTCAACATTTGCCTCCTCGATCCCTTCTTGATCTCGCAAAATGAATCTATAACGGCTACCAGGGGCATTGTAACATCCTCCTTCACACTATAGATTATGCCCATGTCTACCATCTGAGTGATATATCTCAACTTCCCTTCCATCGGGATATCCTCCCCCTCTTTAAAATGTCCCGTCGATACTAATAGCTCATATAGTTTACGAACATTCACTCCAAAGGTTTGCTTACTCTCGTTGCCCTTTTCCGTGACCACGTTGACATTCTCAGCATGATTAGGCAATGGATTTTGTTGGATATTAGGGGGCGGATCCTTGAAGGATAAAAGGCCCTTGTCGAGTAAATTCTGAACCTTGTTCTTGAGAGTGAAGCAATTATCTATATCATGACCCCTCTCGCCTCTATGAAACTCGCAGGTCTTCGACAAGTCGAATCCGGGGAATTTTGGAGGATTATCCCGAGGTACTTCTTTGGCTATCATTCCCTTTCTCAGCAACATGGGCAACAACTTGGATAGAGGCCTAGGCAGGAGAGTGAATTGCCTCGGTGCCTTCTTTTTGAATTCATAACTCTGATATGTCTTCTCTCGAACAGACGGTCCTTGAGAGGATGAGGCGGGGGGCCTTGTCACAACCGGTGCTTGTACATATGCGATCTCCACATTCTTTTCTTTTCTATTTGGAATCTTCCGGCTAGTCCCTTCATTCAATCTACCATCATACATGGCTCCCTCCACCCTTTTTCCGACATCTACCAACTGAGAGAAGGTCATGCATCCAGAACCCACCAATTTCAAATAGAAATCATTAGGTAAGGCCTTAAGGAAGAGATCCAATAGCTCTTTTTCATCGAGCGGAGGACGGACTTGAGCAGCGAGAGTACGCCATCTTTGAGCAAAAGCTTTGAAGGACTCACTCCTTTTCTTTTCAGTTCGAGTCAACACTTCACGTGTGGGAGCTATGTCGGTATTGTACTTGTATTGCAGGATGAACACTTCGGCTAACTCTTCCCACTTCTCAAACTTCTCAGGCTCCGACAACACGTACCATTGCAAAGCAGGCCCCGTCAAACTCTCTTGAAAAGTCTGAATCATTAATGCGATATTCTGGGCATATCTCGCCATTCGATTCAAATAGTACTTCGAGTGGATCTTTGGATCTCCGGTCCCATCATACTTAGTAAAGTCGGGAATCTTGAATTTTCAAGAAAGCTCATTTGCGCATATCGGGAAAGATCCTCGATCATATGCTCTTCATATCTCCGTAGTGCATGGAGTTTCTCTTCTATCTTTGCAAACCTCTTATTGTGCTCCTCTTCTAAACGGGCCGTGACGGCTTCCGAAACGGGATCAAGCTCTACCACTACGGGCGCGGCATTCAATGTCTCCCCGACACCATTCCTCCTTACAGACCCCTCTTCGGGATCGGGGGCAGCTTGTGGCGCAGCTTGGTTAGCATTCGGCGCCACCAGTGCGGTTCTAACTTCATTGGCGAACTGCGCGAGTTGAGCAGTTAGCTCATTGATCTTGTTATCAAGCGCGGTGAAGCGGGCATTTTGCTCCTCGATGTTCATCCTTACTACTCTCGAGCGTGTACGAATAGGCAATCGCCACGAAGTCGTAGTTTCGAGACCTGGTTCGTAAAATAAAACAAGAAGGCCGAAATTAGTACGGAGTGAAGCGAGAGAACGGAAATTGCACACCTTTTAATTTTATATTTTCTTATAATGAAACCGAGATAAGAAACTTTTTCGCACAAGTCGCACCTCATGTAAACAGTTTCTTATAAGAATGTCATTGTAAGAAACTATATAATTAAAAGGGATAACATATATAGTGATTGATTAAAATGTCCATTTCACGTTCTATTCAACCTACAAAAGAAGGAATTTCACTAATTACATCGAAATTTATAAAAGAAAATCCCTATACACCCGCTAAATAATAAAAAGCATATCCAAACATTTGCTCTAAAAGTTTATGTAAAGAAAAAGCCATATACATCAATTCTAAGATAATTAAAAGAACACCATAAAAGAAACTAATAAAACATGACTAGTCTTGGATATAGAGCCTCTTCACAGCATGTTGTGGACGCGCTTGTAAGCTTTCTGCCAATGTTCTGCCTCAGCCAGGGCTTCGTCCTTTTCCCTTGTGATCCGCCCTATTTGAGTCTCCTTGGGGGTCGCAATCACGGGAAATTTTGGGATGGTGACAGCGAGCTCGAGCTCGACACGTCGCACTATGTATTCCTTCGATGCATGGTGCTCCTTCATGGGTCCTTCCAAGTCTATGGCTCGCTCCACGTCTTTCGGTTGGCAGCGGTAGAGTATGTCAATGATTCGTTTCACTCCGTTCTTCAACTCCTCGAGCTGGTCCCCATTGACAACCCCATTGCGAAAATCGAAACGAAATAAACCCGACTTTAGAGGAGGAGGGATTTCTTGAAGCACATAGAATTGACGGGCGACTCTTAAAGGATAATAAGAAGTCGATCCCGTCAAACCTAAGAGTGGAACTAGGTCACTATGGCCACTTGTAAGACATACTTTAGGAAAATGAACCCAAAGGGCTTGCCAAAGAATTTGCTTAGGTGTAAGATTCTCGAAAAGTCTACCCAACTATGAAATGTCAAGGACGAAGGAATTTTCTATCTCTCTAAATTGGGTAAGGGATTTATGTCCTTACTAACATGAGGAATAGCTAAGTTTTCACCAAATTGTTTCAAATGAGACACAAATTGGATTTGGAGAATACCTAAGGGGGCTCTAAGGGCCACACGCTTGTCTTTCTTGAAATGATTAAGAGATATGAATATTTCGGCGAGGATCATATTGGTAAACCCTTTGAGGACGAGGATCCCATTGATAACATGGATAACAGTGGGGTCCATTGTTTTTTGAGTGAATGGAAAGATGACAAAGCCGAAAAAGGCTAATAGAAAGACCTTAGCGGATTCGGCTCTAGGACTCGAAAGGAAGCTATGGAATCGTTGTTCAATAAAAGCTAGTGAGAGGCCCTTGGAGTTTCTATCGAGGAGTGTCCTAATTTTGGGCAGCGGAACCCCTAGGATTTGACTCAAACGAGAGACTGGATCTATGCCTAAAGAAGGATCGATGACACTAAGAGAAGGGACATCGCCTATGATGATTTGAATTTCCTCCAAAGTTGGGGTTAATTCGTGACGATCAAACACAAAGGTTGAGGTTTCAGGGTTCCAAAAGTGGGCCAAGGTCTTGAGCAATGACACTTGGGGTTCTATATGCAAAAGAGAAAGGAGGTGGCAGATCTTCTTTTCCACGTAGTTCTTCTTGCTTAAGTCGAGAGCATTTCACATATCCAATAGCACTCACTTTGGGATCGGGAGGATCCGAAGCTCATCGAGGCCCATGATATCTAAGCCTAGGGGCATTTAAATCAATCACTATTTATTACGAAGTAAATTTAAATTCGCATGGAAAAAAGGGGTTGCGATTATTGAGCGTGAAGGAGATATAAACCTTTACCCAAAAATAGTGGATATGTCAAACACAAAAACAAGTCGCATGCTGACTCGTGGGCTCACTAAAGGTGGGAATTCTAAAGGTTCCTATCCCAAACAGATCAAAAGAGTTTTCTCCATTCCGGCGCTTGCGTCGGACAATCCTCTTATCACTATTTGAAAATGGGCGGAACCAAAAGGGATAGCCATGGGTCCTTCCCATACGGTTTCCACACTTTTGGCACCTCCTATGGGTTTCTAAGGCGATCGGGGTTTTAGATCGTGGGTTGTGTATGCAAAGTGTAGTGCTAAGGCAAGTAAAAACATGCACGAGAGTTGATATCAAAACAGCACTTCTATTTCCATCCACATATACATACACCCTTACACCAACCTGCAAAACAAATTCGTCAACAATCACGGCTATGGCTCAAACATTTGATGCAATTCGTTGGGCGGTACGTTGACTTTATCCGCATAAATCTGGCACTGATGACAATAACGAACATGACGGATACAGTCAGTCTCCATGGCCATCCAAAAATATCCCAATCTCATGATTTTTCTGGCTAGAAGATGACCATTCATGTGCGGACGCATTCCCCCTCATGTATTTCTCTCATCAACTAATTAGCTTCTTTAGCATCAACGCATTTTAATAATATTGAGTCGAAAGACCTCTTACAAAGAGCATTACCACTTACGAAGAATTTGGCAGCTAGCTTCCTAATGTATTTCTGATCAGCCAGTTCACTCCTAGGAGGATATTCACCCTTTTGAAAGTAGTTCATAATATCATAATACCAAGGCTTCCCATCAGGTTCATCGACGATCACCATATAGTAAGCTGGACGTCTTAGAATTTCAATTTTCAAAGGCTTGATGTCCAATCCTCCTGTAACTTGTAGCATCGATGACAACGTGGCCAAGGCATCAGCGAACTGATTCTGTGATCGAGGCAAATATTCGAAGACAACCTCATCAAATTCCTTTATCAACTCCTCTAGAAATTCGTGGTAAGGGATTGATTTGGGGTCACGAGTCCGCCATTGACCCTATGTTTGCCGAATGATGAGGGCAAAATCACTATAGACTTGTAGCTTCCTAACTTTCATGTCGACGGCCAACTGCAGCCCCAGTACGCAAGCTTCGTACTCTGAGATGTTGTTAGTACAAGGAAAGACCAACTTGGCGGCTACAAGATAATATTTGACCCGTCGGGGAAATGAGAACTGCCCCAGTCCTAGAACCAGTCAAATTAACAACACCATCGAAGTACATAGTCCACTCATCACTCACTACCTCTGAAATGCGTTCCTCTATGGGATCCGACTGATCCTGGTCCTCCGACCTTTCAAAGTTTTCTGCCAACATGTCAGCTTATGGCTCTTCCCTTGATGGATTTCTGGGTCATGCCGTGGATATCGAATTCAGACACTAGAATTTGCCACTTCGCTAATTTTCCGACCAACACGGGTTTTTCCAGTAAAAAATTGATGGGATCATTTTTAGTTACAAGCAGAATTCGATGATAGAGTGTGTATTGGTATAAACGGTGTAACACCCACACCAAGGCCACACATGTTTTTTCAACTCCGGGGTAATTAGTTTCGGAGGAAGTGAACTTCTTACTGAGATAGTATATCGCACATTCTTTACCATCACCCGGCCTTTTTTGGGCTAGCAAGGCTCCCAATGATTCATCATAAATAGTCAGATATAGTATTAATGGCACCTTCGGAACCGGTGGGACCAAAACTGGCGGATGAGAAAGATATTGTTTTATTTCCTCAAAGGCCTTTTGACAGTCGATATCCCACTCAACTTTGGCGTTCTTCTTCGAGAGCTTAAAGAAAGGTTTAGCTGCCTCGGACAAATGACAATTGCTCTTTGGTACGTTGCCCCAGCATTCTTCAAGCCAAAAGGCATTACCTTGTAACAAAAGGTCCCCCATAAGGTAATAAAGGAGGTCTTACTTTTATCTTCTTCTTTCATCCGAATTTGATTGTAACCAAAAAATCCATCCATGAAGGAAAACAGCTCGAATCCCGCAGTACTTGTCGACTAACACATTAATGTGAGGTAACGGGAAATCATCTTTCGGACTTGCTCGATTCAAATCACGGTAGTCGATACAAACCCTAACTCGACCATCTTTCTTCATGACAGGGACGACATTAGCGATCCAATCAGAATAGTGCGACACCTCTATGAAGCCCACTTTTAATAACTTAATGACTTCTTCTTCGATTTTCTTGGATAATTCGGATCTTGTTCTCCTAAACCTTTGTTTCTTAGGTGAGATATTCGGATCAGTCGGGAGAGCATGCTCTACGATTTCCTTATCTAATCCCGGCATATCCGCATACGACCATGCAAACACATCTTGGTATTCCTTTAGCAACCCGATCATCCTTTTAGCCTTAATCTCAGAAAGGCCAGCTCCAATTTTAACTTCTCTAACATTTTCCGAATCACCCAGGTTTATTGTGACTGTAGGCTCTGCAGTCAATGGTTTAGATTCTTCATGGCGAATCCAGTCTCGTTCGATACTTCTCTGATCACAGTCCTTCTTATCATCATCGGACCCGGAGGAATTTGTCAAGCAAATCCGAGTTACAAATGCAACTATCATGATTATGTGAAATGATATGCCTGAGATGCCACGAAAAAGATTAGTATTTAGATTGGCAAGCGTTATTGCAATTGATGACATGCATCTGTTTTGAAATCATTTTGAAAAAATTTTCAATAATATAAAAAAAATGAGAAATCCATCTTCATATCCTCAGACGTCTCTATCCACAAAGAATTTTGAAAACTCGAAAGCGTGTAGAAGTCCAGGTCTCAAAGCATCATCATCAGACTGGTTTAGGTACTTTCACACGTCCTTAATAAAACAGATTCATGATTCTATTAACAGGATAAGGCCGTTTACATGACTCGAGGTCTTGGACCGACGGCTTGTAGTCAAAGATTTTGATTACAAAGGAAAGCAGCAGCTAGACCTAAATAGACTTCCCATGCAAGGGATAGACATAGACTCAAACTAAATGAAATAGGAAAGAAAAACAACATCCCTACTCAGAAGGGTTGGTGGTAGCAGTAGAGGGTTCGGTCTCCTCACTTCCCATGATAACACAAGCAAACTCCTCCTCGAACAACTCGACTAGGCCAAGGATGGCCTCCTCTTCCTACAGCAGCTTGGGTGGACCTAGGAAGATCTCTTTCAACTCCAGAAGGAGTAAGCCTCTCTGATTGTCCTTTAATCCAAATATATTTCCATGACCTTCGTTACCTCCATGATTAGCTAGGCCTTTATGTTTACCACGACCTTCATTGACTCCACGGCCCCCGTAACTAGTATAGCCTCCACGACCTCCACGATTACCCCGACCTCTGAAATCGCCTCGTCCTTCATGATTATCTCGGCAACCAGAATTGCCACTATGATAACCTAGGCCTGTCGTTTTATGCCACTCGAAAGACTGAATAAGTTCTTTGATGCCTTGTCCATACAGTCCTAGGCGAGTTCCAAGAATATGATCATTTTCGAGCAACACTTTACTCGACGTCATCGAAGGCTTAGCCACTTCTGGGTTGCGCATAATAGTGTCCACAGGCACATGGACCGCCAACACTAACTCCTAAGTCTAGTTGCTTGATTCAGCCTTGTTCTCGGGCTCTATGTACGGAATTGCAGTGTCGTGGAAAACTTTAAAATCAGTCTCTCCGTGAACAGTTATCAACTTTCCATCCACAATGAATTTAACCTTCTGGTGCAAGCACGAGGGCACAGCTCCGGCGGTGTGTATCCAAGGTCATCCCAGTAGAAAATTGAATACACTAGGAATGTCTAGGACCTGGAAGTTGACCAGAAAAAGAACTGGACCAATCAGTAGTTCAAACTCGACCTCACCAACGACTTCCTTTTTCATACCGTCAAAAGCACGAACGGTAGATTTAGATGACAGAATTTTCTCCACTCACTCCCAGACAATGAAGGGTGGTGAGTGGGCAAATATTTAATGCAGATCCATTGTCAATTAGCACTTTTGCTACCATTCTATCACGACACTTAACTGAAATAAGTAGCGCCTTAGTATGATTGCGACCTTCTGAAGGGAAATCTTCATCGGCAAAAGAAATCTTATCTTTCAGCAAGATAGACCCAACAAACTCCTCTAATTGGGTGTCATTGATGGTTTCAAGAACGTGCACTTCATTTAGAACCTTGAGTAGTGCATTTTTGTGTTTCTCGGAGGATTTGAAAAGATCCAGAAGTGATATCTGGGCCGGCATCTTCCTTAGCTGATTGACAACATCAAATTCGCTAGTCTTAATAATTGCTAAAAATTGCTCGGCCTCTTCATTTGAAACAGCCTTTTTCTCAACTACTTTGGTAAGATGATAGCATCGACCAGAGCGAGTAACGGCATCGATTTCATTCACCTTGTAGCTCCACGGGACCGCTTTAGTATCGTAATTAGGAGCCATCTCTATTATCATGTCTTCCCTACTCTCGGGTAGGAGTTCAATCACCGTCGATTCCATGGCATAATCCTCGATTTCTACAGTAGCAAACTCTTCGGAGGTAAGGTCAATGATTACATGCTCAACATCTCGTTTATCGGGGTCTGATAGGCCTTCTTCGACTGACAGGTCAATAACCACGGGGGTGATCATGTTGACCATCTCCTCCTCGAGCTCAAGCGGGTCGTCCATACCACCCCATCCATTAGGAACAACATCCTTGGGATCGATGAAGAAGCTTGGTGAGGGTGAATACTTTACAAAATAGTCGAATTTACCACTAGGTTGACCTAGGGTGTCAACCACTTCCCCATTTTCGCGGTCGTTCTTCATGAATTCATGATTCCAATCAATATTTCTAGCTTGAGGCTCATAATCATCACATGAATTGTCTCCTTCACTATCGATCACAATTAAATTCTTCGACGTGCCATCATTAGTTGGTTCGCAATCACAAGAAATTTTGGTTCGCAATCACACTGCAATTTTGGTTCGCTCTGGTCGATGCTATGATCCTACCAAGGTAGTTGAGAAAAAGGCTGTTTCAAATGAAGAGGCTGAGCAATTTTTAGCAATTGTTAAGACTAGCGAGTTTGATGTTGTCAATCAGCTAAGGAAGATGCCGGCCCAGATATCACTTTTGGATCTTTTCAAATCCTCCGGGAAACATAAAAAATGCACTACTCAAGGTTCTAAATGAAGTGCACGTTCCTGAAACTACCAATGACACCTAATTAGAGGAGCTTGTTGGGTCTATCTTGCTGAAAGATCAGATTTCTTTTGCCGATGAAGATTTCCTTCCAGAAGGTCGCAATCATACTAAGGCGCTACTTATTTCAGTTAAGTGTCGTGATAGAATGGTAGCAAAAGTGTTAATTGACAATGGATCTGCATTAAATATTTGCCCACTCGCCACCCTTCGTCGTCTAGGAGTGAGTGAAGAGAAAATTCTGTCATCTAAATCTACCGTTCATGCTTTTGACGGTATGAAAAAAGAAGTCGTTAGTGAGGTCGAGCTTGAACTACTGATTGGTCCAGTTCTTTTTCTGGTCAATTTTCAGGTCCTGGACATTCCTAGTGCATTCAATTTTCTAGTGGGATGACCTTGGATACACACCACCGGAGCTATGCCCTCGAGCTTGCATCATAAGGTTAAATTCATTGTGGATGGAAAGCTGATAACTATTCACGGAGAGACTGATTTTAAAGTTTTCCACGACACTGCAATTCCGTACATAGAGCCCGAGAACAAGGCTGAATCAAGCTACCAGACTTTGGAGTTAGTGTCGGTGGTCCATGTGCCTGTAGGGACTATTATGTGCAACCCAGAAGTGGCTAAGCCTTCGATGATGTCGAGTAAAGTGTTGCTTGAAAATGGTCATATTCCTGGAACTGGCCTAGGACTGTATGGACAAGGCCTCAAATAACCTATTCAGGCTTCCAAGTGGCATAAAACGACAGGCCTAGGTTATCATGGTGGCAACTCTGGTGACCGAGATAATCATGAAGGACGAGGCAATTTCGGAGGTCGAGGTAATCGTGGAGGTCGTGGTGACCGTGGAGGCTATACTAGCTACGGGGGCCGTGGAGTCAATGAAGGTCGTGGTAACCATGAAGGCCTAGCTAATCATGGAGGTAATGGAGGTCGTGGAAATCTATTTGGATTAAAGGAGGGTCAGAGAGGCTTACTCCTTCCGGAGTTGAAAGAGATCTTCCCGGGTCCACCCAAGTTGCTGCAGGAAGAGGAGGCCATCCTTGGCCTAGTCGAGTTGTTCGAGGAGGAGTTTGCTTGTGTTATCATGGGAAGTGAGGAGACCGAGCCCTCTACCGCTACCACCAACCCTTCTGAGTAGGGATGTTATTTTTCTTTCCTATTTCATTTAGTTTGAGTCTATGTCTATCCCTTGCATGGGAAGTCTGTTTAGGTCTAGTTGCTGCTTTCCTTTGTAATCAAAATCTTGGACTGCAAGCCGTCGGTCCAAGACCTCGAGTCATGTAAACGGCCTTATCCTGTTAATAGAATCATGAATCGGTTTTATTAAGGACGTGTGGAAGTACCTAAACCAGTCTGATGATGATGCTTTGAGGCCTGGACTTCCACACGCTTCCCAGTTTTCAAAATTCTTCGTGGATAGAGACGTCTGAGGATATGAAGATGGATCTCTCATTTTTTTATATTATTGAAAACTCTTTCAAAATGATTTCAAAATAGATGCATGTCATCAATTGCAATAACGCTTGCCAACCTAATTACTAATCTTCTTCATGGCATCTCAAGCATATCATTTCACATAATCATAATAGTTGCATTTGTAACTCGGATTTGCTTGACGGAAATTCCTCCGGGTCCGATGATGATAAGGAGGACTGTGATCAGAGAAGCATCGAACGAGACTGGATTCGCCATGAAGAATCTAAACCATTGATCGCAGAGCCTATAGTCACAATAAACCTGGGTAATTCGGAAAATGTTAGATAAGTTAAAATTGAAGCTGGCCTTTCTGAGATTAAAGCTAAAAGGATGATCGGGCTGCTAAAGGAATATCAAAATGTGTTCGCATGGTCGTATGCGGATATGCCGGGATTAGATAAGGAAATCGTAAAGCATGCTCTCCCGACTGATTCGAATATCCCGCCTAAGAAACAAAGGCTTAGGAGAACAAGATCCGAATTATCCAAGAAAATCGAAGAAGAAGTCATTAAGTTATTGAAAGTGGGCTTCATAGAGGTGTCGCACTATTCTGATTGGATTGCTAATGTCGTCCCTGTCATGAAGAAAGATGGTCGAGTTAGGGTTTATATCGACTACCGCGATTTGAATCGAGCAAGTCCGAAAGATGATTTCCCGTTGCCTCACATTGATGTGTTGGTCGACAGTACTGCGGGATTCGAACTGTTTTCTTTCATGGATGGATTTTCTGGTTACAATCAAATTCAAATGAAAGAAGAAGATAAAAGTAAAACCTATTTCATTACCCTATAGGGAACCTTTTGTTACAAGGTAATGCCTTTTGGCTTGAAAAATGCTGGGGTAACGTACCAAAGAGCAATGGTCACTCTATTTCATGATATGATGCATAAGGAAGTGGAGGTCTACGTGGACGACATGATTGCCAAATCCAAACATGGAGAGGACCACATCAAGGTGTTGCAGAAATTGTTTGATCGACTCCGAAAATTCAAGCTGAGGCTTAATCCCGACAAATGTGTGTTTGGGGCAAAGTTTGGGAAGCTATTAAGGTTTATGGTTAGCAGTCGAGGCATTGAAATTGACCCATCGAAAGTTAAAGCCATTTGTGAGCTGAAACCTCCTTCAACTGTCAAAGAAGTTCGGAGTTTGTTAGGGAGATTGAACTATGTGGCGAGATTCATATCTCAATTGTCCGAGGCAGCTAAACCTTTCTTTAAGCTCTCGAAGAAGAACGCCAAAGTTGAGTGGGATATCAACTGTCAAAAGGCCTTTGAGGAAATAAAACAATATCTTTCTCATCCGCCAGTTCTGGTCCCACCGGTTCCGAAGGTGCCATTAATATTGTATCTGACTATTCATGACGAATCATTGGGAGCCTTGCTAGCCTAGAAAAGGCCGGGTGATGGTAAAGAATATGCGATATATTATCTCAGTAAGAAGTTCACTTCCTCCGAAACTAATTACCCCGGAGTTGAGAAAACATGTGTGGCCTTGGTGTGGGTGTTACACCGTTTACGCCAATACACACTCCATCATCGAATTCTGCTTGTAACTAAAAATGATCCCATCAAATTTTTACTGGAAAAACCCGCGTTGGTCGGAAAATTAGCGAAGTGGCAAATTCTAGTGTCTGAATTCGATATCCACAGCATGACCCAGAAATCCATCAAAGGAAGAGCCATAGCTGACATGTTGGCAGAAAACTTCGAAAGGTCGGAGGACTAGGATCAGTCGGATCCCATAGAGGAACGCATTTCAGAGGTAGTACGTGATAAGTGGACTATGTACTTCGATGGTGCTGTTAATTTGACTGGTTCTGAGACTGGGGCAGTTCTCATTTCCCCGACGGATCAAATATTATCCTGTAGCCGCCAAGTTGATCTTTTCTTGTACTAACAACATCTCAGAGTACGAAGCTTGCGTACTGGGGCTGCAGTTGGCCGTCGACATGAAAGTTAGGAAGCTACAAGTCTAAGGTGATTCTGCCCTCATCATTCTACAAACATAGGGTCAATGGCGAACCCGTGACCCCAAATTAATCCCTTACCAAGAATTTCTGGAGGAGTTGATAAAGGAGTTGATAAAGGAATTTCTGATTCGAGTCATTGTAGGTTATTCACATTGCGCATATCATGCATATCATGCATCCATGCACACAAATTCATTTTGCAGGTTCCAGATGATCCATGAATTGACCCACGATTGACAGAAAGGTTTTGACAAGTATTCAAAAAATCAAATGCAAAGGAAGGGGTTACCAAGTCAACCTTCTGCAGGTAAGTACCCTTCTTCCTAAAATCAAAGGGGAGTCAAATGGAGAATTTTCATTGCAAAGAAAAAGTCCTTGAGGTTTTTGAGAAGCAACAAGTGCTGAAGTGGAAATTGAAAGAGCAGAATTTGTGCAAATGTTTGGAATGACGTTTCGTCCAAAAATTGCTTTTATGCTTAATGAATCATTCATTTTGAATCAAAATTCCCTATGGAGATTGATCAATTCATGATGATCTCAACGAAACGAAAGGGAAATGTTAATCATGCCATGTGAGAAACATTTAGGATGAGGAAGGGCAAGCCATTCCCAAACATGTCTTGTAAACACTTTGAGAGGAGCGAACGAAAAAAAAAAAACTCTCGTTGTTTAAGGACAAGAGATCCATTCGCGAATAATGCATAGACCGAAATGAAAAGAGGCATTTTCTTCTTATACCCTATACACTACAGGTAATCATAGTTAAGCCCCTTTAAGCCTTCACATGTGAAGAATTTCTACAAAATAGCCATGTCAAGAACCACCCCACAATGGGGCAAATTGGAGATTTTGATTGACACTATTTGGTGAAAAATATGGGAAAAATTTCTTTGCTCTCACTTGTATCAATCTTTTGTGGTAACCTCAGGTGCGTCTTTATGGAAGCTTAAAACATCCCGAAATGAAGAAGAGCATTCATTCCTTTACCCAAACACTTATATCCCTTGTTCAGCCAAATTGAGCCTGAATATTTGTTTCAAAAAATTCGAGCGGTGACCATCTCTCTACACTGGGGCAAGGCACATGATTTACCCAAGAAAATAGTGTCTATGTGACAATGTAAAGAATTTCTTGAAAGTCCAAAGCAAAAGTCAAGTGAAACTAAGGGGCGTTTAAAAAAAAAAAAAAAGGTGTGCTTGGTAAAAGCAAAACCAACACCCATTTAAAAAAAAAAAGGATGTGCCTGGTAAAGGCAAGACCAACACCTATTGCAAAAAAAAAAAAAAAGGAGGGTGAAATGCTCGCATGAAGAAAAGAAAGATCATGGCAAGCGCAAACGCCACTAGATAAAAGAGCGAAGCTCTCGTGTTGAAAGGAATTAGTCAATAGACTGATCGGGTTTAGGCCAAGAGGTATTTGTCGATGGATATGAACAACGATTGGTTCGTTTGAAGGGTGAAACAAATGGTTCATTAATCCAATGATTAAGGTACTCCCAAGTCTCATACCTCGCACGACAAAAATCATCTAATTTAAGCATTCAATTGGAGTCGCCACTAGCCATGATCAAGGGTTGGATAGAAACCCTGATCGAGACGCGAGAGTATCGTCTCGATACGTACGAAAAGCAGAGATTCCAAAATTCGGGGACTTGATTACACTAGCAATTGAACTAGTGCCCTTTCAGTACCTAAACTTGAATATTCACAAACTAACGTACCGGCAACCTATCGAAAAAGCTAATATCCCACCTAACCATTCTAAAAAAATAGAAAATAACAATCAATAAATTAAAGATGCGCAACCAAATAATCATAAAGAAAATAAACAACCAGCGACTTAGTATCGTCTCTAAAAAGAAAATAAAATCAAAAGCCCTAAAGTAAAGCCCTAATGGCTTATCCGATTTTCGAAATTTTTAAAGGGTTTTTTCTTCTTTTTTTTTAGTTTTTTTAACCTAAAATCTAGTGAAATTAAGCTCAAAACTAATTTCTAAGCATTTCCTAATTTTCTGATATTTTTTTTCGAATTTTTTTTTGAATTTTTCGAAATTTTCTGAATTTTTTAATATTTTTTGAATTTTCCGAATTTTTTTAAATATTTTTTAATCAATCTTTTTTGGGATTTTTAAACATTTTCGAATTTTTTTGGAATTTTAAAATTTTTAAATTTTTTAATATTTTAATGTTTTTTTAAATTTTTAAATTTTTGAAAATTTTTATTAATAAAATAAAAATTCCGGACTGGCCCCTTGACCCGATTCGCCCGACTGCCCGACTTGGGTCTCCCCCTTTTGCTATTCCTTTCTCTTTTTTTTTTTTCTTTCTTTTCCCCTTTTTTCATTTTCTCTTGCTTTCTTTTTCTTTTTCTATTAATTTTTTTTACTGCTTCGTCCCCTCCTTGGTGTGCCCCTTGCCCAGAACATCTTCTCCTGTTCTTCACCGAGAGCTCCTCATCACTCCATCGCCGCCCCACGGCTCGGCCCACACCGGCGACACCGACTACCACCACTAGCTCCACCTCCGCCGGCGACCAACGTGGCTACCAGACCGTCAACTAACTCCGGCCACGAAACGACATGGACGAACAAAAACTCCATATCCGGCGCTCAAACTCCCGACCCCAATAACAGACCTAAGACTAAACTAACAAGCACAAACACACGTGAAATAGAGATAATGGGCTAGCGGCTGTGGTTTCCAACCGCGGGCATCGCTCCGATGGGGGGTGGTAGCACCTCCGGCGACTCATTCGACGATGGCTGACCCGAGAATGCGATTTTCATGCCACCAAATAGGAAGAAATCATGACGTCAGTATCGGCTTAACAAGTATGAGAATACAGAAGCACGGAAAGACGCTGATTCTAAAAAAATATCGGGACTTCCACTTAGGCATTCCGTCAAACAAGTTGTAGGCGAGTGCAAAATGGGGATTCAAAACCGAGATCTAAAGTGATTTTTGGCTCCGAGGTGATATATGCAGCTCAAAACGACCCTATCCGTACACAGGTTCAACTCAGCTTACACCGAAACGCCAAAAAAAAGCACAATCGGGTTCAACATCATAAAGCTTAAACAGTTCGGTTTAGGCATTTGACCAAACAGGTATGGCTCAGACGAGAAATGACCTAACAAACTTGCTTTTGACGAAGTTCGTGGTTGATTTTCGACATATAACATCTATACCATCATCACTGGGCGTCAAAAAAATGTTTGCCTCGGTCGACGGGGCCGGACGACCACCGAATAAGCTCGGTGTGCCCGGCACCCGAGAGGCAGGGGAATGGGGGCGAAAACAAAGGAAAATAAGAATGAAAACCCACCTGGTTCGGGGCTGATCGGGATGAAGCACGGCTGTCGGAGACTCAACGAGGGCCGACGGCAACTTAGATAAACGGCGAGTGAACGCGGAAAGCTACCCCTTTTCCGATTCACTCCCAGACTCTCCCTCGGTTCCACAAAAAGGACCTCCCTTGGTTCGCGACGGAGTGGCACAAGGTGTGGTGGCTGAAGGTTTGACGGGGGCTCCGGGCGGACCTTCGGCGAACTCTTTTCAGCTCTCTCGAGCTCACTCTCCAAAAACTCCCGAACCTCCTCTTCTCCTCCTGTTCTCTTGTCTCCAAAAACTCTCTCAGTTCTTCTTTTCTTCTCTTTCAGATGCTACCCCCGTGAAGGCCCCCCTTCCAAATAGCTTCCTTTCCTCTCTTCTTTAAACCCCCAGAGAGAAAAGGTTGTCTGCTCCCCCTACGTCACGCAGCGGCGCGCCCCTCTGCTCGGCGCTGTGCCTCCTCCCTACTGCGCGTCAACGCTCTGTCCTCTGGCTCCTGTTGTCTCTGGTCCCCGTCCACGCCGAGAGTGACGGGAAGAGAAGATCGTGATGGGCTGGGCCAAAGAAGAAAGAAGACTGGGCTAACTCACGCAAGAAGGAAACAAAAAAAGGGAAAAAGGAACTGGGCCGAGGTGATCTGGCCCACTCGAACCGGGTCAGATCAGCTCGGATTTTTTTTTTTTTTTTTTTTTTGCAACTTAAATGAAAATTATTCATGTTTTGGGGTCAAAAATTAACCTTTAGTTTTATAAGTAATTAAACTAAAACGGATAGGGAAAAATTAGGTGTCAACAAACCCGGGCAAGCGCCTGGGCACCCTCACCCAGATCTAGGAGAGGGTCGTCATGAACCTCTCTCGATTCTAGCAAGGGCCAGCAAGCCCTCACTAAGGCGCCGATGACCCCGCCAGCCATCGCAACTACCCCAACAGCGATTGAGCGACGGCCACAAGCGGGGAGGGCTGACCTAGCCTTCCTGCTTGTTTTTTTTTTTTTTTTTTTAACTTTAGCTTTTTTTCTTTTTCGAATTTTTTTTATGGAAAGAAAAAACTAGAAAAGAACAAAAAAGGAAAAAAAATAAAGGACAAAAATGCCCTTGACTGTGGTAAGGTCATATCCTTTGTTGAGATTAACATGGCCATTTCATATCCTTATTTGAAATAAGATTCACTTTAGACCCTTATTTAGAAAAAAAAAAATGAAGGTACTTTATGCATTTATTTGACACAAAGTCCACTCCATACCCTTATTTGAAAAAATGAAAGCACTTTGAGCCCTTATTTGGAAAAGATGAGGGTACTTCAAGCATTTACTTGACACAAAGTCCACTCCATGCCCTTATTTGAAAAAATGAAGACACTTGAGCTCTTATTTGGAAAAAATGAGGGTACTTTAGGCACTTATTTGACACAAAATCCGCTCCATGCCCTTATTTGAAAAAATGAAAGCACTTCGAGCTCTTTTTTGGAATTTTCCCTATACCATACAAATATCTTGATAGAATATATCAGGATAAGGACACCAGGAGTGTCTTAACTTTCATACTGTTCTCACTTGAACGTCATAACTTTTTTTTGGCTTAGTTAAGTGCCACTTCTGGCAAAAAAAGATCACTTGAGTGCCATTGGCCATTTAGCAGCCGGAATCCGACGTGGACACTAGTCGTCCTACGTGGCTTCGCCAAAACTGACGTGGATAATATTTTAATATTTTTTGATTTTTTGATTTTGACTTTTATTTTATTTTATTTTATTTTCTTTTTCCTTTTTTTTGAAATTTTTTTTTAATGCCAGCAAGGGTCACGAACAACCCTCGCAAGGCCTTGCCCAAATTAGGGGAGGGCCACCTTGCCCTCAGCGCGAAAGCCCTAGGCGAGGCCGTCGCGGCCTCACCAGCGGCGGGCAAAGCCGTGAAGGCCATTGCTAGATCTGGGCGGCCGTAAGCAAGTGTCACCAAATCTGGCAAGAGCCTTCACTGCTACGGGTGTCGCCTCGCCCATTGCCGGTGAGGCACCAATGTCTTTGGGCTTCTGGGTGTGAGCCAAGATGAGGTCGACGGGGGGCCGCCAGAGGGCGGCGAGGTAGGAAAGGGTGCAAAGGAAGGAGGTGACGATGAGGTAGAAGAGGGTGGACTTGTTGGTCTTGGTGGCAACATAAGTTAGAGGGTTTGGGCAGGAGCCGGTCTTGGCCATTGTTGCCAAATAAGAAGAACAAGAACTAAGAGAAGAAGAAGAAGAAGATGAAGATGAAGAAACTCGTGGTGATGTTGCAGGAACCAAGCGCTAGAGGGAGGCAGTCGACGACCATCCTCAACCTACTGAGGGGAGAGAAAATGGAGGGCTTCATCTGGAGGAGGAGGAAGAGGAGCCTGAAGGAGTGAGGCCGTCTCGCCCGCAGTCAACGAGGCTGCGATGGCCTCACCCATGGTCGGCGAGGCCGCGATGGCCTCGCCGCGAGCTTTCGCAACCTCGCCAGATCTAGCGAGTCTTCGCCGCCTCGCCCGCGGCCGGCGAGGCCGCGATGGCCTCGCCAAGGGCCTTCGTGGCCATACCGGCTGATGGCGAGGCAGCCCTCGTCCAATTTGGCCAAGGGTGAGGCCTCTGGCAAGGGTCGCGCCAACCTTGAAAAAAAAAACAAAAATAAGAAAGAAAAAAATAAAAAGAAAAGAAAAAAATTCCATAAAATTCAATAAAATAACATTTAAAAAATCCACAGTGGATGGAAAATTAATTAAA
Source organism: Syzygium grande (assembly GCA_024733475.1). Lineage (NCBI taxonomy): Eukaryota > Viridiplantae > Streptophyta > Magnoliopsida > Myrtales > Myrtaceae > Syzygium > Syzygium grande. Next base: position 5,867,638 of record JAMXDD010000003.1, read on the forward strand.
AAAGCCATGTAGGACAATTTTTCGGAAGTGACACTCAAGTGATCTTTTTTTGTTAGAAATGGCACTTAAGTAAGCGAAAAAAAAAATTATGGTACTCAAGTGAATGCCGTACAAAAGTTATGACACCCCAATGTCTTTATCTCGAATATATCCGAAATTGAGACTAGAGGTGAGAGATTTCAGGTTTTGTATAAATTTCACCCGGAACATATCCATTGAAACATTTTCCTCATTTTTTGAACCTTAAAACCTACCATGCATACCTTAAAACTAGACAAGTGACCAACCATGCTTGCCCCTAATTGAGACCCATAAAAATATGCGGCAGACTACTTACATCTGGGCTAATTGATTGATTTCATTGATTACATATAATGCACGTGATTAAGATTTATAGTTACGATTCAAGTTTGAAGTTGATAACTGTGTCTCTCGTCTGTATTTTGAATCAACACTATATCAGATAGGCAACACGTCAGAAGCGTGCTGATGCAAAGAAGCCTCTGAAAGATCTCTTGAAGAGCGGGTCCTCTAGATTTTCATTCCAGTGAAAACCCCTCGCTGTATCATTTCCCGAAGCGTGGAACAATCAAGATCTCTCATTACTTGTCTACCACATCCTTTGACATTATTGTACTTGTTCCCTGCTAGTGCTCCATTTTACTTCATATGGCTATCTTCTACCAAAACTCTTCTCATGAAATCACTTTCGAGCGGCCATCCTTACACAACTGTAGATACAATGTAGATCTTTCTGATTGTCTGGTCCTTTGAGCATCTCTATTTATTGCTATGCACATATGCACAGGACAAGGGCCCCGCCTGGATTTTTGATGAGACAGAAAATCAGTAAGATATTCATGGTAATAGAGGTAGATCAAAGCCATCTTCTCGGCATGCTGGGAAAAGCCACCAAAAGAAAATGAAGCATGAGCTTGTTTCCCCCTTCATCTAAGTGATATTTCATTAGTTATTGCTGACGTCAAGTAAGGTACTTTTGTGGGTTCCTCTAACTACATGAAGGAAGGAAAGCACACAGCTTTTGAATTTGTGCGAGCACACGGCTGGTTATATACCCACTTCCTAGGCTTATCAGACATTGATACTATTGATATGTTTCTTTATATGCTACCAAATAGCAAGAATGTTGAATTCGTTATCTACCCCCTGAAAAAAGAAAAGAAAAGGAAAAGAACGGTTGCAGGGTTAGCTTGTACCCAATTTTTATGACTTAAATGGGTTAAGTTCGCTTTTGGTCCCATAAGATGAGAATATTAAAGAACAATGAATATAAATTAAGTGAAGGGTGGAAACTCGTGAAGTTGTACCAACATGTCTTCTCAAAGGAAAGAATAAAGTAGTGAACTCTGCATTGAATTCAGAAACTCTTTCAGGACACCATTGGTTAGTGTTCCCTCTTGGCAAGTTCCTCTTTGATTATAGAATATATTGTTTCATTTTGACTCATTATCCTCAATTTATTCTGATTCAATATGGATAAAAAGTGATGGAGATAAAGCAATTGAAGTTAATATTGTTATCAAGTAGTAATAATGAAGGCTTTGAACCCCCATCTGAATGCCGAATAGTTGATTCTTTGCAAGTTTTTACCTTTACAGGAAAGTTTAGGAGGGAGAGCTTCTGTGAGGACCTAGATGATCATCCTGAGACAAGTATTTCAAGCAACATTCGGGAATAGGTGGTACACTTGGTCTTTCAATTCAAGGCACTCCTTTGCCTTCGAAAATGCATCATCTGGTTATCAGTGGGGAGAGGATTTCGATCGTGGAAACCACAGGACAAGAGAATGGGAAACGGCAAGCGAAACGGAGTCTGATGACGAGTCAATTAGAATAGGAGCTGTGTCTGATAGAAAAATGCTGGGTTTGCCTACAACAGGTCCATCGAAGATAGAAGATGTGAAAAACGCATAAGCATGTATTGCTTTCCTTGTTTCTTTCTTTTCTGTATGTTAGGTGAAGTTGTCACATTGGCCTATTCTAATTGTTGAATTGCCATTTTATGTGCAGATTTCAACAATCAGCCCTGAAATGGCATCCCGATAAGCATCAAGGCCCTTCGCAGCACAGTTAAGTCTATGAAACCTGTGTCTGTGGTCTTTTTCTTCCCAAGCTCCTCTTGAATGTTGACAATTTTAAAGCATCCATGAGATAGTCTAGAGAAAATGTATGTAGCTACCTCTAATGACCTGTTGATCTATTTCTAAAGCCCCAACAAAGAAACAGAACAGAAAAAACAATCTCGTCTCCGATACCTTTTCTTTGAAGCGATCGTGACAAAGCTGTGTTCACCAGTTCATTGATCAACTTACAGATGTCAAAATCTCTTTTCTGCGTTCTTATGACTATTCGCCATTCATGTTCCCGCAGTCAATAGCCAAGAGAAGTTCAAGTTATGTGTCGATGCATACAAGTCGCTGTGCAGTGCTCTTTCAGCGGCTTAAACTGTAAGCTTTGGTCCGGACAGGTTCAGCTCTTTGCAACTTTTCTTTCCAAGAGAAGGTTTAGTGATATTGTGACATAATTTATTCATTTCTACCGATCATCCTTACAAAGTTCATATCAGATGGTCCTAAACTTTTCCCGGTGCTAAATTTTTTTTCCTGATTGTTTGAATTGCTTATCAGAAGATTTTTATATTGCAACTTGAGGTTTTTTCTCCCATTGTAACCAGTAATATAATCAGCTGTTCAATGGCCAAAGGTCATTATAATAAGCATTGCTCTGTAGTTGGCATCCTGTGATTTTAAGAGATTATTAGAAAAGATGAATGCTACTTCATTTTCCAAATTTCAAGCATCCTAATACCCAATAAGAACAATTCTGCCATTTCTTGGTTTATTGCATGTGCTTTATTTTGTGCAAGCTTTAGAACATTCCCACGATGAATGCGAAAATGATTACAGGTTTTGGTGGATGCAGTTGAATCCATTTGTCGATTTTGTGGGCTTCATATCTAAATCTTGTTGACCTCATCTGATTGAATGGTGAACATGTATCCAGATGCGTGCTGACTGCAAACCAAATGCACACACTTTTTAATTGGGGCTTTTATGATCCGTCAAGCGATCGATCCTCCAGTCATTACCTGTTGTAACCGCATCTATGAGTCGTAACTCTCAGATAAATTGTCGAAACATGTGAAAACTTAAGGAGTTAATTATCAAGAGGTAAAATTTAGTCTTATTTAATCTAACAGTTATCAATCTCCTGAGCAATGGTTTATTCGTAACTGCGGAAACCACCCTCTCCAGCTGCCGAAACCTTGCATTAGTAATCATCATAAAGATGTCATCTTTAAAGTCCATTCTTTTCCAGCATTACTCTTTTCAAGCAGTCCAAGCACGTCTCACTGAATTGGGCATTGTTGCTCCTAGCTAGTCAATTTCCTTTCTCACGCAAGCACTTTGCTTGCCAGAATATCGTTCGCCCATGGATCCCGCCCCCTTAAGAACCGTTCCGAACATCAGCCGGACCACCGAAGGGTGAGCGGTTGAAATCTGGACATTAATCCGCCATTCGAAAATGTTTTAGAGCACCAAAAAAGTGGAATCACTCTCATTTTTTTAATCAAATGAGCTGGCAATGCAGAGTCATTATTTTTGTTAAGAATAAGGTTAATCAGAGCAATCAAAGCACATGTGAAATAATCAAATTCGATGTTTTCAATCCGATATTTTGATAATTAGATCATTTTTTTTTATATTTAACAAGCTTAGCAAGTAGATGGTGGAACATTATGAACTCATAGTCAAAAAGGAACTGAGGGAGTTATATTAAAACCAGGACAGAGAGAATCAGACTGTGATTTCCCAGGAGAGGTTTAGCCAAAGCAGAGGTGTCGCTTTGGGTAGCTTTGAAGGCTCCTTTCTTGGGGCGATAGACGTCATGCCCATCATTGTACATGGCAATGAATGCATTCAAAGTTCTGCACAATGCACGCTCCACGAGAGAGAGAGAGAGAGAGAGAGAGATTCCTCAACGATGAAGACTCGCTGAATCTTTTCCCATTTCCATATTTCTTTCGAAGTACTTTCTTGAATCGATTTTGATTGCAGCTTTAACTTCTTCCCAGATCAAACCCAGGAAATCAATCCTCTAGATAAATGAATGAAAAGAGAAGAACAAATGCCTGCCAATTACCCACCAAAAAAAGCAGAGTAACTTTTCCTAGAAACAGAGGATGACAACAGAGAAAGAGACCATGAAGCCGTAGACCAAGATCAAGAACCCGAAATGCAGTGCCCAGTTCCGCTTGAACTTGCCCAGGTAGCTCTCGGGCGGCTCCTGGTACTGGATCTCGAAGTCCCCGTCGTCGAACACCACCTCGTGGTGGTGGTGGTGGCCGTGGCCGCCGCCGCCGCCATCGGTGTTGCCCATCGCCAGGGTCATCCTCATCTTGAGGTCCCGGAGCCGCTCGGTGGCGAGGCCGAGGGTGAGCTTGTGGCAGCGGCGCTGGTACTTGAAGCCGTTCACGGTGCGGAGGGTCTGGGCGACGGAGACATAGAAGACGAGGTGGGCGAGGGAGAGGAGGGAGATTGGGGCCCAGCAGTGGCGGCACTGGAGGCGGGAGGAGGGCTGGGAGAGGGCGCCGAAGAGGAGGGCGAGGAAGATGAAGAAGAGGAGGAAGAGTCGGTGGAGCTCCTTCTTCTGCTGGTCGATGGCGCGCTTCTTCTCCAGGGTCTTCTCGAAGTGGAGCTGGATTATGGTGTTCAGCGCCTGGAGGGCCGTCTCCTTCGCTTGCTGCTGCTGCTGCTGCTGCAGGTGATGGTGGTGGTGGTGGTGGTGGTGGCTGCTCTCGTAGTCCGCCATTGCCGCCGTCTGCAACGGTGGTGCGCGCACGCAGAGAGAGAGATGTGATGAGGTTTCTCTGGTCAATGGGAGAGCAGACAAGAGAAGGAGGCTCGAATCTCCAGGTGTGAGGAGAGGGAGGGTGAAATCAAACGGTAATATAGTGGCAGGTGACTGTGACTGGAGCGATGACTTCGTGTCGGAACCTTCCCACGTCCCTTTCTCACTTTCATGAGGACACGGCATGTTAGGAGTCATCAGTTCCAAGTTGGGACCAGTTCCACTCTATAACCAGCGATTGGATCAGTCGGTCGGGGTCAGGTTCCTAAGTTGGATTGATCCGATTTAGGGTGTTGGTAATTTCCTTTGGGTGGTTTGATTTCCACACCTGTAATAAGGAACTTGACCGATTATTTTCGGTTCCAAAAATTTGGAGCTCCTACGAGAACTGGCCGGTCCAATCCCCATGATAGCCTTGATAGATAGATCTCTTGGACGATCTTAGGGGTTAATGTTGTACAAAAACATCATTGACAATCAACCTTTGAATAAAAACCGGTTGACCAAGAACTCATTAAATTGATGAATTTCCATCGCTGGAGTATAGTATACATGATGCATTGTTGTATCTTGAGGATGTCTTATATTTGAGGGGTACTTCTAAGTTCCACCTTATGATCACAATTCATTATAATTATATCGTTTTTTTAGGCCAAAAAAAAATAATGTTATGACATGCAAAAAAAATGTAGAATTTCTATTGATTCGATATCTTTTTTTGATCCAATGAATTGCCAAGCAACCCTTCGAGAAAATTTTTTTCCGGAGGGTTACAAATGCACTATTCATCTCATTAAATTTAATCTCGATTGTTCATGTTTACGAGCATTGGAAGATATACGAGGAGAACTTATCTTTTTTGAATATTTGTGCGCCAATTTTCCCTTTTTGAATGAATGACAAATCATCGCCCCTCGCCTTTCTCATCAGAGTTGGAATACAATACCCATCATGATGAAGCTGGATATGAAGTGATGGTCGGCGTGTGACGGAGCAACGGTGCCTCGACTGGGGTCGCGTGACCCCGATGACTCCTCGCCACGGCCGCACAACTCTTGTATGGTACAATTGTGTAAGGTTGTCCAACAACCATGAAGGGCGAAAATGTGGAATGCTTTGAAGCTTCTTGTTTTTTATACGAAAAACTGGTAGGTAATTTCATCAATAATTACTTATAATAATCTAGTAAAGCTGTTTTACAATGACAACTTCGTATATTAAATGTCAAAACACTAATCACTTTGGCAGCTATCACTTTAACTCAAGTTCCTTCTGTCAATGTAAAGTCGAAGAATTCATACACACATCCGAAGTGATTATTCCCAATCCACACTCTACATAAATCCCTTTCTCGTCGTGCCCCGTCAACCTACCATCCCCATTTTGGTCTAGTCTCTTTTCATGACCTCATGCACGAGGAAAGTTCCCAATGATCTCATTAACTGTTAGATCCAAACTTGTCGATGTCGATCGTTAGATCGTGGGTTCTCATAATCGCCCAATCTAGACCTTACCAACGATGACCGTCGGATTCGAGCGTGACAATTTCACCTCGGTCTTGCCCTTTTTTCACATGGCTCTCTTGAATTCGTGCGTTTTCTTTTGTCTTTTTTTTATCTTCCTGCTGTTGTCCTAAGATTCCGCACATTTTTGGTGCAATTTTCCGAAATCAGGAAAAAAAAATTATAAATTTCGTAAAAGATAATCGCCAGTCCACCCAAATCGAATCGCATCTTTCTTTCCTCTCCTTTCTTTCTCCTCTCGTGCGTGGTGCAAAGAGGAGAAAGAGGGAGAGAGAGAACTCATCTCACAGGCTCACAGCAATCGAGGCAAAAGAAGAGAGAAAACCACACGGAGAGAGAGATGGGGATGACGAAGGAGCAAGTTGAATCATCGCTGACTTCAAAGCTGAAACCTTTGCATCTCGTGAGTGTTGTCATTGTCTCCCTTTTCTTGTTTTTCGTTCCTCGCGTGCGCGAATTTCGGTTGTTTCTGACTCAAATTTTGGTTCTGGAGATGACCCAGTTCTTTGTTTTCTTCTGGGTGGGTTTCTTTTTTCTCTGTCCATGCTTCTGCTGCACCGCGTTAGCTGCCAACAACGATGGTGTTGTCCAGGGTTTCTGTCTTGAAACGAATGTAGATTCGAATTTTGTCACCGAGTCTTGCAAGTAAAGTTCCAAGATTAAGGATGCAACTTTGTCTGATGATGTGAGTTTTGATGTTTTTGGGTCGTTGGGAATTTGCAAGTTTTTTTCTGGATGTCGAAGACATTGAATAATTTAGTTTCTTCGGAGCCAAAATTGGTAACTGTAATTCAGTCAGGGATGGGTTTTGTGTGCGTTTTCTGTGGGGGGAAAGGGGCGATAAAGGCGCAATTTTTACTCGATTCAGATGGTTGAGTGCAAGGAAAATGAAGGAATGAGCTGCAATGAGTATTGATTCCATTGGTCTGAAGGCACCGTGAGGATCAGGTTTCAGGGCTAGAACAAAAAGTATGGCAAGTAACTTGTGGCATGGACCGAGTGAAATTTAGTTTCGTGATAGCACCCAGAAATTCTTTTCCTAATGAAAGAGAACCCTTTTTGTTGGCCTGCGGGTGAGCAAATGAATAAAGAGATGAACTTTTGGGAAGGGTATGCTCTAATATTGGAATGTCGACTTGCCGAATGATAAGAGTTGCCAAGTGATATGACATCTATTCAGAATGCTAATCAGACTAGCCGTGGACGTATATCATTTGGTGAGGATCTATTACGTGACAATCGACGGTGGTTAGTAGAATTGCATTTGAAATAGGTAATGATAAAATGTTGCCACTTTGGTGGATTTAGTGATGTCTCTTACAGAAATATCATGCTTGACTTGCTACTCATTTATAGAAAATTTGCTCAAAGGTGCTGGGAACTTGATATGTTGATTAAGATTGTCCCTATTAGAATGCGGAGAAATTATTCGCTCTAGCTCTATTTAGAAGCTTCCTCACACGGATTGAAGTGATCTAAATTGTCCCTCTCATACTTCCTCACAGTGTTACTTGTATATCATCTCATTTCTTTCTTCTAATGTGACCTCCTTCTTTTATTTAATTGCCTTCTCATAATGGAGATGCAAGATTTACATATTGTTCTTTTCCAACTGCGCGGGAGGTTGATGTAATTCTGTTAACATGGATTGTGTTTTGTGTTTCAAATATCATGGGATGTTTGCATCATTATTTCTTAGGTCTTTTGGGTTTAAGATATTTATGTAGTTTGGACTACCTCATCACCGAGATACATTGAGGTGCTCTGGGAGCATGACATTCTTTTCACATGAGCCACTCGTTGTGTGCTAAGTTCATGAAAGTTTCTCATCACCAGAACATTGCCACGATGTAACTCCATCTAGTCCAAAATACCACTTACTTTTTTTTTTATTTCCTTTCAAATCAAAATATCATGACTCAGTTTTTAGATTTACTTAAGAGGCATAATCAGACCTGCTTTGAGAACTAACAATCATAGAGTACTTAGAAGGTTTATGAACATTGACGTCTTGTAGTTTGATCTCATTAGCTCACTGTGCTTATACATTTGTAACTTTATTTTCTTCAGCTTTAGGACTTACTGGAATTTCCCTCCTTGCAGGAAGTAACTGACACATCTGGAGGGTAATCATTCTCTCAAAAACAAGTTATTTGTTGATAATTTGATCCAGGTTCTTGTCTTCTGCAAACCTTTCCTTTGCTTTCCTCCTGAATGCTTTTCAATGCTGTTATCAGGTGCGGTGCTAGTTTTGTGGTAGAGATTGTGTCCGAGCAATTCGAAGGGAAGAGATTGCTGGAGAGGCACCGCCTGGTGAATGCTGCGCTTCAGGAGGAGATGAAACAGATCCATGCCCTTTCTATCAAGAAAGCCATCACGCTGGAGCAGTGGAAGCAACAGCAGGAATCTGCGGAACCCAAGGCCAAAGCTTAAAATTTGCTTTGAAATGGTTCGAGGGTGCACTTGTGGTATGAAATGAATCCCGAGTTATCATGTGATTGAATAATGATACTTATCTACCTATGATTAAATACTCCGTTAGATTTTGGGTCTTGAATGTTTGAGCTTCACATCTCGACTGCTGACCAACCGCAACCACAAAGTCATGACCTCTCTCTCTCTCTCTCTCTCTCTCTCTGAACTTATATGGTGTTAATAGCTGATATAACGACTGATTAACTGAGAGATCCTCAATGTTTTTTGGTTGAATTTGACGAAAGGATCAGAGCGCTGCGATGTCAAAGCCACAAAAGGATCAATGCTGCGTTTGATCATGGCCCCATCTAGTGGTTTGAGTTCTGGTTTGGCCTCAATCAACAGTTGTATCTTAGGTTTAAGTGCTTTGCACTCATTCAGTTGCTTCGGCTTGTGCCTATGTACGTGAGTGAACCCTGCTGCCCATACGTTCGTAGCATGCCTTCCCGACTTAGACGAGCGAAGTGTTTGAAATCCAAACAATTTGAACAAAATCAGTTGAAAGATTCATCACGGTGACTCTTCAAGAATAGAATAGCAAGGGAACTGCTAATGAATAGAATCTGTGGAGCCCAGCGCATCAGTAACCAGAGAAAAAATTGATACTTGGGCGTGGCAAACCGTCTTGACTTCTCTCTGGTGGAAAACATAGTAGAACTTAAATAGGGAAAATTAATAAAACAGTCATAAACATATTGCAATTGTGCCAATTCAGTCATAAATATTTTATATTTATATATATTCAGTCCATCCAGTCAATTTTGACCGGCCGGCACTGACGTGGACGCTAGCCAGCCAGCCAACGTTAACATGGCAATTTTTAAATATCATTTTTAATTTTTTTTCAAAATTTTTTTTTATATTTTTCCTCTCTTTTTTTTTTCCTTTCCTTCTTCCCCTTAGCTAGTCCGGTTAGGAGAAGGCTCGTCGGCAAGGGCGGAGCTCACCATGGCTGGGCAAGCTCAACCTCGCCCACAGCCATGGTGAGGCGCAACCTCGCCAGATCTGGGCGAGGTTAAGCTCGCCAAGCCATGGCGAGCTCTGCCTCGCCGCCGTTGGCCGAGCTCGACCTCGCCCAAATCTGGCGAAGTCAAGCCTCGCCATGGCTGTGGGCGAGGTAGAGCTCACCCAGCCATGGCGAGCTCCACACTCGCCCTTGCTGAGCGAGCTTGACCTCGCCCTCACCAGTGTCGGCGAGGACGAGCCTCCCCAGTGGCCCGTGAGGTCGGCCTTTGGTCAGTCCGACCACCAGCCAAGGGAAGAAGGAAAGGTCAAAAAAAAAAAAGAGAAAGGGAAAAAAATATAAATATAAAAAAATTTCAAAAAAAAAATAAAAATACTATTTAAAAATTACCGCGTCAGCATTGGCTAGCCGACCGACATCCATGTCAACACCAGCCGGTCAAAATTAATTGGATGAACTGAATTAGCACAAATGCAAAAGATTTAGGACTGCATTGACACAAAAAAAGATTTAGGACTAAATTAACACAATTGCAATAGGTTTATAACTATCTTGATAATTTTCCAACTTAAATAAGTAAAACATAACGGCGTAACTTCTTAGCGTGTTTCTTCATTTTGGGCTTGCATCAGCTGAGGGTGCTCACTGCACATCTATGTGAAAATCTTTAACAACGAACATGGGGATACTCCTTCCAAGAAATTTCACACCCTAGATTATTTCCAAGTTTTTTTCAACTGAAATCTTAAGAAATGCAGAAAACAAAAACAAGAACCATGGCCAAGTGATGGCACTCAATTTTATTCACTAGAATAAACATGCAGAATAAAAAATTTTCTTTACAATAACGAAGGTTGAACCCAACTACAAAGAATTCCGGAAAAATGTAAATGAATACAGAGAACAACAAGAGCAATTGGGAATTGAGCTTCTGATGATATTCATGTCTCCTCTTCTGATCTTTCCAGTATGAAGACGTTGCCTTTATCATCCCTTCCTATTCTCATGGTGTCATCAACATATCTGTGGCGCTTCAGTCAAGGAACAAAAGCCTCCTTGAGCTCAGAGTTTACTATATCAAGCAAATATATTCTATACAAAAAAACTCATCTCAAAAGGATACGTAATCTCAAGCCACCCCTCAGGATTGAAGATGCGTAGGAGGACATCGTAGTTTTGTCGAAATACATTCATCAACTGTTGTTAATCAAATAAAGATCGCATAAAAAAAATCAGATTTCCACTGTAGAATAGCTGGCAAAATGTCTAGAAAAGAGACATTTAGATTCAAAAATGTTTCATGGTTCTGGTTTCCTACACTGGGAGAAAAAAGAGGGGCGGATATTGACAAACCTGATCAGGAGTGATAGTTGATTTATCATAACTAATGTCAACTCTCTGTAAAAGTAAAAATTGTCTAACTATCTCAGAATGATAGATTAGCAGCAAATCATGAAGCAAAGGACAAAATAACTAGAGAAGTGACAGAGGTTTAACTGATTCAGATGCGACCCTGAAGAATGCATCAATCGTCAACTGCCCATTCAACATGTTCAAGCCCCTTGCGTTGAACTTGATCACGTTGACTGCTTTGCCCTCCAATTTCGGATCACCAAATGTCGAAACTTAGTGAAAGCAAACAAAATCACCAAAACATCATGAACTAATTGTGAGGTATTACTTTACTGCTAGTGAAATGAAAATGGACATTGAGCAACATTCCTCAATGAAGAATAGACTATCTGAAGTTCCATCAAAAGACCATACCTCAATATTTTTTATTTTTCACAGTACAGTCAATTTGCTTCTACTTTAAAGTAATCCAAGCTACAGGGATTGTGCAAAAAGCTGATTTTTCCGATTTCATTCAGTCTAAGAAAGCCGAATCATTTTGTTTCCCTTCTGGAGTTAGATTTTAGCAGCAATTGCTTCCATGAAGTGCCATGACCAACTTTATTTCATTAGTTTTCAAGAGCTCCTCTTGTATGAATTAGTTATTGATGGTATTTCCTTTCACTGATCACGGGAAAAGAATTTCTACAAGGAGATAGCTTAAGCTTCATATACATTGACTTCTGTCATTTCTACGCAAACTAGTTCAAAAGGGAAAAACACTATAAGTTTGCTATGTCAGTGTAGTATTGATAGTCTCTTTACCTGAGCAACAGATATAATCTGAAGAAAGTCTCCCAAATTTATGAAATCTCGCAGTCCTAGCTTTGTTCTCTTCGAACCGAGAATAGTAATCGTACTGTATACAAGCTTCCAGCATCCACCCACCTTGAAATTGCAGACAAAGGGCTAGTGCCATAAATACTTGAGGAAATAAGCTGCGCAAAAACTAAGATAAATTACCTCAAAAGGCTTTACCTTGTCTAAATTCGCTGTTGGATTTGGAGTTGGATTTTGAGACTCAAGCTGCCTAACAAGACCTTCAATCTCAGACCTCTTTGCAGATGGTACACCAAAAATCCCTCTATTTAATCCTATATTTTCGTAGGTCAACAGAGTAATTTTAAGTGCAAACATTATAAGTGAAGCAGAATAGCATAAACCGGACAAAATGCCAGTGGGCTCGTACCATTGAGAGCCTGGTAAAGGCAAGCTTTGATTTGGTCTACTGTACTGTACTCTGTTGCATAGTCCAACTCATTGGCTACACCCTCATTGTCCCCAACTAGGCCAGAACTTCCTTTTGCAACTTTGGCCACGTAAGTGGGTTGTAACCACCTATATTCAGGATTTGCTCCATTTCTTGTGCTACACATTGTGAAAATTGGGTCGGTTCAAGTCAATTACCATCATGTCAATCCAGCAAGCACTTCAAACTCCAAGCACTAGTTCAGCATAACCAGTATAATTGCAGACGTGGTTCAATTCTATCTCGTATCCGTACACAAGAAATTTCGACTTATTATCCCATGATGCCGGTGCATAAAACAAGCGAGCATTTGCAGACATGAACTTGATTTCTGAAGAGTGATTCAAACTCCATTAGAACCAATAACTATTCAGTGAGCCTGTCTCCCTGACTAGCTTTTGATTGGCTTGAGACACTAACCCTCAGATGAAGACACCAGCTCAAATATTTTGCCAGTAAAAATATGCACATTTGGGAGAGAGCATAAATATCATAACCATACATTAGAGCATCTCTTTGTACTAAAGGTAAAGAAGCAAAACATGCCCCTTAACAATAGAAGTAGGACATATAGCAAAGCGGAAAACCACAAAGGCTCGGTATCAAAATCCTGACCGAAAAAATTTGAGATCCTCACACGGTGCACAGTTTCAAAATTCATAAGGTTCAACTTTTTAATCATCAAATCGTACTTACTTCAACAACTATAATTTGCGAACTACTTCCTTTCTCTCAAAACTTGCTCCACCTTAACCAGCGTGCTTTCCATTTTGCATTCATCTCCACAAAATTTCGTTTGATAACTTACGATCAGCACCCATCAACCTAAAAGCTCCCAAAGAAATAAGGAAAAGAACTGCCGGAAACAGAAACAACACCACCAAGCAAATATTTTCCTTAAATACCTTCCTAGTGACCCTGTATTAAAAGAGCCGGGATACTCAATTTCTAGACTTGCCCTTGCGACCCTCCAAAATGACATGCTAAATACTTTTATGCGCCTACAAACCATATATTGCATTAAGGAGCATATATTGTCGCAATTATCACCTCCTCCCAAGTCTTTCTAGTTCTTCTACAATATCTTTGAGCCAAATTCTCCAGAACAGAGGGCAAAATAGTTCAAAAGATAGTATTTGGCAGATGTAAATGAGCTAATGACACTTTCCAACTAGAATTCACACATCATAAACCTTGTTCAGCCATACTACATCTGGGGTGTATAGATTAATTATTCTAGGACATCCTAAACAACATATGAGTGCTCCTGCAGCTTTTGCCTTGCTGGCGACTGCTCTCAAGACAGTTTCAGTATACCCCACATTCATCAATGATGCAGCCCGCAGAAATCAAACAAGTCGATTTTTGTAGAATCTGAACTTTTTTTTTACTAAGATTTGTGGTGAAGATGGACTCAAATCTGTCTGATTCATTTCATTAACGCATCAATTTCTTTTAGTGCTCTTCCAAGAAGATGTATTTTTCAATTCTAAATTTCGGTCTTCTATCTTCTCTTGATTCCAGCGAGAGATATTTAGGAACCATTTAGAAAAACGACAGAGAAACCACCAGTGAATCTCCAACATAAGCAGCATGGACGAGGTGGAGAGACACATATAGTGTCGAAAGAATTAGCTTGAGCACAGATTTGATTAGATGATACATGCAACGATGCCTGACTCTCCACAAAATACTTGCAGTCAAACATCGATATGTGCACAAAATGAGCGTAGCTAAGATGCGCATGCTTCATTGGGCGGGCATTCAGGAAAAGATATGATGATGTTAATAGAAAAAGCGGCGTTGCCCCAATTTAGTATGCACATCCAGCGAATGGATGCTCCAATCCAAGTATGCAACTCTAGGATGGATACACGTATTGAAACTTGAAAGGAGTAGGGAAGAACTAAGAGGAAGTAGAAGAAAGCAGAGCAATGACGAAAAAGTAACCCGCTTAATGGGGTAACACCTTGTCGTTGCTATGTGGGTCGATGCATGCTCTTTACGTATTCCAACTCAAGGCAGGCAAACGCAAACTAGATAACACACCATGAACTAACACCAGCATCTAATAAACTAAGATAGGATGAGCAAATAACCGACAAAAGCAACGCATACAACACAAAATAAGCGCTTCTTACCCAAGCAAGGGACTGCTGAGAACACCTTCGCCAACCTGTGCTCCTGAAGCACCGTAAAAACACAAAGGAGATCCATCCAGCATTAAACCAAACCCATTCAAGGAAGCACCCATTTTCAAATCAACAAGCAAGGAACGAGATGGGGATGAGATGGAAACAGGAAAAACAAGAAAAGGAGGTGCTTTTCACCCGCGGAAGCGACGTGGGTGCGAGAGAGAGGGACCGAACTTGCGGCGGCGAAAGGCCTCGACTTTGAGCTGCCCGACGCAGAGTTCTTGATGGCGAACCCACCCAGTCCAAGACCCACGACTTCTGCAGCCATCTCTCTCTTTAGAACACGCTTCAGGAGAGGGAGAGAAGAGCCGGGTATCTCATGGGGCATGGGGCTATGGTGGCTTTTTGCGTTTGTGGTCGAAACCGGCTCACTCTTAAGTCTCGTCTCCATCTTCTTTCCTTCTTCTTTCATGGACTTTTGCTCTGCTTTAAATTGTAAAGTTCCATGTACACTTCAAATTTTTCCACGATTCACTTTCTTTTCTTGTTTTCCTATTTTCTCTCCTTCTTTTTGGGGGGTCAATGTTTTCTTTTTTCTCTCTTGAAAAGAAGTAAAAGTAAAGAAAAAATTTAATAAACATAAGAAAAGTTGGGAGTGCAATGACATTTCAGGACAAAAAAAATTGTGAAGGTCTTTTGGGATTGAAAGTTTTATCCTCCCAAATTTTAGGATTTGGTGATGCAACTGATAAATTGACCACGTAACTTGAAACACCTACCAATTGAAAAATGCAACTGCCATGTTATACTTGCAACATAAAATTTAAAGTGTATTTATTTCACAAAAATAAATAATTTGAAAAACATTTTTCAAAAATAATTTGAATTACTTAAAAAAATGAATGGAGAACAAATATTTTCATCTTCCGCAAAAATGTTCACATAGATTGTTATTAATAATTAAAACATTTTTTATCAACTAATTATTTTTTTTGGTCAAAATCAACTAATTATTTAAAGAAATATAAACAACCATTTTTAGGAACAAATCATTTATTTTTTGTGAAATAATCGGAGCTCTACTCCCGATTAACCATTGATTTCCGGAGGAAAAAATTCGCACTATCGGGTGAAAACACAGGTGACAACTACTCCGAGACTCTTCAAAAGAATGAACAGAAACATGCAGAGAGAAATTACAGTCCTCAAAAGAGGAAGCAGATGAAGATGAGTAGAACCCGAGTTCCAGCATTTTTTTCCTTCATCCATCTGCGTACAATCACCAAAAGAAGAAATATCTAGAAAGCTTAGCCTGCAAATTTATTAAACAAAAACTGAGGACGCTTTGAATCGCCATCAATTCGTTCGTTCAACCATCATGACAGAGTAGCCACAGCCTCGTTTTCCTCGGTTAAGAACGGAATGGGTTTTGTCGGGGCAGGCAACCGGCCTATGCTATCGACCTTGTCCATCTGTTTCGGAGGAGGCCTGGCTGGTTTCGGCAGCAACCTGCCTTTCTTCTCAAACCACTCTGGCTTAACCAATGCCCGCAAGCCCAACTTGTTGTAGTACACTCTTCTTACAGAACCGCCGGCAGCTTCTACTGCTGCTTTCGCCCGTACAGTAACCCTTGTCACCTGGGAACTCAATAAAAATTGTCAGTTTTCTTTCACGAGCATGAAGCATGCCCTATGAGCATTCAATTATTCAAAGTGTCGCATGAAGCATGCGCTATGAGCTTTTGATTATTCAAAGTGTCAAAACGATTGGCATTATCATACTAAGGAAACATCAGTTAGCATGTTGCTTTTGGCCTGTGGACCCACAAATAAATTGCAGTAGAACAACCCTTGAGAAAAGGCGAGCTTGAGATTACTCTTTGGCAACATAACATATGGGCTATGCACTTAAATGTACATGGTAATCAAGTACATGTTGCTAAATTAAGCACTTAACAAGAAAGATAATTTAACCATATAAATACCACAAATATACAAGAGGAAATAAACATAGTCAACATCAATTAGAAAATAAGTTCGTCCAAGAAAGGTGACTCGCACCAGCACAACAAAGTCAATCGAGAACCTTGAGAAGCAGGTAAACAAATGTCAGACGAAGAAAGAACTTATATTTGTCACCTATGAAAAAGGAATTCAAATAACCAAAAAATCATGATGAGTTTACTTAAGCGAATTTTTAAAACTAAAAGCTTTTCAAGCCAATGATAAGGCATCCTTTACCTATCCTAAATCAGAGATCACGAGTCACAAGGCCTTCTATCACCCAGGAATTATTTAATTGGCCAAGGAACTTGTCTTGGAGAAGTTAAAGAAATCTGAAGAGGCCCTGGCAGTTGCCCTCATTGTTAGAGAAGGTAAATAAGCTGAATTCTTCCTTTAAATTGCCTGGAGGATCCGTTTCTTAAGGTGCATATTAGGTGAAAGAAATCCCACATAGGGGATGTGTTGTAATGTGACGTAGTTAAGATATCA
Organism: Syzygium grande; assembly: GCA_024733475.1. Classification (NCBI taxonomy): domain Eukaryota; kingdom Viridiplantae; phylum Streptophyta; class Magnoliopsida; order Myrtales; family Myrtaceae; genus Syzygium; species Syzygium grande. Next base: position 5,884,739 of record JAMXDD010000003.1, read on the forward strand.
TTGTTAGCTCATAACTCATTAGGTTAAGCTTTTGAGTGAAGGTCCAACTAGATATATTGACAGACTCGGAATTGGGCTCTCGCTTGATGATCTCCCCCTATAAAGGTCAGGCCCCTACTACATCAACCAACAAAAGGTATCGATGTCTGGTATATATCTCAAGAGAGGGAAATCTCGGACATGACTCCCTAATCGAGGTGGTGAATGGTGTCCCCGGCTTCTTGCTAAGCTAGGCTAGGCCAAGCCAATTGAGGCGGAGTATGAAGGGTAGATTTTGTGCTCACGAATATCTTTCCAAAATGGTCTGGGCCAAAGTGGAGATTCTCAAATGATGATAATGTTGGTGTGGAAGGATACCTAGATTAACAGGGAGCAGGCCTAACGCGAGAGGCGCCCACACGTGAGGGGGGAAGTTTGTTAAGGTGCACGTGTAAGCGTGTTAGGCAAAAGAAGCGCCACATTGGGGATATAGTATACTTAATATATCCTAACTAGCCCATTGACTCAAGTTTTTGGATGAACAAATGGATCTAACTATACATGTCGACTGGCTCTAAGTCGGGCATCCCATGCGAACACAAAAGAACAAACTGATACCACTCATGCTTTTTGAATATGTGGAGGAGGAGAAACCACAGGACCTCGACTTAAAATTTATTTTTTATTTTCTTCAAGGACAATGAAGACCTACTTTGTTGCTGAATTAATTCCTTATACCTCACGAACTCTTAGCACAGTAAAAATGAATTGTATTCAATCTAAGAGTCATCGTTTTCCCCTAGTATGACTCATTTCCCAAGGTTCGACACCTTAAGTTCACTTCCAGAAGAGTTTGTGACCCCATTAGTACATTTCATTGCATCTAACAAAAAGGAACCGAAAGTAAATGAGGACATTTTCCTTGATTGCATAGCACAAAAACCAGGGTCAGTAAGAAAGCAAGAGTTTTAGAAACATAGTTACCTCCAGGTGAATTGGCCACTGTATTTGCTCAGCACCTCGTCCCATCAATCTAACTCCATCCTTAATCTGCTTCCCTATAGCCCCTACATCCTATCACAAGAACAATAGTAACCAATTTGAAGCGATGCTCATAGTATACATGGCTGAAATTCAAGTATATGTAATGGCAATACCTTGAGAGTTTTCATCGTAATTAACTCAGAGGAATCAATTTTCCCAGCATTTATGAGCTTTGCAATTTTTCCCAATCCAACAGGCTGCCATAGCAGGTAGGAGTAAACAACCAAGCAAAGAGGGCAGGGAGTCAGGAAACAAAATATAAGTGCTACTTAGATAAGGCTGAAAATAGATATAGCTGTCTGAAGCAAAATCAGTCAAAAATAGCGCAGATAAAGCATTCTCAATTGGTCTCATCATCTAGCACAATCACAACAGTAGAAAGTAAAAGAGATGGCTATAATATTCGATCTAGTAATATCTGTAAACTGTAATCTAGGGGAAAAAATCATTAGAAGGATCAACTAAATCAATATTTCTTTGCCAACAGACATTATTTGAGCAACATCTACCCAGCTTTTGCTGTCCCAGACCAACAGTGACAACCCAATGGTCAAGCTAACACCTTGTGCTCACTACCTCTGAGAGCACTACTACTACCACTAACAGTGAGCTGTCCCAGAAAAATGCTAGCAATTCATATGGATATTGTCGGATTAAACTTCTGCCCAATCATATGGTGCGACATTCAAATGCACAACATCCAAAAGCAGAAGCAGCGCACTCCACAATCGTCACAACGATTTCCACTCTCAAAATGTCAGCGCCATCACCCACAACCCACAAGCAACTCGCGCGGATGATCAGACCCACGACACGGGAATGACCACATCTCCAATCGCTCCACGAGAGCAAGGCAGAAGGCAATGGAATCGACCCACGAAGCACGCACCTGGAAAGTGAGGCTGAAGGGGTTCTTGAACCCGCGCTTCGGCACGCGGCGGCGGAGCGGGGTCTGCCCGCCCTCGAAGCCGAACTTCATGGTCCCCCTCGCCTTCTGCCCCTTGTGGCCCCTCCCCGCGGTCTTCCCCAGCCCGGACCCGATCCCGCGCCCCTTCCGCTTCTTCTGCTTCTTGGGCTGCTTGTCCCTCAGGTCGTTCAAGCTCAGCAAGCTATAGGCCCTGACGCCGCCGCGGATGCCGCCGCCGCCGCCGCCGCATTGCCCGGGGCCGACGAGCGCAGGGATCGGGAGCAGGTGAAAATGCCGCGGGGGAGGAAGCCGGAGCGGCGGCGGCGGCGGCGGCGGAGGTCTTGAGGGGAGGGAGGAGGGTCTGGAGAGGGAAGAGGAGAGCAGAGAAGAGAGCCTTCTGCGGATCATCGCTGCTGCTTCTTGCTTCTTCTTCTTCTTCTTCTCTCTGTCATGGAGTTCAAGAAATGGTGAGGGGCTTTTGAGAGTGGCCATCGTTAGGGTTTTGGCAAGTCAAAAATGTTAAAAAAAAAATTTCTTCTTCTTCTTCTTCTTCTTTTTTTGTTTTGGTGAAATAATTATACAAGGTAAACAAAAAAATATATCCTAATTTTTCCCCATTTCGGCACCAATAGATTGATTTTTTTTTTTTCATCGATGCCCGGAATTTGTACCGATAGCCCCAAAGGATCTTTCCGTCCATATGGCCGGCGGCAAATATTGAATTTGGGAAATGTGCATCCCCGAACTTGTGTGTTCCATTATTTTGTCGATTTCGTTTACATGTTGTTCTTTATGAATGTCGCAGCATCATATTTATTTTTCAAGGACATTATGCTCGGAAGTCTAAACAAAGTTGTTTTTGGGTTGGGTGTATCTATGTTTCGGAGGGGAATTGTTCAAGATTTTTTATGAGATTATTTTGTGTTCCGGGTTGTGCATATATTCGCCACATAACTCATTCTTCACGTTTTTCTTTCTTTGTTGAATTTATTTTTTAAAATTTGTTAGCATTTTTTTTAATTTTTGCACAATAATGGGTTTTGATAATTAAGTCAATTGTAGTCTTGTTCATCGCATGTTAATCCATTAAAGAATCGGGTATTCAAAAACGTCGGTTTTAATTTTGTAGTTACAAGACATGTCCACACAAAAACGTATTCAATTATGTCCATTTATTTATTACATCTTCGTACAAAAAGGTATTCAAATATGTCTATTTCTTTATTCACTAAAGCAAGTCTTAATCATGATATTTATAGAATAAAGAAAAAGAAAAAGTAGACTTGGGCTAATCAAAAAAACACAAATTTTATCAAATAATGGTTCGAACTTTTTTTTTGTTTTAATAAAAGGTACGTACTTTTACTCGAATCCTAAATCTGATCCTTGTAACGTGAAATTTTTAAATTATGTGAAAGTTTATGATTTTACGTGAGACAAAAAAAAATTTGGGCTAATTTTTATTTTTAAAAAAAAAAGCATTTTTTTGGTGCCAAAAGATTTGTTTGGTAGTTAATGAATTTTTTGATGAATCTTGTTAGGGTTTCCGTCCTACTCATTTCCGCAACGTCAAGGTTCCCTCCTCCTCCAACGAAGAACGAACTTCAGACAGAGAGAGAGAGAGTTTGAGCAATGGCGACAGTAAACTATGCGGTGAGGTGCTTCGTCACGAACCCATCTACGAAGAACCCATCAAAGTCCAGGCCTTTCGTCGTCAGGTGTTCAGTTCCCCTCTCCTCTTCTCACGACGCCTTCACTGGTATCCACTACGATCCCTTTTTTCTTGATTAACCTTATCTGGGTGATTCTTGTGGGTGGTGGTTGTTCTTTGAATTGTTCGTCTTCCAAGGTGTTTCGGATTGCCCACAACGTGTTTGTTTATATGCCTGCGCCGTTCAAACGCGTTGGTGTAATATATGATATGACCGTTTTTCTCTTTTGAGCCCCAGCTGTTCAAGAAAGGCCCTGGAAGCTGGCTGATGCGAGGCTGGTCCTGGCAGATGGTTCTGTTTGGAGGGCCAAGTCGTTTGGGGCTTCCGGAACACAAGTGGGTGAAGTTGTTTTCAACACCTCCTTGACCGGGTACTAAGATGTTTTTAATAAGTTGTTTCCTTGGTCAATTGCAAGTTTTATATGATTTTCCTCACATTTGTTATGTATGGATGATTCCTCTTATACATTTTTCTTTTCTATTTGAAATTCTTGGTATAATACCTTGTTATACGTAATTCCCGGTAAAAATAACGCAGCGATGCTTTATGGCAGCTAAACATCGACATGTGCAAAAAAAATGAGCGCAGTGAAGATGGTAATGCTTCTTTGGATGTGTGAGTATATGAGAAAAAAGTGTGATGGAAGAGGAACTTACTAGAGGCAGAGTAGGTGCCACCTCATTAGATGATTCCTCTTATACATGTTTCTTTTCTATTTGAAATTCTTGGTATAATACGTTGTTATACATAATTCCCGGTAAAAATAACGCAGCAATGCTTTATGGCAGCTAAACATCGACTTGTGCAAAAAAATGAGCACAGTGACGATGATAATGCTTCTTTGGATGTGTAGTCATGGCCACGGTTCAAGAACCGCCGGTTCCGATTCAGAACCGGTGGTTCCGGTTCGTGGCCACGAATGAACCGGAACCGGCGGTTTTGGCCGATTCCGGTTCCGGCCGGTTCTTTATTTAAAAATTAATAAAATAATTATAAAATAAAAATTGCAAGCCTGGTCCTCCGTGGTTCATCGCTCGGGCTTTGCGGCCTTGGCCACGGTGGCGGAGGCGGGTTCAAGGTGGCGAGGAAATGAATGGGAGATGGGGGAGGGGGCGAGGGGAGAAGGAGGGGCCGGAGGGGGACGGGATGGGACGGGATGGGGACCGGGAGGAGGAGGGGGGGTCCTCCTCCGGCCTGGAGGAGGGGAGGAGAAGGGGCGGGGGGCCGCGGCAATTGTGCTATGGGGGGCGGTGGGCGCGGCGGCGAGGGTCAAACTGGGGAGACGGGGGCGAGCGGAGGAGAAAAGTGGAGGAGGAGCAGGTAGCGAGGGGGAAGGAGGAGGGGCCTCTTTGCCGCTTGGGGCCGCGGCCATGGGCGAGGGCTACGGGCGGCGAAGGCGGCGGGGGTTAGATCTGGGAAAACAGGGGCTAGGGGGTGAGCGGAGGAGAAGAAGAAGAAGGAAAAGGAGAAGGAGAAGGAGAAGGAGAAGATGCACTGATGCAGAGCGAGAGCGAGAGAGAGAGAGAAAGAGAGAGAGAGGGGGGGGGAGGGTGGCCTGGCTTGCAGGGGCCTGCAGGCTGCTGCTGCAGCGTGGCCTGCAATGCAGGCTGTGCTGCAGCGAAACCCTACAGCTTCTTCTTCTTTTTTTTTTTTCAAGAACTCGCCAAGAACCGCCGGCCCGGGCCGCCCAAATTTTTCTAGAACCAGAACCGGGCCCAGATGCCACGGACCGGTTCTGGTTCCGAACCGCAGGCCCGGTCAACGGGCCGGGCCCGGGTTTGACCGGGCCAAAACCGGCCCGTGGCCACCACTAGATGTGTGGGTATATGAGAAAAAGTGTGATGGAAGAGGAACTTATTAGAGGGAGAGTAGGTGCCACCTCATTTGAGGATAAGATGAGAGAAGCTTGTCTGAGATGATTTAATTGCATTGAAGTGGAACTATGGCGGTCCAGTGAGGAGACATGTTCAGGATGGATAATAGGTGAAAACGAGCATGGAAATATCTAAAAGCATGTGTAAGAGATGTCAAGGAAAGATTTGGATTGTGCATATTTCAAAAATCTTTATTTGCAGTTGAGCACAATGGTGTAAAAAGATTTACCTAGCCAATAAGTGGGACAACATTTGGTTTGTTGTTGTCGTCATTGTTCGTAAGTAGATCTTATAACATAACTTAATTAGACATGTGCACAAATCGAGATACATGAAAGCTTTGATGGAAGTCCTCTAACTTTTTTGGATTTGGGCGAGTTGGTCCTGTAAGTTTTATTTCTGCAATCAATCCTCTTCATTTACTTGATTTGTGCAATCAAGTACTTTATTTACCCACTGTAACTAATACTATCAAATTAGGATCTTGTTTTACTTGTTTTTCCTGTCTGTTTTGTTGCTCTTTTGGCACCAAATTAGCATTATGTATCATTTTTTGTCACATAAGCAATGTCTCGTGATTAATGAATTAGACAGTTTGGTAGGGTGGTTGACCGAAGGAGTTGATTGCACAAATTGAGAAAGTTAAGAGGACTTGATTGCACAAAATAAAATTTAGAGGACTAAATCGCACAAACCTAGAAAATCAGAGTATTTTATTGAACAAAATAAAAGCTGGATGACGAACAAATGGTGAAACTCAAAGGACTAAATATGTACATCTACCCCAATTCAATAATATAAATTATTTTAAACTGCAAAGATAATGAGAGAGCTTTAGTATCTTCTAGAGAAAAGTCATCATGAAGTTATGTTATCTTTAATTTTACTCTGTAAGTGTGAAAGGAGATCGTTTTGCAAGTGTTCATTGGCGCAATACTGGAGATCTCTTTTCTCTGCTTCAGCATTGACTTTCTGTAATAGCCAGATTAATATAAATAACTAAGATCAAAACTAATTAATCTCTGATATTGATGCTAATTCAAGGAGGCTCTCCTCTTCATATGTCAAAAACAAACTTCATATGTGTCCACTTGGGCTTGGCAAAGTGTCAGAAGTCACTTCTTTGGCTACGTACTTCGTTTTCTAGGCTATGAAAGTTAGTTTCTATTAATCTGGAAGCAGATCAGAGGACATTTAAACAATGAGGGCGACCCTAAGCAGAAATTAGGAGTTAGTTGGAGTGACTCACATTCAAATTAATGTTGATCTAACTTTCATGAGAGAAGGAGAAAAGGATTTGTCTCGTCATATAGGTGTCCAAAGCCCAAGAAATTAATGTTTGTATTCTTTCTCTTGTTGATGACCAGTGTACTAGTGTTTTTTCTCTCTTAAACCAGTTGAGTGGCCATTGTGCATGCTTCTTCTTTACTTCAAAACATAAATTGTCAGCCCACTAAAGTTTAAATTTTCATTATTTAAGGAAACAAAGAAGTGAAAACCTTGCTCAAGTACACAAAAGAAAAAGTCAGACGGATAACGTTGCTCAGAATGAGTATAAACAATTGTCTCTGTAGCAAAATCATTTTGGTTTATCAAGTTGACAATCTCCAAAGGAAACTGAACTAATTAATGGAACTTATGCCAGAGGAAACTCACAATTTGAAGGTGGAATGATGTTTCCTGAATAGTCAGGAGACACTTTTAAAAGCCGAGATAAAAGAGAACCTGATAAAATTTTGGCAAAAAACAATATGACTTACATGTGATCCGTCAAGTTGGATAGCCACCTCACCTTTATGGATTAGTTTTAGGTGATTCTGTTTCAACTTCACTGTTGGCGTGCTTATCATTTCTCAAGCAATTTGTTTGCAGAATGAGTGATTTATAGGAGATGAGAGGACTCTTTGTTGTTGTTTTTGTTCAGATGTTATTTTTTTTTTGCTGTAGTTATTCATCATTTCAAGATGGTAAGATTGCTTTCTAATGGTTGGAGAACACTTTTCTTGATTATACTCTTTTCCTAGTATTTGGAAAGTGTTGTTCAGCAAGCCAACTTGGTTTTTATGTAGTTTCTCGTGCTTATTGCTGGAGATCACATGCATGAGTTAACAGCGTTCTTCAGATTAAGTTTTCCCATTCTGTGTCATCAGACAAGATGGAGATGCTCTTCTCCCCCATTTTGTTTGTGAAGTCCAACATCTGTCATTACTTGAATTTCAGGTATCAAGAAATTCTTACAGACCCAAGTTATGCTGGACAGTTTGTCCTGATGACAAACCCACATATTGGCAATACTGGGGTTAATTTCGGTAAGTGAAGATTTTTCCACGCATTCTTGTTCTGGTGGTAGCTTAAAATCTGAGCCTTTGACTCCTTGTCAGATGATGAAGAATCGAGGCAATGCTTCCTTGCTGGCCTTGTCATTCGAAGTTTAAGTATCAGGCAAGTTTCTCCTCCATTTCCTGTGGTGTTGTGAAAATAAGACTCCAAACTTTACATGATTTAGTTCTCTGCATTGTCCAGCACATCAAATTGGAGATGCACAAAAACATTGGCTGATTATTTGGCAGAAAGGAATATCATGGGAATATGTGAGTCGTAGCTGGCATAAAGCTTTGAAAATTATCAAGATAAATTACCAATAGTCATTTACTTTGTACTAGTTCATCGAACTCATGTTGTTGCCTTTATTTATGTTGCAGATGACGTTGACACACGTGCAATCACCCGCAGATTAAGGCAAGATGGAAGCCTTATTGGTGTATTGAGCACAGAACAATCAAAGACAGATGAGGAACTTTTGGAAATGTCACGTTCATGGGACATCGTTGGTGAGAATTTGGTTAAATGGATAAAAATGGCTTGTGAATTTCGTAAGTTTGAAATACTGAGTTTTATCTTGTCTTTAGGTGTCGATTTGATCAGTGGGGTTACATGTGATGCTCCTTATGAATGGGTTGATAAAACAAACTCAGACTGGGAGTTCAACTCGGGTGGCAGGGGTGGAGATAAACTTCGAGTCCGTACCATATCCAAACTCTTAAACCAGTAATTTTTTCTACAATTTGATTGAAGTTTGAAATGTATCGTTATGTTTCTTAATCACTTGAAGGTCGTTGCGTACGACTTCGGGATCAAGCAGAACATATTGAGGCGGTTAGCATCCTACGGCTGTAAAATTACTGTAGTCCCCTCGACATGGCCAGCATCAGAAACTCTGAAAATGAACCCCAATGGAGTTCTATTCAGCAATGGCCCAGGAGACCCTTCTGCTGTTCCTTATGCTGTTGAAAGTGTCAAAGAAATAATTGGCAAGGTCCCTGTTTTTGGAATTTGCATGGGTCATCAGTTGCTTGGCCAAGCCCTAGGTGGCAAAACATTTAAAATGAAATTTGGTCATCATGGAGGGAATCACCCAGTCCGGAACCTTCGCAATAGCCGAGTGGAGATTAGCTCTCAGGTGTGTGCTTCTCATCAAACTTTGTGATCTTGTTTATGTACTTTGCGATATATGGACATATGTTCCCCAGAGAAGTGGCGAGACTTGTTCATCGATTTGAGGAACATAGATGAAGAAGCGTAGAGAGCAAAAGAGCCCAGCACGTCTGTTGCAGAAAGAGTACTGATTTCTTTTCTTGTATTATCACAGAATCACAACTATGCAGTTGACCCTGCTTCACTGCCAGAGGGTGTGGAAGTGACTCACATAAATCTTAATGATGGGAGCTGTGCTGGCCTGGCCTTTCCTGCATTAAAGCTAATGTCTCTTCAGTACCACCCTGAAGCATCCCCAGGACCACATGATTCTGATACCTGTAAGTGTCTCGCTGATTGTGATACTTTTGCTTTCATGTTTCATGCCAATTGGTCATCTAAATCTTGGCCAAAGCACAGAATAAAATTTGTAACAGTTTTATTAATTTTGTCTGGGGAAAATTATTATACAAATAATGGTCCATGTTCTATAACTATCTCAATAAGGTCTCAATATGGTCGTTAGTAGGAACTATTACTGCTTGTTAATAGAAGTTATCGTTGTCGCCACAGCTTTTGGGGAATTTATACAGCTCATGAAACAAGCCAAACAGGCTGCTTGAGTGATATCATCCTTATCTCACTTTGGGGTGAGGGCATGCATCCAGTGCTGATTGATGAAGATGGTTGGGAATTCTCAGTAAATTTCTGTCCAATTTTTGACAGGATTAGTCACTAGAAATGATCTATCTGCCATTTACTTTTCTTAGCTATTAGACAAAAATGAAGGATTTTTGTAGGAGTCCTCCGGATCCCTCAAGTATCAGGCTAGTCACCATGTGGACGGAGCTATTAAGTAATCCAGTTGTGTCTGCATCTGATCTGAGGTGTCTATATAGCCAGTTGTCTGCTGTACTCACTCTTCATCTAATGTAATGGAATGTGCTGTTCTTCAGTGTTGCATATCTTACTACTTTTTACCAAGCTTTGCATCATTGTCAATTGCATTCCCCTCCCAGACTAACAGAAAGTGCTGCTAGGACCCATTTCCTTCTTTATTTCATTCAAATGTCTGATTCCTCTCTCTCTCTCGACCTCAATCTCTCGACTGGTCTGTCATCATGATGTATGCGTATTTGATTTGATACGACCAGATTTTCTTTGTATAAATGCTAATCGACACTGTAGATGATCATGTGAATGGAAAATACGTGTGTAATGAGTGCAGAATTAAGGCACTTTTAGCTGAGTACGCTCCATTATGCGTTTGATATGAGTCTGCGCTCACTTTATTCATTAAGTCAGAACATACAGAAAAACAGATGTTTACTATCATCAATCGTACCCACAGTGTGTTTCCCATAAACGTACACATATTATATGGGCGAAATCCCGAGTACTTTTGTTTTGAGAATTACTACCAACACTTATGGATGGTTGAAGCCTGAACGAACTGTATTTGCTTCTTTCCTAGCTTTAACTTTGCTTCAAAGATCGTCAATCGAAATAGGGAGGGCACTGCTGCTCATAATTCCAAGTGGGTTCACTGTATGAACATGGTAACTTCGTTCTGACCGGTTGAATTATGCTTAGGGAATACTCAAAAATCTGGGCGGAGTTGGTTCAGCTTTGTTGTCGGAGCAGCCCATTCGTATTTGACACTCCAAGCGAAACAGCAATCATTGAATTACCAAACGTTTATGTTCAGTGCCATGTTACGGTTTTGAGCGATCCCATCAAAACATGTGGTGCAAAGCTCGCTAAGAAGATGGTATTCGCAGGGGAGGGCACAGCCTTATGTTACTCAAATTCTGCAAGCAATCTCGGAGACAAATATTGGTTACTCGGATTATGAAAGGACTTCATGAAACCACAATCTATGGCAGATGAGCAGCTTCCGCTTTGCCCCTGTAACAGAAGGATAGCGCTCGCTAAGGCATCCCCGCATCTCTTTCTTTGCTTTTTTTCTTTAAATGTGAGGATGAGCATTGTTTTATAATAGAACCAGAGAACCGGACCGATGGAAACTGGTCCAATTCCAGGTTCCAAAGTATGCAAGATAAATTTTAGATTCTAAAATTGGGGAATCAATTCTGACAAGCACTTGGATCAAGTCTGTTCTTTTCTTGTTCTTTGTTTTTCACGCAATCCTATGATATTCTATAACGTCCAATGATAAGCGCGTAATCTAAAATCACTATTTTAATATCCATAACTGAGACTTCTATTTTATTAATGTATCATATTCTTAATGTGTCTGAATATGAGTTGTGATCAATTAATTATACCAGCAAATGACAATCAATAGAAGTGATAGTTCATTATAATCATTCAATTAAAAATATAAATAAAACCTGGAAAGACCCTAAAGCCAACTCTAAAATTTGTGACACGTTAGATTCCAAATTTCAAAATATGCAAGTATATTTCAGACTTTAAAAATTTGAAAATTGGTTACAATGGGCAAATTCCAGATGAAACCTGAACCGACCTGAAACCACTCATCAAAGAACGATAACATAAATGATGACAACGAGCGCTAATCGCAAACAATCATCAGGATTTGGGCAGATAATTGCACAGGATAATTTCCTGTGAAAATTAGATCAGATGTCGTCGGCCCTTGATCTTGCTCTCATTTTCTCGATTCTCTCAATTCCAACAGACAATACTCAGCAAAGTACTTCCAGGAGAAAGAAAGATCAACAACCTTCTGCAGAGTAACAGCTGGAGTGTATTTGCAGCATGGCACAGCACGTTTAGGACAAGATAAGTAGGTTGATGGTAGATAAGTAGAAAAGGAAAAGAAAAAAAAAATCTCCAATCAGAAACTTCATAAGAGAGTAACAAACCTCAAACCGAATATAATCCTCATACAATATCGACATTAATATCCAGGGAAAAAAACACCTTAATATACGACCAAAATGAGCAATTAAGAAGATGCACCACAATCCCAATCCCTCTAAATGACATACTAGAGACAAAATCTGACTATGACTGGCAAGAACTTCGATACCAACTTTTGGCTCACTCCATACAGAGAGGACTGTTGCAAAGTTGCTTCTCAAAGATGGGTGATCACAATGAGGAGTCATACTTGAAGCAGCTTAGTACATTGAAACTCCCACCATGCCCTCCTTCACCAACTCCATCGCTACTTCATAAAACTTGAGTTCGCAAGACATGACAGAAAAAGCCAACAAATAGCTCACCAACAAAGACCTTGCTGGGTTTAGAAGCACTTCCTGTGGACGATGGATGGACCAGATTCGTCATACTCACCCTTGGAAATCCACATCTGGCAATTTGGACATAAAGCAAGTGGGTTAGTACCAAGCCAAAAAGCAAACATGATTGTAACCACCACAAAGACCAAATAGCTACGTAGTCTAAAAAACTAAAGCAAAGCAAATTGCAAGAAACAATCTCTACCTGCTGGAAGGTACTGAGAGATGCAAGGATTGACCCTCCAATCCAGACACTATACTTTCTCTCTGGCGGCGCCACCACCTTAATCTTCATGCTGCTTGGAGCAAGAGCAGTAATCTCCTTGCTCATCCTGTCTGCAATACCTGGGAACATAGTAGAACCACCACTGAGCACAATATTTCCATAAAGATCCTTCCTGATATCTACATCACACTTCATTATGGAGTTATAGGTTGTCTCGTGAATGCCGGCAGCTTCCATTCCAATCAACGATGGCTGGAAGAGGACTTCTGGACAGCGGAATCGCTCGGCCCCAATTGTGATTACTTGTCCATCAGGAAGCTCATAGTTCTTCTCGACCGAGGAGCTGCTCTTAGCAGTTTCCAGCTCTTGCTCGTAGTCAAGGGCAACGTATGCAAGCTTTTCCTTCATGTCACGGACAATTTCCCGTTCAGCAGTGGTGGTGAACATGTAACCCCTCTCGGTGAGAATCTTCATTAGTGAGTCAGTAAGATCACGACCAGCGAGATCAAGACGGAGAATGGCATGGGGAAGAGCATAACCTTCATAGATTGGGACAGTGTGGCTCACACCATCACCAGAATCAAGCACAATACCTGTTTCAATGAAAAATATATATATATTTAACAAGGGAAAACTTGCCTTGAAACGGAAAAGGGCAAGATTAGAAATATGAAATTTGAGGAAAACGAAAATATTCCGTACCAGTTGTACGACCACTGGCATACAGAGACAGAACAGCCTGGATGGCAACATACATGGCCGGCACGTTGAAAGTCTCGAACATGATTTGAGTCATCTTCTCTCTGTTTGCCTTCGGATTGAGAGGCGCTTCAGTTAGAAGGACGGGATGCTCTTCCGGTGCAACACGGAGCTCATTGTAGAAGGTGTGATGCCATATTTTCTCCATGTCGTCCCAGTTGCTGACAATACCGTGCTCAATGGGATATTTCAAGGTAAGAATACCTCTTTTAGATTGAGCTTCATCACCAACATAGGCATCCTTCTGACCCATTCCAACCATGACACCAGTGTGCCGGGGCCTACCAACAATACTGGGAAACACTGCCCTAGGTGCATCATCACCGGCAAATCCAGCCTGCAAACAAATGATAAAGAGACCATTTAGCTAGTCATATTTCGAAAACAAGGAAAATCAACTTGCTAAATTTTCCCACATAATGGTAGCAACCAACCTTGACCATTCCAGTCCCATTGTCGCAGACAAGGGGCTGAATATCCTCAGCATCGGCCATTTCCAAAAAGTATTAATCTGCAAGTAGCTACAAAATAAGGAGCTCAATCAAGGCATAAAAGATTACTCGCCACTTCAAATGTGCAAAACAAATACTTCAACATTCCTAGTTATTCTTCTCAATTGCAAGAAGCTGTAATTATAAATTGACTTCTCCGTTTTTTTTTTCCTTTCAACAGATCTAGAAACATAAGTCCAACAATTCAAGCTTCAAGCAATCATTTTCCTTGTCTTGCAGCTTCAAGCTACTGCCATTCCATCTTCACAAATGCAAACAACAACAAGTAACACGAAAACCTTTAGACCTCAAAACCAGCAAGCATTTGAAAAGAAGCATCTCAGGATTTCACTCCATCTAGATCACTGCAAATCATGCAGAGCCTCCATTTCCACAAAATGAAGCAGGCATCCAAGCGTTTGCACTGTTGTGTTTGACAACTTAAATTTGGGACGATGGATTGGGTGTCTACGACATTGCAATATTACCACAAGTGAGGGGATCACGAGAAAGAAGGGACGAACAAGCTAGATTTGCCGCATGCCCACAATTAATTCCAGCAAATTCCATACCACTTTCTGTTAACCATCCCATATCATCAAACGAAAAAGAGAAGCTTTTGACGCGGACCCTGCCTTACGAAAGGAAAGATCAAAGTCCCTGAGCAGAAATTAAAACACAACGCACAGCCAACTGTCAAAAGAGTTGGAAACTACCCAAAAACTCCAGCCAAGGCAAACCCACCACAAGATAAGAAACCCAGAACTAAACCAAATCAGAGAATCAAGCCACACATACAGATCGAGGAACACAGCAACCAGACCCAACCGATCCACGCACTCAAAATCGTGCATGAGACACTCAACAAGCCATTTCCAACGACAGGCAAAGGATCCGTCATCCGCCACGCAGCTGAGCCTCAATTCGCTACAGCAGACGGCCAAAAGCCCACACAGATCGGCAACACAGGCGCACCCCGCACGGAGCTAGAGAACCCAAAACCCGACAAAAAGCCCGCAACTTTCCGGCACCCGGAAGGGACACACACACACAACGCTCCGAACCGCATCGGACCGAAACCGATCTACCCGAGAAACAACGCGAGCCAACGAGGAACGCCGCGTCGAAACCCGAAATTCCAGATCTGGAACCGAATCGAGAAGCGGGGGAAACGCAGCGCGGGGATCGGGGGGGCTTACGCGGGAGCGGGAGACGGAGGCGAACCGAAGCCGACCACCACCCCGATCACGGCGGCCCCGGCTTCCTCTCGGCCGGAGCTAGCGAGCGAGCGAGACGGCGAGCGAGAGAGGAAGAGAGAGAGAGAGATTTGAAATGCAGATGAACTGAGGGGGCAGACAAGGAGGGGGGGGGAGGGCCAAATTTGGGAATTTAAGAGCGGAAGGAATCATTCCCACCACGAGAAATGATAGCGTGACCTGGCTCACCCTCACCCCCACCTCCTCACCAACACACACACACACACACCGCCTTTTCTTTCCTTTTCCCTTTTCTTTTTCCCTTATTTTATTTTGTGAATGCCTTTTTCTCATTGATTAGGTAATAAGGAAAGGAGGAAAAGACTTGGCAAGTTCACATGTATAAGGCACTAATTCCATTGGCCAAAGATCACACACAAGATGGAATGGAACACCGTTTTTCCAAATTGATTGGCGACACCATGATAGGGATGTCGTGCTATTTTCCCATTTTTTTTTCCGGTCCTTAGAATTCCTTCCTCTGACCTGATTAGGAACAGGATCGACTGACCGACCGAGTAAAGGGTTTTGAAAGCGCTTCGAGTGAAGCCCGCTCGATATCTCGCCTCCCCACCCGGATCAATTACAGTATGCGAGATATGATGAATCTCTATTGTATTCGTCACTTTTGTTAATCGAGTTGACTTCTACTTAGATCGAACGCTTCGATTCTTTAAAAACTTGTATATGCTTTCGATGTTAAAATATTACTTGGGAAAACTTAAAATCTCATTAATTTCGCCTTAAAAAATATAAGTAGATGGTCATGCGAATTGAACTTTGATCTTATTGAGTTTTGAAGCTTTGAAATCCAACTATTATAAATCTAAAAAAAATTGTAAATGTAATTTTTTTAAAATTCATTTCAGATTCTTTTACAAATTTTGGATATTAAAATAGTTTTTTTCCGTTTTGGCTGGAAATTGGTATCGGCCCTTTTGTCGATTTTTAAGTGTAACCAATAACGTTACATGAAGGACACTTTTTCATTTCATGTTATGAATTAACAATTCATGCATATCAAATGAAAGTTTAATTACTCGTATTCTCATGTGGTGCACTATAATATGTTTTGTTATGTCAAATTATTGCCAAGGACATAGTAATAAATATTTTTAATAATCGCATAATATATAATTAAGGGAAAAGCTACATAAGAAATAAAAAATGAAAGAGGGAATAACAAGTGGAAGTAGGTGAAGGTGAGATTAGCATTGACAGCTACTCTCTCTTTTATATGGTCGGCAACTCAATCAATATAACCCAAGATTATCTATGAGATGAAGCCTTTTAACACTTCATAGCTATGGCCCATCAATTCTATGTAAACTTATATGGAAAAGGACGATTAAAATGCCCTCCTTTACAATAACCTTCTCTTTCATAGGTAGGATCTAAGCATGTTTCTAAAAAGTTTCGTCTCGGTTCTCGTTTGGATTTCGGGATTACCGGAATGCAAAACTTCGAGAAGGTATTCCCTCTTCCCGGGAAAGAAAAAGATTCAGGGGTAATTGGGGTGTAAAGTGTGTAGGGACTGACATGTTAAAATAATGAACGCACTTGTGGAGCGGGCTCCACAGATAAGAGGCCTAGGAGACCCTCATAGGAATGAAAACTCTTTTCCTTTGATGATGTTATTTATTAACCAAACACTGATGATACAAGGAAAAGCCCCTAATGAAGATGAGATTAGCATTGAAAGCTACTCTCCCGTATACTCGGTCAACAACTCAATCAATATAACCCACTTTCATGTATTTAGAAGATTATCAATGAGATGAAGCCTTTTAACACTCGACAGCTATAGCCTATCAATTCTATAACCCTCTTGGAGAAAAGGGCCATTAAAATACCCTCCTTTACATTTACATTCTCTTTCGTAGGCATGTGTGTGGGGCTAATGGAATTAAACAAATTCTAAATTCTTAAGGTTGATAAAACAAAATTAAGACAAAGATAACGATGTGCACTTTCGTTTATTCATAATCATTAACCGATTCACATTAAAATCGATTATCTTCTATTAGAATAAAAAGACATTTTTCTTTGTAGAAAACGTTAGAATTTCCCACACTTATACGAAGGAGAAAAATTTCAAATAAAGGCCCAAAGTGCTCTTATTTTATCAAAAGAGGGTCCAATGTTTCTAAAGTGACCTACTTACTCTTAAATAAGGGCTTAGCTCACCAATCGTTCATCATCTCCTGTGTCATAGATCTCCGCATACCAAAGCATGGAGGAGTTGAAGATCGGCACTTGTCGTCATGTGAGCCCATACATATTTGAGCTCAAATGAACCGATGAAGTCGCATTGGAGCACAGCCCGAAACATAAGGGTGATGGCGAAGAGCACAAGCAGCAAGATGCTAGAGAGATGGCACGCCAGCCACCTCATTGGCAGCTCTAGGGGATTGCCCGAAGCAAGGCGGCAGTGTTCGGAGCCTGCCATTCGGGATTGCAATTGCAAAAAGTAACAATGCTCGATGAAGGGATTTCACAAGGTTCATCTTTGGACCATCTTTTAATACAATGAGGACAATTCGGATTTTTATTTGAAACTTTTCCTCACGAGGGGATAACAAAATACACCGAAAAATATTTAAAAAAAAAAACCAATTCTTTTGGTCAAGCTTGGAAGAAAAAGAAAAGAGCAAGCACACATTCTTCAGATTTTAAAATTCGAATTAAATTAGTGGTTAATCAAAGGATGAGTCATTTTCTAAAAGTTGTTTTAGTAACTTTGTCCTTTTTTTTTTAAAGTTGTATCAAAATAGCATGAGAAAAATAGACAGAGATATTAAAAAAGAAGAAGGAAAGGAAAAAAAAAAATTGAATTGTTGGATGCACTTGAAACAACTAAATTAAATGAGGAGGAGTCGCATCCACATCAACAAATATATGAGCGCCACCAACGAGGGACAACGCCACGTGGTCCATGAGACCACGAAGCCCCAAGGGTTTTCAAATTTGAGGATTCAAATTGAATATTCGGTGGGATCCCTCGGGGGAGTTATTGAATTCTTTTTAAGATTGTCTTGAATTTTGTGCAATTGGGGGTGTGTGTGTGAGTTTGAAAATTTCAAAACAAGAAATTGAAAAAAAATAAAATAAAAAATTAGTAAGGAAAAAGTGGAGTCCAAGCTATGCTTAAATTATTCTTGGCGGTATGTTTGTCCCTCTATCACATGGAGCAGCATCAGTTTGTTCTATTGCTTGGTCATTTACCTCTGTATCATGATTATGGATAAAAACCCTTTAAGATCAACTTCAAATTAGTTTTAGTGACAAAATAAAACTTCAAATAATGACCTCAAGTAGGAGCGATTTTTCAAATAATGAAATAATGTCATAAAGTGGCTAATTTAGTCTCAAGTAATGTTGTGAGCTTGCTGGCTGGCTTGCACCCATGACTTTTTTATTTTTTTTGCTTTTGCTAAAATTAGATATTAAGGGTGTGCAAAAGAATCGAGAATTGGGAACCGCTTGGAATCGGACTAGACTGGCCCGGAACCAATAGTTCTTGATTCCAACTTTAAAAAACTGCGATGAGTGCCAATCCGATTCTTGTTCCAGGCCACTTGAACCAACCAGTATATATATATATATATTTTAAAAATTTCATGCCGTAATTATATTGTAAAATCTACTCATTTGATTTCATAGGAAGTAACATGCCTGCTCAGAGTCCAATGATTCTGAAAGCTAAGAGGAAAAACTCTTAATAGATGGAGTAATGAAATGTTTTTTTTTTGGAAAATAGCTTCTGATTTGCCTCCCTTGAATATAACTTTGTCTCAATATGTTCCTGTACAATCAGTACTTTTTTGATTAATTCCGCAAAAGTACCCACATAGAAATTAGGTTCATTATGATATTGATTATTGAATGCAATTTTGTATAGGTTTGGAAACCGATTCCATGAACCCACTTGGGATCCAATTCCCGATAGATGCATGAAACCAACAGGCAGTTCTCAATTTCAATTTTTCCAGACCAGTCCTTAATGGGCAATTCCTGATTTCGAGATGGAAATTGTCCACCTAAACCATGCTCACCCCTAATAGGTACATGATCATACACACTTTCCTTGTATGATAGCATCTCTAATGCACATAATTGAAGGACAATTTTCTACAAACCTGCCATGACCCTCACAATACATCTGTAGAATGCAGAAGGAAAGCAGGAAATTTAGTAAGAAATAAGTCCAAGAGAGCATTGATTCATCATCACAAACCTCTTGTGAAACTGGCAATGCATACGAGGGACCTAACATGACCATAGGCATAACAGCAAACTCAAATCGATCAAATTTCCTTCCGTTTTCCAGACGGGCTGATGCACTCTTTTAATTCTCGGTTCTAATGGACAATATAGACAAAGCAAGTTCAAGCGAAAATCACATCAAGAACCTCCACGCAGATGTTGAGTACACATCCGCTCCAAGTCTCGGCCAAAATGCCAGCAATATTTGAAACAAGAGAGGAGATTATAACAGAAAGAAACAGAATTCTACTGAGAAACTTTGATGAGTACCCAACCTCAAACCGCATACAATATTCCTCACACAATATTAACATTACTGTTCCAGGGGAAAAAAACTTATATATCACCAAAATGAGCAAACAAAGTAAGGAAAAACAACACTCCCAGCTCTTAACACATCCTAGAAAGAGACTGGCCGACTAGCAACAACTTCAAAACCGATGTTCTGCTCGCCACATACAGAGAGGACTACAACAACCTTGCTCCTCAGACATGGCAATAACAATCTGAATCATACTTCTCGAAAAGCTATGGTACATAAAAAACCCCCAACATGCTCTCCACCAATTCCATCTCTGTGTAATGAAGCTTGAGTTCGCATGAAACGACAGGAAACTCCAACATAATGACTCACCAAGACTTTGACTTTATTGGATTTAGAAACACTTCCTGTGGACAATTGAAGGACCAGATTCGTCGTACTCGCCCTTGGAAATCCACATCTGAAAATTTAAACATAAAGCAAGTTGGTCATTACTCATTGCCAAGCAAAAAGCCAACATGATTATAAATTAAACGAGGCACCATAGAAGAATGAAGTAAAAAGAACTAGAACAGATAGGAATATTTACCTGCTGGAAGGTACTGAGAGATGCAAGGATCGACCCTCCAATCCAGACACTGTATTTCCTCTCTGGCGGTGCCACCACCTTAATCTTCATGCTGCTTGGAGCGAGAGCAGTAATCTCCTTGCTCATCCTGTCTGCAATACCAGGGAACATTGTGGAACCACCACTAAGAACAATATTGCCATAAAGATCCTTCCTGATATCCACATCACACTTCATGATGGAGTTGTAGGTGGTTTCATGAATTCCAGCAGCTTCCATTCCAATCAATGATGGCTGGAAAAGGACTTCTGGACAACGGAACCTCTCAGCCCCGATTGTGATGACTTGTCCGTCGGGCAGCTCATAGTTTTTCTCGACAGACGAGCTGCTCTTAGCTGTTTCGAGCTCTTGCTCATAGTCAAGGGCAACATATGCCAGCTTTTCCTTCATGTCACGGACAATTTCCCGTTCAGCAGTGGTGGTGAACATGTAACCCCTCTCAGTGAGAATCTTCATCAAGGAATCAGTGAGATCACGACCAGCAAGATCAAGACGGAGAATGGCATGGGGAAGAGCATAACCTTCATAGATTGGGACAGTGTGACTCACACCATCACCAGAATCGAGCACAATACCTGTTCCAATAAAAAAAAAGAATATTTAAAAATGGGAAACTTGACTTCAGTAAATAAAAAAAAAAGGCAGGACTAACTGGCTCAAAATTGAGGAAAAGGGGAAAATTACCCACCAGTTGTACGACCACTGGCATAAAGAGACAGAACAGCCTGAATGGCAACATACATGGCCGGCACATTGAAAGTTTCGAACATGATTTGGGTCATCTTTTCTCTGTTTGCCTTTGGATTAAGAGGCGCTTCAGTTAAAAGGACAGGATGCTCTTCTGGAGCAACACGGAGCTCATTGTAGAAGGTGTGATGCCATATTTTCTCCATGTCGTCCCAGTTGCTGACAATACCATGCTCAATCGGATATTTCAAGGTAAGAATACCTCTTTTAGATTGGGCTTCATCACCAACATAGGCATCCTTCTGACCCATTCCAACCATAACACCAGTGTGCCCGGGGCCTACCGACAATACTGGGGAAGACTGCCCTAGGTGCATCATCACCAGCGAATCCAGCCTGTAAAGATACAACAACAAGCTCGATTTATCTGTCCATATTTCAAGATGCAGGAATATCAACTTAATGTGCTTTTACAGATAATGGCAGTGACCAACCTTCACCATTCCAGTCCCATTGTCGCACAAGGGGCTGAATATCTTCAGCATCAGCCATCTTTAAGAAATATTAACCTGCAAATAGCTACACAAATAATGAGATCAACCAAGTCACAAAAGATTACTTGCCACTCTAAATGAACACGAGCATCTTGACATTTCCAACATGTTTCTTTTGATTGCAAAGATCTGAATTCAAAAGCAATAATTTTTCGGTTTCTTCCAGACACTTTGTAAATTTACGCTTTTACAATGCAAGCATCAAGAATCCGTTTTCCTTTCCGGTCCAAAAGGAGAATTCTTTTTCATTGTCCTGTATCTTCGAGATGACGCCATTCATCTTTACAAATTCAAACAACAGTTCCAAGTAAAATACCATTCTCTAAACCGAAAGAATGGCATCTCTCTACAATCAAACAGATCACTCAATCAAACCACGCACGGATCAAGAAACGTAAAAACGACACCCAGCAGATCAACGCACCCAATCATGCACGAGACAATTAGCCAGGCATATTCAATGGGAAGCAAGATCCGTCGTCAACCATAAAGCTGAGCCTCGATTCACTCAAACAAACTGCTACAGAGCACAGATCGGCAACACCCACGCCCGCAAACAGCAAGAAACAAGCCGAACAATGTCTCGGAATCCAACAGAAACGCAGCAACATTCCCACATCCGATCCGATCTACGGAAAACTCGCCGGCGACCAACGAAAAAACAAAAAACAAGGAGGAGGCCGGACCAAACCACGGTCGCAGGCATCTAGATCTAAGGCCAAACCCCAACAAAGAAAGATGAGAACTTTTAACGCCGGGATCGGGGGCTTCACCTGGATCGGGGAGGGCCCGAGAGACGGAGAAGGACCAAGACCCACCTCCGGAACACGGCGGCGCTCCGGCTTCCCTCTTGGTCCGACGGCCCGACGCGACGGAGAGCTTCAAGAATCGATCGAGATGGAGAGAGAGAGAGAGAGGGGGAGACGTCAAGCGAGCGCGCGTATATATATAGAGGGAGAGAGAGAGAGAGAGGCTCGGAATGAATTCGAAATGCAAATGAAATGAAACGAGAGAGAGAGAGAGAGAGAGAGAGAGAGAGCCGCTGAAATTTGAGGAGAAATGATAAGGTGACCTGGATGACAGCCTTTCCCTCACCCTCACACACTCAGGCATTTGTGCATTCTAAAAAAACCGTTTTTTTTTATTCGACCCAAAAAAAAATTTTTTTTTAAAAAAAAATTTATATTGATTCGGAAAATTCGCGAATTAGTTTTTTTTAAAATTAATTGGAGTTGCAAATCCACAAAAATTAAAGCCTGGCACAAAAAAAAAGTTGGAGATCACGAAAATCAAAAAAATTACTGAGTATGTTCTCAGAATCGAAAAGGGTAATATCGGCCGGAATTATTGAATATTTTATGACCAGAATAAGGTGCTCAATCTAATTTTCGTGGATTTTGTGACTTGCACACGTTTGACTTCGCAAAACATCTAAACCTCGCCTGATATTAGAATATCAAATCTTTCAAGTTAATGCTGTTGGAAATTCGTAAATTAGTTCTTTTTTAAAACTAATTAGAGCTGCTCGATGTTATCTGGTTCAACATCCACCATAATTAAAGCCTGACAGAAAAAAAATGGAGATCAAAATATCATAATATTATGAGTACGTTCTGTGAATCGAAAATGGCAGTATCAGCCAGAATCATCGAATCTATTACAATCCAAAATCAAGAGCAGAATCCGACCAAAAAACAAATCATGAGCAGAATATGATTTTCGTGAATTTTGTGACTTGTGCATATTGACTTCAAAAAACATCTAAAACCTATCTCAGTATTAAAATATCAATTTTTTTAATTAATGCCAATGTAAATTCGGAATTGGTACCTTGTGATACATTTACTTTGATAATTTTGGTTTCGGAAAAAAAAATCCCAAATTGATACTTTCGAAAAAAAAAATTTCCAAATTGGTACTCCTAATCCAAATTAGGATATGATGTGAAGGGGTAGATTTTGGTCAGAGGTACCGGTTTGGGACTTTTCACGTAACAAAACTTAATCAAAGTAAATACATCTTGTAGATACTGGTTTGGAATTTCTCATGAGACAAAAATCAGTTTGGAGTAAATATGCCCTAAGTACCTGTTTGAGATTTTAATGATATTGACCCTAAATATTTCATAATATTCGACACTTAAAACAGGTTTATTTTTCCCTTTTTCCAAAGAGTGAGTTTGATACGAATGACGTTTTTTTTTTCACTTCTAAACGGGCGTGAAATACCCTCTCAAATAACAATCAATTGAAAATGTAATTAATATAAAAGTTCCATGCGCACTTTTGTATGGGGAAAGCCGTGGTCAAATCGACAATAGAAAAATGAATATACAGCGGATTCTCTTCCTTTTAATATAATTAATCGATAATATCGAGATTTTTCCAGGATTATGTTATTATGAAAATGCTGACTTTTCCGACTATGTTTTTGAATCCAACAACGTGGATGCCTTTCTTCATTTAAATCACATGTTTGCTGTGGAGTCAATTTCTACGCTGCGGATTCGTTTGTTTCATAAAAAATATATGATTTGAGAAATATTTTTTGAAAATGATCGTTCGTATCTCTTATAAAAATAAATAAATGAAATTTTATTCATCGTTTACAAAATTATTTAAAGATAAATCATTGCTAATAATGAACATATGTTTTTTTAAATTAGTTATTTCGAGCGATACAATTGATCATTTTTAAGAAAATATTTTTTAAATTATTCATTTTGTGTATGATTTTTGTGAGACTAAATTTAATAACTAAATAGTAATGATTAAGTAAAAATAAAATAAAATAAAACGCACAGTAAAGGGAAAAAGTAGATTCCAAGCTAAGCTAGGGTTTCAATTATTTGGGACGGCAATTTTTGTCTTCTATCGCATGAAGCAAAATCCGGCCGTCGGGCAATTATGCCTTCAACATTATAATGATGATATAGACTAATAATTTTATATGATTATATCGATAAACTAAAGTTTTTTACAAACGTATCTTTCGTACTCGTCAAAAGATTAGTGACGTAAAAATTAACTTAGGTTCAAAGAGGGTCCAAAAATAATACTGTCAGATGGGAAATTTTTTCGGACTCGTTGAATTTGATGTACATATAGTAATTGCGCGGGCTTATATACAGCCTTGAAAGTTCATTTGATCGTCAAGAGCATAGTCTGCCTACTACGGGAAGAAATGTTAAACAACAAGTTATGAATGTAATTTCGATTTTTCAGGTGATTGAAATTCGAATCCCCATGAGACGACAGTAGAAAATCAAATTCGAAATATGAACATAATCATTTATATGAAAAAGTGTTAGAAAAATCCTAAATACAGTCAATTTAGTTATAAACCTTTTAATTTAGTGTCAATTGAGTCATTCGAATAAATTTTGGCCGAATATTACTGACGTGAACGCTGGCAACCTACGTGATACGGCACGGCTGGTGTTGACGTGTAACAAAATTTAATAATATTTTAATTATCTTTTCTATTTCTTTTTTCCTTTCTTCTTCCTTTTGTCGATGACTGGTTGCCAGCCACAAGTGATGGTCAGACAGGCTGGCCTCGCCTGGGTGAGGGTCGTCATCACTGGCCCAAGGCGAGGGCAAGAGCTAGCCTCGCTTAGGCCAAATCAGTCAGGGGAGCCCTTACCAGGGCTAGCCTCACCTAGCGGGCTAGCCCTTGCCTATGGCAGGCAAGGACGACCCTCTCCCAAGCTAGGCCAGCCCACTTGGGCATGGTTGGTGATAGGCCATTGCTTATGCCTTGTGGCCAGTTATCGGTAAAAAGAAGAAGAAATGAAACAAAAGAAAAGAAAGAGAAAAGGAAAAAAAAAACAAAAAATCATAATAAAATTGAAAAAAAAAATCAAAATACTATTAAAATTATCTACGTCAATATCAGTGGTGCCATGTAGATTGACCGGCGTCATCACATAGGTTAACTGGAGTCCACGTCAGCAATGTTCGATCAAAACTAGGCATAAGGATTGAATTGGCACAAAACTAAAAGGTATAAGACTAAATTGACACAATTAAAAAATTTACGACTAATTCCTTTATTTGAGATTACCAGAATGTGAGATTTCGCACCAAAATTGGGTGGCCCCAAAAATAGCACCGATGTAATATGTTTAGGACTTTTTCATCACTTTCCTCGTCATTCAAAAGTATATAACTGAAATTTCCATGCCCGATAGACGAAAAAAGAGAATAAATATTGATGATGAATTGGATACCAACTTCACCATTCTCAGAAAGAACTTAAAATCGAACATCAAGCAAAGGCAAAAGCTGACTTTGTTGTACAAAGGTGGGGCACGTAGGCTAGGACTGCGAGGAGTCAAGTCCTTCACCACCCTGGATATTTCCAAAACTTTATTTTGTCATTTTATTCAGTAAATCATCGACTGAGCTTTGTCAGATTTAATTTTGACGCTGGAAAAATTGTTCATGCTGTCAATTTTTTGCTTTGCTCAATCCAGAATTTTTGCATCCACTTTGTCTGTTCAGGAAAAAAAGCCAATATATATGAATATGAATGTCAACGTTTCACTTATCCAAAGATTTTGGTTGGTTTAGATTTGAGCCTTGCAAAAAAAAAAAGGAGGGGAAAAGGATGAGGAATTTGTAATTTGTGAGGGCATTTTCGCGAGATAGCATTGGGTTAATAAATTCGCGACTAGCGAGAAGACTGAGACTCGGTATAACGATGGTCATATTGTACAGATTCGAATTCAATCTTAAACCTTTCAATTAAACTAATATAATTCTAAATATTTGAGGGAGAATGCAATCGAGTCCTCCTTACCAAGTCTTGTATGAAGTTTCCGACGTGGTGGTTGAAAAATTACCAGCTATCCTATGTGTTACGATACAATCTGCTGTGGACAATTTCAAATGAAACGATGCCGTGTTTGCTTAATTCCTTTTTTTTTCTTAATTACTTCTGGCGTGGTTATATAAATTTAGAGCATTTTGCATGGTTGATTTTCATTTTGCACCTCACATACCGATCACATGCATTTGCTCAAATAGGAGCAAATATTGACTTGTTTTGATACAAATTTGCTGGACTTTAAAAAGTACCAAATAATTTGAAAGGGAAGTACTTAAAAGACTAATCTTTTCGGATGTGAATAGTGGTTAGTGAACCGTTTAATCTC
Organism: Syzygium grande; assembly: GCA_024733475.1. Classification (NCBI taxonomy): domain Eukaryota; kingdom Viridiplantae; phylum Streptophyta; class Magnoliopsida; order Myrtales; family Myrtaceae; genus Syzygium; species Syzygium grande. Next base: position 5,911,246 of record JAMXDD010000003.1, read on the forward strand.
GCAAAGTGCTTAATCTTCACTTCAGAACTTAATCGGGTTATCAACCATGCCCTAATGTTAATTTTCAAATTTGATGTACTAAGGCATGTATCGATCCTATTGAATGTTAAGTATGACCCACTTGTTCAAATACTTACTTAGTCTACCACATTGCACAGTATATAGATTTCATAACTCAGTCTTAATATACAAATGTTCGAAATGTTTGCTGTTTTAGCTAAGTGTACAAATCGAAAATTTTCAAATTTGATGTACTAAGGCATGTATCACTCTTATTGAATGTTAAGTATGACCCACTTGTTCAAATACTTAGTCTATCCCATTGCATAGTATATAGATTTCATAACTCAGTCTTAATATACAAATGTTTGAAATTGAAATGGAGAGAGAGAGAGAGTGGGGGGGCAAGAAATGTGAATGATTGAGCTAATTGTACGAATGAAATGATATGTGAATCATCGAAATGTTTGCTGTTTTAGCTAAGTGTACAAATCGAAATGGAGAGAGAGAGAGAGAGAGAGAGAGAGAGAGAGAGAGAGAGAGAGAGAGAGAGAGAGAGAGAGAGAGAGAGGCAAGAAATGTGAATCATTGAGCTAATTGTACGAATAAAATGATATGAAGGAGAGTTGAAATTATTGCAATAGTGAAAGCAGTTTCAGACTTTCAGTGCACGTCCATTGTCTGGTGTTGCTTCTCATGAACTTCAGAGATGATGGAGCCTCATAAACGAAATATCAAACATAAAACAAAGAATGACTCCATAATCCCAGCATACAAGAGTGAGATCACAGTTAAAGATTAGTTTCTGGTGATAATTTCAAAAATCTACATCTCCCCAATCATCCCAATCTCAAGTTCATCATACATAGCAAGACATTTACCGCGTGTGGGGAAGAAAGACGGAAAACATGAAAGAGAACATACATGTAGTTTGAGCTAGTAAGGCCACAAATTGATCCCGCCTGGCTTCTTTACGAGGATTTGGTTGTATTCAGGCCGAGATGTCTGCGAACGAACAAATCAAGTGCGATCAGTACAGAGCCTAATACTTAGTCCTGATGATCTATGCAAAGTGATGCTCTCCGATATCAGATGACATGCTTTCAGAGGATAACAAGTGTCGCACTGAAATAGCGCAATAAATAACGTTCACTGCTAAACTGCACTGAATTGATTCATATTGGAACTAAAACTGATTCAAATAGATGCATCCATTTTCCTCTAATATGTTTACATGGTCAAAAGGATTCCATAGTTGAATAGTAGTCACAAATTGAGTCCGGGACATAAATTGTCTCCATGAATCGTGCGGTTCCGCAACTTCAAAATTACTGAAAGTTCATGGGGAAATGAGACAGTTGGGAAGAAAGGAAGACTTACCAGGTCCTTGAAGATGAGGAAGGCAATGAAGAAGAAAAGGAAGAACAATATCTCAAACTCCGCAACCCGCACAAAATTGAACACAGAAGTCACCATCCGCGTTAGCATTGGCTCTTTATAGCCCCGCCTGCCCGTCCTCCCATTCATCTTAAAATCTGTCAAAAACAACCCTTTGTTTTAAAAATTCAGCAGTTTTGTTTTCTAGTAAATCAGACCAGCAACATCCGCTAGCACAACAATGGCAGCATGTTAGTGTAATGAATATAGATTAAAGCCATATTTCAGTATAACTGTAATGGCTCGGGTAAAATTCCAGATGAAAAAGAAACAGTTTGTTCCCAAGACATACAACTAGTCAACTATACCGTAGAGCTTTGACAGAAGTATTGGCAAGTCTTAATTCGATCTAATTTAAGTAAAGGATCGCAATTAGCAACCCTGTTCATGGTTGGACCGTTAAGAGGCTAAGTGCACAGGAAACAATGGATTGTTCTCACAAGTGTAACATGAAAGTCCCTTCAGAGGTATTTTGAGAGCTCGACTAATATTGGCTCAGATATCAGCTGTACAAGTGAAAGTTCATCGTGCAAAAGACGAATACCAGACACCAACTAAAACAGCCAACGAAGTCATCAACCTTGATCCTGGAATAGACTTGACAAAAGTCGTAAGACCGTAAAGTCAAAATACTGATTACAATTCACCGAAATATAAAAGACTCATTAGATCCCGGGTCCTTGAATCGGGGCATATTAGGGTGAGAACACCACACTTATTTACCCAAATCATTATGCAAGGAGGCTACTACTCAAGCAGATTTTTTCTGCAAAAGATCTTCTGCGCAGGAGTCTTGTTTTCTTACTTTTGGGTCAAGAAAGAGCTTTTGTGAATTTCACACTCAAGCGCACTGTCCTCAAATTCAATGAGTTAAAAGTTGAAATTGTTGCAGTTGATCAAGAATTAGGTTTTCTGGGCCCCAAATGAAAAGCACAATGATGAAGACAACTTCATCTTCCATTGGAACACTAGCAAGTAGCATTATGTAGCAATCAACCAGTTCTTGTTTCCAATTGAAAACAATCTAGTTTTTGTGCTCATCACTCAAATGCATAAGACAATATCACATAGCGGTAAAGAACTACAAGTTACAGAAAGCATCCAAGCCGGGAATACCAAAGCTTCCCGGTAAAACCAGGAAAGCCCAGAATCGCCATCTCAAATCAAGGCTAAAGACAGGACCATCACTCTTTTCTGTACAAGCATCTAATTACCCATTCGATAGCAATTAAAGGGTCGTGATGCACAGCAAATTTACACGAGTTTCAATCTCACGATGCCATAACCAAAACAAGAAGCTGCCCAAGAAATCAAACACCAAATACATAGACCCTAATCTAGCTGGCAACATCAATGAAATTCTACGCATCAACTCCAACAGAGAAATCAAGCAATGCCCAGATCCAATCTCGACCTCACCGAGCCCGATCCAACGTCACCCCCCCGCAAAGAATCTCCAGCAACAAGACCGAACTGGGATACCGCTCGAGCCCAAAGAAATTTCTCCGGAAATGGAAAATGAAGAGAAGAAACATACCCTGAAATTCGGAGACAGAGGAAGAAGAATCAGAAACGACGAAGTGGTCAAAGGTTTACCAAATCAACTTGCGTGTAATGTAACGACGATTCTTGGTCTGGGCGTCAGGATTGAGTTAGTCGGAGAGAGCGAGAATGATAAGTAAAATATTGGGTGGGCCGGTCCCGCCGCATCACCATGGGCCGGCCCACACACGGACATAGACACTTAAGACAGAGAGAGGGAGACTCCTAGTTAGACATGCATGATGCTGCCATATCTACGTTAAGGTGTGAATGCACGAGGGAGGGAGGGCCTCCTGGATGCGCCGGCGGAGGCGGAGGCGGAGGCGGAGACAGAAGTGACATGCTAGAGGCAGTGGATCGAAGCTCGGGATACGACCGGTGGGGGCTCCTGGGAGCGATCGAGGGAGAGAATTTTGAAAAAAGAGAGAGAGAGAGGACTTCGTTCTTTGGAGGAGAAGACCGATGGAGTCTCAACGAAGAAGGAGAAAAAGTGGGTCCCGGACACCACATGTCGATTGTTGAGTGGGCTGGCCCCATGACGACGTGGAGGGCGTGGGCCTACTCAATATTTTCTCGAGAATGATTGTTGTGAGGCCATAATATTGTCAGAAAATTATTTAGGATTAATTTATTTCGCGAAAAATGAAAATTTTAAAATGAGACCAAAAAGAGATTTAAAAAAATGATTTTTAAAAAATGATTAGTTATATCGTATATAATAATTAGTTAATAAAAAATATTTTTATCATAGATGATAATCGCATATGTTTAGTTTATTTGTTTTTTTATTATCTTTTATTTTGTTTTTGATTTTGTAAACGAACACTTGTGCTTGTAATTTATTGTACGACAACACAATAAAACTTATCCTTTTGACTCTACAATGCATCATGGTTATATGGTATCAGAGCCTCCAAAATACTTGAGCGAGTAACAATCCCATCATGGCCGAAAACGTAGCCCGGGTAACTATGGTAGCGAATGATAACCATTCTGTTCCGAAATGAGTTCATGAACCAGAAATAGATTTTTCTATTTCTAGTTCCTAGATGAGTTTCTGAGAAAAAAAACCCGTTTAATAACGACAAAAAATTTCTATTTCTAGAACAGAAACCCGTTTGATAACAGCACAAAATTTCTATTTCCTGAAATAAAAACCTGTTTGATAAACAACATAAATTCTATTTCTAGGAACAGAAATCAATTTTTTTAGAAATGGTATAAAATTAATTAAAAAATCCGAAAAATTCATAAAAATATAAAAAAATTTCAGAAAATCCCAAAAAATTGAAAAATTCCAGAAAAAATCATCAAAATGTCGAGAAAATAAAAAAAAATCAGATTTCGGGAAAATATGAAATTTGTTGAATTTTTTCAAAAAAAATCAAGAATAAAAAATTTCAAAACTTCACAGAATTGCTTAGAATATCTGTAACCACCCACTTTGAGTAAAATTTAAATTTTTTGAGGTACCCAAAAAAATAAAAAATAAAAAAATAAAAAATAAAAAATAAAAAATAAAAAATTTCATAAAATGACTTAGAATACCCGTGGCCATCCTCTTTTTGAGTAAATTTTAATTTTTTTGAGATGCCCAAAAAAAATCTAAAAAAATTAAAAAATTCAAAACTTCACAGAATGGCTTAGAATACCCATGGCCAACCATTTCAAGAGAAATTTACTCGATAGATATATAGAAGGTTTTTAAGCCTAGCAATTCTCAAATAATTACGAAACAAAGTAAATGCAATTAACATGGCAATGTTAAAAAGAGGGAAGAGTTTTTGGGAGATAAGAGGTTTGCCGATGGAGAGAAAAAAGAACAAATCCCTATCCACTTCTTGATTGGAACATGCTTAATATGGCAATATTCGTTCAGCCCTTCTCTCTTGTCAGCTAATTTTTCTCCAATTAGATTGACTGCGGATTAAAGCTTCTCTTGATTAAAGAAATGTTTCTCTTGATTCAATTTAATAAGTTTTTAGCTTATATCCCGTGCATAATGTGGAACCTGTGTGATTAGGTCTGGAAGCCACAAATTAAGTACACGTTTCCAAAGTCACGATACTCGTATCGAATCTGCACTTAGTCGTTTTCACCATTAATGGACAACCCTAAGACTACCTGCTCAGAGTGTACAAAGGCTTTTGCCTGGGAAAGGAAACAGTTCGATGCAAACCCAAAAGCGTCTATCCCTCTATTTCCTTTATTTTCTTTAACTACTCGATACCACAACAAAGCCCTGGCCGTAGAGAATCATAGTTTCGGCAAATTCATTCCAGAATAGCTAAAACTTTTATTGTGATCTAAGGCCCCAAATAGGAGAGATCAAGGGAATTCAACCATATGGAGGAGGTACACAAGCATCTTGAAGCTATTTCAAGCTACAAGAAATATGGCATCTTTGCAGCACATTAGGAACTACAGTTTACATAGTCGGCTTGTGATTCATACAGCAAATTAAAATGCCCAATAGCTCCTATTTTCGAATTTTGCCTTAGACAGTAATAAATGACAACTTTCCCACTTCTTTCCAGTGTACAACATAGGACGACGTCTACCCCTCACCCCTTGCTTGCAGGTGCTCCACACATGCTGCAAAATGAGAGCGCAATTGCTTAAGAAATGTATACAAGATATTAAATCATAAACAAAATGTTTGTGTACTTCAGAGCACGTCCACAAGGAAAATAAGTTGGGAACCAGCACCAAAGAAAACTCGAAAGAAAACTTACATAGTGCAAATTGCAAAGTACTATGTGAAAACAGATATACCCACTCAATTTGGGTGCTTATATCTCATCTTCCTCAAAAATATCTCGCTTCGGGGTAGTCCCCAACCTGAAAAACATATAACAATGAGAAAATTCAAGTTATGGACTATTGCAGTTCACCATGCAAAGGCAACAGAGCCCAACTCTATTTAACAAGGACATTGCCTTTTGGAATTTTCGCAAGCATTTCTATCAATCGCTAAACAAAAAAAAATTCAACACTTGAAAGTTGTTGCATCTCGCATTCTCAGAACATATCTCAAAGTGTGAACAATAAATTTGGAAGAATTATGTTTCAAGAGAGATGCACACACATCCATAGTAAATGATGCGTCACTTTTAGCAATTTTTCCAGGTAAACAATCGGCTCATAATTCGCACATCTAGTAATAGCAGTACTAGTACGTTTAAAGTATTAGACAAAACAACATTATTAAACTATAGTTGTCTCCTCACCTTTACTTTGTTTGGTCTGACCATTGCACCATGAAGTGGAGGACACTTGAAGTAGCGTATCTCTTTTACCCTGCAACATCAAAATGTCCGGTAAGTATGTAAATGCACAAAGACAGACATGAGGAAAAGAACTTACACATGCTAGTACAAGTAGATGGCAACAAGCACGCATGGAATGAGCAGAAAATAACATGTTAGTTTTTAGAATCTTTGTTGTCTTTCGGTTGATTTGGACAGAGCAGAACAAGAGAGCTTTCGTACAAGAGGTGACACTTGCTTTTGTAATTACTGAAAGTTGGTTATAAGTCCTACACTTTTGGTATAGGAAAGTTACTTGTAGATGGAAATGCTAAAATCGACTCTATAGCCGATTCGTCTTGTTACTGAGCTCTTTCTTTATATAAGCTTGCACAACCCCTTGCCTTGCCCCTGCACGCCCCACCCCCCCTCTTCATGCCCTGTATAGTTTGGTTATGGTCCAAAAAGCACCTACTCAGTCTCTTACTTTTTCCACAACCACCGGTGACAATGAAAAAACGACTCAATGGAGCAAAATGAAGCACATAACTATAATTTCATTCAGCAACTTATCAGGAACATACTTCGCAAGCTCAACTCTATCCCTCTCAAACTATCTAATCCACTATTTCCATGAGAAACCTCTGACCGGCATTTCTACAAACAACCCGTAAGTAAACCCAAAGAATTTCAAGAATTCCAATCTCGACACCTCCAAAACACCCACAACAAGAGCAATCTAAAAAGTAAAGATTATCGAGCTCCCCCGCTCATCATAAAAAGTAAAGATTAAGCAATTTCACCAATCCCAACAAAGAGAAGCCGTGGGGACTCAAACTTCACGAACAAATCAATCAAAACAACACAACAACAACAACAAAACACATACACAAACACACGACCGACGGATATCAAGCTCCCCCACTCATCAATCAGCGAAATGAGTTAAATTGAAAACAAAACCGAAGCTCCCAGCGGTACCTCTCTCCGCCCCCACAAAGAAATCCCGATTTGTCGGGCGCCTAAGCCGAAAACCCTAGGAATTCGGCGGCGGACCTAGGGCGGCAACATGGAGACCCATCCCCGCCCCGGCCCGATGCGACCCGCGCACCCTCGGACGCCGGGCCGCAGCCGCGACAAAGCCCCTCATCCTTTGCGGTGTGAATCGACCACGGAAACACGAAAAGGGGGCTCGTGAAGCTACCTGTGAATCGACTTGCCCACGAAAAGAACGAAAGAATCGAAACACGAATGATAGACAAATGCCGAGAGAGAGAGAGAGAGAGGGGGGGGGGGAGGCCGAAAGGCCCGCCCAGTTTGTAAGCCGACCTCGCCGGCCGCCTAGATCTGGGCAACGGCGAGGTCGACCGCCCGCCATGGCGAGGGCGAAGCTGAACCTCCCGATGACGGCGACTTCCAAATCCATAAAAGAGAGAGATGAGAGGAGATCCAGCGCATGATCGGAGCTTACGTGGAGCAGGAGCGAGCGAGCGAGTGGCCTTGGCTTCCTCCTCGATTGAGCGAGCGAACGAGCGGGGCCGGCTTCTCGATGGCGACAGAGACTACAGAGAGAGACGGAGAGTCTTCCGAGATGAGAGACAAAGTGGGTGATTCTGAGTTTTGTTACGCATTTAGAGAGACGGGCAAAGATATCTCGTGGAACGAGTTCCTCAGAAATGGTTCTGAGTTTTGTTCAAGAAATTGAAAACCCAATTTTTTTTGGTTCTCATTTCTGGTTTCAGAACCGGTTTTGGAAGCAAACTTGTCCCGGAAATAGAAAAATGAAATTGTGTTACCAAATGGGTTTATGATCCAAAACTGATTCCGGGAACAAAAAACTAGTTCTGGACTGAACCAGAATGGTTTTCATGCAGTACCTATATTTCCTCCTACCTCCACTAATGCCAAAACCCCACCCTAATCTCCATCAACGCGGCCGCCCAACTCCCTGATAAGCTCTGGCCATCCATCTACACTTCATGGCGAGCCTAGTTCATGTCCATGCTTGTGGGGTATGATCCTTTGGGCAACATCGACGGCACCCTCCCACAACCATTCAACATAGTCGCAGGTACAAACGGGAAAGTTATGATCCCAACCCTGCATACGTTCTTTGGAATCGTCATAACCAGTTTCTCCGCCATGCTATTCTCACATTACTATCTAAAACTGTAATCTGGCTTGTCTCAATTGCTAAAACCTCGCGGGAAGCATGGTGCATGCTCGGAAATGCCAATCATTCTCGTGCTTGGGTGATGAATCTCAAGGAACGGCTACAACTGTCCACTTGTGGCTCGAAATCTATTTCTGAATTTCTCCGTGGCCTCAAATAAATTGCAAATGAGCTCGTACTTATTGACAGTCAAGTGTCAATTAAGGATCTCACTTTGCATGTCCTTAATGATCTCGGATTTGAGTTCCGCGAGAAATCGGCATCTCTTCGCACATGCAACACCCCTCCAACCTTTGAAGAGCTCCATGGCTAATTAGGGTGCGCATGGCAACCATTCTGTGCTCGAAAACTATTTCTACTCAGAAATGATTCTTTTTGATTCTGTATCCGGAAACAATTTCTGAGCATTTGAAGGCGATTGGTTACTATCCAAAATTTCTATTCCTGAAATAGAAAAAGAACAAAAATGCGTTTGGTAACTGTAGAAAATTTCTATTCTAAATTTTTTTGAAGTGCTTTTTAAAACTTGGTATTAATTCTCATGGAGCACTTACCAATTTTATTTTTTTCTTGTAAGTGAAGGAAACATTGTGATATGTATAAACATGATATATAGTTGGTACAAACTCTTCCCTCTATCATTCTTGGCAGTGTATACCGTATTTTGACTTTACCATATTTTTGCTCCTATCGAAGAACCTGGAATTAGAATGGAAACATTACTCCAAATCCAAATATTAGGTGAGTGCTTGTATTGAAGACTTTAAGATGAATTTGATCTAAATCCTTTTCCTTTTTTTGATCATGGAGAAAATTTTTGTGGATGTTTTATTAGTTAAAACTTTAGGTATCACAAAGAAGTGCTGGCAGGAACTTATGTAAGTCCAACTTCCCCCTAAGCAACTACCTAAGCAATCTTGTATAAACAATTTTGACTGGACTAAAATTGCACGTTGAGTTACTAGATTTTTCGTTGATCGACTCATGTCATACCATCAGTAAAGTACATGTCATAAAACAAAAGGAAATGACAAAAGTACATGTAAGGATCCTCTCCCATCATCATGTAGTATTTAAAAATAATATTACTAAAGTCGAAAACACAAATCATGAAATCTCGAGCAGATTGTAATCCCTTGCCATTTTATTTGCAATACTTTTCCCAAGTATGTTTATCTCAGCTGTTTGCTTAAGTGGTGTATCATCCACAACCTCCACTTCTCTAGCTCCAAATGGGTAGTCTGGATTTCCATAATGGGAAAAGTTTTTGTCCATCTTGTCCTCCTCACGAATGTAATTATGGAGAGTACAACATGCAATTACAATAAGTGCTTGCTTTTTTATTGTAAATGGGGGCATGTGTCTCAAAACGGTGAAGCGATTTTTTAACGCCTCAAATGACCTCTCAATGACATTCCTTAGTGAAGAGTGCCTATGGTCAAACAATTCTCTTGCTGTGCTTGGTCGTCTTCCACGCCCCCCTATAATCATTCAAATGATACCGTTCACCTTTAAATGGAGTTAAAAATCCTGGAAGTGATGCATAACCAGAATTTACCACGTAGTATTTGCCTATAACATAGTATATATAAATTTGTTATAATATGCAATCATAATACAATCATAAAGAAAGTTTTTCTTATAGACAAAGCAAATACCTAGTGGTGGTCGAGGAAATTGCAGTCGAGGAGTCTCGAGTGCTGTCGAAAGCACCCGACAATCGTTGGCAGGTCCTTCCCACCCAGAATACATGAAAGTAAACTTCATATCAAATGAACAAACACACAACACATTTTGGGTAGTATTCCCTTTCCTACCTTTATATGGGACCTGCTTAGACATAAATGTGAAAGCATTGATATGGATGCCATCAATAGCACCTACGCAGCCGTGTGCATTTATAAAAATCTAATGTTATACAAGATTATCAACTACATGTATTTGATAATGTAAACTCCAAAAATAAAAATCATACCTTGAAGTATCGTTCATGATTAGGATTCATAAGAATTTCCTGTGGGACAACATCAAAGGACGGTGGTTTGATAACTTCCTTTGAAAGTTTGATAATTGCTTTCAACACTCTATTGAAATAATTACTAATTGTTTGTCCTGAATGTTGGAATCACTCACATAAATTTCTATTGGAGTTATTGTGACAAACCATAGATAAGAATATCTCAACTTGTTCATCTATCCTAATAAGCTGACTATCTTTCAACCAACCTTTTGTCCTCATTAATTTACATAGGTTCAGAAAAACATATCTCTCTATCCTAAAGGCTTCATAGCATCTATCTGAATGTCTATAAACAATCTCCCTTATCCATTCAGGTACTGATAGTTTACTGTCCCTAATAGGTTCTCTCGTATGCATGGACATGTCCTCCGCAATGATGCATGACTGTCTTATCAATATATATACATCATCATCATCCAATAATTGTTCATCTGGATCTACCTGGCAATTTAGACACACTATTTGATCTCCCTTCTATAGTACCTATATTATCACACAAATACAAGAACATCAATATAGATATGTAAAAAAAAAATTCAATCACAACCAATAACATAAGTCATAAAGTGAAAGCAAACCAAATATATAAATAGCACCTAAACAGTTTGGCGTACCTATGGCACCACAAAAGTACAAGAGTCTCGATATCAATATCTCTAAAAACCAAATATCAACTACTAACATAAGTCATACAATCAAATGAAACCTCACACAATCCACAGTTACATTCCCCAACATCTAGTAAAGAGATTCAATAAGTGCATTTTTCCATTCAGCTGGGGTTTTGATGAAAGCCTCCCTCCATGTGGCACTAACATATGCTCGTTCTATAGCTTTGCTATAATGATCTGGTCCCAAGTCGAGCATACTAAGTATGCTATCAATGACGGCGGATATAAAGTAAGGGTCCACAAGTGATTCTGTGACTCGTGAGGTGGCAGAGCCACTCACAGATTGACTTGTCTTAGTTTTGATCAGCTCATGTATAGCTTTGCAAGTGTCAGCAATGCAAGATGAGGTATTCTTTCTTCTCTTCTTGGCATTTGGAGTCCTATCCAAACAGTGCTTCACATGAACTGGATCAGTACTATTGCCGGATGTAAAGACTGTTTCATCAATGTGGTGATCACTCAAGTCCTTTAGATCACCGTTTGCATCGCTAGCACCATTGTCACCTTCCTCTGACACCATCAAATCTTCGGCATTTCTTATGGCATGCTCCCCAGTAGCATATGTACCACCAAATACAATACACAGCTCAGGATACTGGGGAAATCCATCCTTCTTGAATTTTGTCCACTCACTATTATCTTACAATTTTCACAATAATGACATGTCAAAAACATAATGAAACATTTTAAAACTTATATGTACAATGAAATCAAAATAATCGAAAGTTAAAAGATACCTTGATGTGAGATTCCCAAATACTTGGATTGTCGACAACAACAGTTTTATTCACATTATCCCAGCCAAATCTGGATTGCAAAAGAAGCTTCTTAAAACTACCATACTGTTTCCTCAATTTGTTCACCTTTGTTCTTCAACTGAACTAGCATATATTGGTATCCTGACTGTTTAATGATTCAGTCCGTATATTATTCCACCCAACTTTGTTGTAAGTAGAAGATGTGCAATTTCCCTTTTTGACCTCCTCAACCAACAAATTTACAAACATGTTGATTAAAGGCTCAAGCCACTTTGCATTGAATATCTCTTTTTGAGATGCCATGTAACCTTGATAGGTTGAGAATCATATGAGTCATGCATTAAATCAATAACATAGTCATGTAAAAGTATACACGCAACCATTCTCAAGAGAAGTAGCAGCACGAGAAAATAGTACAACACTCATGCTTCAGAAAATACCCATTATTAAAACACTTGGAATATGATGCATGAAGATAGAGGCATATTAGGACCTTATAAAATATAATCATGTTAACTAGTTCACACATAATATCACCAATACATGACCATTGAGATGGATAAATAATGCAATTTCGAGAATTTTTCACCTCCACCGTTGTTACGAAATGGCCATTGCAAAAGCAGTAAAACATGCATTTTGTAGACAACACCATGTCACGTTTGCTTTCTTGTAAATAGGTTTAGACAGTCATGACTAAAAAGTGACAAAATTGCAAAACAAACGGACTTTGGATTCACCCACTCCTTTATGGACTGATTCTTAAGCCCTTGAATTACAGAGTATGGAAAAATGCCAAAGAAACTTTTTGTACAACCCATGTCTTCCTATGATGGAAAGAGATGACAAAAGTTCCAGCATTCTAGTTTTCTTGATCCAATGATGTTATTATCAACATATAACTCACTGTAAAGATAATTCAAGTACAACAAGCTTGCTTACTGACAACTATTGAAAAGTACACCCAAACAACAGTGCAAATTCAATATGCTTGCCTACACACTAGAATGATAATACTCCTAATGGTCTTCTTATGTGCATATTGCACAATATAATGCACTTACAGAACAAATACAGATTGTCCACCTTGAATAACCACAAGAAAGTCTGCCTTTGCAATAACCACAGATGAGGATTTTACCTTTGTGAATCAATAACCACAGATGAGGATTTTACCTTTGTGAATCAACTTGGACAAATAATAGAAAGCAATGGATAGAAGCGTGGAGCTGAATCCAGGCATAACGAACTTCTACTCAAATTGACTAATCACCAATTAGCTTGTTCAATCTGATAAAAAAAAACAGAATAACCATTTAGTAAATGAAAATCACCACCCCAATGCAAAAAGGATCGCCGTTGTGAAAAGCAATAGAAAATTAACACAAGACAATTACCAATGACCAACAACATATTACCATAGTTAGGGCATAAATTTTTGTAAAAATGTGCCGAGGAATAAAAAATTTACCAAACGTATTTCTATTCCCAAACTATTTTTAGGAACAAAAGAACATAAATTTTCACTGTTTGGCACGTTACCAAACATGCCCTTAGTTGCTTATGAAGAATTCCTCAAGCGTGAGGACACCACCACTAATTTCCATGTTGCGACTGCCAATTTTACACGAAGGTCCTCCCATTCCAACAAGTGGTCAAACTCCACCAAGAAGTCACCTCACACCCATCAGCCACAACAACAAATTCCTCACTGGAATCAATCGGCCGATCAACATAGCGGTGTCTCAAATCTAAGAATGCACTCATAGTTGCTATCCGCGCACTTTTCTTGTCTGTCAACTTTATGACCAGCAAAGTCACATGGTTCAAACATGTGGGCAATACTACCAGCACCATGGAAATCCTAAATTCACCATACGACCTCCATAGCTCCCATCAACAAAAATTGGATCCTCGATTCCGGGGCCTCTCATCATGTTTCTCTGATTTGAGCAACCTTTCGCTGTATTCCGAGGACGATGGTCCAAAAAAGTCATTATTGATGATAGTAAAAGTTTGCAAATCGCCTGTGGGATCCATACACCTCCACACCATTTTCCTTTTACACTATCCAATATTCCAATGTTTATTATGTTCATACTATCACCCAAAATCTCATCTCTATTTCTAAATTTTGTAAATCTAACAATGTGCTAATTGAATTTCTTCCTTTTCACCTTTTATCAAGGATTGATGTATGGAAGCAATTCAATGTAGAACCAAATCACAATGATGTTTATTAACTTCCTTTAACAATACTATGACCACCACCTACAACTTTGACCTTTTTTAGGGGTTATTTGGTAACTTGCCAAACAATACTTATTTCTATTCTTTTGTTCTTGGAAATAAAAAAAGAACAGAAATCTGTTTGGTAAATTTTTTGTTTCCGGGTACAGATTTGTTCTCAGAATTAGTTTTGGAATAGAATTAAGAATATGCAAAAAAGTTGCTTCTTGATTTTGGGAACAAAAAAAAAGAATCAAAAGTCACAAGTTGGGTATTGCTCGTGATGAGTCCCGCTACTACTTCTCAGAAGATCTCCGTCGATCATTGTCGCAACTCCCTTCACCGTTGCTGCTCCTTCACTGGCGCTTCCTTCATGACGACGGCTGCTCCTTCACCGACCAAGCTTCTCATTCAAGATGAGTTCTTGCAAACTCGAAACTATGAGAGGGACGCCGTTGCCACCGTCGAGCGAGCGCGGCCCTTGCCAATCTGGGCTTGCTCTCGCTTGAGCGAGCATGGCTCTTGTTGATCTTTTTGTCCTAACTCTCAAAGAAATCTAGTGACCCTACCTATCTAGCCGTAACTCACAGCGTGTATGTATAGGTTGACGTGCTGATCCATTGCGTCGATTTTGGCCCTCCATCTCTTTTGGCTCGACCCTCCTCAGCTCCCCTCCGTGCAATCACTGCATTGCCTTGCCGTCTTTGCTCAACCGTTCGTCTTAGGTAACTTCTCGGATCTCCCTTCAATTGTGGCAGCTCGTTATATGCATTTATGGTTATCGTTTGTATCTTTGCATTCTGCTCGTTTCAATACCTGAGAGCCTTGTGAAGAGTTTTGAGCTTGTTTGGATAATGGAGTTCTTGTGTTGGTTGATTGGTGCGATTGTCGAGCTTTTCTTAGCTGGTCCATTGGTTGGATTTTGGTTCTATAGATTTTGATTTTTCATCGGGCTGTAACCCTCTTGACTAGCTTGGTGACTTGTTGATTTTGATTCCATTTTCTTTAGTGGGTAATTGAATTTGAGCTCTGGTTGGGTTTCTGGTAATGGGTGAATGCCGCATTCTTAAACCTTGAATATTGTATTGCTTCAGCTTAATTCTTACTTGGTGCTTGGATCTCGAGAATGAGAAGTGAAGAATGCATATTTTGGCGATGATGTATCCCTATGCCCTTTTTCTTTTCCTCTTCTTTGTGCCTTTAGCTTTGTTGGAGCATATGCTTCTTTGTTTAGCTCGAATTGTAGCTTGAGATTGTATCTTCTAAATTTTCTCGTTCTGCTGCTTCTCTTGAGAATGGTTGTGTGTATTGCTTGTAAATTTGACATGACTATATTATTGATTTAATGCATAACTCATATGATGCTCAACCGGTCAAGGTTAAATGGCATCTTAGAAAGAGATATTCAATACAAAGTGGACTGAGCCTTTAACCAACCCGCTTGTAAGTTTGTTGGTTGAGAAGGTCAAAAAGGAAAATCGCATCTCTTTTACTTACAACAAAACTGGGTGGAATAACATACAGATTAAATCATTAAACAGACAGGATACCAATATAGCCTACTTCAGTTGAAGAACAAGGTGAACAAATTGAGAAAATAGTATGGCAGTTTTAATAAGCTTCTTTCATAATTCGGATTTGGCTAAGATAATGTGAATAAAATAGTAGTTGTTGAAGATCCAAGTATATGAGAATCTCACATCAAGATTTCTTTTAACTTTTGATTATTTTGATGTCATTGTAGATGTAAGTTTTAAAAGGTTTGATTATATTGCTGACATATTTCATTATTGTGAAAATTGCAGGATAATAGTGAGTGGGAAAAATTCAAGAAGGATGGCTTTCCTTAGTATCCCAAGCTATGCATTGTATTGTATTTGGTGGTACATTTGCTATTGGGGATCATACCACAGGAAATGCCGAAGATTTGACGGTGTCGAAGGAAGGTGACAATGGTGGTGGCAATGCAGACGGTGATCTAGAGGACTTAAGTGATCACTACATTGATGAGAGAGTCTTTACATCTGACAATCTTGCAATTCCTGTTCATGACAAGCACAAAGTGGATAGGACTCCAAATACCAAGAGGAGAAGAAAGAGTACCTCATTTTGCGTTGCTGACACTTGCAAAGCTATGTAAGAACTGATCAAAGCCAAGACAAGTCAATCTGTGAGTGTCCCTACCACCTTACAGGTCACACCACCACCTGTGGACCCTTTCTCCATATCCGCTGTCATTTATGTCCTAGTTAGTATGCCTGAGTTGGGGCAAGATCTTTACAACAAAGCAGTGGAACGAGCATGTGTTAGTGCTGCATGGAGGGAAGCTTTCATCAAATCCTCAGCTGAAAGAAGAAATGGACTTTTTCAATATCTTCAGTAGATGTTAGGAAATGTACTGTGGATTGCGTGGGGTTTCATTTGATTGTATGACTTATGTTAGTACTTGATATTTGGTTTTTAGAGATATTGATGTCGAGACTTTTGTACTTTTGTGGTGCCATGGGTACAATAAACTGTTTGGGATTCATATATTTGGTTTGCTTTCACTTTACGATTTATGCTATTGGATTTTTTTTTGGATATCTATATTGATGTTCTTGTGTTTGTGTGATGATATGGGTAACTATGGAAGGGAGATCAAATAGTGTGTCTAATGGGAGAAAATATTCAGTGGTTAGCAACCACCAGGTGATCCGCCTACATGGTGCGTGTGAGCTTAGTTGGCTCCACTCAATTGGAGCTACGTGGTGCTGAGTTGGACTTGCTATAAAGTGAAAAAGGTTTTCTTTTCTCCGTTCGGTAGAAAATTAAAATCCCTCCTAAAACACACACTCTCTCTCTCCTCTTTTCAATTTTCAAGACTTCTTTACCTGCTCTCGTGGGGAAGAAGACACACACACACATACATACTCTCTCTCTCTCTCTCTCCACCACCTCCGCCTCCGCCTCTCCCAAGAGCCCTACCATTGCTCTAAGCTTAGATCTGCATCCATGAGGGAGAGTTGCGTTTCACTCTAAACTTAGATGTGTGTCTGGCACGTCGCTTCCCCCAGGAGCCTCTCTATCTCAGCTATTGGATCCCGAGCTCTTCCACATTCGTCGAGCTCAGATTTGCGCCCAAGAGGGAGAATCCCGCGTTGCTCCGAGCTCAGATTTGTGCCCAACACGTCGCTTCCCCCAATAGCTCCTCTGTCACAACTGTTGGATCCTGAGCCCCTGCGCCTCTGCCTTCGTCAAGCTTAGATATGCATTTGGCACGTTGCCTCCCCCAAGAGCCCCCCGTCGCAGCTGCTGGATCCCGAGCCCCTCTGCCTCTGAAGCCCCATCGGCATCTACGATGTACAATTCATTGGCTAGCTCCTCTCTCTCTCTCTCTTTTTCTCACACGCCAAAGTCCTGGCGGTTGTCGACATGACGATCGAGCACAAGGTCTCCGCTCGCGTCAGTTTGGGGAAC
The DNA here is from genome assembly GCA_024733475.1 of Syzygium grande. Classification (NCBI taxonomy): domain Eukaryota; kingdom Viridiplantae; phylum Streptophyta; class Magnoliopsida; order Myrtales; family Myrtaceae; genus Syzygium; species Syzygium grande. Next base: position 5,928,783 of record JAMXDD010000003.1, read on the forward strand.
CCTAGTGATGTCTACCTACAGCCGCGCCATCTCTCTCACCCTCGGTAACTTCTGGGCCTCTGTTCGATTATGTCCCTCTCTCAGACTCGGCATCTTCACTAAGTATGAAGATGAGGAGGAGGAAATACCAGATGACATGTGAGAGTTAGTAACGGAAGTGTAATGGATGCATGAGTGTTCGTTATTGCGTTATTACGTGTTTGCCATAGTATCGGGGGGCTATTGGACCGGTAGGGAAAAGAACTTGCCAATTTCATTTTGGAAGGTCCGGGTTCTTGCTGGTTCCAAATGTGTCGTCATTTTTCTCTCATGCTACAAACAACAACATTTCATGTGAATCTATCATATGTTCTTATGCTATATCCATTTTTTTCATCTCTGTGGCATTTAGTGTTTTTTTAACGACTGTTAGCTTCAAAAGATATAGTGGTAATCTCCCTTTATGTAATCGAATTTAAGAAGTTGAATTCTAAGCACATCTAATTTGTTTTAGTGACCCATTTCTTATGGCCACAGAAGCAATTGAGCATTACATGGTCTAAAGTAAATGCAATACGAGGAAGAAACTGCGTTTGCATCCACATGGCTCAAAAAATTGAGGTATTGATTGATGACAGGTTGCAACGTACAATTTTTGACAAAGAATATATCAACATCACCTCCTAAACTACAATTCTAATGATCAATACTCAGTTGTCTTATATTGTCTACATGTAAGAAGAGGACTATGAATAGCGCAACTCTTGCTTGATCCCAAGTCCAGAAACATCGATTTCTTGATGGCAAAATTGTTGGCACGAGGCTTTTCATCTTCAGACGCATGAGACCCAGCTCCGCGAAATCACCTTCCACCGACTACCTCTTGCAATTTTGGCGCACAAAGCCTATGACTTGTTGCCATCTTTGTGTCACGCCCAGAACCCCATCAAGCTCACGACATCTCTCTTCGGTCGAATATTGCGACCTCTCAGGATGTCGCCAACCCATACACACAGAGATAAAGCACTAATGGAAGCAAACATATACCCAGACAATATTTAGACAGGGTTAATATGGAGAATACACACTCATTATCAAGTCGAACCTATAACATTACATACTAATTACAATAAACATATTATACATGCATATCGGGCTTCTAAAGTTTACACCACCAACATCAAAAGGGACCAGTAGTCTGGGTATATATTAACTCCAAAAGGAGGTACTTCAAAAAGGGTTACCCTACCCCTAACTAACCCCTACGTCCTCTAGATAGTGTCCACTCTGAGTCGGTCTTCCCAGAACCTGAATCCGACTCTCCCTAATCCACTTGCTCTTCTGAAGACTTAGAATCCACCTCAATCTCGCTCGGCTCATCATTAGAATCATCTGGAACATCAATCGGCGGCTCTTCCTTCGATTCTTCCTCTGGCTCTTTTTCTGGTTCCTCTTCGGGTTTTTCCTTTAGCTCTTCTTCCGGTTTCTCCTCGGGTTCTTCCTCTAGCTCTTTTTCGGGCTCCTTTCTTCGGGCTCCTCCTCAGGCTTTTCTCTGAAATCCACGTCCATCGGATCAACCTTTGCTTGTGACTCTTCCGGCTTCGGTTCAGGCTCAGCCACCATGGATTTAGGTTCTGCAGGTATAGGCCGAGGACCTGACCGTGCGAAGCTAATGTCGAGGCTAGTCATCTCACCATTAGGAGGAGGTATAGCTGATGGATCCCAATCTCCCACTCCATAAAAAGGACATCAAAACCACGAACCGGACCAAACTGATCAATATCATCCCGGAAGCACCGGCTCTATAACTATGGGCTTGCCAAAGGGATTGTCCTATATCTACCCAGACTCACTGTGGTGTGCTTAATCTAAGCCATATTGTCATCTATAGGGTACTCTACTACTACATCATCGGTGTGCATAGGTATGCCAAAACGTTGAGGCGGTGGCGGTGGAGGATTCATGGTCCAGGTCGGGATTATGAAAATATGAATTTATACAACTATGAGACAAGTCTCAACAAGTCGAAAGCCTAAACCTCACTTAGGCTATCACCTACCTCCAGCCAAGTCCAAACATAATGTCACTCAATAAACACATAACATGTACACAAATGCACTTACTTAGGCTCTTAGTACACACAATTTGCATGTTAGTCTCAAATCCATAAATTCCCACCACGTACACTTTCCAAATTAATTTCATGCCCAAAAGCAAAAGTTGAACATATGGCATTTTCGAACTCCGCATTTCACACTCGTTCATGCCCTACCACACCATTTTCATTAAACTTGCCAACGACTCGCGTAAACTCGCCTCAGGTCTGATCTCATTTTCACTTGCCACATCACACATTTCACTCTCAATCTCTTTCCACAGCATGCGTAAACACGCCTTAGGCTCCACATTCCTATCACAACTCGTATAAACACGCATCAGGCCAGTTCAATTCCCCGCGTAAACACACCTCAGGGATTAAGTGATCACGCGAACATGCCAACATGCCATATTTTATTTATACCCTGCGTAAATACGCCTCAGGACTTTTTAGTGATTACACGCACATCACACGCCTCAAATCTCACACGTTCACATACTCGAACATTAATTAAATACACTCAAATGCACCCAATTCAACCATCTCAATTCAGCCCATGTAATATACATACAACCACCACATAACATTTCATTTTTCATCACAAAAATCATGGCACAACAAGCACGGCACTACACCACGATTTCACACAATTAAGAGCCGAACCAAATTATACACCCTACACACCAAACCGAATTTTGCAGCACTTGAATCAACCATACTCAGCCCTCATTTAGCTTCTAATTACTCACCAAATCACCATAATTTCGTCCATAATAACCCTTGTCCAAAACAGCCCACAAAACTACACTAAATCGTGCTTAAACGAGTCCGTCAATACCCGATATCCTAAATAAGGAATAGGATGTCACTTACTTGGAAATTCCAAGCAAGAACAACCTAGCAAGGGGGCGGCAAGGTGGCAAGGAAGCGGCAGCCACGGCGGTCCGACGGTTGGACACACGGCGGACGGCGAGCGAGCGAGCGAGCGAATGGCGATCCAGCATGGCTCCGGCCAATCACACGGCCAAGGGGGAGAGAGAGATGGTTCGGCCAAGGGGGAAAGGAAAATGAAAGATGATGGTGTAGGTGTGAGAAATGAGGAGAGAAAGTGAAGGAGAGAGAGAAAAAGAGAGAAAAGGATTAAATAGGTGGCACTAATAATTAGTGCATCTAACCCTAAGCCAAAATGACCATCCTACCCTCCTCTCAGCTTTCCATCCGACGGCCACGATTCAAGCTTATTTTAAAATCGATGGCCAAGATCAACTCTCACAAAAAATATCCAAGAGTAAAATGGGAATTAAACAAAAAAGGTGGGGGCAAAATTGTCCAAAAATTGTGGCTTCTAAAATGGGCATGAAATGTCCAATATGCCCTTCCATTTTTATACTTAGCCTTCACAAAGTCCTAGGGGCAAAATGGTAATTTTCCATTCCCGATCAAATTTTCAAGTTCTGACAAAACTAACAAGCTCTTAGGTTGGCCACGACATCGTCCAATCCAATTGTCATGACTTTTGAGAAATTCGGAACCCTAAACTTGGATTCAATTTAGTGGTTAGATCGAACGAACGCGACTTGAGCATATTTCTAACTAACGGGCGGCTCTTGGGCAATATGCGAATTAACTCGTGGTCGACACTAAGTTGATCCACGTTTAAGATCACTCGAATCATGGCAACTTAGGTTGTCATGTGATTGCTAGATTAATCACTAGTTCCGAGAGATGTGATAGTTCAGAATAGGTTTAAGATCGTTCGCAATTCTTCTCATGATCGAGCGGAATCAACTGTGACCCATTCGTATAACATTGGCGAATTGATCCGTGACCATCCTTGGATCAATCTATGTTGGCCCAAAATATCACCTCGACAATCCTTATGGTTGAAAGTTAATCCATGATAGAATTTCTTTGGTCCCGTGAACTTAAATCCCTATTTAACCTTATCCTAAAAGTTAGTATCCCAAGAGTGATCAGCTCTGGGCAAGGTACAACTATAAGTGCGTTAAAGATATCACTCACTTCAAAAATTCCAAGTGGGTCGAAATTCGAAATGTCACACTTTGGGAGATCATATGGATCCAATTCTTGCATTGTTCGCTGCCTCTTGTTTGTTGAGAAGGAATAATAGAGTTATGGCCTGCTATGCATTAGGTTTATGAAACAACAGCTATCTATATTACAAAATCAATTAACTAACCTATTTTGGCTCTTTGATAAAGTTCTTGCATCTTCCTTTTGGTGGCTTGAAACTTCATGTCCACCATAACTTCATCCTAACCCTTGATCCTCTGATTGAAACCAAATGAACAAGTCAATTCTTTTAATTGTAAGGATATTGGGCATATTAAATTTGGATTTTCTACTTATCTCAAACTTCATAGTGGGCTTCACAATGCTCTTGTGCTGGTTCACATTCAGCCTCCAGTTCCTATTAATAATTGGACCGACCTCATTGACTTGTCCCAGTTTATGATGTTTTGGTTCTTGATGGAAGATGTTGTTTTGTGTTTGACTTTGTGGTGATCTACAAAGAGAATTCAAGCACGTAGTAAAGAAAACTCAGCATATGGGGGACTCAAGATAAAGAACAAGAATGTTTGTGCAGTAAATTACTACCAGCAACATCCTTTGTGTCGTGGCAAAAATCTCTCACCAAAGCCTTCCATCCCCTGTAATGAAAAGAATATGAGTATGAAAGCAGGACCAAATTGTACGAGATGAACTTATTTTATAATATAATCCGGACACAATCTGAGTATGAGCAACACGAGGCTCTCCCTCTTGGGCGCAGATCTGAGCTCAGCGAAGGCGAAGGAGGAGGGGCTCAGGATCCAACAGCTGTGATGGAGGGCTCTTGGGGAAGGCGACGTGCCAGATGCAGATATGAGCTTGGGGTGACGCGGGGCTCTCCCTCTTGGGCATAGATTTGAGCTAGGCGGAGGCGGAGGGGCTCGGGATCTAGCAGCCTCGACGGAGGGGCTCGTAGGGGAGGCGACGTGCCAAGTGCAGATCTGAGCTCGGAGCAACGCAGGGTTCTTCCTCTTGGGCGCAAATTTGAGCTCGGCAAAGGCGGAGGGGTTCGAGATCCAGCAACCGTGACGGAGGGGCTCTTAGAGGAGGTGACGTGCTAGACGTATATATAAGTTCGGAGCGAAGCAAGGCTCTCTCTCTTGGGCGCAAATTTGAGCTCAGAGCAATGGCGGAGCTCTTGGGACAGGCTTAGGTGAAGGCAGTGGAGAGAGAGAGAGAGAGAGAGAGAGAGAGAGAGAGAGAGAGAGAGAGAGAGAGAGAGAGAGTCTTCTTCCTCACGAGAGCAAGTAAAGAAGCCTTGAAAATTGAAAAGAGGAGAGAAAGAGTGTTTTAGGCGGAATTTTTAATTTTCCTCCGGTCCCACCTTTTATGCTGGATAGAGAAAAGAAAACCTTTTTCACTTTGCAACAAGCTTGACTCAACACCACGTGTCTCCAATTGAGTGGAACCAACTAAGCTTGGGCATGCCACGTAGACGGATGACCTGGTGGTTGCTAACCACCGAATATTTTCTCGTCTAATGGACAAGTAGATCCAAATGAACAATTATTGGACGATGATGATCTCCACATATTGATAGCATGGTTGTGCATCATTGCAGTGGACATGTCCATATATACGAAAGAACTTATTAGGGATAGTAAACTATTAGGACCCGAATGGATAAAAGAGATTATTTATGGATATTTAGATAGAATATATGAAGTTTTTAGGAAGGAGAGACATGTTTTTCTCAATCTATGTGTATTAATGATATGACATCCACGATTCGGACCCTTGACCAATCAAGGAAAATGGCTGAGGAATTGGATGCGTAGACGACCCGAGGGTCGCCCACAATCCTAGTGTCTTGATTGAGGCAGGTCACCCAGGGATTGACTAGGATTTGATCAAAAGATTGACCGTGGATCGGCCGAAGGACTGGGCATGATTCAATTCACCGTTTACACAATTGAGTAGAGTAATTCAATCATGGAACGACTGTTCGACCAAACAAATCAATCGTGGGACAATTACGCCCTGAGCTGATCGACGAACGGTTGTGAATTGAGGCTGTGCGGGCACGAGCTAATCGCGGGTGATTCCGCTTGGTAAGCGCACCGGTCGCGGGCAACCATGAACCGGTCTCATACGATTAAGCGTTGGGTAAGGATTGGTTTCACGCGACTACATGACAACCGAGGGTCGACTATGGATTGATAGTGGATCGGCCTTGAATCATTGTGGTGAATTGGGAATGGACCATGAACGGCCGCGTGGACCAGGCATCGTGGCCATGCGGAGTGCCAAGCACTAGTAGCTGTACGGAGTGCCAAGCACCGCGGCCGATTAGACCAGACATGTTTTTCTCAATCTATGTGAATTAATGATATGACATCCACGATTCGGACCCTTGACCAATCAAGGAAAATGGCTGAGGAATTGATGCGTGAGCGACCGGGTCGCCCACAATCCTAGTGTCTTGATTGAGACAGGTCACCCAGGGATCGACTAGGATTTGATCAAAAGATTGACCATGGATCAGCCGAAGGACTGGGCATGGTTCAATTCACCGTTTACACAATTGAGTAGAGTAATTCAACCATGGAACGACTATTCGACCAAACAAATCAATCGTGGGACAATTACGCCCCGAGCTGATCGACGAACGGTTGTGAATTGAGGCTGTGCGGGCACGAGCTAATCGCTGGTGATTCTCGCTTTGGTAAAGCGCCGGTCGCGGGCAACCATGAACCGTCCCGTCACGATTAAAGCGTTGGGTAAGGATTGGTTTCACGCGACTACATGACAACCGAGGGTCGACTATGGATTGATAGTGGATCGGCCTTGAATCATTGTGGTGAATTGGGAATGGACCATGAACGGCCGTGTGGACCAGGCATCGTGGCCATGCGGAGTGCCAAGCACCGTAGCTATACGGAGTGCCAAGCACCGCGGTCAATCAGACCAGGCACCGTGCTTATCCAAGTGCCTAGTAGGCCAGGCATTGTGGCTGACCAGGACTAGGTACAACACCTATCTAGATGGGCCCAGCACCAAGCACACTCGCCGATCAGGCCTAATCCACTTTGGACCGCCCAAATTAATTCGATTTTGCGCTGGTTAGTCCGGATGATGGCGCGACTAACTTTGCCTATTTTTGGAGGTTTCCTCAACCCCAAACCTTGGATCAAAGGGACTATCAATCGTGTTTGTCGTGGAAAACCCTCGAAAATTGAAGTTGTTAGTAGGATGCAGGGTTACGAGTTAGGCGTCGATTAATAGTTAATGTGCAATCCGAATAGTCTAAGATATTAGTACATGAATTTAGCACTTTTAGAGGACCCAAAAACAAGTTCCATGCCTAGGTTAATAAGCAAGAAGACAAAAGGTTGACTCGGTCAAGGTCAAGACCTTTCTCTAGAAGTTAAAGCAATAATAGAGAGCCTTAGTCAAGAAGACTCATAATTGAAGTTAGTTGAGGTGTCTTCCCTAATAATTGAAGACCATGACTCATCCTCCACCAATTATTGAAAGAATTAAGGAACAAGATAAAATAGAGAGAGAGTCGGCCATGGAGGGCTCATGGCCAAGGGAGAGAGAGAGAAGACCAATAATGCAACTTGCTCTCCAAGTTTTAGGGCCTTAATTGCCCATTAGGCCATCATGACCCTTAGTTTAAGACTCAAGCCCAAGTTTGGTGATGAATGGCCAAGAATAAAGTTTGTTCAAGAAGCCTAAATTAATGGTTTGGACTTTTAAGACTTTAGTCATTATTTCATTAGACTTTCAAGCCCAAGATTAATAGCCTTGTCTTTTCTTCATTAAAGATTGATAGGGGATCAACTATAAATAAGGAGTGACCCCACTTGATTTTTTTTACGCACACACACCAACGCCACCTCCATTTCCATGCCCACTCTTCTTTTTTTTATTTTTCACGCCTAGAGCTCACACTTGAGCCCCACCACACTCGGCCACCCCTTTTTCCACGCTTAAACCACATGCCTTCCATTTTCTTTGATCCCCATGTGTTCTTGTTTTATTTGGGTTGAGTGAGTAAATTCCCCAATTTTGGGAAAGGAAGATAAGATATGTTGTGACGTGGTTTGCTTGGACCGTTTTCAGACTTGTGAATGGTCGTTGGTTGTTTCATCTTCTGTCTTTGCATATATCTTGAGATGTGTATATTTCTCACATTTGCAAGAGTCACGTATGACGTGGTTGCAAGAAAGGTTTTTTTTTTGTTGTTCACAGTTAACATATGAAAATAAAAATCGGAACTTGATTGGTGATGCTCATGTGTAATAGCCATACTTGTTGTTCTCTTATTAATTGTTGGCATGTGTTTTGCTATTGATTTGCCATCGACACCGGTGCGGTAAGGGCCGACTCATGTTAACAGAGATCGATTCATCCTCACTTGATATTAGTGAGTTCACTTATTGGGTTTCCTCGATTTATCTCCCGTTGTTTTCCTTTTCATGTCCGTAGGATGGCATCTCCCCCGACCCGTTTCGCACACCCTGTAGAGACGAAAGTTGAGGTGGTCGATGTTATCAACACCCACGAATGCCGGGCCTACCGTCGGGTTACTACACATGTTATGATTAATGAGGGCATTGAGAACTTGGTGCCCCACACCTTTATGTCGTGGTACCAATGGGCTAATGGCGAACTGGTTGGACTCCTGTGCAGGCCCCTTCAGTGGAAATGGCGGGCCAGCTCCGGGCGCCACGGGCGGGGCGTGAGACAGCCGAGCGGAAGGCGATGGGAGGGGGAGTATGAGCTATGTCGGAGTTCAGGAAAGCTAGGAGCTTTGAAGCCGTAGTAGCGGGTTTAGAACACACAAGCCATAACTTTTGTGGTATATAAATAGCTAAAATCAGCTAAGACCATTGAGTCGGGTTGTAAAATATGCTTGTGTATGCTATTTGAAAAAGGCCCGAACGACGGGCTTGTCATATATATATATATATATATCTCCATATCATGTAAATATATGCGTGATGTTTGCTAATCCCGTCTTGGATGTTTTTTTTGTGATTGTCCCAAGTTTTAATTACTTCCGCTTGCGCAATGAAATATCGAATGAAGGACGTCACTAATTAATTCCCATGAGTCACGGCCTTGCTCGGGGTATGATTTGGTCGACTAAAGGCTAGTCATGCATTCGGGTTAGGGGCATGACAAATGAGGGCAAAAGGTTGGTTGAAAGATAGTCGGTATGTTAGGATAGATAAACAAGTTGGAATCTTCTTATCTATGGTTTATTATAATAACTCCAATAGAGATTTATGTGAAAGATTCAAACGTTCAAAAGATACAATTATCAAGTATTTTAATATATTGTCAAAAGCAATTCTCAAACTCTCAAAAGAGGTTATCAAACCACTGTCCTTTGATGTTGTCTCACAGGAAATTCTTATGAATTATAATCATGAATGATACTTTAAGGTATGATTTTTATATAGAGTTTACACTATCAAATAAATGTAGTTGATAATCTTGTATAACATTACATTTTCATAAATGCATAGGGCTATGTAGATGCTATTGATGACACTCATATAAATGCTTCCGTCCCTATGTCTCAGCAGATCTCATTTAGAGGTATGAAAGGGAATACCACCCAAAATGTGTTGAGTGTTGTTTATTTGATATGAAGTTTACTTTCGTGTATTCTGGATGGGAAGGATCTGCCAATGATTGTCGGGTGCTTTCGGCAGCACTCGAGACTCCTTGACTGCAATTCCCCGACCACCACTAGGTATTTGCTTTGTCTATAAGAAGAAACTTTCTTTATTATTATATTATGATTGCATATCATAACAAATTTATATATACCATGTTACAGGCAAATACTACGTGATAGATTCTGATTATGCATCACTTTTGGGATTTTTAACTCCGTTTAAAAGTGAACGGTATCATTTGAACGATTATAGGGAGAGTGGGAGACGACCAAGAATAGCAAGAGAATTGTTTAACTATAGGCACTCTTCACTAAGAAATGTCATTGAAAGGTCATTTGGGACATTAAACAATCGCTTCACCATTTTGAGACACATGCCTCCATTTACAATAAAAAAATAAGCACTTATTGTAATTGCATGTTGTGCTCTCCATAATTACATTCGTGACCAAGACAAGATGGACAAAAACTTTCCCTTTATGGAGGTCCGAAATACCCGTTTGGATCTAGAGAAGTGGAGGTTGTAGATGATATATCACATGAGCAGGCAGCTGAGATAAACATGCTTAGGAAAAGTATTGCAAATAAAATGGTAAGGGATTACAATATGCTTGAGATTCCATGATTTTGTGTTTCCGACTTTTGTAATACTGTTTTTAAATACTAGATTACGATGGGAGAGAATCCTTATGTGTCTTGAATTTTTGAGTGCCTTTCTTGTTTGCTGACTTATTTTAGTATGACGTTTAGGCTATACACATAAGCACGAAGTGACGAATTTCAGTGGCATTTCTTGTATATATATCACCATGTTTATGCATATCACCATGAGATGGGAGTAGTTCGTTTGGTGTTCATCAATATTGTTGATGACTAAGAAAAGAGTTGTCCCTTAGCAGGCATGAAAATCGTTCTATGGCTAGTTTGACAACGGATTCGGTGCTGTTTGGAGCCATCGGGTAGAGTAATACACTCAAAGGTTGGCTGTGAGCTTCAAATTGAGATATAACACAGTGATAGAGGGAAGAGTTTATACCAAGTATAATCATGTTTATATATATCACAATGTATATACCAAGTATATGCATATAACCATGTTCACCATGTTTCCTTCACTTACAAGGAAAAAATAAAGTGGTGAGTGCTCCATGAGAATTAAATACCAAGTTTAAAAAAGCACTTGAAAAAAATTTGGAATAAAAATTTTGTGCAGTTACCGAACACATTTTTGTTCTTTTTTTATTTCAGGAATAAAAATTTTAGGCAGTTATCAAACGCCTTCAAATACTCAGAAATTGTTCCTGGGCACATAATAAAAAAATCATTTTTGAGCAAAAATTATTTCCGGAAACAAAATGATTACCAAACGCACCCTTAATGAACGAGCTCCTACGATGTATTGGCATTCTCGCCAAAGCCACCTGTCTCATCACATTTTACAACGTATTTGTTGGGAAAATTCTTTGCTAGTGTGTAACATCCGGAAATTTCGTAATAATAAGTATGTGACGTTGGAAATTTTCTATGTTAAAAAATGATACTTAGATAATAAAGCTAAGTATTATTTAAGTTAGTATTCATGTGGATGCGTAGAAATCGTTGTTGGACCATAAATTGCGAGGCGTGGATTCAAGAACGTAATCGTTCCGAGCTCGACTTGTTTAAAATTTTAAATGTTGTTGTGTACGTTAATTTTAGTGTGATATTAATTAATTTACCGTTTTCTTGGTAATTAGTGGGTAATATTATTAGTTAATTTTTGGTTAAGTAGTGTTAACTATTTTATTAATTTTAATTAGTGTTAAAAAGGAAGGGGGGGGGGGGAGGGATATTCTCACCAAAATCTCTTCAGGACATTCTTCTCACGTAGCTCTGGAAGGAACAAGCTTGGCCGCATGCCGCTTGTCCTCTTAAGCCAAGCTTTTTGTTCTAGTTTGACACCTAGTTTTAAGCAATCATTTTCCTTGGCCATCATTCCTTCCAATTAAGCCCTTGATTTCTTACACCTGGCTGTGATAGAAAGAGGAAAGGCCACCTGAGAGTGCAATGTATTTGTCCACCTCAACGTCTACTCTTCTGGATCATTTTCATATTAGTAAATAGCGAAGGAATTTTCACCCAAAGCATAATTCCCTTCTTTCTTTCTACTTTCACCATCACCGATCCAAAATCTACAGGAGAGCTTTAATTTTTGGGCATTCAGATTTTGCACAAGTGAAGACTCTAGAATTAAGTTAGACGAATCTACTTGCTGCTTTTAACTTGGACGGTTGTGATATGCTTATTTGAGGTGTTACAATATTGAGAACGTGATGATATGTGAAATTGCTTGGTTGGTCTCGTGTAAATGTCATCTTTGAGGTGATTATGGAAATTGTCTTGCTAGTTTTATGTATATTTAAAAGGGTAGAAGATCGTTTTACTCAGGGTGGAGTATATTAGGTGAGTGTAAATGATGATTTTGTTTACTTCTAAAATGAATAGATTTTAAATTCAAATTTTGATTCTGTTTACGTCTGAGTTGAACAGATTTTAAACTCACATTTTGATTTTTGTTTACTTCTTGAGCTGAACAAATTTTAACCTTAAACTCTGATTCTGTCTACTTTTAAAACTGCACAGACTTACGATCAAAACCTAGACATGTCTACATTTTAAAACTGCTCACACTTTAGGGTCAGAACCTGGACATGTCTACTTTTTAAATTGCTTAGACTCTACGGTCAGAACTTGGATATGTCTACTTTTTAAACTGCTTGGACTTTACGGTCAGAACCTGAACATGTCTACTTTTAAAACTGCTCAGACTTTACGGTCAAAATCTAGATATGTATACTTTCTAAACTTGAGTAGACTTTAGCCTTTTGAGTTTGAAATCGTATTCCTTCATACTTATTTGCTTTAATGGTGCATTTCATTGTTTTAAAGAACATGTAATATACAGAAGGTGAGTATACGCATACAAATACTTGGTTGTCATGACTTGCATGAGAATAATATAAATTCCGTCACCATAAAAAGAAAATTCAACGGTGACGATGCTTTGTGTGTCGGGATGCTCCATTGGTTGGGATGCCCTAGGAGTGTTTGAGATTTTTTGGAGTTGAGATGCCCCGTTAGTTGAGATGCCCCGAAGGGTGTACCGGGATGCCTTGGAGTTGGAATGCCCCGTTGGTCGGGATGCCCCGGGAGTGCTCGAGAGGAAGAAGTAATGAACCTAACGCGTGAGCATGAATGTTTTACATCATGTGCTTGCATCTAAGTAAAATTATTGTGAAATGTTGACTTGCTCATATTTTGTGGCATATCCAGACAGAAAAGATATAACATTCATTCAAGTTCTATCATACTATTTGTTATGCATGTATGTTGTTTGTATCAAGTGAAGTGGTAAGTTGATTATCCTAACTTAAAACTGCAGATTTTCATTTACTAGGCCTCGGTTTATTTCTCTATTTTTCAGACATGTAGGATAGATGTTCCACAGCTTCTACACTTTGGAGTTCATGTGTATCATGAAGCTGTCTATGAAAATGTGTTTGTGCCTGAGTCTGAAGCAGTATATATCAAATGTAGCTCTACTGTCTGGGTTGACGTGGATTTGACATAATGAGTTCCTTATCTTTGTTGCATGGTACTTTAACTTTTATGGCAAGTTAGTTGGCCTATTGAGGGGCTTCGACTTAGATGATGGTGGTTCTGCATCGAAGGGTGAAGTCATCGATCCATGACGTCACCAGACTTTTGTTTAGACGAGCTTTTGGTGTAACAGTCCGGATTTTGGCCCATTTTTGGGAATTATAAAACGTGTAATTCGTCAGTGCGCTTATAATAAAATTTCGCCCGAGAACTGATCACTCTCGGGTTCTTATTTTTAAAATTAGAAATTTTGCTAGAATCGCACTTGATCGAATTTGGTCGCTCATTATACCCTGAAGTTGGCAATCAATTTCCGGGAGTTTCGGAGACGAAATAAATTGAATGGTGTCGAAATTATTGTGGCGATGTCGACATTATCAAGATTAGTGAGAAAGTGAATTTTTGGATCGGGTGCAATTTGGACCGATAGACCTCCCTTGTAGTGTGGTTTGAGTTGTTTTATTTTGGCCGTGTGCCCAAGAATATTGTTGAGATTTTTCGGGGGACCGTTAGGCCTTTTTCCCGACCAAATCGGGACCGATAGGTCGACTTTTAATTTGAACCGTGTCCGTTGGTTCGCTTAAAGTTTAAAAATTTAAACTTTTCACTCTCTCTTTTCATCCGAGCCTCGACGGCCTTGGGTCCGGCCCGCTTTTAAGTGTCGGACACCCTGAGTTGACCCTAAACCCTAATTAGGATTTTTTGCATTGTTTTTGACAAGTTTAAGGGTTAATTAGGGTATTTTTTAGGGGGTTAACTTAGGGGTTAATTTGTGGGTTTAATTAGGGCTTGGGTTATGGCCAAATTGGTGGATTAGTTTGATAAATTGATGGAGGATTAGTGGCCCGAGAGGCGCCGATGAATGGGCTTATCAATTGAATAAATTGACCCGAGTTCGGAATGTCCGGTTTAATTTTGTGGATTATATTGCGCGCCATACTTGATTTTTGTGGTGGCCAATTTAAATGATATTTGAGGATTATATTAGAATTTGTTGGCGATAATTATTGGCCTAGAAATTATGGTTTGATGGTCGCCACGATGGGATTAAATTGGGCGCCGGCGCAATTAATTTGAGGTTTATGAGCGATTATCGGGATCGATCGGTTTGTGGAATTGATTGGCTAATTGAGCCTATTTGTGGTGAATTTGATGATGCTATGCTACGGGTCTAGCGGGACTAGAAATGGATTAGCCTGGCAGTCTCGATTCTTGAGTACTTGTTGACCCTATTATGTGAAATTGTGCATGAGTAATATGCTGTTTTGATACTATGGCTGGTTTACATTGATTGTCCGATTTGGGCATGTGATATTATGAATTTGAATATCGCGATACCGGTTGAGTATGTTACATTGTGATTTGCGCATGTGGATGCCCAAGTATGAATTTTATGACCATGGGTGCACATCTCAAGCATTGGCACGACATTTGCATTATAAGTGTGCCCGAGTGACATGTGCATTGTGATCACCTAAAATGCCCTGATGCGTCTTACGCGGGGTCCAGATAAAATTGAGGTTTGTGAATGTGTGATCACAATAAACCCTGATGCGTGTTACGCGGGGTAGTGAACCCGTCCTGAGGCGTGTTACGCGGGACGATGCCCGGATTACCGGAAGATGTCCGGCCTGATGCGTTTTACGCGGGCTGTGTGGCATGAGCCTGCGGGCTAGAGATCGATCTCGGCGTGTGGACCCCGCGCTTTTTTCTGGTCGGTCGGACCTGATGCTTAACGCGGGTCGGAGGAGTAATTGAGAATTGGCTGAGTGCTGGTGTGCAAGTGTGCGATAATGCATTGATGAGGCATGAGCATGAGTGCGAGCACTAGCATATGCATAACATGCGCTAGACATAGAAATGCACGTATGTGCTGTGATTATATTCTGCAAGGCGTGGCTGCTTTTGTTGATTTGACGCCTAACCCGCAGGGTCTAGTGAAATTAGATTTAGGCCGAGGGCCCGAGTCGCTTATGTGTGTACTTTGTGTTGTTCAAGACTTGTCGGGAGGTGCATGTTAGCCTAGTTTAGGTTTAGGGAATTACTCACCGAGATTTATTCTCACGGTTGTTGTAAAATCCGATATTTTCAGATCCCGGCCTTGAGGAGGACAGGTGTCCCGATACATTTTGGGAGAAGACCCCCCCGTTAATTGTAGTACTGAACCCCGAGCCACTTACCCCTTTTTGTCGAGAGTGGCCTTGAACCGTTTTTTTTGATTTTTGGTAGTGGGGCTGTATACGAATATTGTAACTGATTCCAGTATTAGTACAAGTGTTGATTTTGGTGGTTACCCTTGGTTACACGTTTATTTATGTACGGGTAGTTTTAATTGCTTCCGCATGTGCTGTATATCTCTGTGTTGGGTGTTGGGTCGGCGACGCGTCCTGGGACGTCGCACACGAATCGACCTCTGCGAGGGATGTGGCGCACCGAGGAGTGCGGGGCGTGACATTTGGAGTATAGTCTAGTACGGAGATAGGCAACCTCGACCTATCTAGTCTTTTGTTTTTT
The DNA here is from genome assembly GCA_024733475.1 of Syzygium grande. Classification (NCBI taxonomy): domain Eukaryota; kingdom Viridiplantae; phylum Streptophyta; class Magnoliopsida; order Myrtales; family Myrtaceae; genus Syzygium; species Syzygium grande. The sequence goes on from JAMXDD010000003.1 coordinate 5,944,721, forward strand.
GTACGTATATGATGTTTTGTCTGAGCTTGTAAATTTGACAAGTGTTGTTAATAAAAAGTAAAAGTATTTTGACTAAACTCGTGTGGTATTTATGTCTACTTTCAAAACTTGTTCTGACTTTAACTTCCACTGGCCAAATTATTAATATTATTAAAAGACATGTGTCATGCATGACGTTCTGGGGTGTCACACAGTGTCTTTTTATCAAGTCAAGTTTTCTTCATGTTCGTCGTGTTAGTTCAATGAAAGTCACCGTATTCCTTTCAATATTTCGTGTTTAGTCATTCTTTGACCCTTAGACCACGTATGCCTTACTTCCATCACTTCTATTGATGGTTATTGATCTTATATTGTTTTTGTCGATCACATGAAATGTACTTGGTTGTATCCACTCCAACGAAAATTCGATGTCCATGCTGTCTTTGTTAAATTCAAATTACTTACTAGAAATCTCTTTAATTAGTAAACAAGTTATCACAGTTATTTCAATAGCGGAGGTGAATTAATCAAACTTAAACCATTTTTTCTTCCATTATATCAGTAGTACCCATCCCATTACACCCCTTATATTCCCCAACACAATGGATTCGCCGAATGCTGCCATCTGCACATCGTTGAAACCGGCCTCGCCTTTCTCTCTCATACTTCCATTCCAATAATGTTTTGATTGCATGCCTTTCTTAGTGCTACTTATTTAATATACTGACTTCCTACACTGATTTTGGATTTTCGTTATCCTTTCAAGGTCCTTTTTCATGGAACTTTTTAATTATCACAAATTTAGCGTCTTCGATGTGTTTATGTTTTCCATGGTTAAAAGCTTATGCTCGTCATAAATTACCCCAATAATGTGTATAAATGTTTTGACCCGACTTTGAACTAAATACTTCTTTCAAGGAATGTCATTTTTTATGAAGCTTGATTTCCTTTCGCCTCTCCTTTATATCTTTTGTCTAGTAGTATCGAGTCACTTGGTACTAATTGGGTACCACTTGATATTCCTTCTCTTACAATCACTCCATCTCGCCACTTATCACTCAATCATGGAGCTGTCACTTCTTCACAAGAGCAAAGATGAATCGGCTCCACTTCACTAACTCCATCTCCATCTTCATCACTTATTCCACCGATGCCCCACTCCCACTCCCTTAATCTCAAGCTCCGCCACCAATCGCCGCCTCAATTGACTCACTTTCGCCCTATGGGTACCCGTTCTTTTATCAATATCTTCAAACCAAAACAAATACTTTACACCACTAAATATGCCCTTTCTTCACCCTTGGAGCCAATGTGTGTCACGCAAGCCTTGAAACATCTTGAGTAGCGACATGCCATGTCGGAGGAGTTCATTGCTCTTGCCCATTAGCGTGGCAGTTGTTCCCTTTGAATTCAACACACAATGTAGTGGGTTGCAGGTGGGCATCTCGGAACCAGGGGAAACCGAATGGAAGCATAGATTGTTACAAAGCTTGATTAGTTGCCAAGGGTTTCCATCAATGTCCCAAAATTGATTACAAAAACTGTAATAGTTGGGCTTTTTGACCAAAAAAGAAAGAAAAGAATAGTTGAAAAGTCAATAAAAGAAGAAAATGTAGACTTCTGCTCATTTATAAGGAAAAACAATGAGAGAGAGAGAAAGAGAGAGGCCAAGAGCTCTCATGGGAAAGAATGGGAAAGGGGAAAAGAAGAAGAAGAAGAACAAGAAGAAAGAAAAAGAAGAAGAAGAACAAAAAGAGTAATCGCCATGGAAGCCTTGTCACTTGATCGTAATACCCGGTAAGTGCTCGCATCTCTTGTTTGTCAGTTCATAGTATTTATCCAAATTAGGGCATAATTTCAGAGTTTTGTGAAATTCGAGTGGCAAAGTCCGATTTTTGTATTGTCGAGTTACATGTATATATATATAAATGATAGTTTGGGGTGTTAAGAGGCCGTGGGATTTTATGAATCTTGATTTGGACTTACGGGTTGCTCGAAATGAATTTTTGAAGTTAAGCACACATGGTGAACAGTGCGCGACTGTTGACACCTAATTTTTAGTCGACACGTTATTAAAGGTAGAAAACTCAAGATTAGGATTTTCGATTGCGACGGAACCCTTTTTTTGAATAAAAAGTATTGTTTTAATTTTGTTTGTTGGCTTTGTGGGCTTAGCTTCTATAGATGGTTTACCATTCATTTCATGCAAAAACCCGAAAAGTCCAATGGTTGACTTTTGGGTTGACTTTTTACTCAACCCTTTGACCAAAAGTCAACCTTAGGCCAAATTGGGGCTTTTCACATAAAAAGATTCCTTGCAAGTTTAATTTCACTTTAGAAGTGGAAATTCCAGAAAAATTCAAAGATTTGATCATAAAATCAAACTCTTAATGAAAAGTAACCTTTGACCAAAAAATTAGAAAATACAAAAATCCCAAAATCATCTTATTTTACATTCAATTTGACTTTGGCATTTGAAATTTTGCAAAAATTGATTAAGAACCTATTTTTTTCGAATTTGCGGAAATAGGTTCTGATTCGGCCAAAAACAAAATTACTTTCATTTTGTTCATATTTTAGCTTAGTTCTTTTTATGACATTTGATCTAGAGGTCATCATAAGATCACTTGTGCGACCAATTTTGTGAATTGGTACTTTGAAATGAAAACCCCTAATTTAAGCCCTAATTAGGGGTTGGAATTAATCGTTCACAATTCGCAAATGGTTGATATCATTTGACTCTTTTTTGTGAGATAAATACGAATCTAGGGTCAATTTTGTGAAATTCACTTGAGAACCCTCCAATTTTATACATTTAGCTCACTTGAATTTGGGGATTAGGGGTTATTGTGTCCAATTGATGAAATTCAAGTTGACTCATTCAGGACTAAGGTTTAATTTGATGAATTGAGATTCAATTTCAACATTGGCCTTCAATTTGATTTTGACATGAAGGTCACGCATCCATTTCAATGTTGATTTGAATGCAATAGGTCACTATAAGCGTGGGCAATTGGTTCAATAAGCATTTCACAAGTCTAATTGAACTCAATTTCGATTAATTTGCAAATTTTAGCGAGAAATTCCATAAAATTGTCCAATTTAGTTTAGGAAAAATCCAATTTGGTGCTCCTATGGCATGGATCTAATATTTTTCATAACCAATTAGGTAATTAAACCCATAAAAGTTATAGGTTTGATTTAATTGGCCTAATTGGATCAAAATTGGACCATTTCTCTTCAAATTGGACTATTTTTTCCTCAAAATTGATGAATCTTTCCTTTCAATTTAGTCCCCCAAGGACTAAATTACATAAATTTGGAACAATTGAGACTCAACTGCCCAAAGAGAAGACCGAGCTGGTGGAATCGATCACTGGCGGAGGAGGCCGATTCGGCCCTCCTCCAGTCGGCTCCTGGTCATTGGCGACCCGTCCTTTGAGTAATTCCCCCGAGCCCTCCAATTTTTAGATTTTGCAAAAAAAGTCCTCGGGTTTTGTGAAATTACAAAAATGTCCCTAATTAGGCCCTTAATTGCAAAATTAATCAAGACTGTTGATAAGATTAAATAATGGTAATTCAAATTAGCACATATTAAATGAGGTTTTCACTTAACCTTCAAGTAAAGGATAAGCACAAATCTCGACCGTTGGATCAAATCGATGATCGAGATTGAATCTTGAGTGGGGTATATAACTCATTTTCCCTTCAAAACTCAAAAAGGGAGGCCTTATTCCGTAGATTTTTAGAAAAAAAATCAAGATTTCTAGAAAAATATAAAGATTTCTTTCCTCTTTCTTGCTCTCTCTTCCTTCTCACTCACCGCCGCCTTCTTTGCTCCCCATGGCCACACGGCGGCATTGCCGCCCCTTCGGTCACCTCCTCCGACATCCGCCTCCCTCTCTTTGATGCCTTGCTAGTCGGAGCACCGCCGGAGGAGCTTTCGATCTTCTCATTTAGGCCCTCTCTATCGCGGCAAAGCGAATCGGCTCAAATGGAGCCAATCCGCCTAAACCGGTTTGAACTGGTTCATCGATGGTGAACTGGTGCTGATTGATCTCCTTCGGTGTCCCTTGAAGCCTTTGGAGTTCCCTCATTGTGTTTCTGGTGTTGTTTTGCTGAGATAATTGTGAATCGAAGTTCAGTTTAATTGGAATCGCGCAAAAGGTAGGAATCTACGCTCGAATCCGATGAAGCGATCTACAATGGGTAGCCGAGGCTAGGATTCACTCTAGGGCTTTTTATGGACTCTATATTGATGACTTATGGATGCTTATTTCATGTTTGATGATTTGATAACGATGTTTTTAGTTAGAAGATGATCTGCAATTTCGAGTTTCATAAGCACTTATCTCTAAACGTGCCTTATCAAGTTTGGCCCTCGTGAGGTAGGTTATAGCAACCGGCAGCTTTTTGGCCGATTTTTGTCGATTTTCGGCTTGATTTTGGGATGGGTTAAGTTGTGGGTTTTCTAGTGCTTTAAAAGATCTTCTTTTTTACTATAAGCTTGCTTGGAACGGAGTTCGGTAGAAAGAGTTATGGCGCAACCAAGTTTCGTGCTCAAGCTTCGCGTTGCGATCGGTTTTGAATAATTGCTTTGGGCGAGCGATTTGTGGGCGCCTTTTAATTGCTATGTTAGCATCTAAGCTTAGTTTAGTCGAGTCGTAGTTGTGGTAGTATTTTACTCGATTTTAACGTTATTTAGCGCTTATTTGTTAATAGTGATAGATTATGGGTTTATGGACGTAGGTCACCCTTATTGAGCTAACCTAGCCCGTGACTCATCATGAGGACTCATCACAAGTAACTACTATGGTGGTTATTTGCGGATTGTGTAACAGCCCTTAGAATTTCAAAAAAAAAAAAAAAAAAAAGAATGCGAGACAGTGATAAGCGTGATTCAAGAAAAGAGAGAAAGAAAACGACGTTGAGAAGATGTTGAATTGTTGACCCATTTTTGTCTAGAATTCTCTAGTCTTACGTGAGAAGCAAGAAAAGCCAGCTACAAAAGTCTTAGGCGGTGGCTAAATTTGTCAAGAAGAGCTGCTTGTTGTCAGATCTTGTGAACGAGGGAAGTCGACCAACATTTACAGAGAAAAATCTTGAAGAGTTGGTTGTTGAAGTAAAAAATTGTAGGACAAAAAATCTGTAAAAAGTCTAAAATTGTTGGCTCCATAGTCAGTGAAACTTGCCTATATATAGGCAAGGATGATCAGGCTAGTAGATAACAATTAGTGTATTTACTATCACACGCACACACGTCCTCCTCGCGCCAGTAATTGATAGCATTTAATTTGTGGAAACAAATGTATGTTCGTTGTGTGATATACCTATCTGATTAGCATTTGTAGATTTTCTTGGGCAAGTTCCTTGATTGTTTGAGTTTCGGTATTTAGGAACTGTTTCTCGACTTTTAAAGTTTAGTTTTGTTTAGGAATCCGTTTCCTTTAGTTAGGATTGCGAGTTCAACAATTTGAGTAATCTTTGTCATTTGATCATAGACGTTTCTAAGCGAATGGTGCTATTTCTTTTTTGAGTTTATAAACTTATATTTTGAAAGTGATAATGATTTGAGTATCGTATAAGTTATTATAGCATTATTATTACATAAAAGTCTGGATTGGGCATTTACTACTCCATGGTCATTTGAGAATAGTTTAAAGAAATATATTGTAAACGGATATATATGTATTATGTTGCGAACTGGTTTACAGAATGAGTTTAAGATAATTTAAGAAAAGTTTTATGAAAAACGTTACAAAAAGTTACACATCGATTTTTGAATTTGGTTTATGAAATGATATGAGAAATACTTTTTATGAATTGAGTTTCGAAGGTTATATTATTGGTTTGTGAAATGTATTGTGGATTATAAGATTAATTATGGATTGAATATCTGGATATTGGAGGATGTGTGTTTGGTTTTCAATATCGCTGTGAACCGATTAATGAGTTTGGGGCATGCATATTGGTTAGGATATCCTCTTAGGTCGAGCCATTGGCTTTGTAGGTGGAGACCTTACCAACGGGAGAATCTTGGTAGCCTTGTCACAATACGTGTCGTGACCATGGTTTGATATTAAGCAATAAATTGGTCAATGAAATGGACCATCGACGTGTGTTGTGATATGAGATTTATCAATGGAATAGACCATTGATTTGTAATTTGAGATTGGTCAATGGAATTGACCATTGACGTGGTTTTTAATGGAGTTTGATCAATGGACTTGACCATATGTTTGATTTGAGATGGTAGTTTAAACTCGTATTTCTTATTTGTATAAAGCCTTGTTGAAATGAAACAACTCGTATTTGATTTGATACATATATATAAAATATCTTCGAATTGAAGTATGAGCTTCTGGTATTGTTTTATATATATGCATAGCGGTTATTCAATCTGCTTAGAAGAGGTACGTACTACTTACTGAGCTATGGTTGCTCACCCCTCTCTTTCCTCAATCTTTTCAGGTCTGTAGTTAGTAGCTAATAGAGCGAGAGCGATATCGTGGGGACTTTTAGAAGTTAGATTTATTGTTGTGGTTTGAGGCTACATCTTTTTAGTGGAAGGATGACCGTGTTATCCCCCCAACTTGGTAGGTTTCGAGGTGTGATGAAAACACCTTCAATCTTGTGGCGAATCCGACAATTATTTGTCTCAATTCTCACTCTTGCAGTTACCGATTGTTGGAAAATTCCACATTTAGATGTCAATAATGCCTTTCTTCATAGTACACTTGAGGAGGAAGTTTAGATGTCTCGATCGCTAGGGTTTGTTCATCATTAATTCCGGCACATGTTTGTCGCTTGAAAAAGTTGATTTACGGTCTTCAACAAGCACCGTGATTATGGTATTGAGAGCTCAATTCCTTTCTCATAGATCTCGAGTTTACTTCAATCAAAATGTGATGCATCACTGTTTATCAAATGCAATAAGGATGTTTGGATTTTCTTTCTTATATATAGACAATCTCCTTGTTAGAGGCAATGCTTCTTGTCATGACCTTACCTCGGGCTGCACCAGCTAGGAATTTGGTTAATAGATTATTAAGCTTAGACTTAACTCTAGCTCTCCCATGCGCTTACCAATTCTCAACTTTTAAGTTTTTAATATGCAAATGATTTCAATTAGGAGTCGCCACTTATTAATTTATGGTAGGTCGATTAGAAACCCAAATAATATATAGGGAGATATATTTTTAATCCTATGAACCAGAAATTATGTATTTAGGGACTGATTACACTAGATTACTCTAACACCCTTTCGATATCTTTTCTTTTCATGAAAACATTTGAGTAGATAGCTTGGATCGATTTTATTACTTCTTAACATGTGAGGTAATGATACAAGTGCGCAAACCACAAAAGTAACACTCAATAATCAAAGCATTAAATAAATTTTCAAGATAGACATGATATACTTACCTCGAAACAACGTAAGCATATGTAATGTTAGTTAGAAAATCACATCATCAACCTAAATTAGATTTCTAATTAACACACAATTCACTCAACAATATTTTAAGGGTTTTCACTTATTTTAAATGAAAGACAACCTATGTGCAATGACGTACAAAAATGTGTCTATTATATGCAACCTTTATTAAATGACCTAAACATGCAATGTCTAATGACTGCAACTATTCTAGCACATGTTTATTTTTGGTATTTTTTACGAAATTCGAAATTAATTAGATGCCCTAATTTAAACATGCAATCTATCCTCCAAGAAATGAAATTTATTCTAAAATGATGCTTTTGGTATTTTTTTTTAAATTCGAAATAAAAAAATTATCCTAAGTGAACTATTATGATTATAATAATATCTAACTTAAACTAGGAAATAATCTACATTAAATCCTAATTTAAATGCGGAATGTAATTCTAATCTCCAAAAATCTACTAAATTTGCAATCTATCCAGAATATCTTAACGTAATAGGAAAATTCTATTTAGCATGATTCTAATATAAGATTATCTCTTAAATTTATCTAATTATGCAAGGCTTCCTAACAAAATTTAACCTAATCTATCATGATATTTTTTATTTGTATTTTCTTTTCTCTTATGGGGAAACAAATCAATTAAAAGATAAACACCCATCATCAAATAATATCTATACAATCTACAAAATTTATGAAATCTATGTGAAATCATATTCAAGTGGTTATGGATATTGATGGAAGGTTTTCCGTTTAAATTTCGAAATAGGATAAATCAATTAACGTATCCAAATAAGATTGTTACCTAATTTGTGGATCGTTTCCAAATTCGAAATGACAATGGATCGGGAATGCGGATCGTGGGACTTGACGGTGGTGGTACTCGGCAATAGGGACGGTGGTTCGGCATGGGTTTGCGGTGGGCTTGGCGAAGGTGTGGTTCTCAATCTAGACGAACATGTTTGCGCTAGCATGGATTGTCGTTGAGGAATCGCCGCGCAGAACCGTCGGGGGACCTGATAATACTGCCATAGAGACGCGGCAGTGGCTGTAGGCAATAGCAGCGAAGAGGGGCCGGCTTTGAAACTCGGAGGCGCAAGGCAACGTATATCTCAACGGGCTAGACGTGGGGTGCTGCAATTTGCCGTCACGGTCGACGATCTCGCCAAGTAAACCTACAAAAGAAAAAACCAGTATAGCTCGATAATCACTGAAAACACCAAATTGGGATTCGTCGGTTTGCTATTGAGATGGTCTCGATGGGAGGGAAGCTCGTGACTGCTGCGGCAAGGCTGCAGGATCGCTCTTACAACGACACCAGGATACTGCTCCCGACCAGGAAGTTTGCTGCTGGCGTTGGACGAAGGAGTTTTCGTGAACGTCTTCTCCTTTTGGCGTTTTCTGCATGGGGAGATCGTCTTTAGAGAGTCCGGTGCAGCTCTCCTCTTTCTCCCCGTTTTCTTCCTTTGGCCTTTTCTTTGTTATGTGGAGGACGTGAAGATGAGGTGTTGATGAACGTGGACCTTCACAGTGGCCGACAAAAGCTCGCGAAGACGTCTTGAATCATTCCTCCTGAAGGTGTTGTGCTTTTCTCACACTCACACTTTCTGTTGTGGCCGTAGCGTCCCCCCGACATCTCCCCCACCCACCCCCGCCCCCCAATATGCAACCCCCCTAATAATCTCTATTTATAACAGCAAACAACTCACTTAAACGGGCTTATTTTTAGCAACATTAAATAGATAATGGGCTCTATTTCATTAAACGCAAGGCCATTTGCCAGTTTCACTTCTCATGGGCTTAAACCAATCTAATTAAGTTAAGAGCCATCCACTATCGATAAGATAAATATGTAAACTATATGCAGATGCTCCTAATTTCTATATGTTATGTAATTTAATTATATTATTTTTATTTAGGGGTTAAAGATTAGTCCATAATTTTCTTATGCAATTAATTTTAAATGATTAGCCAAAATTTAGGCGTCAGCAATTCCGTGCAACTTAACACAATAATTACCTCTCTAGCATGTCAATTTTCCATCAAGGATCTCGGGTCCCTTCACCACTTTCTTGGAGTCGAAGCCATCCCCACAACAACGTAGCTACAGACGGGACCTTCTATCCCACACCCGCATGGTGGATGCAAAAGAAGTCGCCACACCTCTTGTAGCATCCTCTACTTTACGATTTGATGATGGCTCTCCCCTCGTTGATGCAACTAAGTATCACAGTGTCATTAGTGCTCTTAAATATGTCTCTATGACTTGCCCCGATATCGCCTCAGTTGTCAACAAACTTGCTCAATTCTTGCATCGACCGTCCACTCTTCATTGTGTGGCCACCAAACGGCTTCTTTGCTTTCTTAAAGACACTTTATATTATGGCCTACTCATTCAGAAAAACTGCTCCACTTCTATTCATGCTTACTCCGATGCAAATTGGGCAGGTAAAAAGGATGATTTCATCTCTACCACAGCTAATTTTTTGTGTTGCATTGTGCACTTCTATTACGAGCAGACGAAGATGCAACTGGAATCCTTTTTTGAACTTGGAAAGGCTGGAGTTATATAATCTGCAGCGAGGTGATCAGTGAGACAAGCATGGGTGCTTAGTTGCCGAAGATTGTTGTTGTGATGGCCGACCATGACAATTATTACCCGTTTGGAGGTCTGATACTTGCACATTTTATGGAAATGTTTCAGGTTTTGGCGATAAGCTACGGGTCAATTGGCAGGTTGAACGTTTTTCTGAGTAGTAATGTTGATAAGTAGTCACATCATAGAGATTTGAGCTATAATTCTATATATAATCAACAATATCTTTAGAATATTTTTTTTACGTAAAATCTTTCTAAGAAAATACTTAGTAGAAAGAATTACGGAAAATGTAGAATTTCCCATGAGAATTCGCAATGTTAAAACTCATGTTCTTTTTTTTGGTTGATCGAAACTCTTAACATTGAATGTGGCAGATATTGGAAGTTAAAGGAGAGGAGAGTGTGAGGAAACTACAATTAAATATGAAAAATTGGAAGACCTAAATATGAAATGTAGAGAGCCCATATATAATAAAAAAAGGATATGATCACTAGAAGTCCTAAAATTAACATCATCAAACTAGGCTAATGGAAAATACTGACATGCCTCATTTTATTATAAATTAAAAACTATAAATTAAATTAGATAAAAAGCTAAAAGTTATAAAAAAAAAGGTGAAGAGGCACAACCGCGGTTGTGACCAAGCCCTCGCTGTCGCTGGTGGCCTCGTCACAGCCGGCAGAGGTCGCCTGGGCCTTCCCAAAGCCCGACGACCCTCGTTGGCCTTGGGCGATGCTCGGCAAGGGCCTACAAGCCTTGATCCGGGGGAGGGCATGATCCTCGCCCTAGATCTTAGCGAGGGTCACCGGTCCTCATCTGCCAGGCCTCACCTAGGGCTGGCGAGGCCTCACCCAGTGTTGCCCACCCTAGGCAAGGCCTCATTGGCCCCGAGCGAGGGTCGCGCCCTCCCCGAGATCAGGGCTTGTAGGCCCTTACTGGGCTTCGGGAAGGCCCAGGCGACCTCTGTCGGCCCTTCCCAACGGCTGTGGCAGTGGCCATCGGCGACGGTGAGGGTTTGGCTATTGCCGCCGTGGGTGTTCTCCTTCTTTTTGTTTATTTATTTATTATTTAGTTTATTTTTAAAATTTGAAAATTAAAATAAGCCACATAGGAAAAAAAATATTAAAATAAGCTACGTTAGCGATCCGTTAGTAAGTTTGACAGTATTAACTTTAGTACTCGATTGAATCAATTTAATAAGTTTTATGACTTGATTGCACTTTTTGCAAGTTTTAGGATTCAATTGCACTTTCGTGATAAGTTTTAAGACTTATAGCGAACATATCCCTAATAAAAACTCATGAGAAAAGATTATCATGATATTATTTTAGCGAAATTTCATATATTGTCAACAAAATTATCATGATATTGAGTGAAGATGCTAAAATCTTCCAAGGAAAGACTTCGTTGGAAGAATTATGGAAATGATATAATTTCCCAGTTTGAAAAACTCATTGCACCTTTTTTTTTGGTTGAATAAAGTTGATGACGTTGAATTAGACGAGCACAACATGCAAGAAAAGTTCTTCCTTGTAAGAAGAAAGATCAATCTCTTGCTATGTAGAATTCTACGTCTTTGTGTCAACCTTAAATGCAACATTCAAGAAGAGCTTTTAACCATATATTTACATAGATTTGACCAAAATTTGGTCCTGACTTGCATGTGATATTAGAGGTTGGTTAATGCCACATTAATTTTCGATGGCTATCGATCGCATCATGTGCAATTTTGTATGGGGACCGTACTTTCTTCCCACGAAAATTGATTGACTCTCACTTTCGACCTCATTGGTTTAGGGCAGCTTGTGCAGGCCTCACAGGTTCCATGACCTATAAATAGTCACATATAATCACGGCAGATCTAGAAAATTTTCTTAGTAGGGGTAAGATTTGATCATTGATTATTAAAAGGAAAAAAAATTAGTGTTCTTACGTTTCGAACATATGATAAAAATAGAATTTACATAGGCTTCGTTTGTCCAAGATAACTGCATTTTCATTATTTCAGAATTGCTTATTAAGTTTGATCACTTTGTGGGGGCAAACCGAAATGAAAATAATAAATATTAAATTTTTTGATAAAACAATAAAAGGTCTAAAAATTATAAATAATGTTCTCTATCTTTTCCCCTGGTTCAGCAATAAAAGAAAAAACGTGAACTTCCACATAGAATATCGTCATGGACTGGGTGGCCCATTAGGCCTAATCCCCAGACACGAAATAGACAAGTTTGGATAAGCAATTTTCTTTTGGGTCGGTCTTGGCACAATTAATTTACATGAAACCTTATTCATGGGCAGGCTTGGATGTCCAATTCGGCCCATTAATTATATTAAATTTTAACGCATCTGATTAAGTTAATCTCTTCAATTCAGTCAACTAAAATTTATTTACACTTAGAGCTAGGGGTGAGCAAAAGAATCGGATTGGACTGAGAATCTCTTGAATTGGACCTATTCAGTCTGGTTCCGAGTTCCAATTATTGGAACCGATAAATACCGGTTTAGTTCCCAATTCCAAGGGGGGAACTGCCCACCCGGATTGGTTTGGTGTATATATTTTAATTTTTTAATTAGTCTACCACCACTCTCTCACGTGAGGAGTCCTCACAGCTCACACTCTCTCCCTAATTCCTCAGTCTCCCAAGACGCTCTCTCTCAAGTTCTCAACCTGAATTCATGTTAGTCTCTCATGATGCTCTCTCTTGTAGTGCTCTCTCTCTCTCTCTCTCTCTCTCTCTCTCTCTCTCTCTCTCTCTCTCTCTCACTCGCAGCTCATTATTGGTCAGTGCTTGTAGGTCTCAGCCTTGGCGCTCGCAGGTCGCAGCTCTCAGCCGACACTCTTTCTCAAGTTCTTAGCCCTGGCCAGCACTTGCAGCTCCCTCTCCTATAAGTTCAAAAGCCTAATTGCCATTTGACCCTTTTGAAGTTTCTTCACTCAAGTCTCACGCCTCTCTCTTGCAATCGCAGCCTCGCTCGCTCATGATGTGATTTCCAGATATGAGGCCTAATTCCGGGTTTCTAGCTTGTACTTGCGGTGTGGACTGGGGAGTCTTGGAAGGCTCCATCGTCACAACTCCACAAGATTTTAGGTAGCAAAACTACCATCACACACTCTCTGACTTGTAGTTGTGTAGATAATCTGGTTTTTAATTGACATACATCTCTTCTAATCCGTGCAATCTAGAATCTTAATTCGTCTTTGAGTTTCACATACATCTCTTCTTATAGACAACTGGCCGGTTTTTGTAACACAACATTATATATTTGGACATACATCTTTGAGTCTTAGCAATTATTTGCTGTGCAATGGTCGGTTCCTGGGTGGGTCTAGGAATCAATAGGCGGTTCCCGGTTCCCAATTTGTGGAACCGGCTCTTCGTGGGTGGTTTCCTATTCCAGGATGGGAACTGACCTACCCTGAAACCAATCACCCTTACACAGAGCAAATACCTCTTAGAAATTACTTTCCTATTTCTTGACCCAAAGAGCTTATCTTGAGTTGAAATCTAATATATAATACTTTCTATAAGACTAGTCGAGCATTTGTTGCTAATTGCGTGTGTATAAAGTATCGGATGATATGGAATATTGGAACCTGTGGTCAGACTAGTTCATACAGATGTCTGCTTACTGCCTCGTTTCGCTCCATATGATAAGGGTCATCCAAAAATGTGATGGGTTACCTATAAGCTTACTATGAGGGAAAGGTGGTGTGATTTGAATACAAAATCTATCACGTTTAGATCAAATACTTTATCGCCCAACTAACTCTTGTGACTTATTTGCTTATCACATTATGAAACGCTAAAGGCTTTTTCCAAGGATTTTTATGGGGTCTACTGGCTTACACATTAATCGTTAGATGATTAACATGTGGAAGTATGGTATTGCAGAGGTAACTACACGCATGTCACTCATCCAACCGTAAATGTTTAAGGATATTTTTACGCTAATGGTGTGTCTAATTATAATAATTTTTGTTACAAGTAAAAAGAAAACGAGGAGAGGTGGCTAGTACAACGATACCTTTTGGAAGTTGTTATGACAATCTCGTGCTTGTTATGAAATATTTAGTATGAAGTCATAAATACTGATTCCACTCGAAATCCAAAAGTCCAAGGTTGATGAGTTTGTCACCGCAACCTCATCGGCATGCCAAAGGTGAGGATCATAAGCCTCTCACATGAGGCCAAAAATGCCAAGGTTTAAAATAGTCAAAAATCCACTTCCGACATTAACCGAACTTGTAATCTCGTAAAAAATAACGTCTGCACTAGGCGGTTAAACCAATGAATGCTTCTCATCCTCATATTATGACTTCACCACATTCAATGGTTCACGCACGTTCCCTTACCATTGCACTCAATTCGATCGAACAACGCTACTATAGCAAGAAAATATTCATTCAATGACCCACAAATCAAATCTAGTGGTGCGACAACACAATGTAAGATCATTATGGAATTAGGACCGCCACGAGATAGTACTATATGTTCCACGAATCCACCTTTTTAGTGCACTTTGCGTTTTGAATTGAAAGCACGTAGTGGTTTCATCCTCGACTCCCATTTCTCTTCCCAACTCTGCAAATAATGGGACAGAACATCAACATCCGCTCCTCTCTCCTCTCACTTTCTAAGTTTTGTTCTTTCGCCTTTGATTTTCATATCGTCTAACGTTGGGCTTATCTCTTAATGCGTCCGTTTTGTAGCAACTTTCACTTTTTTTTCTATCTATTTTTGACTGTTTATAAATTTTACGGTACTCGCACATTGACTTTTACGCAAAATAATTTTTTTTTGAATCATTTCAAGAATAACAATAGACATGTAGAATAGTATACCATTTTTCTATATTTTAAAAACTTAAAAGCAGCTTATGTTTTTCCCATCTCTGGTAGCCGAGTGAGGTTTTCTTTCGAAAATACAAGACCATTAGGTTTTCTCATATGAGTCACTCTTTTCCTGGTCTTATTCAAGTACTATGGAAAGAAAATAATAGAAAGATTACCATAACCATGATTGCCCGGCATTTGAAATTGATATGCGGATAAATTATATTTTCTATCATAAACTCCTGCTTTTATAAATTTTGGAATTATTATTATGGCTTGCTATGTCGACATTGAACTTTCGGGAAAAGCGGCATGGGGCCTTCAACTTTGGAAGTGGGAATGCAGCCCTTCACATCTATACTTAAACATACCCCTCTTAATTATAATAACTGAATAATTATTTTTGCTTTTACCTTTATTATAGGTCGGAGTTCAAAAGCACCAGTGGTTGCCTAGTTCAATTGGATTGGCAAGTCTTCAAGTGACTTTCCTTCTCAGAGTCCTTTAGTTGCCACTTTGACTTGCTTTTTCCATGCCTTGTCTCCCTCAGATAATTATAGTCTCAGAACGAGAAAATGTAACTTGAATAAAAGCAAGATAGCGGAGAGAAAAAAATGGAGCTCGGTTGATTCAAGGAGAATCTCTTATATGCTCGTAAACTTCGAGAACAACAAACAAAAGAAGCCATCACCTCAAACTCCTGTACATGGGAATCTAAAAGTAGCACTTTGATGAACACGCACTTATCTTGTCTGCTATTTTCCTTGTTGGGTTTTGTGACCCACCATTTTTGGCTAACGTTCTCTACACCGCAATGTCCAACTCCAACTACCATTTTCCTAACAGATACCATCAACTGTTATGAGCTTACCTAGCTAGCTAACCCCGCGATAATTGCGCACTGGCCCTTCCGGCTCTAGTGGCGCGAGGGTAATCTGGATAGCCGGAGTGGACGGCGACAGTCCTGAAGTGCTCACCTGGGTGCTGCTGCAACCCACGATCTTCTGGCAAGTCTCGATTAGGCAGTGCCTGCAGGTCGGGCATGAGGAGTGAGAGTTGAGCCACTTGTCGATACACCGGACGTGGAACCCATGGTGGCACTTGGGCAGGATCCGGACCCGGTCGTTGGTGGCAAATTCAGAGAGGCAAATTATGCACTCGGTGTCCAGCCCGGGCAGCTTCAAATCCGACGAGTAGTTCACGATTGGGAAGGTCTTCAAGGCCTTCCTCTTCACCCCGGTGTTGGCTAGCCTAGCCGACGCACTATGGCCATTGGTCTCCGAGGACACCAAACTGGAGCACCTTAATGCACACCTAATGATAGAATTCAACCCTAGAGAGCAAATTAGGGCACACAATAGGACCGAGAGGACCATCACAACATTGGAGTCAAAGCTGTTGTCATTAGGAGAGTGAGGTTCTTCATGGGTGCTCCCGACATATGATGGTGGAGTTGCCATGTTTGGTGTTTGGTGAAGAGGGCCATGCAGGAGCAGTCTTCTTGAGAAGTACAAGTCTTGAAAGAGAGATTCATGGGAAGAGGAAGTAGAAGGAGTCATCTCTTGTTTTGGAAGATATAGAAAAAAAGGAAGAAGAGAGAGTGGATTGATTTGAGCTTTGGGTTGAGAAGGAGATTGGAATTGATTCCTTGGTATTGGGTGCAAGAATGGAGTATATATAGGGGAAAGTGTGAAGAGGGGTTTGAGATTTGCTATTTGGGAGCCATAATCTATTTAATTTTTGACCAAGTTATATAATTTGAGAATATTCCGAGGGTTTAGCCCCCACTAGGTTTTTCCTTTTTAATCTTTTTGATCTCGTATCAATCTTCATCCATTTAGATCCTCCACTTTGCCTCTTTTGAGGCTTGTAATGGGGCTTTCAAATCAAATCGGGTTCAAGTGCCAACAGCGACCCACTGCCTGAAGAAGGGGGAAGGAACCTTCTCCCTCTAGCTTAAAAGGCGCCGGTTTTTCATTTGTGTTATTTATTATTATTTTTTATTTTGGTGGCTAAGAGAAATAATAATAATAAAAAAAACAAGAGTATGCTCATGCCAATTCTCCCATTGTTGTTTGGCCAAGAATTGCTTCCTTCATGTACGCAAATTCCTAAGGATGCATCCCTTTGCTCAACTTACAATTGTCCATTTTCAATTGCTAGGAATATGAAGAATGGTTTATAAAACTTATTTATGAAATAACGTGACTTATTCTAGTGAGATATTTGAATATTGAACTATTTTTCAAAAAAATAGTTATAATGATTTGTCACATCACTTTGTAAATCGATTTTTGTTCTCCGTGGATATTGACTTAATGATATGCTTGGGGATTGATTGTAACGTGGAAATGTCCTCGTGTTTCCTTCCGCTTCATATTAAGATTTTCCCTTCCTATTAATTCGATACTTAAATATCCTAATAAATAGTTTAGGAATTGACGGCAAATTGGATAGATCAGAGATATTTTTTGATGTTTGATGAAAATCTCTCCACGAGGAAATCTCATAGGTTATCATAGTTATCGAGTTGGGGATTACCATCGTAGTTCGATGTGGTTGTGAAGACAACATACTTAAGACGATGTCATGGAGTAATCGACAACAAATCCCTATTAGAGTGATTCAAGTACCTTGGGGGACGAAATTTTCCTATATCATATGAATTAGGTTCATCAATAGATCATGTTTTTGGGTTTGCTGGTGCACAACTATATCGATAGAGGAACCTTACAAAACAAAAACTATATCGATAGAGGAGAAGTTGACCTAGTCTCACAAGAAAATTGTCCAAAAAATCTTAAACTTATTATACGACGATCAATTTAATTTTAAATATTCTAATTATGTCAATTTAATCATAAACCTCATCCTTTCGGCCAATTTTTGCCAGAATTGATGGCGTAAACGCCGTCCGTCTTATGTGGCATGACCGGCGTTGATGCGGACAATTTTTGCTATTTTTAATTTTTTTGTCTTTGCTTTTGTTTCCTTTTTTCTTTCCTTTTTTCCCATTTCCTTTCGTTGGTTGCTAGGCCTTGGTGATGGCTAGTAGAGGTCACAAGCCATGAGTGAGGGCTGACAAGGGCTGTGATGGTCAATGAGGGTTGGGACGCCCTCGTAGCCTCTGGCGAGGCTTGACCCTTGTGGCCTAGCGAGAACCACTCTCGCCGGTATCGATGAGGGCATCGCAGCTCTCGTCGACCACAATGAAAAAAAAATCAATTTTTTTTATAATTGTAAAAATTGTCCACATCAGCACCAACATGTCACGAAAGACGATTGATATTTACGTAAGCGATTTCCGAGCAAAATTAACTGGAAAGATTACACTGGCAAATTATTAAAATGTTTAAGACTAAATTGGTCAAATTAAAATCTTTAGAACTAAATTGATATCAGTACAATAAGTTTAACACTTTTTAGGTAATTTTCCTTGTATGCTCTAACATGAGATGAAGATTTGTTAAGTATACACGTGAGTGAGAAAAGTCCTATATATTGTAATTGACAAAAGCTTGAGAAACTTTTATCTAATAATTTTTCTTGTAAAAGTATTGAGTATCTTGGAATTGACGAGTTTCAAGTTGATTCTAAGAACCTACAAGATAGATTACAATTTCTAAAGATTATGCTGGAACGCGAGATGAAGATCTGTTAAATACACAGGTAAGAACCTATTTAAGAAAGATTACAAGCTCTCACAAATTTAGATATATAGTATCCACAAGGTAGGGCAAATATCTTGCCCCATTTAGAACTGCACTGAAAACCTTCACACCCTTCGATATTAGTAACTAGTGGTTTCGCTAGTCATCGAGCTAGTAATCTAGTGATAAAGGAGTCATGTTATCTTACACTAGGTCATAAGTTCGGGCTACGTTGTTAGTGAGCTTTTGGCCAGATTACGCTTCGGTTATCTGCTGCATTAAGTGGAGAGTGTTTTTTTGGCATCTGGCACGCTGATGGAGCTACGGTGGCAAACTCGTCAACCATGGATCTGTAGGTTTCGAGTGGATTATTATATAGCAAAGACTCATATCGAACATTCTGTAGTGGGTAGAAACTATTAGGGTAACGTCCAAAGAGGATAATTGTGTTGGTCACCCTTCCTTTCCCCTTTTTTACCAAGTAAAAGAATAAAAACTAGAACTTCCGCGTTGAAAAAGTTAAGTATTAAAATATAAATAGTTAGCAATATATTCATACACGTCTATGAAATTTCCTTCAGAAGAAAATAACTTTTAACCTATCTATAATTAGTATTTACACTATTTTCGATATATGCTATGATGAATTGCAAATCCTATATTAAGTCGGTAATTTTTTTTTGGTATAAATATGTTAATGTCATTAATCATATCAAGTATAGAAATTTAGGAGCATCCCCCCAACATTACAAACACAACTAATTATGCGAGAATATGTGTAACAGTATGAATTTTCGATCCTTTTCCCGGGATTTAAGAAATGAAATTGATCAATGCACTATAGTGAGATCTCACCCGGGACCCGCGCATTCTCGGGATGCTAACCTTAGGGGTAAGGCCAGTACGGGATTGAGTTCGCACGACCAAAGAACTTGACCTTGGTTCGATCTTCGACCATATCGATTGACGAGGGAATGTTTTGAGCCAACCGAGACCGATCTATTTGATTGATCGTGTCCGAAGGGCACTAGTGACAGACCCTCGCAATTATATGACAATCGAGGTCGCCTTGGTTCGAGCAAACTTAAACGTGATTTGACTTAGTGTCGGTCACGGGTCGAGAGCGCGTAATCCTAATGAGCCACCCGTTAGCCAGAGATAAGCTAAAGTCGCGATTGGTCAATTTTAGTCATTTCTTGGAATTTGGGCCCAGGAATCGAGAATTTTGAAAGTGATAATTTTGGGTGGCCGATGACGTTTTTGACTTGGCCAACCTTGGGGCCACCCATTTCTGCAAAAAAATGGATTTCGGTCCGGGGCCAAAAAAATTACGGTTTTGCCTCTGTGGGTATTGGGGCTGGATTCGGAGGCCGTTTGAGGTTATTTTTCGCGGGCCAAGGTCATTTTGGGGTGGCCACACACATTTAGAGTGGTTTTGGACAAAAACGGGAATTTCGACAAAAATTGAAAAAATAATATTATTTTATTCCCGGAACTTCGCAGTTGATTTTCGAGAGCTTAAAAAGTGAATTTCGCGATTCCGACACCATATTAGGTTGGCCACGCATATATGGAACGCGTATGTGTGAAAATTGGAATTTCACCCGGCGACCGGAAAATTACCATTTTGCCCCTAGGCCATTTTTGATTAATTCCGAAAATTAGATTTTATTTTGAGATTAACCAAGGTTAGTTAAGGCTAAACTAGGTCTGGTCAACCATGGTTAAGGACAAATGACCAAAATGCCCTTGAATTTTGGATAAGAATTAATTTTAACCCTTGGATGAGGGGTATTTTGGTCCTTTTTGCCTAAGCTTGACACATGGCAACCCCTAATTATATTATTTGACTAAGTTGGACTGGACCAGCCCTTTTTCTCTCATTTTCCTTCTTCTTCTTCCGTTTGTGTTACTTTTTGTGTGTTTCCACGACAGACCAGCCCTTCAGCATTTTCCTCCTTTGTTTTTTTTTCAAAGCCAACCATTTTAGACCAAAAACAGCTTCCTCTTCATTTTCCCTTCTTCTTCTTCCGTTTGTGTTACCTCTTTTAACATCACCAGCATTTTTCCTTTTGCAAAGCAGTACTTCTTCTCCGCACCTCCATCGTTTCCTACCCGGTTTTGTCCCCGTGTTTCGATGCGGGGCCGTTTACGTCTGATGTCTCGGCCCGTCTCTGGCGTCGTCGGCCACCGTTTACGCCTGTCCATACAATTCCATACGGAGGCACTTTGTTCACTTCTTGTTCCCTCGGTCCACCGTCCGACGCCGCCGCGCCGGTGCTACATTCACCGAGGCCCGTTCCATTTTTAGGGTAAGTGTTTTCCCCAAATGTCATTTAGGACCTCGGGTATTTCTAGGCTCGTTTAGGACTCGGTTTAGACGAATTTGTGAATATTTTGTGACTGATTTGGTGGCTGTTTAGGATTGAATTAGGGGCTGGATAATTGATGGTTATAGACTGATTGATGAGGGAAATTCGAGGTTTAGGAGGCTCGGTTAGGACTGTGATATTGAGGATCGATCGGGGTTGAATGGTATGATTAATTGGAATTGTATTGGCTTGATCGCGTTTATTGGATTAATTGTTTTGTGTGCTGTGGTTGACTAGTTTTGAATTGTGCATTGGACTGAATGTGATGCGGTGGTGTGCCGTGTGTGTGGCCGTGAGGCGTGGTGGCGTGGAAATGTGAATATGCATTGAATTCGTGTGATAAGTGTATGTGGGTCGTGGAGTGTGCTCGTGTGATGAGAATATGTACTTTTGTGATGTGTATGAGAGGTGTGAGATTGTGTGTGATAGCATGTTTGAGCGGCCGTGTGGTACGTGTGGTATGAGTGGAACGAAGGTACGGATGTGTAGGATTGGTTGGGAAAAGTGGATCCGTCCTGAGGCGTGTACGTTTACGTGGGACGATGTCGTCCCTGACGAGGTGTCGATGCCTGACATGGTCATAAGACCGTTGGCCTGATGCGTTTTACGCGGGTGCGGTAGAAGGAAAGTTTGTGTAGGATTCCGTCCTGAGGCGTGTACGTTTACGCGGGACGATGCCGCCCCGACGAGGTGACGGGCCCCGCCCGACGGGTGACGGCGCTCGACGAGGTCAGAAGACCGTTGGCCTGATGCGTTT
The DNA here is from genome assembly GCA_024733475.1 of Syzygium grande. Classification (NCBI taxonomy): domain Eukaryota; kingdom Viridiplantae; phylum Streptophyta; class Magnoliopsida; order Myrtales; family Myrtaceae; genus Syzygium; species Syzygium grande. The sequence continues at coordinate 5,966,357 of JAMXDD010000003.1, forward strand.
TACGCGGGCGCGGTAATGGTGGACAAGTTGAGAATGAGCGGGAATTGGCTTGAGGTGCGAGATTTGAGAAAGTGACGCATGGTGAGTTCGTGTGTGAGTGTGTTTGTATCGCGTGGTGTGATGCTTGATTATGGGGTAAAAACTGCTAGGCATGGTATGGGACGTGTCCAAGTGGGTTTTGCTCTATAATCGGGGCACGCGCGTGGCTGTGATGTATTTTTGTGGTATACTGGCTGTGTGGTTAACTAACGTGCAGGGATGCGCATGACGAGTTCCAGGTAGGTTCATATGTGTTTGTTAGCTTGGCTGATCATGATGTGTTATGTGTGTTTTCGTCTGGCGGTACGTGAGTGCCTACGTGGAGTTTGGGGTTGTACACTTATTGAGATTCGTCTCACGGTTGTATAACCGCCACTTTCAGACCCCTAGTCGTAAACCCGGGAAGTGCGCCTTTTCTTTTTGGAAGAAAATTTCGAGGAAACGCTTTTGGCGCCCAGTGGAACCGCAGGCTATCGTCCAAAGATCCAAGCCGGGAAACAGTAGCGGATTGGATAGGAGGCGATTAGTAGGCTTTCCCTAGGGTATTTTAGGGGTTGTGTAGATTGAGTAGACCGATAACGAAGTTAGGGTAACCAAACCCCTGATCTTTTGTTAAATCGGTGACTGTGGATGTTTAATTATTAATTATGTCTGTAATATGATGTTTGTATATTTGGTACTGTTTAAATATGTTGCTGTTTAATTGCTTTGGTGTTCTACCCCGTTGTCGTCATATTTCTGTGCGGGGTTTTTATATTCGCTTCTGCATGTGACTCTGATTTTTGGGTTGGGTCGGCGACGTTCCTGGGACGTCGCATCATTTCGACCGGAGTTGGGGATGTCGTGAGCTCGTAGGGGTTCGGGGCGTGACAATATGAAGGTAGGAAGCTTTCACATAGTTGCCAACAAAATATTTGCCTAGGAGGTTCTACAATTCTAGAAAAGTCAAGCCCTACCTCTTACAATTTTACGTATCCAAGTGAAAAAAAAGATGCATCTCAATTGCCTTATTCTGGATACGTCTACGATTGTACTCTATCCAAATACAGTACATGGTCACTAAGAAGGTTACGTTGAGGAGCCAGGCTTCCAAATTCTTGCCTTTTTTTGGCTTCATTCAATGAAGTTCAAAATGCCACCCTCTTGAAGAACGCTGGATACCATTTTGTGTGAGGATACCTCGCCATAAACCCCTAGTCTAGTTACATGTCATTGGAATAGCTTGACTTACGGTTGCATAGTGTTGATACCCAAAATTACCTCTGGTGGGAGCGGGCCAATTGCAAGTCACAAAGGACGTAAAACACGGCCCACATAGCATGAATCCGGAGAAAGGCCGTGAGTCAGGCCCAAAGGCATCGAAAAGATTTGGAGCAGTTATCGATAGGACACGTCATAGAAGTGTCGACAGGTTGACAAGTCCAAGATCACAAGCCTTACACATGACGTCGACAAGTCCAAAATCACGAGCCTTACACGTGACGTCGACAAATCCAAGATCACGAGTTTTGCATGTGATGTTGATGAGTCTGAGATTATGAATTAAGCACGTGGTATTACATGGTAAAGAAATTCATTTCCACGTGTCAAAAGGTAAAGACATGACTGTGGACATGAAGATCAAGGAAGTTAAATAGTGAAATGTGGGAAACAGTAGGAAATAAGGAGATATGTGGAAGAAAATCAGCCACTACGTGATGCCTAAGGAGCGTAAACAATATCGACAAGTTAGGAAACGGTTAAAGTGTGAAATGTAAGGAAGTGAAAAACAACTTTCAAGGAGAAGCAGCCAATCGACAGTTACCAGGCTGCTCTATAAATACTCAAGGATTTCCGACGTAGAGGACTCTCCGAACAAGACAACAAACCTCTTATCTATCTTTATTTTCAGCACAGCCGGAATAGTAATAGTTACAGCTTTTAGGTTTCACGTCGTAGATTCAATTCCGGCGCGAGTCTTTATTAGGTCTAGTATTATTGATTAAATTTCAATGCTGAGCCACTAGTTCAATGTCGTTGATTGGATTCCGGCGTTGTGCTTGGAATATAGCCACTGATTGGATTCCAACCATATTCTCTCAGGTCACTTCATTGATTAGATTCTGGCGCATCTGGAATTGCAATGTTGTGTACTGGTTGTGTCGTTGATTGGATTCAAACATAGCTTGGTCTTGACATTTGCGAGTTGTCATCCTATTGTTAGTATTGTTGAGTTGGGTGTATTATCGAGTTAAGTTGTAAGGCACAAGTTGGGTTTAATAGTCGCATTTGACATTCTCTATCCGAGCTTGACTCAAGATCCTAGTCTCCTCTAATAAAATCCAAAACGCAGCGTTTGGTGAAAGATTTTCGACGGGATAAAACCGGCGAAACAATAGCAATGTCCTTTAAAAAATGATGTGACCTATTTTAAATATGGCATTCGAATAAACTGGACATATTTTGAACATCCGATAAGAGTTTACCACATCATCTGCTTTTGTACTCCTAATATTATGATAACAAGTTAATATATGCACGACACGCTAGTATCGACGACCAAGTTTTTGCCCTGTGATGACCATCTTAGCATATTAAAATGACTTCATTATCATATACTTAGGCTTCAATAAGTTAACCCTTTATAAGCTAATACACAAAACTAACATGATATCATGGATGTAAATTTCTTCACTCCTATATTATAATTGTACATTGGGAATCACATTATAAATTAGGTGAATTGATTACATACAGTAATCAAGGCTGCGTTCATTTCTCAGAAAATGTGACATTTTTGGAAAATTTTTTCCAAGAAATCATTTTTTAGGAAAATGACACAATTTTCCGGTGTTCGGTTTATACCTAAAAAAGACCGAGAAAACATTTTCCACCATTTGATATGGAAAATTTGATTTGATTTTCCTCCATGCAATAATATTAATATATTTTTATTTTTAAATTTGATTTTTTTATTTTTTCTTTTCTTTCTTTTTTTTCCCTTCTTCTCCAATCTGTCGCCGATCATGACGATGGCTGGTGATAGGCCGGCAAGGCTTGAGCTCACTTGCCATTGGCTCGTGAGCTCAAGGCCTTGTGAGTTGTAGCAAGCTCGCAAGATCTGGCGGGGCTCGAGGCCTCATGAGCGGTGAGCTTGCTCTCGTTGCGACTCACAAGACTTTGAGCTCATGAGTTGACTCTGTCAAGCTCGCTAGACTACGACTAGCGAGGCGGTGGCGAGGCCCAAGCCTTGCTGTGGCCGACGAATAGCTGAAGAAGATGAAAAAAGAAAAAAGGATAAAAAGAAAAGAAATTTATAAAAATATAAAAAGAAAAATAAAAAATAATTAAAAAGTAGAATTTAAAAAAGAAAGAAAAAATAAAAATAAAAATAATTAAATGAATGGTGAAAGAAAGAGGAAGGAAAGAGGAAATCATCTTCTCCACTTTGAAGGTGTTTTTTCCATTGACGAAAAATGTTTTATTTGACTTGTTTATTTTTAGTGAACTGAACGCTAGAAAATCTGGAAAACATTTCTTGAAAGTTATTTTTTGCTAAACGAAGAGTCTAAGACTTTTAAGAGAGAGTGAAATCCCTCTTAAAATATTTAACTAATTAACCATAATAGTAATTAACAAGACCATATTTGTCTTGCACTCAGGGCGAGGGTACCCATATGCTGATGCAAAGAGATCACGTTTTTTTTCCCTATAAAAGAAATTCACAAAAAATTCACTAGTTGATGGGAAGTAGTGGATTCAGACACATCCGAGGTTACTGTTCAGTTGGATGAAGATGCATATTGCCTTGGAAATCAACAAAGGACTAGCAAGTTGATTAGTTTTTCTTATCCCAACTAGGACACTCCTTTCTACATCAAGCAGAGTCGGAGATTCATAATGAAAAGTGCAAAGCTCGTATCCCTATCTACTATCGAACAAGAGAGATCCTCATGTCATTGACCCAATTTTAGATCTAATTTGATCGATATTGTACCATTTATCGCTAGCGCTTGTTCCGAAGCTTTAGCAAATGCTAGCTAATACTAAATGTATAGGTCGATTGTACCAGATGCAGCTAGATACTGTAGGCGTTGGATAGAATTTTTCTCCTAGTTTCCATTAGTATTCTTGATACTTTGGGGTCTCTATTCTGATTAATTAAGGAAATGACCATCCCCAAATATTTGGAAACCCAACTCGAAATCGTCTCTGATTACCAAGCATGTGATGATTGTCCATTTACGTAATTAACTAAATTATCCACGTCGCTTGACAATGGGGTTTATATGCTTTTTATATATATGTGATCTCCCTTCACCTATCAGTTTAAGTTTTTGGGTCGGATTCTTTAACATGATATCAGAGGTAGGCTCTGCCCTTTTCGCTTGTGCGATAGTCAAATTCCATGTACTACTTCTTATCTGGTTTGCAGATGAGAGTGAACGTTGAAATATCCCACATCCCTTGACAATTGGATTTATATGCTTTTTATATATATGTTTCCACCCAAGCTCCATGTTCAGCTTGGAATTTAAACTCGATTACCAAAGTGCCTATAGATGAAATGATTTAAGCAAACTCCGACGGTAACTCGATTCACCAATCCAACTACTCAGGCTAGACTTGAGCAAAATAAATACAAACAATCAAGCTGCGGTCAGGTGATCCGCAAGTGTAGTTTACTTGTAACGTAGACTTCTTCTCGCATCTCTACATAAGTTCTCTTACTTTGATTATTAACATTTGAACCCAAAATTCGAGCAACCTTCGGTGGTAAAACGTTGTAGATCGATCTTTTGTTCTTTCTCTTTTCTTTTTATCAAGATTTCTTCTTCTGAACCACGATAAATCAGAAACTCACGAAAGCAAATGGCTCTAAAAGGTGATTTGAGGATAACTAATTCTAATTAAGAAAGTGAATCCCTTCAATGTCCTCATCAGGCGCTCAACTGTAAGCCATGAGGTTGCAAGTCTCTAGCTGTAGCTGCCTGCCTCTCTTCTTCCATCATGCTTGAAGTTGTGCCATTAATTTGCATCTTATCTTTATTCAAACTCCAATTTATTCAATTTTTTCGTACGATGTAGAATCCGGCACTTGAACCAAATGAATAGATCACGAGTAGATCCGATTATTAAAAGGTCCCAAATCCAACCCATGCACAACTTGCTTGATTTGCAACGTGTGATTATAACGATCGAACCTGCTGTATCTTTGTGCGGCTCTCGATCGCAGACACAAAATCTCTTAGGATTATTTTGAAAGAAAAGCGAAATCTTGGCTAGCAATTGTTAAAGTCAAATTGTAGTTATTAAAGGGTTGATTTGAGTTGATTTGTTCTTTCTTGCCGCTAATTCATGCATTTAGAGTCCTCCATGCAAACAGAAGATAGTTAATTAACACAAAAAATTAAAGTGGCGGAAATGGATATGATTGATTATGAAAAAATGTTGCTGAGTACAGTCAGTACATCTTGTGGGGGATACTTGTTTGATAAATATAATGAATTTTTTTTTTTTTTAAGGAAATCAAAGATAGGCTAAGCTTAGTGGCATGCTGTTTTTATCAATTAAAAAATGAAGAAATGGTTAATTTGTTAACTACTACAGAAGTAGCACTACTTGGATGCATATCTACTTTTGGGCTGGAATTAGCCGGGAACCATCCATCTTGTTGCTAACAAGGGGACCACAAAAGGGAGAGAGATTGATCCATTTGTTTGGAGATTTTGTTAAATCTAATGTGAAGCACACGTGTTATTGCTTAACTGGGTTAGCTTTTTGTGCACTTATCAATTAGTCACAACTACTAGGAAGATTTGTGATCCTGATTCGATGGCATTTTCATCTGTGAAAGTGACCCAGCCACTAAGGAGAAATTTAGCCAAAGAACGGGAACGAAAGTTGAGAACCATGGGAAGTTTTTGGTGAAACTCTTGAGCTAGGGTTTCGCTCTTAAGCCTATACATTTTGCTTCAAAAGACTCGCAGAAATAGAAGACGACTAATTTGGCTCAAAACACATTTTTCCTGTTGGGTGTTAAAATGGGAAAATTACATCCCCATCTTGATATTTCAATCCTCTATAAAAAGCTTAGAAAAAGTTAGCATATTTCAATTAAGGGTTAATACCACGAAAACCCTAAACTGGTACACTTGTAACAGATTTACTCCAAACTATTTTTTTTACCATAAAAAACCCCAAACTAATACATATGTGACAATTTTACCCCGAACTATTTTTTTGATCACCAAAAACCCCAAACTGGTACACCTGTGACAATTTTATCCCGAACTATTTTTTTGACCACCAAAAACCCCAAACTGGTACACCTGTGACAATTTTACCTAAACTAATTTTTTAATATTATATTTTTTAATTTTTCGAATTTTTTTAGTTTTTCTTTTCTTTTCTTTTCTTTTCTTTTTCCTTTCCTTTTCTTTTTTTTTTCCTTCATCTTCATTGGACCAAAAATGGATTGTTATTGTTGGGTTTATTAATTTAGAGTACTAGCAAGTTGGGGTTATTTGTGTAAATGTATTAGGCTTATTCCTAAGCCTATAAATACTCTTTGTTTATCTCTGAAATAAACACAATAACTCTTTTATCATTAACATGGTATCAAAGCCGAAATTAAAACCTAAACCCTAAAATTAACACTACTCACAGCAAACCCTAGCCACCACTATAGATTTCGTCGGTGACCCACTGTAGATCCCTCCGGCGACCTCCGTCCGGCGTTGCCCAGGGCCGGCAACCTCCATCCGGCATCGCCCAGGGCCGGCGACCACAGATCCGGCATCGCCCAGGGTCGGCGACCCTCCGTCCGGTGTCACCCAGGGTCGGTGACCTCGAGCCCGGCGTCGCCCGGGGCGGCGACCCTCCGTCTGGTGTTACCCGGGGCGGCGACCTCGGTCCGGCGAGATCTGGGTCCGGCGACCTCGATCCGAGGGTTGTCGGCTCAATGAACCCAAGAATAACACTACGGAACTCATCTAGGTCAAAAAATCGATGTTATCGACCATTAATTCACTACGCCTCGGATCTCCCGTGTTTTTGATGTATTGAAACTCAGAAATCGATGTTATCAGAGGAGTTTCTGTGACATTCCGGATTTTAGCCCATTTTTGGGATTTATAAAATGCGTAATTTGTCAGTGCGCTTATAGTAAAATCTCGCCCGGGAACTGATCACTCTCGGTTATTATTTTAAATTAGAGATTTCACTAGAATCGCACTCGATCGAATTTTGCCGTTATTTAGACCCCAAATTTTGGAGTCGATTTTCGGGAGTGTCGAGACGAAATAAATTGGACGGTGTCAATATTATGGTAGCCAACGTTGAGATTGTCAAGAATGATGGAAAAATGAGAGTTTTTGACCAAGTGTGAATTTGGACTAGTAGACCTCCCTCGTTAAAATTTGGTTTAATTAATTTGGCCTTTGTCCCTTTTTATGTGCGAGGCTTATTTTGGACCGAGTAGACCATTTTCGATTTTTAATTTGGGCCATCGGATTGCAAATAATATTTGAATGTTCAAATAATATTTGAATGTTCAAATATTTTCTTTTCTTCTCTCTCTCTCTCTCTCTCTCTCCTTTCCTTTTCTTTTCTTTCTTTCTTTTCTTTCCTTCCCCCTTCTTCTTCCTCCTTCTTCACCGGCCGCCTCTGGGCCATCGCTCTCCATTTTCGCTTCGGATAATTTGTATTTTTAGACAAGTTTTAGGGGTTAATTTAGGGTAATTTAGGGTTTAAATGATGGCTGCTGTTAGGGGCTGGTTTTGTGATGTTTTTGGTGACCGAGGATGATTATTTGGTCGAGATTTAGTGGCCCGCATAGTACTGTGATGTGGCGAAGCATAGGTGTCGGGATTTGGACAAAATGGTGGATTTGGTGGATGAAATTAATAGACCAGGTGGTGACTGTTTTTGTGACTATTCAACGGGCTGAGTGCGATAAATTAATGGAGGTTTTGTGGCCCAAGAGGCACGGTTCAATGGTTGGACGGATTGGATAGAAATGGCCCAAGTTTGGTTAAGTTCGGGCTTAAAATGTAGATTATAGTGTGCGCTTTATTTGGTTTCATGATGGCTGATTTGAATGATGTCTTTGGGAGTTTAATGGAGCATTTTGAAGATAATTAGTGGCCTAGAAATTGCGTTATAGTGGCTGCCCTCGACTGAACTTGATTTGGGCAAGGCGCGATCAATTTGGGGTTTAATCGTGCAATTACCGGGAATGATTGCTTTGTGCAATTGACTGGCAAATTGAGCCTTATTTGTGGTTAATTTGATGATGCCATGTCGCGTGTCTAGCGGGACTAGGAATGGATTAGCTTGGTGGGCCTAGGATATGCGAGTTTTTGTTGACCCGGTTGTGTGAATTTGTGCACGGGTTGTTTGTCAATTTGATGCTATGGCTAATTTGAACTGATTTTTTTAACTGGGCATGTTGATTTATGAAATTGAATATGCGTGGTGCAAGTTGAACTCATTACATCGTAATTCGCGCATGTGGATGCCCAAGTGTGAATGTGATAGCCATGAGTGTGCATCTCAAGTATTGGCACGGCATGAGCATGTACGAATGTGCCCGAATGACATTTGCATTGTGATCACTTAAAATGCCCTAATGCTTATTACGTGGGGTTCAGATAAAAATTAGTGCTTGTGAATGTGTGATCACAATAAACCCTGATACGTTTTACGCGGGGTAGTGAACCCGTCCTGAGGCGTGTTACGCAGGACGATGCCCGGTTTACCGGAAGATGACCAACCTGATGCTTCTTACGCGGGTTATGTGTCATGAGCCTCATGCGTTTTACACGGGCTAGAGATCAATCTCGAAGTGATAGACCTGATGCGTTTTACGCGGGTTGGACCTGATGCGTTTAACGCGGGTCGAAGGAGAATTTGATAAACGGCTGAATGTTAGTATGCAAGTGCGCGATAATGCATTGATGAGGCATGAACATGAGTGCGAATATGAGCATGTGCACTACATACATCGGGACTGAATGATTTGTGTATATGTGCCTCGGACTGATTCTATGGTCCAGTTGTGATTACATATATAGAATGCCTAACCTGCAGGGTCAAGCTCATTTAGATTTAGGCCCGAGGGCCCGAGTCAGTTATGTTTTGAATCTTGTGTGGTTTAGTAATCGTTAGGAGATGCACGTTAGCCTAATTTAGGTTTAGGGAATTACTCATTGAGATTATTCTCATTGTTGCTTAAAACCACTTTTTCAGACCCCCAGCCTTGAGGATGGCAGGCGTACCGATGCATTTTTTTGGGAGGAGTCGGCTAGTTGTAGTGCCTGAACCTCGAGCCACTTACTCCTTTTTATTAGTAGTGGCCTTGACCCGCTTTTGATTTTTGGTGTTCAGGTGGTACTTGGATATTGTATATGATTTCCAATACTAGTACAAGTGTTGATTTCTGTGGTTATCCTTGGTTGTGTGTTTATCTCTGTGTTGGGTGTTGGGTCGGCGATGCGTCCTGGGACGTCGCACACAAATCGACCTCTGCGAGGGATGTGGTGCGCCGAGGAGTGCGGGGCGTGACAGTTTCTGAGGCTGAGGGTTATGTGGAAGTGATGTTTGGCTGGCTGAATTAGAGTAGCTGAATGTGGAACAACTGAATTAGTGTGGTTGAATTGAATTGATTGAATTAGTTGGAGTGACATGTGGGGTTACTGAGATTGCGGATACTTGCAGAAGTTATATGATAAGTGGGGTATGTTATTTATTATATACGCGTGTCAAGTTTCCAGTGATTAGTGGTTTGTGAGGATGTCTGCTGGTTCATCTAATTCACCGTCTATTACTTCAGGGTTGGGCTCCTCTAGTACTTCTTCGAGTTCAGTATCTTTTGGTTCATATTATAGTATGACTAATCTGCACAATACCTTGGTCAAGTTGGATGGTACCAATTACCCTTCTTGGTCGATGGCTCTTTCGACTTTTATTTTTTCTAATCGCTAGTCTAGATGGCTTGAAGAAGAACCACCTGCAAATTCAACTAGTCTAGAAGAATGGAAGTTTTTTCTTCTTTCTTCCTTTTTCTGCCTTTTCTTTTTCTCTCTTTACTCCGTTAGCCATTAGGGCCTTGCCAATGGACGGCAGAGGTTGCCAGACTTAGGCGAGGGGCCGCCCTAGCCAGCATCGGGTGAGGGTCGCCCTGGGCTAGGCAAGCGATGGTAGCCCTCGTTGACGTCAAGCACCTAAAATCTGGCGAGGAACGCCCTCACTTGATGCTAGCGAGAGCCCTCCCCTAAGGTAGGCGACCTTCGCTAGCCATTGACGAGGCACGGCAATGACCGGGTGAAGGAAGAGGAAAAAAGAAAAAAGAAACGAAAAAGAAAATGAAAGTAAATTTTTTTTAATAATATACTTAGAATTTTTTTGACTAAAATACTTCTTCTCTAAAGGCCAGAATAGTCACATGTTGGCGGTTGGCCAAAATTCCTTATTTAAGACGATTTGGCCACTTTTGGCCCTTATTTGAGAAATTAATATGAATGCAATATATTCTAAACAATATTAATGCAAATGCTTCCAAATGCAAGTCATATATATTTTTTTTAGAGATTATGGTCGATTTCTAATTTTTTATGCAATGACTAACTAAATGGGTTGTTAAAATTTAGGTGTCAATACGTTAACATGAGCATGTTCACTCCCATTAAGTGTTTGATCTTGGAGTGAAGAGCTCTTCAGGTGACACCAAAACAGGTTCTCCATTCAACGATGGAGAGAACGCAAGATCGTGCATATGAAAAATCAAAACCGTACGATTGTCTAGCGACCAAACTATCAATAACAATTGGAAATGGTTTAGGATTCGATTGCCTAATATAAAACGCTTAGGACTGATGATCAACGTCCAGGTTTTTTATTGCACTTGCCCTGATTTTGTAGAAGGATTATTCTTCTTTGTTTTTTTCCTGATGCACAGGGCAATCTAAAAGTAGCACTTCGATGAACGCACACTCATCTTTTGCGCTATTTCACTAGTTGGGTCTCGTGACCCAACATTTTGGCTGACAACCTCTACACTGCAATGTGCAAATCCAACTACCATTTTCCTAACATGATACATCAACTACTCTAAGCTCACCTAGGTAGCTAAGCCCGCGCACACTGGCCCTTCTGGCTCAAGTGGCGCGAGGGTAATTTGGATAGCCTGAGTAGGAGATGACGGTGATGGTCCCGCAGTGCTCGCCCGAGCGCTACCACAACCCACGATCTTCTGGCACGTCTCGATCAGGCAGTGCCTGCTAGGGGTGTCAATGGGTCGGGTCGGGTCGGGTTTACATGATACCCGACCCGACCCAAAATATTAGATAAGTGTGCTCGGCCCGACCCGAGACAAGACCCGAACAAGATATAGCCAAGTGATCGGGTCGGGTCGATCCGGGTCGGTCCGGGTAGGGTTCCGTGTTTCGAACTCAGCCAAACGAAACTTTTCTCATCCATCCCAACTCCCCATTATTTTGCTCCTATGCATTCAATTATATGTTCACCCTTGCTCTGTTAAAAGAACGAAAAGAAAATCAAAAAGCCCAAAAAAATAAATCACCTCTGATATGGACAGCTTCGACAACCCATCAACTAAGTCCTCGGCGCGGGGATTCCGGCGACGACCTCGACGAGGAAGGAGCGCGAGCCCTAGCGGGCGCCGAGAAGGCGGGCCACGCCCGACAAATTTCACATCGCCCTCTGGATTCTCAGAGGATACCCAACACGTTGTGGTGGCTCCTTTCTCCCCCCCATCACGAGCCTCACGACTTGAAAAACGCACGCAAAATATTCTCTCTCTCTCGCTCTCCCTCGCTTAAATTTCAATTTTCTACGTTCGTTTTCGTGTTCATTGGTGCGAGGGCGTGTTTGGTAGATCAGTTTGGGGCGCCAGAGACTATGCGAAAATGGTTGTAAAGGGTAGCTTCTGGTCGTCCAAGGATGCTGAGCGAAGGAGATGACGGTTCCCCGGCCAAATGCTGCGAGAGGCGCCGCCGGAGGATAGAGATGCAGCGGCTCTCCTCCGTCTCGGCCACCGGGCCGTCGCCGCAGCCCGGTCCCGGCCCGGGGGGCAGCCGTGCATGGGGGAGCAGCCCCTGCGCGTCGGGAGCGAAGCGGATCCACGCGTCGGACGGGAGCTGCTGCCTCCTCCCTTCTTCCTCCTCGTCCGGCGATGATGTGGAGGCGCCGCCGCTGCCGCTGCATCCGACGGCCGTGGTTGTGGCGGCGACGTTGGTTGAGTGTTACGGGGCGGTGTCGGTATCCGGAAGGTTGCGCGAGATGGAGGACATCGCAAAAGAGAACGTAGAAGAAGCGAGAGAGTGGGAGAGACGTGGAAGAGAGATCTAAATGGTTTCCTTGTTTGGGTTTTCTTGTTTGGGTTGGGTTTGGGTACCCAAGCACAATAAATCCAAACAATAACCAATTGTCTTTATTGTTACCCAAACAAATTGAGATCTAACCCGACCCAATAAAAAAATTTCGTGTTCGGGTCGGGTCGGTTCGTGTTTCGATTTGGGTATCGTGTTTGGTTTTGACACCCCTAGTGCCTGCAAGTCGGGCACGAGGATTGTGAGTTGAGCCACTTGTCGATGCATTGGACGCAGCACCCGTGGTGGCACTTCGGCAGGATCTGGATCCGGTCGTTGGTGGCGAATTCGGAGAGGCAGATTATGCACTCCACGACCAACCAGGCAACTTCAATTCCGCTGAGTAGTTCACGATCGGGAAGGTCTTCAAGGCCTTTATCTTCACCCCGGTGTTGGCTAGCCTAGCTGATGAATTATGGCCATTCGTGTCCGAGGACACCAAACTGGGGCACCTTAGTTCACACCTAATGATGGAATTTAACCCTAGAGAGCAAGTTACGGCACACAATAGGACTGAGAGGACCATCACAACATTGGAGTCAAAGCTGTTGTCACCAGGATAGTAAGGTTCTTCATGGGTGCTCCTAACACATGATGGTGGAGTTGCCATGTTTGGTGTTTGGCGAAGAGGGCCATGTAGGAGCAGTCTTCTTGAGAAGTTCAAGTCTTGAAAGAGAGAATCAGAGGAAGAGGAAGCAGGAGTCATTTCTTTTTGTGGAAAAAAAAAAAAGAAAAGAGAGTGTGGACTGAGAGAGAGATTGGAATTTCGGTACAGGAATGGAGTATATTTAAGGGAGTATATATAAGGGGAAAGTCCCAAGGGGGTTTGAAATTTGCCTTTTGGTAGCCATATCGTGTAGGACAAATATCTAATTTTTGACAATGATATATACTTTGAGAATATTCTGAGGGTTTAGCCCGCTCTAGTTTGTCTTCAAATTACTTTTACTACTCTGCAATCAACGTGTTGCAAGGTGATTTCAAGAACCTACTTAAGAAAGACTACAAGTTCTCACAATATAGATCTAGTATCCACATGGTAGGGCAAATATCCTGCCTACCTTAAAAATGCCCTAAAATCTGCGCACCCTTCGACATCAATAAATAGTGATTCTTTAGTCATTGATCTGGTAGCCTAGTGATAAAGGAGTTATATTTTCTTACATGACATTATAAGTTCGGGCTATGTTGAAAGCGAACTTTTGGCTACATTGTGCCTCAAGTACTTATGCTCTCAACAGTCTTCACATCAGGAGAGAGAACCCATTAAAGAATCATATGATTCTTAACTTTCTTTTCTTTTTGAGTTTTTTTAGATAAGCGACTCATGCCATCTAAATGGGAGCAATTCGTACTCTCCCTTAGTAATTTGCATACCCTAAGAACTACGAAAAATCAAGAGAGTGACATCAATAAATGATTAACCATATTTGTGCGATAATAGTAAATATCAAGACCTTAATTTACTTTTTTTCTCATAATTACTAAGGAGAGATTAAATCTCATGCAAGAGTTCAAATCTTTCCAAGCCCTTTTTGTCTCTCCTATTATGTATTTTAACACGTTAATTTTAGGCCAAATTCCAGTCTACGCATAAGTTATTTTACTCTGGTCTCACAAAATCTAAGCCCATACGCTAATGCAAAGAGATCATGTTTTGTTTTTGCCTTATATAAAAAGTCATGAGAAATTCACAAGTTGGTGGGAAGTAGTGGATTTAGACAATTCCGAGATTATCGTTGAGTTGAATGAAGATGCATGTTGCCTAGGAAATCAATGTAGGACTAGCAAGTTGATTAGTTTTTATATACCAACTAGGATGCTCCTTTCTAGTTTTAACATCGAGCAGAGTCGGAGATTCATAATAGAACGTGCAAAGCTTGTATCCATATCTACTTCGAAAAAGAGAGATCTCTTCATGTGAATCCAAACACTGCACATGACATGCTAATATCATGTCATCGACCCAATCTTAGATCTAATTTTGATCAATATTGTATCACTTATCGCCATCACTTGTTCCGGAGCTTTAGCAAATGCTAGCTAATACTAAATGGATTGGTCGATGTGGCTAGATACTATAAGAGTTACATAGAATTTTTCTCCTAGTTTGCATTAGTTTTCTTAATAATTTTGGGGTCTTCATTCTGATCAATTAAGCAAATGACCAACCCCAAATATTTGGAAACCCAACTCGAAATATATCATCTCCGGTTACCAATTGCATGTGATAATAGTCCATTTGCATACTTAACTGAAATATTCACATCACTTCACAATGGGTTTACATGCTTTTTATATACATGTGATCTCTCTTCACCTATCAATTTAAACTTTTAGATTGAATTTTCTAACATGGTATCAGAGCCAGATTCTGCCTTTGCTCACGCGTCCACCACTTTTAGTCAAATTCCACGTGCCACTCATGATCCAGCTTGCACGTGAAAGGAGTTGTTGAAATTACTTAATGTCGCTTGACATTGGAGTTTATATACTCTTTATATACTCCCTCCACTCAAGCTCTATGTCAAGCTTGAACTTTTAAAATCAATTACCAAAGCGCCTATACATGAAATGAGTTAAGTGAACTCCTACGTTACTCGGACTTCTCAAACTAGACTAAAACAAAAATACAAACAATTGAGCTGAGATCAGGTAATCCACAAGTGTAGTTTACATGTAACTTAGGGCGTTTTTGTTTAACTGAAAATATTATAATAAAGGAAATATTTTTTGTGAAAATTCATTTCCAAGGACAATGGTTAGTTTTCATTTATTTGGTGGTATAGGGAAAGTGATTTTCTTCTTGCAAGAAGGGGAAGCTCGTTTCCTCTAATCTAAGCTGCTTATTTTCAATCCATGGAAAACATTTTCTATATAGATTGATTATTTTTCTGTTCTCAAAATACCGAAAAGTCAAAAAACAAATTTCTGGAAACAATCTTCCTTCAAACAAATTGACTCTTGGACTTCTTCTCGCATCTCTACATAAGTTTTGTTACTTCGATTTATTGAACCATTTGGACCCAAAGGTCAAGCAACCTAGGTCAGTACAACGTTTTAGTTCGATTCTCTTTTTTTTTGGGTTTTTTTTTTTGGGGGGGGGGGGTGGAGGAGTAGGAGAGGGTAGTACTGCGCTGAATGAGAAACTCGCGAAAGCAAATGACTCTCAGAAGTGGTTGAAGATAACTAATTCTAATTAAGAAAGGCAGTCTCTTCAATGCCCTCATCAGGCTCTCAGCTGAAAGCCACGACCTGTTTCACTTTACATTAAGTTCCAAGTCTCTAGCTCTAGCTAGCCTATGGCAGCCTGCATCGCTTCTTCCATCATGCCCGTAGTTGTCTCATTAATTTACATCACATCTAATATGAACTCCAGTTCGTTAGATTTGTTCGTACGATGTAAAATGCGGCATTCGAACCAAGCAAATTGTTTGCAATTAGATCCGATAATCCGATGGTCCCCTTCTTTCTCTTTGTTTTGTTAGGAAACTCTTGACCAACCATCATAAATTAATCCAATCCCTACACAACTTGCTTGATTTTCAATCTGAGATTCATAAAAGATAGCACCTGTTTTACCTTGGTGCGGCTCTCATTCGTAGGCACAAAATCTCTTGGATTATTATGAGAGAAAAAGAGAAATCTTGGTTAGCAATAATCAAAGTCAAGTTGTAGTTATTAAAGGGTTAATTTGACTTGATTTGTGCTTTCTTGCCGCCAATCCCTTCATTTAGAATCCTCCATGCAAGCACAAAATAGTTAATTAAAACAAGAATTAAAGTGGCAGAAATAAATATGATTGATTATGAGAAAAAGTTGCTGAGTACAGTCAGTACACCAAATGGGGGATGCTTGTTTGATAAAAATAATGAAACTTTTTATTTTTATTTTCAGGTGATCAAAGATAGGCTAAGCTTAAAGGCATGCTGTTTTTATTAATTTAAGAAAATGAAATGGTTAATTTGGTACCTGCTACAGAAGTAGCACTACTTGGATGCATATCTAGTTGTGGGCTGGAATTCACTAAGGAAGAATCCGTCTTGCTGCTAACGAGGGGACCACAAGATGGAGAGAGACCGATCCATTTGGTTGGAGATTTTGTTAAATCTAACGTGAAGCACGTGTTGTTGCTTAACTGGGTTAGCTTTTTGTGCACTTGTTGATTAGTCACGAGGAAGATTATGATCCTGATTCGATGGGATTTTGATCTGGGAAAGTGACACCCTCTAATAAGGAGAAACTCACCTAATGAAAGGGAATAAAGTTGAGAGAGCCATGGGAAGTTTCTGGTGACACGCTTGGGCTAGGGTTTCTCTGCTTAGCCTAATGCATTCTGCTTCAAAAGACTTGTAGAAATAGGGGACATTGATTTGGCTTAGAACACTGTTTTTTTCCTGTCAGGTGTTTCCATGGGCGAATTGCATATGCTTCTAAGAAATTTAAGGGATAAGTACATTGAAAATCCTAAAACTTATTATGAAAGTGTAATTGAGTCTCCTAACTTTTGAAAAGTGCAATTAAGTACTATAACTTTTAAACAGTGCACTTGAGTCATAAAACTTTCAAAATATACAATTAAGTTCTAAAACTTATTAAATTGATCCAACAAGTCCTTTCATTGGTTGCACTTTTGAAAATTTTAGGATTTGATTGTATTTTCATGATAATTTTTAGGAGTTGATTGTATTTTTAAAAAGTTTTAGAACTCAATTGTATTTTCATGACAAGTTTTAAGACTTTTAGTATACTTATTTCAAAATTCAATGGAATTTGAAAACAGTAAAAATATAAAGTTAACACACTTTAAATTATTAGTTTGGCCGGTTATTTCCTAGGTTTTGGTGCATGCAATGGGTCTAGACCTTGGTACATCCAATATGACCACCACCATACATATTTAAATTTTGGTCATTTCTCCTTACATTTACTCTCTTATTAAGCTCAAGGCAACAATTGCGGCTTTGGTAAGCAAAAACTACCTTTACTATAATAAGTGCACGTGTGGGCAACGCTTGCTTCTAAAGCACATCCTTAGCACACCCTTACGACACAAAGGTCCGTTTAGCTATTGAATCTCATAGGCTTATGCATACACTATATTTACGATTAAATAACCTAGTTGTCTTGATATATATACGATCACACAAGATCCATCGCTGCTTTCACTACCAATAAGCATACAATGGAGTAGCTTAATTTGAAGAGTTGAATAAGTGGATAAGTGTTTAATTTGGATGGAGTAGATTGTATATGTTCAAATCAAAAGTATCTCCAGCTCAAACCAATCTCGCGGGTCATGCCCGCCGTCCTGTGATTAATCAAGTCGACAAAGCATATGATCCTCATTCTCGTATAGTTATTGATGAGATATCAAACATACTTCGCAGATTATATTTTATATTGTTAGTATGAGTACATTGATTATATGCCACCCTTACACTTGTTCTACCTATTCCAAAGGATTCTGGGCACATCATTGAACCCTTTTGTCAATATAATTAAGCTTATTAAAAAAAAGGATAAGTGCATTTGAAGCTCTAAAACTTGTCATGAAAACGTAATTGAGTCCTAAAATTTTCAAAAAGTGCAATTAAGTCCTAAAATTTATTACAAAAGTGCAATTGAATCCTAAAACTTTCAAAAAGTACAATCAAGTCCTAAAATTTATTAAATTGGTCAAATCAAGTCCTTCTATGAATTGCTTTTTGAAAATTTAGGACTTGATTGTATTTTTTAAAATTTTAGGATTCGATTGCACTTTTATTACAAGTTTTAGGACTTGTAATGCACTTATCCCCTTTAAAAAAAAAAAAGAGAGTCAATCTAGCATATATTCGACTAGATAGTTAAATTTCGAGTTATAAATACTCACTAATCTCGCGGGTGTTAAAGCATCTTCAGCAACAACTTTTTTTTTTTGGGTGGTTTCACTGCCTTTCCCATTCACTCATTCACATATTCGTGGAAAGCATACAATTATTAGACATCTCCTCGACTTAAAGGACATTTATCCTGTGTGAAGATTTTGCGTAGCGGACTTTACATGCTCCTTTTATTATTTATTTATTTATTGGCCAATGGACTTTGCATTCTTTAAGTAAAAAGGTGCAAAAAGAGAAAGAAAGTGAGTGCTTACTTGTCATCAATACTTAAAACTAGAGAAAAAGGAAAATATATAACCCTAGCTGTCAACTAGGACAGATATCACGAATTCTTTTAAATTCTTTATCTTATTTGGAAAGAAGACCCAGCTCATCTGCATGATGCCGGATGAGCATCAATCCAGGGTCAACCCTAAACCGATCTTGGATCGGCTCAATCTAGTTGGTCCTAATCCGGTTCCTAGGAGGACTAGGTTAGTCCTTGGTCCTAGGAACCCTAGACTTGTATTGTGTGGGTTGGTTCTCGATCTTGAGACTTTAGGATTGGTCTAACCCATTATATATTATATATAATTATTATATAGGGTTAATACTGTTTGGAATATTAAGACCTCCACAAATAATAATTAATCTCGGATTGGGTTTAGTTTATCGGGTTTAAGCTTGAGACATACTTTAACAATCTCCGTATTAGCTTGACATTTGAGTCAAATTAATTACAATCGTTTCATTCAAATTTCGTTACTACTCTCCTACAGCCCCAATGGGCTCAATCGCCACAGACGTTTTTCAAGTTCAAGCAAGGCTTGAACTTCACAATAATTGTGGACCTCATCAGTGTCACGCCTCGAACCCTTATAAGCTCGCGACATCCCCTGCTCCAGTCGAAATGATGTGACGTCCCAAGAACGTCGTCGACCCAACTCAAAAATCAGAGTCACATGCGGAAGCGGATATAAAAACACCAGACATAAAGATGACGACAACGGGGTAGAACACCAAGACAATCAAACACCAACTACAACATTTTATACAGCCACTACACCAAATATATACAAACATTGTATTACAGACATATTTAGCAAACTAGCATCAGAAATCACCGTTATAACAAAATATTAGGATCTGGTTAACTTAACTTCCCTATGGGTCAATCCGATTTACACAACCCCTAAAATACCCTAGGGAAAAACCTAAGGATCGACCTCTTCCATTCTACTTCTGAATCTTTGGCTTGAACCTCCGGAACTCACTTGCAGCTCTACTGGGCACCAAAGTTAGCTTCCCGGGTTTACGATTGAGGGTCTGAAAGTGACGGTTATACAACCGAAAGACGAATCTCAATAAGTGTACAACCCCAAACCTCACGTAGGCACTCACGTACCGCCAAACGAAAACACGCATAACACATAATCTATCAACCAAACTAACAATCACACGCAACCCTAGCTGGAATTCCTCATGCACGTCCCTGTACGTTAGTTAACCACACAGCCAGTATGACACAGAAATACATCACAGCCATGCGCATGCCCCGATTATAGAGCAAAACCCACTTGGGCACGTCCCATACCATGCCTAGTAGTTTTTACCCCATAATCGAGCACTATATCACACGATGCAATCATAATCGCACACCAACTCACACCACACGTCACTTTCTTAATTTCACTCGTCCCATCAATTCTTGCTCATTCTCAACCTTTCCACCACTCACGGTGCGTAAAGCGCATCGAGCCAACGGTCATCGACCTCGTCGAGCATCGTCACCCGTCGGTGGGCATCGTCACCTCGTCGGGCGGCATCGTCAGCGTAAACATACGCCTCGGGCGAAATCCTGCGCACTTTCCTTCTACGCACCCAGCGTGATAAGCGCATCAGGCCAGCGGTCTTGACCACGTCGGGCATCGTCACCTCGTCGGGCTGGGCATCATCACCCCTTCGGGCACAGGCGGTCACCTGGGGGGCGGTATAAATCCGTAGCGTCATGCCGGGGCCGGATCTTTTTCAACCAATTCCACATTTCCATACCTCGTTCCTCAAGCCACACTTACACACGGTCAACAACGATGCATGCGACCAAACATACACACCTCACACGCATTCCTTGCCACGCACCAATTCATCTCTCACGTACACTTCACAAACACACGTTCTCGTCATACGAATACACCACACGACCATACACATTTAACACACAAATTCAATGCGCATTCACACTGCCACACCGCCACACCTCATGGCCACATACACACGGCACATAGCCACGCCATATTCAGCCCAACACATAATCCCGATCCAGCCAACAAATCACAATCAACACAATTGATCAATTAAGCACATCAAGCCATAATAATCCCACTCAATCACACAAATGAATCCCAATCGATCCACAATATCACTGCCCTATCCAAATCTACTAAACCTCAATTTTTTTCATTGCCAAATCAGTCCGTAACCAACAAATATCCAGCCTCTAATTCAGTCTCCAAACAGTCGCAGTAATTCCAATCTATTATACAAATTAACTGCGATTGCTCCACACATCATAACCATCATTGAGCCTACAAATCCTCACCAATTTCTTCACCAAATCAGTCCTCAAATCAGCCCATGACAACCAAATACCAGCCTTCATCTCAACCCCCAAAACAGCCACATAAACCCCTAAACCGAACCCTAAACTGTGACCGAAATCCTATCAAAATAAATAGTAAACGAACTCCAAAAATTCTAAAATTTGGATATGTTGCGTAAAACATCTTGCTGAACATTTTCCATGAAGAACTCAAAACTCAGTTCCAACTAGAAACACCTCTTTTGGTCACTTGAAGTCAGACGAAAATCAACTTGCTCCAATAGACCGTTTTTTCCTCAAAATATATTTATTTCAACACCCAAATCACCTTGAAAAGTTTTGAAATTTTTATATGTTATAGCCACGAATGTCCCCAACAACCTTTGTGAAGGAAGTATTTTGAAAATAAGCCTGAAAAAATTTATAAAAATGCGAACAGACCCGAAGGTCGGGTGAACAGTAAATCGGACAATTTTATTTCGGTCCAAAGATGGACTTCCGATTGGCATCAAATGATTTCTAAAAATTTCCAAATTAAATTATGTTATACTTTAAGATATTGGAAACAACTTTGATGAAGAACACTTCCTCAAATTCGGGCCACACAAGTCACAGTAAAAATAACAAAAACCAGTGACGCAGTAGCAACCTAACTAGAAATCAACCAACACATACCACTGAGCAAACCAGCCACTAAATTCACCCTAAGCTGAGCCCTAAACAAGCCTAACAATACCCGAGGTCGTAGGCGACATTTGGGGAGGTCACTTGCCTAAGAAAGGCAAGAAAAATGGGCTGAAACGGGCAGAACAGCAGCAGCAGTCACGGTGATGATGGGAGGAACAAAGATGAAGAGAGAGAGAGAGAGAGAGAGGGGTCAGAAATAGTGGGATGGTGGGGGACACGTGTCGGCGATTCGCAATTTTTCCCAAAATACCCTTGATCCAACGATTCTCGTTTGTCTTTATCCAATAATTCAAGGGCAAAGTGGTAATTCAATAATTCCAATTTTTTTCACTTATTTTAGTCCTCAATTATTTCCCAAAATTGTCCAAAATTCGGAATTCTCAATATAGGATCTAGGGGCAAAATGGTAATTTTCCGGTCCCGGGATGAAATTTCAATTTTCGCACATACGGGTTCCATATGTCTGTGGCCAACACAATGTGGTGTCGAAATCGCGAAATTCATAGCGCAAGCCCTCGAAAATTGACTACAAAGTTGCGGGAATAAAATAATATTATTTTTTCAATTTTTGTCGAAATTCCCGTTTTTATCCAAAACCACTCTAAATGTATGTGGCCACCCCAAAATGGCATCGGCCTCGAAAAATAACCTCAAATGGCCTCAAAATCAATATCGGGGTCCAAATGGCAAAATCGTAATTTTCCCGGTCCCAAACCGAAATCCATTTTTTTGCAGAAATGGGTGGCCCCAAGGTTGGCCAATCCAAAAACGTCATCGGCCGCCCAAAATTATCACTTTCAAAATTCTCAATTTCCGGGCCCGAATTTCAAGAAATGACTAAAATCGAACAATCGCGACTTTAACTTATCTCTTGCTAACGGGTGGCTCATTTGGATTACGCGCTCTCGACCCGTGACCAACACTAAGTCAAATCACGTTTAAGTTTGCTCGAACCAAGGCGACCTCGATTGTCATATAATTGTGAGGGATTGTCACTAGTGCCCTTTGGACACGATCGATCAAATAGATCGGTCTCGGTTGGCTCAAAACATTCCCTCGTCAATCGATATGGTCGAAGATCGAACCAAGGTCAAGTTCTTTGGTCGTGCGAACTCAATCCCGTACTGGCCTTACCCCTAATGTTAGCATCCCGTGAATGCGCATTTCCGGGTGAGATCTCACTATAAGTGCGTTGATCAATTTCATTTCCTAAAATCCCGGGAAAAGGATCGAAAATTCAGACTGTTACAATCAGAATACCAACTTCACCTACATCATTAACTATTCCACAAGAATTTTCCGATACAACCTCCTCTACCATTGACAAAGCAAAATCATTGTGCATTTATATCTATCTCCTACGCACATTGTCAATATTAGCAGCTATAGCAACTGTAGGCTCTATAGGCTTCACCTCGCTTCAAGTACCATTTGTGTCAATTACTCCGCTATTATCCGCTACATCTGGAGTTTATGGTTGCAACTCCACCTCAAGCTGAACACCATTCAGACCCATATGAACATTGCTAATAACACACCTATCAAGAAATACTAAAAACTCGTCAAATGTAACTTATCTGCTAATAATATGTGAATTTAATTCCAGGCACCGCAATTTATAATCCTGCTCACCTTATGCATAACCTAGGAACATGCATTTTCTTACCCTGCCATCGAGCTTACCATCACTTACTCGAATATAACACGGGCAACTAAATATTCTAATAATAGAATAATTAGCAACATTATCCGACCACACTTTTTTGGGAGTCCAACATCCAATCGCAATTGATGGAAATATATTCTTCAAGTAGCTCATCGTACTAAGCGCATCCGCTAGGAATCTTCTAGCCATTCCAGTACTAAAGAGCATTTTATGGACCATCTTTAGTAATGTTTTGCTCATCAACTCTGTAATTTGTTGTAATTCACTGGCACTAGTGTGGTGTTTCACTCTACATTCTTTCATGCAGAATTCTTTTAACAGTTTCGAACAAAACTCCATACTATTGTCAGTTCACACATACTTGATTATTTTACCAATCTCTTTTTCGATCAAAGCTCTCAACTGCCTCATTCTGACAATATCATAAAACTTGTGCCTAAGCACAAACACCCAAATCTTCCCCAAGTAGTCATCGACAACTATTAGCATAAATCTAGCACTCTTCTTTGAAGGAAACTGCGACAACCTGCAAACATCCAAGTGAATTAATTCTGTAATATTTGTGGTTTCTCTGACAGTCACACTGAAGTGCACTTTCCTCCGTTAATCTAAGTCACATCACATACATACATTCAATTTGTCAAGAACATAACCACATAGCAAATTCCTTCACTTAGAGCCTTCAAGCTTTTCTCGCTAACGTGCCCCAAACGCATATGCCACAATTCAAACTCTCGAACCTATCCATTCAACATTTCTACGGCGAATTCCGTGACTATCTCACCTAGAAGCTTATACAAGCCATTATGCTTGATTCCTTTCATTATCACCAAGGCACCCCCCGAACAATTTTTAGAACTCCGCATTCTAAAGAATACCGACACCTAGTTGAATCTAGGGCATTCAAGAAAATTAGATTTTTTTTCAACTCTGGAACATGCCTCACTCCTGTCAATATCAACACAATACCATCATTTTGATTCTATCATCACCCACACCTATAACATTGCACTCAAAATTGTTTCCTAACTATACTTTACTACTATTCGTGCACTGATAAGTAATAAACCAATTCCTATTTGATAAAGTATGAGAAGAATAATCAAAATCCATAATCCATCCATCAAATGATGAATAATTAGTGACAAACAAGATATAATCAATACTATCCAAATTGCCGTTTGCTATAGCGACAACATCATTTGCAAACTCACCTCTAATTCCCTTACCCTTGTTATTTTTCAGCTTAAAGTAATCCCTTTTAAGATGCCCTTATTGCCATAGCTCCAACATACAATACCACCAGTCTTAGACTAATTTCATCTATTCATGGTTATATTACTTATGTTAATATGAGTACTAGTCCTTTCTCTATTTTCACCTATTAAAATAGTAAAGACATGTTCATCATATTCTCTTCTACGAATATCCTCATTCAGAATTAAATCTCGAACATCATCAAAAGTCAAACTTATTGACCCAAAGGAATTACTAACATCAGTAATAATAGTTTTCCAACTATCAAGTAATGAGGATAATAAAATCAAAGCACATACCTAATTTTCAAAGTTAATGTTAACTAAACTCAATTGACTGACGATCACATTGGAATTGACGCACATTCGCTCATCTTCAAGTTAAATAAATGTAGCATTAAATAGATCTTGTTGATCGTAGAGGGCTTCTCGTACGTATCCGACATGGCTTTCATCAAACCCGTAATGGTCGTCTCTTTCATAATATTAAACGCGACGTTATGAACCAACGTCAGCCGAATAACATCCAAAGCTCTTCTATCCAATAATTCCTAGTTATCTTGCTTCATCGTCTCTGGCTTATACTAAGATAGGGGCAAGTGCAATTTCATTTAATATAGATGATCTTTATTTTGCATCTTCCAGAAACCAAAGTCCTTCCCATCAAATCTATCGATTTTCATTTTTCCTGTTTCTATCATCATCGATTCGCTTGAACTCAACTAAGTTGAGCTTTAATACCAATTGTTTGGAATATTAAGACCTCCACAAATAATAATTAATCTTGGATTGGGTTTAGTCTATCGGGCTCAAACTCGAGACATATTTTAACAAATACCACGAAAGACCCCAAACTGATATACCTGTGACAAATTTCTCACAAATTAATATTTTGACCACCAAAAACACCAAATTTGTACACCCGTGATAAATTTACCATAATCTAATTTTTTTTACCACAAGAAACCCTAAATTGGTACATTTGTGACATATCACCTTTCGTTAGTTTTTGTTAAATCGGATTAATATTACGAAAAACTAAAAACTGGTATACCTATGAAAAACGGGAGGTAAAACCCCAAACTAGTATACCTATCAACTGTCATGTTTCGTTTACTCAGCAATTTGACGGTAAAATTTAACGGAAACTGATGGAAGGTAAGTTCGTCACAAGTGTATCAGTTTGCGGTTTTTATGGTAAAAAAAATAATTTTTGGTAATTTTATCACAAGTGCACCAGTTAGGGATTTTTTATGGCATTAACCCTATTATATATTATATTTTTTTTTCTGCTCTAAATCCAACCCTAGCAGCTTCGCTTCTGCTCTTTCTTATGTGGTTTTGCTGTATAAAAATGTAAATTGGAAAGTAGAAACCCCCACTAAACCCAACCATGATTTGACCTAAAAAAAATAGAAACCCTCTTTCTCGCTGCACTTTGTTCAGCTCGCCTGGGAAACCCTCTTCCTCGCCTTGCTCTATTCGCTCACCACTCACATCAATGCTCACCTATGTTTGCTCACCTCGCAAGTGTTAAATCATGTCCTCACTTTTCTCTGTAAGTCATTCATTTGGCTAGATAAACGTTGATTTGGTTGGTGCACAAAATATGAAGTTGTATTATTCATGGTTTATATTACGTATTTTGCACTTTTTATGATTTAATTATATTTCACGTGTTCATTTTTTACGGTTTGTTGCTCTTAACAAATCAAGAGTTCTATTGTTTTTATATTTATGTTTGATGCGTGCTGGTGTTCCTAGTTTGGTTGGTTAATGTCATATTATTGATAAATATGAAATTTGAAAGAATATGTTTGTTATTTTAAGGAATATAGAAAAATAAAATAAAAAATAATTAGTTGGTCCCTAGTTGACCCTAGAATCAGATCCAACCTATATGGCCAGTCCAGTCCTCGATCCCAAGCTTAACAGGATCGATCCCCGATCCCAAACATTGGGAACCAACACTATGCAAGTTGGTCACAGTGTTGGTTCTCGGGTTATGTGCTAGACCGGCCCAACCTAGACCATAATCACCCCTCGGTGGAGTGTTTAGTCTTGGAGTGAAGGGTTGTTAGGACTGATAATTGAAATGTCTAGGGCTCCTATTGCACTTGCCCTAATTCGTAAAAGGATTACTCTTCGTTTTATTTCTGATGTAGGTGTGGCAATTTATGAAAAATGTGAAAAAGCTTGATCTCAAGAAAAGATATAAATCGGAAATGGAGCAATGCTAATTGGTATGATTTTGTTTAGAAGAAAATTGTCCATAACCTATTGTACAATAGCCAATTTAATCATAAACCTTTTGATTATGTTAATTTTAACCTAAACCTTTTGACGATTTGTCAATTTAGTTCTAAATCTTTCGATTATGCCAATTTAGTCCTAAAACTTTCGACGATTTGTCAATTTAGTCCTTCGACCAATTTTGGCTCGAAAATCGTTGACGTAATGGTCTAGTCAGCATTAGGTTGGAGATGACGTGGATAAATTTTAATTTTTTTTTGTATTTTCTTGAATTTTTTCTTTTTTTTTCCTTCTTCTTCCACTGGTTGCTAGATCTCGGCGATGACTGACAATCGATCACAAGCAAGGTTCAATGAGGGTGGAGCCTCGCCAGCCACTGGCGAGGCTCGACTCGTAAGATCTAGCAAGGTCAACCTTGCCAACCGTAGGTGAAGTTCAATCCTCGTCGACCACTGGCAAGATTCAACATTGCTAGATTTGGCAAGTTATAGCCATGAGCAGTCACTGGCGAGGACCAAGCATTGTCAACTAGCAATTGGCCCTCACCTGTGGCTACTTGCTAGCCATTGCCAAGGCTCGGCGATTAGCAAAGGAAGAATGAAAAAAAAAAAGAAAGAAAATTAAAAACAAAAAAATATAGAAAAATTAGAAAAGGTAAAAGTTTGTCCATGTTGGCATTGGTTGTGCTATATAGGACGATTAGCGTCCACATCAATAATTTCCGGTCAAAATTGGTTGAATAAACTAAATTGAAAAATCATCAAAATTGGCTTTGCCATGTAGGACAAAGGGCAGTGACATGAATAATTTTTGCATTTTAAAAAAATTTTGATTTTTAATTTTTTTCCTTTTCTTTCTTTTTTCCTTCTTCCTCTATCGCCCACAAAGGCCGGTTGCGGCTGGCAAGCTCGAGCCTCGCCGTTACTAGTGAGGTCAAGCCTTGCCCGACATCGACGAGGGTGAACCTTGCCTACCCTCACCTTTGGCCGATCACCGGCCATGGGGACTGGCGGAGGAAGAAGAAAAAAGAAAAATGAAGAAAAGAAGAAAAAATTAAAAATTAGATTTTAAAAAAATTGCAAAAATTGTCCACGTTAACGCCGGTCGTGCCACGTAGGATGGCCAGCATCCATGTTAGTAATTTCGAGCCAACATTGGCGAGATGAATTCAATTGGCAAAATATTGAAAGTTTTATGACTCAATTAGCATAATTAAAATATTTATGACTGATCTGTTTCAAATGAAATAGGTATAAGACTCTTTTTTTGTAATTTTTCCTAAATTTAGGACTCTTTGGATAATTTTCCCTTTTGTTTTGTTTTCAAATCATAATTAAAACGAGATCGCATAGTGTTGGATTTGATGAATATTGGTTGTCTGCTTTTAGTTATTCCTAAAGATACACGGTAGGTAATTTGTAATTTTCTATACCTCGATGACCCAAAGCAAAGGCCCAGCTGCCACTGTCAAGCATGTCAAAATTCAAACATCTCAACATTTTTTAAGGGCAGAAGTACACCAGAAGTGCCACAACTTGTGTATGGTGATCACTTTGGTGCCATAACTTTTTTTCGGATCACTCTGGTGCCAAGTCGGAGGAAAATAGATCACTTTAGTGACTCCGATCAAAATTCCGACCAAAAAACTGACCTGGCATTTATATTAAAAAAATGGTTTGACTTGTACACGAGGAATTATGTGGCTTTTTTTGAATTTTTAAATTTTTAGAAAACTAATAAAAATTAATTTTTTAACTTTTATTTAAAAATAATAAAAATTAATTTTTTAAATTTTTAATTGAAAAATTTACTGCAGCGGCGGAGGAGCCCTCGCCGCTGCTGCCGCCAACCCACCACCACTGGGAAGGGACGGCGGTGATGGGCGCAGTGGTTAGAGGCGTCGCGGCCCGGCCGGGCCCAACCTCGCCGAGCCTGAAAGTGATACCGGATTCGGCGAGACCTGCGCCCGTCGCGACCCGCGGCGGCGGTTCTGCGCCACCGTCATGACCCAGGCGATGGCGAGGCCGCGCCTCGCCTCGCCGGATCCGACCGTCGCTGGGCTCGGCGGTCGCAGGGCCTCGCCGGTGGAGCGACCCCTGGCCGACCACCGGTGCCCACCACCGCCGTCCCTTCCCGGCGATGGTGGGTTGGCGGCAGCAACGGTGAGGGCTCCCTTGCCGCTGTTGCAAGCCCCTTTTTTTTTAAATTTATAAATTTATATATTTATTTAATTTAATTTAATTTTTTAAAAAAAAAGTACACGTCAGCGGGCTAAACGGCGTCGTTTTTGGTTTTTAATATTCACTAGACCTCTCTGGCAAGCCGTGGACCTCTCTGGCGAGCCGTGTCAGCGCCACATCGGATTTCCAACGAGCCACGTCAGTATTGGCACTAAAATGATCGTTTTTCAAAAAAGTTGGCACCAAAGTGATCTGAAAAAAAGTTATGGCACCAAAGTAATCGCCGTACACAAGTTATAGCACTTCTAGTGTACTTTTGCCATTTTTTAATATTAAAAATCGTCGCCTTCTCTTTCCATTTTTTTTTCAATGTGATGTCTTTTTCCTTTATAGTACGTTTGATTTGCGGAATGAATGATTTGAAAAATATATTTTTAAAATAATCGCTTGTATTGTTTACAAAAATGAATGAATAAAAAATATGTGATCGATGATAAAAATATTATTCTTTTGATTAATTATTTCAAGTGATACGAATAACTATTTTTAGGAAAATATATTTTAAATTATTTACTTTCGCACGAACGGAGTTGTAGGTCTTGGTCCACAAGAGAGTAATAAGGTCCAATTGAAGCCTCCAATTGAACTTGAATCATGGACCTCTTGACAAAAAACTACGACACTTGACCAAAGTGGTAATATCTTCCGATTCTTGTTTTGGCCCAAAAAAAAAAATCTTTGTTAGCAAAGAAAGAGTCCAAGATACCATCATCAATCGGCATGGTCCAATGCTACGAGCGTGAGATCACGAGTTCGAACTCTCTCATGGCAGCAGCACGCGTACTTCAGTAAGGCTGTGGTGACGGGACTCTCTTTGGACGGAGCAAACTTTCTAATGGAGAGTGATGAAACACGTAATCGACTCAAAGGTTCGACTCTAATTGAGAATGATGAAATGCGTATTCGACTCCGGGGCTTGGTTATACAATTGCCTGACGGTCATGAGATCCAATGGTTGAGGAAATGAAGAACAAAACGTATTGCAAGTGCAACCATTTTTGGAGCCACGAAACTAACGATTGCATTGTATTCGAAAGGACGATACATGAGCTATTCAAATTGGAGGTTGATGCCTGGTTTCCATGGAGAGATCTTCGCACAAAATGGAGGTTGGCATCATCACCCACGTCACAAGACTAGGAGAGATTGGTGTCGCCCAAATACGAATGACTACAGCGGGCCTTCAAAGAGTGTCTTTTAGAGGAGGTATTATCCAGTCCCGCGAGGTACTCTACGCCGCAATGATGGAGGCATGCTCCCTATCTTTCGCATTATGTTTTGAAAAATATTTTTCTGAAAATGTTTACTTATATCGGTTGAAACAATTATTTAATTAGGGGAACGTTTTTATTATTGAAAACAATTTATGTCTGCACATTTTCATGAACGATAGAAAATACTGTTTGTCCATTTGTTTTTGTAACGATACCATCTATTGTTTTAGAAAGTATTTTTCAAATAATTCATTTTTTGCGAAATAAATAGAGTTAGTTATGAATAAAATGTTATTGTTCCATCCAGAGCGGTTAAGATACTTGTTGATCCACCAACAGGACAAAGTTTCTGGGCTAGGTCCAAGGGGTTGATCGATCCCTTTAAGTGCAAGTTAGGTTTGATCATGACCCAAAAGCAAAGAGTGAAGACAAAGTATGTTAGGATGAGAACGTTAGGAGTACCAAGTAGAAGCCCGATACCTTTATCATGGGCGATTACCAAGAAAGAGGCTAAGTCTAAGCTCATCAATATATCTAATTGACTCACATTCAATTAAAAGTTTAAGCCACTAAATTATGAGTCAACTATGACTATTTTGCGCAAATTGGATTCAACAATGAAATATCTTTCGCGAAAGTCGTTCTTTAGTTTATATTAGTGGAGACATGTTCTGTGGCAATTCCGAATAGGAAATACCACAAGTAGACAAGGAAATTGATAACTTACTTAGAATAGAATTGTATATACACAAATTGTACCAAATTTAATCGATAACAAAGTTTAAAAAATACAGCCACTTCAACAAAACCAAACTTAAACAAAATATGCCAAAATTCAATCAACTGCAAAGCTTGAGAATGCAAAGATACAATGCTAGAATTTAATCGACGATGTGACACATAGGATAAAGATAACGTTGGAATTTAATTAAACAATGCCAGTCTAGAAACCAAAAATACAATGCAAGAAAGTAAAGATAATTGAAAGATAATAAATTTATTTATTTGTCTACAGGGAAGGGAGGGGTCTTTGGTAGGCGGACACTGGTGGCTAACAATGTCACCTAGAGGGGGGGAAGTAAATAGGTGATTTTAAGAAACTTGACTAAATTTTGCGAAATAGTGAAAGCCAAGTTTGATATAAGGGAAATAACAATAGCGTGCTAATATAAGCGGGAACTAGTTATGTTATCTAGCGCAATGCACTTCCATGAGATAGTAATATATATAAGCAAAGAGATAGAGAGCAATACATTAAAAGCTTTATAGTGGTTCAACTTTGTATAAGCCTACGTTCATTCTTCCATAATAATAACCTATTAGCTAGATTCCACTAGTAATTTTTTAGTGGTTATAATAGTATGGTTGCTTATACTCAGGCACTTCTTTCCAAAACTAGTGCTACTTATACCTAAGCGGATAGATCTCACTATCTCATACCTAAGCACGGATTATAACACTGATTCCCTACAAGAGATTACACTTCCATTACACTTAGAAAACTATACAAGGATGTAGAGCATTTCTCTGTATGATAGATTGTTCGTCTCTCTTAGTCTCTCTTCTTCTTTTTTGACATTTGTTGGTCTCCGTTTATACTTCTTAGTATTTAAATTTCCCGTTAGACAATCTTCAAGAGGATTAATCTCCAAGCTATCCGTTAGAAAATCGTTGAAAAGATCAAATTATCCATTGAAGTCAACCAATTAGAGCTTCCGGAGATTTGATTGCCCATGCAACCAAATCTTCCAATTTCCATAAAACCAAGTAGCTCAAACTATGGAAAGTATTATGTCTTCAGGATGATTGTCAATCAATCAAGATATCTCACATAATTAGTATATTCCGCATGGATATATCTTGAGATTGATAATCAATCAATTTCTTCAATTTAAGTATCCAAGTCAGATCACCGGCTATCATAAATATTTAGATAAAAATTGTCATAGTATATTTTTATCCAAATTTCTTGAGCAAGTAATAAAGCTGTTGTGTAGGTAATATAATTGCTCTGCGTATATTAGTAGTTCCTAGTTATATTTGATTTTCTGATGATATCAGTTCCAGTTATATCTAGCTTCCTAGTGATATCAGTCCCTGGCTATGTTAGGTTTTCCTGGTGATATTGAACTATGTCTCTTTAGGCAACTTGAGCACATTTGAAGATGTAGATTGTGTGATCCTGTTCACCATGATACCTCCAAGTCTTTACACATTCTTCTAGACTTGTTCACACTTAGGTTCATCCGGTCTTCACGATTTTTTTTCTTTGGTACATATGAGTTCCCTTAAAAACGGATATTACCTTAAATATAAATGACGTTTGCATTTATCAAGCTCGTTAAGTATCATGGATTGTTTTGTCCATTTCAAAGATTACAGGAGGTTTCTCAAACATCCTCACCTCCGAAAATCTTATGCACATATTTTCACGATGCCATGATCTTGTCTTTAAGCGGTTGTTCCTTTAACATTTGCATTTTGGTTACTCCACAACATGAACTCTGTTGCTTCATTCACGAGTGGTTTCAAAATTTGAAAATTCATAACCGTATCTTGATGCCTTCTGGGTATTCAACCTTCTCTTGGCAACTCAATTAGTACTTTATCACCCCTTTTAATTGATATCCTTGTCGACTATTGCTAACCATACATCGTTTTATATCGAGACTAATCAATGGTCATCGATGTAAATCAACATTGACAACAATTCTTATGGTCATTGAGAATGGCTCACTTGATTAATGATAACCTACAGTCTAGTCACATGCCTATCCATATCGACGACTGGGCCAATTTTTGGTACAAATAATGATATATTAACCATTCTACACTATTAATTCTTCAATTTGAGACTTTTTCTGAACATAACTCACATATCCATATCGACAATCTCTCTCTTACGTGTGAGCTTAGAGTTAGGTTTGATCTTCCCTAATTCAAGTATTTTTTTGCACCAACATATCTCAACTTTGACCTTCCACTTTACTAATAGTAGCCTGCGGAGTCCACGTCGAATATGTGAGGGACACATTTAAAAATGGGAACAAGTCTTAGGATGTGGAAATCGAAATCTTAGAGGCGTATTTTAAGATTGATATATGCTTGATTTTTTATGATAATTAATCTTAAATTTTATTGATGTTAATTTTATTTCTGTATCTTTTCTTGTTGGATGTTTCGAATATACGAGTTTTGAATAAATGATTGCAAATAGCCTAAGACCCTAAAAACTTCCAATTTTAGCTCTAGTCCAAATTCTACCCTAAAGTCTTTTTTTGTTTTATAAAAAATCTTAAACTTTAGATCCAGTCTTAATTCTACCTTAAACTTTTTTGGTCTCATAAACAAACACAAGCTTTAGGTCCAGTTCCAATTTAATCCTAAATTTTTTTTGTCTCATAAAAAATTATCAATTTTCACTTGAGTCTCAAATCTAGCCTCCTTTAACCATCCGCCAAAATCACCCTTAGTGATCTTACGTGGCATTTCCACGTCATTACTCTAGTTTTGCCCCAATTTCATATCCAATTTAGATCCAAGAAGATGTCTTTTGGAAATGAATATCCATATCAAGCCCAAACGTCTTCTTGGATATGAAACTTGGATAAAAACAAGAGCAATTAGGATTGGCTTTCTTCAATTGCTCTTACTCTTAAGAGAGTCTTCCCTTTATCTTGCTCGAGATCTTCAATTTTGTGCTTGGGTCTTCAATCTCTTGTGCTCAAGAGCATTGCATCGCTCGTGATTGGAGAGCTTGCACTCAGGACACTTGGCTCGGTACGCTTGAACATCTCTTGCTTGGAGTTTTCCATCCCTCAGTTGACCACGAGAAATTTTGGACATGGGGTTAACAGGGGGCAGAATTGGGACTCAAGTAAACGTTGGTGATTTTTTATGAGATTGAAAACATTATAGGATAAAGTTGGGACCGGATGGTAGCATTATGACAAGACCAAAAGTTTGGAGATTTTCATGGGACAAAAAAAATGTTTATGGTAGAATTGAGACTAGACCTAAGTTGAGGTTTTTTATGGGACAAAAAAAAGTTTAGAGTAAAATAAGGAATGGACCTAACGTTTGGGGTTTTTTAGTGTATTAGGCCATTGCAAGTTCGATGTGGTTTATTGTATTTCATATGAGATAATTTATTTACTAAAAATTGGTAATACGACAGGTTGCGCGTATCCGATGACAACCAGATTTTTTTAGCGGGCATGGTTTGAGATTTGATGTCAAAGCTCGCAACAAATTAAGGGTGGATTTGGGGAATAACAGAAAATCAACGAGACGCATTTGGGAGGAGGTCTGCCATCCCAAACTCATCCCGCTTGAATCCGTACTTAGGATGGCCATAAGAGAAGTGCAACGATTGTAGTAAAGACATCAACTTAGGAAGATGGAACAAGATTATAATTTAAGTAATTCGCCAATGCAAGTAAGGTTGGCGATTTGTATCGTGCCATTGCACTTGTGCCGTTTCATGCCATTGTGAAAATATTTCAACGTGATCATAACAGGTTTTCTAAAATCTAATAAAAGAACACGTCAGTTCATGTCAATTTCGCCTTACTTACACCAAAATGTGTCAAATTCTAAGTTTTTGTCAAGAAATTCATGCCATATTGGAGTCGTATTCTCGGGGTACATGTGAGATTTAGTGAGACTATCATTGGCTAATCTAAAAGCTTAAAATGTTAGATAAAGGCGTGGTTTAATATTTAGATGTTCTTTCACTCTCTATTATGCTTTGTCTGGTCTTTTTGCCCATTACAAAGCGTGAACATATTTACCTAGGAAGACAATTGGAGCTTGGAAAGATTTTAAATCAGGACCCCCTACAACATCCATGCTTGCTACTAGGCGTAAATGGGAGTGATAGAATATTTAATTATTAAATCACACATTCATCCAACAGTTTCATCTTTTATAACAATTGTCAATTGGTCCACTAAATCACACATAGTATTAGAATAAGAGATCCCAAGTTCAAATCTTCTTAGGCTCTCACAAAGCCCCATTCGCCTCTCTAATTAAATATGTACACGCCTACTGTTAGGTCTAACAGCTTAAATTTTTAGAATAGTTGGCATCGCAAACCAAGTGCAAGAGATGGTGAGCAAGATTTACGTAGGTGCTGCGTTCGGCAAGTTAGGTGGGATCTGAGGAAGCCCTCTTCACTTTGTTTTTTCGTGAAGGCAGGTTTTCGAAGGAATCTACGCACGCCAATGAAGCCGACAGCTGGAAACTTCCACTCTTTTTGTCAATGACCGCAATCTTTTATAGTAATTCTCAACGGCAGCAATTGATTTCAAAGACCAAACCCCATTTATTTTAATGATTAGCAGCGGCTAATATCTGTTCATCTCCCTCTGCATTGGAGCTCCAGAGCTGATAGCCATTGGCGAGTGATTCCATCAGGTTTGGTTTCTGATGTAAAACCAGTACTGTTGCTGCCTCGGATGTCGCAAGCGTTAACTCGCGGTTTGATTGGAAAGTTTAACGACGTGGTTGGATTGGACAAGGAGGACACGAATTTGATAATCTTATGGCAGTCGATGATGGTGTTGTTTTCATACAAATGACAAATCTTGAGGGAGTTAATCTTTCTTTCCTCCATGGAAGGACGTCATCCGTTTAAAACCCTCCTCTTAGTCAAGAACATGGAGCTAACCACCAACCAAAGAGGAACATATTCGATTTTTTTAATGAGTTCTCTTAATACCCTTTTTCTAAAACATAAATAAGGATATCTTGCCATTTCTGAATTTAACGTTTCTCTCATGTTATGCACGGTCGGTGCATTGAACATGAACAACTTTTTCTTCATTAGATATGGGTAACGAGCACCGCTAACAAGACATGAAAGTCCATCGGTTGGTTGGTTGGCTGGCGGACTCTGGGATCCAAGGAGAGGGAGAGTAGAGATGAGATTGTACTACCATGAGTAGTCGGAAATAATTTCCCCCTTTACACTGTGTTCTCTTTTGTTGCGAGTGAAACAGAGAGGAAACGAGTATATATAGGACATTGGTATATTTGATAATACAATTTCATTTCTAGTGGAGAACTTTTAAATGAGCTAAAACCTTAGTGGCTTGTTGAAAATTTTCCTTCAAGTTCTCTAATTCGTAAAATTGTTGGCACCTTTTTTCAGGGGAAGATGATGAAGTTCTAACTTTGAAGAAAGGAATGGCCGTATCATGAGTCATGCTGAATATAAATGGTGAATTCGTCATAGCAGCATCGCTCGTAGCATCACCTTGTCACAACATAATGATTTTTTATAAGTGACATTTACAATGAGAGAACAATAAATATGTAATGTACTAACCGGCGAAACCCACTCGAGCAACCCAGAATGCATCGAGCACTTCTAGTGACCGACGCGCTAGTTTGAAAAGGGCCAACCTCTAAATTTATGCAATTAGATTTGTCACAAGACGCAGCGGAAACAGCCTCGCCTTACAGCACATCCTCTTCGTGAGACTTTTTTCCCTAATATTTTCACACTTGCACCTTGACAAGATTCATAAGTAACTCTTTTTTTTTTTGCTAAAAATATTCATAAGTAACTCAACCAATCATCCGCAGTGATGTGGAACAATGTTAACCTAAATGACAATAGGACAAGCTTTGCTAGTGTCGAACAAAAAAAAAACAACGAGGAATGTGTTTTCTTCCACTTCTGATTAGAGGAAAATTCCTCCAAATAACCATTTGATTGATGGGTTATGAATATATTTAGACACTACCCGCATTTAAACTTAGTTGAAAATAAATATTTGTGATGTCCATATTTCTAACTCATATCAATAACAAAATAAAAATTTCTCCTATTGTTCCACCAATATATATTTCCAAACTTGTGTTGCAAAGTTGATAGAATCCAATAAGAATTTGACAGAACACTGTATAGACTAAGTTTCCATGTCAATTTAGTACATCTAGCCTTCATAGTAAGGTAACGTTTTCTTTCTCCAATAGGTAGCCTTATCCACCCATAATTTGAGGTTTATACAAAAGTCTGCCTGTGAGCAGTTTTCTTTACACCAACAGCATATGCTATATTCACTTCTATTGTTAAAGGGACAAAAATCAAGATTGACTTCGAGGGACACTTAACAATGACTTGGTTTTTGGATGTTTCTTAAGATAAGATAAACGAACCTCGGCTGGATGCTATTTAAATTTGCTGCTAGTCAAGTACAATGAATGAGACAATATTCATCTGAATCAAATATGATTCCTCACAGTTCTTAATCAGTTGAGAATTGGAGTTCATGAGTTAATTTTTGTAAAATTCTGCACGTGTCAACGAACGTGTTGAACAAACAATATAATAATGAGAAGAGTATCGTCCCACAGAGATTAATGATAATAAACCAATTAAATATCAAAAATAGACTAATTCTAAAATTTATCTAACAAATCAAAATATAATTGAGAACAAATAAAAATTGACAATTTTTAAAAACGGAATTTTATAAAATAAAGGTAGAGAATTAATCAGGTAAAATATGTTAGAACATCCGATTTCACCATAACCACTGGATATGAATTTCAGATCATTATGCATACAAGAACAATATCAAACATGTGATAGTGGAATTTCCTAGTCTATTTACTATCCTATCTCTAGGTATAGCAAACCTACTCAGTTTATCAATTTACTATATTTCTATTTTGAATTTAAATAAACATAAGCACATTAAAATCTGTGAATATTCCCGATTTACAATGAATCTTTTGGACCACCTTATCACCGAAAGCTACACAAATAACATGGTATATTTCTATCCACATTTAATTCATGGTTATATATTATAAGAAGCAATTGCGTATTATTACTTCTCAGTCTCAAATATGCACATCAAATTATGCAAGTGGTGGCCAGTCACCTAAATGCATTAAGCACAATAATATATAACTCACATGAATGAAATTATTTGCAAAGCATAAAAAGCATGAAATTTATATCATCATGGTTAGGTTATATCGTAGCTCTAACAAAGAAAATTAGAACATAATAGAAGAAGAAACGACAATAGAAATTAAACCAAACATCTTGAATCAAAGAAAAAGATTTCTGTCACCACTTTTGTCTTCTTTTCAAAATACTTGAAAAACTCTCAGAACACTGAAAATAGAAACGATCTTCCTGAAAAAAAAACTCCATATTCCCCCAATTTATCCTATTTATATGATAACATCCAAGACTCCTCTCACAAAGTAATTGATTCTTTTTTGCATAAAATTAGGGAATAAATCGCAGAATTCCTAATATGATATCCACCTTATAACTCTTCTCTGGGTCGCATATTCCTTTCCTTCTTTTTGCCATATTTTCTTTATTTCTCCATATCTCAATATTCTGCATAAACAAGGAAAAATTAAGTAAATAAAAGGAAATCCAAATATATTCTAACAAATATTGCATTATTTATTGCCTAGAGTAGATAAAATAACTCTATTTTTATAGAGTTATCAGTTAACTAAGAGATATTCTACTTGTAATTGGCAGGGAACTCATATTTTACAAATGGAATCAGACATCTAAACTTAGGCCAAGGATGGGACATCAGCATTCAATAGGACAAACTAGAAAGTTTATCAAAAGAAATACAGTCATGCTTCATCATGCTTAGCTCCCTAAGCTATTGATGATGAAGCTTGTATTTAATCAAAATATGAGTTCCATTTATGAATTATTTTAGCCTCCTTATTTTTCCCCAATCTTTTGAAATTTATCTTTATCTTACCTAATATCATAACTTTTACACATAGTTCTTATTCGATGCCATAAGGGGCACAATATGTCATCTTGGGTTTATCTGATATATTAAGAGGCATTCTAGCCATTTTTCATTTTAGAAATTAGAAAAAAATTTCTCATCCCTTACCCGTCCGGTCAGTAGGAATTTTTTCCCAAGTCAGCCTTTCCACAAGAATCTTGGGAAGAGACACTCTAGAGAGACAAGCTCTGAAATATATTTCACTTGAGAATGAGATCCACAAATGAGGCGGAGAAGACCCATTTATATACAAATACAAGATTGTCCATATTCATAGATCGCTCCCCTATCCAACAGTGTAGAGATTGCATCTCCCTATCCCCTGATCAAAGGCCGCCTCTTTATCGGCCAATGGAATTACAAGAATGAGGTACAATTACAAAAATGCCCGCCCCTAGAAGTATTCTAGAATACATCAAGAAAACCCTAGTACTTAGAGTACTCGAGCTCCGCCTTCTCGTTCATGGGTCAGTCACGCTCCATTATTCAGAAAACCTCGAGAACGATCCAATTTTCTAGGCCGTGACACATGAATGTTTACTTCAAAATACTTTAATTTATCAGAGTACAACAGAAAAATATATCGTATATCTAAACACTCCTCCTCACTCGAAGCCTAATTTGAATATCACAAGACCATGAAGCATGTGAACCCGATTTGCAGGTAGATGAATTGCTGCTATTAATCGAGCACAAATAACGAAAGAAAACCGGTAAATGGGTATAGGTGCTTCGGACTCGAAATAATTGGCTTCGATACCAACGAGAATTACATGCATTCCCGCTTACTCCAAAACTTAAAATATTAGTATATGAAGTTGAATATATTCTATAGAATAGTTGCGGCCAAGAAAATTAGGTTTAAGAATTTAGCATTTTAAATCATCAGATGATCTCGGTGTTGATGTTCTAGATGAAATAAGTGACCGATGACATTGATGTTTAGCAATAATTTGTGGATCATTTTTAATATCTCTAACATTTGTCTTTGACATTATCAGTAATCAATCCCTTTAAAGAGGTTCTAACTCTAGTTTCTCTTTGTGTGTCGATATTTTTTAACCTCCATAAAGCTGGGATGACCTCCAACGTTATTGGACTGACGGCAATGGGCAAAGTCGCACGACGCAATTGATCTTTTGCCATATAATTTGCGTGGTGATTCCACACATATGACCAAATTAATTAATTGATAATAGTTTTAATGCATATTGATGCAGAAGCTAACGGATCTTGCAATTTCATATCAAATGCGAGAACGTGAAATTATAGAGAAATTAACACAGAATGATAAAAAATACTTGAGATTTATGTAGTTGGATCTGTTCAGTACCTACTTGACAAGGAGAGCGAAGCCTAAAGAGATCCATTATGAATTCGGAGAATTACAGTATTACAATCGTTTAATAGCTCAAGTAATTTTCAGCTATTGGATTACACCCAAGCAACCCAAAAAGTGTCATCATCAATTCTTTCATATGGAAATTACTTAGAAAACTCACAGACGTGTAATTTAACAACATAGGCTTTAAATTTCGTGTTTACATAGGTGGGTTTGTGCCTAGGTGCCCGGAACGCGTACAGTAAGTGTTTAGTTTACCAGGCAGGTGGCTAGGCACCTGACCCAAGGCCTATCGCTACCGGCTGGACGATAGGCTTCAGCTCTCAATCCATTGTTCCTCTGCTTCCAAAACACATCCCAACACATCTTGGACCTATTTCGTTCTCTAGGCTCGATGTAAAATCCAAATTTGGCAAGAACTTTGAGCTTTAAATTCAACAATCTCCATCTTAGCTCAATGTGTCACAACCAAGCCATCGTGCTCGTTAGTCATGTGGACTCTCCAACTGCCTCGACGGGTGCTCAACCACCTCAGAGGTCAATCAAGACCAAGCTAAGCTCAGACTTGTGCAAAGGAGAAAACTCGATTCACATGTCCACAGGATTCTCCACCACAAGAAACTTTCTCACAATCACATCCTATTTTGACATGTTATCTCTGACGCAGAAATATTGGTCACTAATGAACTCGATCCTCCTCAGTCTAGACATCGACATGGAGTTGCGTCTTTTGCTTAGACCCCCCTGAGTTCCTACCATCAGACCCTCCGCGCCACTTCTCTGATCGTTGCCCTGCAATTTCTTGTGGCATTCTTTCGATAATAGTATAGACTTCACTTCCTCGACGGATATAGACTCACTCCCTCTCATCAAAGAATCGCAAAAGTGCTCGAAAGAACTTCAAAGAACGAAAAGCAACGTAGCCAGCCACTGCTTGGATAATTCGTAACTTTTATTAAACTCATTCAGGTTATCCTGGCCTGACGTTCTCCTTTTGAAAGTGAAGAAAAGTTGAATCAGGAAAAGTTTCCTCGAAAGTGATTGATTACAACTAACGTGGCAGCATGAAAAAATGAAATGATTCGAGCAAGAAACGAATTACTGATATAAAACCCGAACCTAACGGATTTAGGTGGTTCAGCGTGTGCTTGCTTTACAAAGAGAGATTGATAAAATGGTTTTGCCATAATCGGCAAAGGGAGATTACAATCGTTCTAAAAGCTCACACTCAAATATTTCCCAGTCCCAAATATGTCTAATCCACAAGAATCAATTAGAAAGAGGAGCATTCTAACGCTCGCAACTCTATTGAAACTCCATACGATTCTCTCAAGTTTCTCTTCTAAAATTAGCTCTAAAGATATAATTTTAACAAGTCTGGATGGGGGCCACCTCGGGGCCCGGCATCTGCCAAAATTATACTAGGCGCCTGGCTACCACTGGAGAAAATCTCTCTCAACAGCAAAGTAATCCCAAAAATTGCTCTGATACCATAAAGAGTTGGACAAGAAATTATTTACTATTATTCATTACATGTATTTAAAGTACAAGGTAGCTGATAGTTTATGGAAATACATCAGCTAGAATAACTGTAATATGATAACTTTCCTAGTTACAACATTTATTCATGGAAAGATAAAATCCTATATATACAAAAAAAAAGATAAAACGAATTTGT
This sequence comes from Syzygium grande, assembly GCA_024733475.1. Lineage (NCBI taxonomy): Eukaryota > Viridiplantae > Streptophyta > Magnoliopsida > Myrtales > Myrtaceae > Syzygium > Syzygium grande. The sequence goes on from JAMXDD010000003.1 coordinate 6,008,361, forward strand.
TAGCATTGGAAATTCTCACTGCACTTGCCAATAATACAAGAATTGCTTGACTGGTATTGATTTGATTAAGAGCAATTTTTGGGATTGCTTTGATGTTGAGAGATATTTTCTCCAATAGCTGCTGCATTGAAAAACACAGTAGCTATTGGTATTGTTTGGGAACTTGGCAAGATTTGCCAGGATACCTGAACCTAGCAAGTAACCCTGCCACTCCTTGGCCGTGCGCCCGCTTGTTAATAAAAACTCCCTCAGAAAATTTTGTCACCTTTAGGTGTTTTTATAAGTGACTCACACAGAAAACTAATAGAGAGAAAACCTTAACACTTTTCTTAGTTACTCAAATGGGTTACTTAACAAAACATGTAAGAAGTAAGCTTTACATCCCGTGTTTGGCTAAGTCAATTTGTCACCCGGGCACCTAGAACACGTACAATACATGTTTGCCCTTCTAGGTAGGCGGCCGGGCTCTGACCAGATGCCTCAGCCTTTAGCCTGAGTTCTCAGTCCCTGGTTCCGCTCAACCCTGAGCACGTTCAAACATGTCTCGAATCTATCTTAATCTCGATCCAAGCTTCAAATTTTGCAAGGATGTAGAGCCACCAATAATTCAACTAGGCTGGCGTAGCTTTGGCATCTTATTGTTTTTGTCTCTGATCCAAGAAGGTGCAGCAATGTGACGCAAAGAGACAATTATAGGTGGTGTGAACATAATGGTGAAAATTTGGTGCAATGACAATGCAGCCACATTTAGTTTGGTTTGTCGAAATTTTTGTTTTTTCCCTTTCCATTTCCTTGTAGAAAATGCCACAAACCTCTTTGTGAAGACCAATCAGAGAAAAAAATAAGAAAAAGAGGCTAATTGTAAGTTAAACAAATGCCTTGGAATAGAGAATATCCTCGAGATATTTTTAGTTACACTGTCGTTTCTAAATGCACCACATAACAAAGATGAACTATAATGTCTGAGTTTGAACTTTAAAACTCGAATAATTGGACTTTGCCCGACCTAAGTGAAGTCATCCACGTGATATGGGCTTAGGATATTGCTCTCTGTCTGGATGTTTTTCTTGGTTTAATCACAAAAGACAATCAACTGTCCTCTTTTAGAAAGTTGCCGTATTAAATTGGAGTGACCACCGACTAACCAATGGGGTCTCCACCTTAAAAGAGCCCTACCAACACGGCATTGCTGGAATCACTTGAATTTACATTGGCAAGAATCAAAGTTGGGCTTGATTACTGAGCAGATTCTCCAAGGATCTTTTTGATGAATTCATGCGAAGAGGTTTTGCATTCAGACTATCATTTGTTTTTGGGATAAGAGCACTAGTGTAATAGCTTTCCTTTGGCACTCATTTGAGCGCTACAACTTTTTAATCGATCATTTAAGTGCCATGATTTTTATACGATGTTCACTTGAGTTCCATAACTTTTCAATCGATTGCTTGAGTGTCACAATTTTTAATAAACGTTCATCACAAATGATTAATCGAAAAGTTATGATATTATTATGATACTCAAGTAAGCGTCGTATTAAAAGTATGACACTTGTAATGTCTTTTTTCCAATTTCTATTTAGTTTGCTTTCCGTAAATTTCCAACTCATCCCTTAGAACTAGAGCTAGGATCAGCTATTGGAGAGGTGGTAGGTTGAACTCGATCATTCGGCTTTTTTCTATGATGTGGAAGTGAGGAAGTACACTTTACATAGGTAAATCCCGAGTCCACGAAATAACTCCAATAGTCACATCAACCGGGTAAAACAAGTTAGAGCCAGGGTGATATGAAATATTTGCACTTGATGGTGTAGGGGTTCGAATTTATGTAGAGCAGCTGATCAGTGCAAATGCATGCAATTATATGACCAAATTTTCACCCTTCAAAGCAAAAAAATGATCAAATGTGCTGCACAAAACAGCTTTTGTTTCACTTGGTTTTCGCTACTTTGTACTTGGAAGCATAGCCATCATTACATCAATCAGTTCCTATCATGCCTAGGGTCGTTTGTAATTAACTAGTGAAACAGTAGTCTTCAGATCACGTGGGTCTCAACTAAATTAGGTTGACCCGGCCTAGGGGTACTTGTTACACTTATTAATCATCATATTGGGTGTCCAGGAAACATGCATTATCATGCTTGAGATGGAATATTTCAATCTTGAATGGCATCTTTCCATGAATGACAGAATGCAAGCTACATGAAGATGCTGCAATGGTAAAAGAACAATGCTTTGCTTACCGTTTTAGATACCAATTTAAATAGTCAACTTTGAGGTTCCCCAGCACACTTAGTTCTCGGATAGTCAGGTCGTGCCAAGAATTCCGGAATCGAGTCCCGTACGCTTTGGAAAGAGTGGTGGACAGGAGAGCTTCCCTGTCCATGGGATTGGCTACTGAACAATTAACATATTAAAAAGGTCATCGATGTAAGACTAATTAGGCCCACGTAAACAATGATCAAGCCGTAAATAATTTAAATGTTTGTCTTGAAGGATATGTGGTTTGTTTGTTTCTAGATGGACGAGTGCTCGTTTGAACATTAAGTACTTCACTTGTAGTACTCATCTTAGACAGGTGTTAATCACCAATGGTCTCTCAAAGCTGGTATATATATAGGAGTCTCTCAACTCAATCAGGCCAAGAATAGGTCAGTTTCTCCAGATAGCTTGTTCCGTTTGTTGTCTCCACTCGTTTCCTTATCATGGAACCTGAACCCATCAACCTCCCCATTGATGAACTTGTCTCGATCGAAAACTTCTATCAATCCTATTCAGAAAACTCATTTCCTCTGCAACCAGACTCTCCCTCCAACTTCAACCCGGAAAGACTGCTCCAGATTGAGTCAGAAATCACCCAGCTGTTGGACTTCGACATTGCAATTGCATCACTGCCAGAGGCACAAGACTCCATGGAAGTTCTTGAAACCGGCCTCATAAAAGTTCTCGAAACCAGCATCATGGAAGTTGACCCGCTTTCGGACATTGTTTTTCAAGGTCAAGAAGAAGCGAATGAGGAAAATTCTTTGGGTGAAGAACATTCCCTTTTGAGGGTAATTCAAGAAGAGTTGATGGAAGAAAGCAGCCTGACTGATCTTTTACTGATGGGGGCCGAAGCTGTCGAATCGCAGAACTGGCCTGTGGTTTCTGCAATCATCTCCAAACTGAATGAGAATCTATTCAATCAAGAAAATGGGAACAACCCATTTAACAGATTGGCCTTGTTTTTCACCCAAGGCCTTCACTGGAAGAGCATCATCAGTCCTCTCGAAATGCCACCACGGACTTTCTCAAGGGGGCCAAACACCATCTCCGCCATTCAGATGATTCAAGAGCTCTCCCCGTACATCAAGTTCGCACACTTCACAGCCAACCAGGCGATCCTTGAGGCAACCCTGACAGACCGGGATGTCCATGTCGTTGACTTCGACATCATGGAGGGGATCCAATGGCCGCCGTTGATGGTCGACCTTGCAATACGCGATGACGCCTCGCTGTGGATCACCGCAATTGTCACTGACCCGGAAACCGAAGCTTCAATTAGACAGACCGGAAGGAGGCTCAAGGAGTTTGCGGACTCAATCAACCTGAGGTTCACATTCGATCAGCTCCTAATCCAGGAAGAAGAGGACTTCAGGACTGTCCACCAAGTAGGTCACACGGTGATAGCAAATTGCATGATTAACCAACTGCACATGCCTAGCAAGAGCCTCTCAATGGTGAGGACATTCTTGGGAGGCATGACAACATTGTCACCAAAGATTGTTGTCCTAGTGGAAGAAGAGCTGCTGAATTTTGCCAAGGCCTCATCTTCCTTGTCCTTTGTGGAGTTCTTCTGCGAGGCACTCCATCACTACATGGCGCTCTCTGACTCACTAGTGACGGGGAGCAGCTTCACAGGTGGGTATGAGATGTGCCTCAAAGTGATAGAGCAAGAGGTGTTGGGGAACAGAATTTTGGACAGTGTGAGGCAGTTTCCGTGCGAGGAATTGGAGAGGAAGCTGTGGAGAGATGGGCTTTGCCTAAAGGGGTTCAGGCCTGTGCCTCTGAGCTCAAGCAATGTGGCTCAAGCCAAGTACTTGGTGAGCGTCTTTAGTGGGGAGTATCGGGTGCAATATGAGAAGTTTAGGTTGGCTCTGTGCTGGAAATCTAGGCCATTGACAACAGCTTCCATCTGGGCTCCAATTTCAAGAGCTGTTTAAGGGACAGTGACCCACTGGAGGGCTTAATCTTATTCATTTGCATGTTGTCTTTGGGCTACTTGTGAGGAGCTTGTACATTGTGATGTGCTTCTTGATAGGTTTAATGATTTAAACTTGGGTCCTCCCTCTTTCCACATGTGTAAAGTTTCATATCTCTAGAGATTTATAAAAGACGCAAGTTCATGTTGATTTAAGACCAACCATCGACAACTCTACTGGGATGAGAACGAGTCCGATTCAACTTGAGAACCGAACCAAACTGGTCTACACTGACTGGTTCAAGACTGATACCATCAATTCTACTCAAAATCTAGTTTTCTGGGCCTCTTTTAGGGGAAAACGTTATTTTTACACCTATCGAGAATCGAATAATAGTCTTCATCGTGAATAAGCAATGTCATAATCACTTGATGGAAATATATTTTTTAGTGAATGATGCAACTTTTTTATTTTATTATATAAGAATTTTAGTTTTTTTACGCAAAACAAATGGTGGGTTGATTCTCGAGTACAAATGAAACAGACTAGTTATATTCCTGGTACCAAAATTTAGAATCGAAAGTTACAGGGTCCATTCTCGAATCTAGGTCAAGAGTCGACTCATTCGAGAACCGATCACTCCCATCAAATTGGTACCATGTGACCTAACCCTTGCACAAAAAAATATTTCATATGCTTGGTCTTTGATTTGTGCGTTTCAAAAAAAATACACAATCTCGAGTCTATTTATCAAGACTGAGCAAAAGTGAATAGCATTTTTGTTTTTCCTAATAAAATTTATATATAGCTTAATATTTCAATATTATGAAAATTACAGATATTATGAATTTAAGAAAAAGGTTCCAATGTGTATATGTATAAGATGTTTAGATTAAGTAAGAAATAAAAGAGTAAGCATGGACAATTTGACTATTTTCCGTAAAAGGGAGAAAAAAAAAATGTCATCTTTATCTAGACAATGGAGCACTTCTCCCGGACCTTGATGGAACCTGAAGCAGCGACCGTGAACCTCTCCGAAGCGATCGCGGTGGGCGACTACGTCCTGTCGTCGAAGCTTGGTGAAGGGTCTTTCTCGACGGTGTGGAAGGCGGTGCGCAGAGCCGGCGGCGAGGTGGTGGCGGTGAAGCAAGTCCACCTCTCGAAGCTTAATGGGCATCTCAGGAGCTGCTTGGACTGCGAGCTCGATTTCCTGTCCTCCGTCGATCACCCCAACATCATTCGCCTTCTTCATGTGTTTCAGGTTGATCACTTCGGTCTACGTCGATGCCCAGCTCTTATTAACTCGTGGGTCATAGTCTTATTGGGGGTCGTGTGATTTCTTGTCCTCCGTCGATCACCCCAACACTATTCGCCTTCTTCATGTGTCTCAAATTGATTACTTCGGTCTTACGTAGATGCCCAGCTCTTATTAACTCGAGGGTCATAGTCTTATGGACGGTCTTGTGATTTGTGTTGCTCTGTCTTGGTTAGTTTTGTAGGAATTGGAAAGCTGCTGTGGGAGTTAATGAAATTTTCGAGGCACCCATTATCATCTTCATTTGTAGTAAATACGGATCAAAGATGTAGCTTTTGCATTTTAAACGGTAGCTGTCTGTGCTTTGCATTCCGATTTAGGGTGGGACTTTGTAATGCATCTTCGACTGGTGTAGTAGATAAAATTTGTGTATGCAATCATTTCTGGTGAGGATTTCATGGTATTGAAATTGGTTTGGTGTTCATCATCAGGCCAAGGGTTGCATATTCATGGTCCTGGAGTTTTGTGCCGGTGGAGATTTAGCGTCTTATGTCCGACTGCATGGGCCAGTTCGGGAAGAAAGCGCGAGAAGATTCATGCAGCAGCTGGGTATTCCTTCTGTTTCATTCGTATATTGTGCAAGTGTTGCTTTCTTCGAATCGGTTACTGACTTTGCTTATTTGGAAAACATGTAGGAGCTGCCTTGGAAATACTGCACTCCTACCATATAGTTCATAGGGACTTGAAACCGCAGGTATGAGATTATTTTCCTTTGTAAATAGGCAGGTCATGCACTTTTGCATATGTGCCTCGCTTTGAAGGTTTACATTGTTGAGGCCTATTTTGTCATCAAGATTGATTGAATCTCAGCAAATTTTTACTGCATAAGACATCCTATCTAATGGCTGTCGAGACTGGCTTAACTAATGAGAATTATTAGGCTCACCAATTAGATCAACTCAATGATGATCCCTTCCATGGGTACTTTCATAGACTGGTTACTTTTAGTTGCACTTACCTTCTAAACATTTCAACATTCCAAGTGGTCATTGGAATAATCAGGCAAATATTCAGCATGAAGCTAAATGCCTCATTGTTGATTGTGTTTTTTATTTACTCTAATTGTTGCTTATATGCATATGGATAACCTTGTTTTGTGAAGACTGCTGCTCAGAGGGAGAGTTCAGTGCTCAATTGATACATTGAAATATGTTCTAGCTGATTTCTGGTTGTTTTGCTGGTTGTGTATTCTTTTTTCCCCTGTTCAATTATTTAGCATGTGAAGCAGTGTATATAGCACTCTGCTTCTAATCAATAACTTTGGACACAACTATGTTTTTTTTCTCTCGATGCTAGTTTTTGAGAGTTTAAGTTGCGGACATGTCATTGTTTAAACTTCAAATGAGCTTATCTCTGCTCTTCCTTTTTCGTCACCGCATGTGCAGAACATCTTGCTATCTGGTTCTGAAGAGGATAAAGTGCTCAAGGTAGCTGATTTTGGTCTCTCAAGGTATACGCAAATGTACTAGAAATTTTATAGAATTCAATTTGGCAATTACTTTCATGTTTGAGGTGAAATTTTGAGATTTATTTGTATCCTTGGAACAGAACTTTACAACCCGGTTATTCTGCTGATACTGTATGTGGGTCTCCATTATACATGGCCCCTGAAGTTCTTCTATTCCAAAAGTATGATGAAAAGGTATGAGATTCCTGTGTCAATCCATAATCGAACCTGGAATGAGATTTGCATTATCCAAAGGTCTTGGCCAAGAATCAAAATGCTGGCCTTGGTTGGGGTGGCAATGGTGGTCTCCGTCTAGACCAGTAGGATGTACACAAAATTCAGGAAAAAGAAATGGAAACAGACAAGAAGAAAGAATTTAGGCTGAGTGATTTGCTGCAGGTGGATATGTGGAGTATCGGTGCCATTCTTTTTGAGCTTCTCAATGGTTGTCCACCATTTTGTGGGCGGACTAATGTTCAGGTAGGATTATCTCCTCAAGCAACAGCTTGTTTAAGCTTGTTGAACCCGGTCATAAAAGTTCCCTTAATTTGTTTGTTTCTCTTCTCTGCAGCTTCTGCGGAGCATCAAGTCATCTAAAAGTCTTCCATTTTCTCACCATGTGCTTCCTGAATTGCATCCTGACTGCATTGACATGTGTTCCAGGCTTCTCTCTGTTAATCCAGGTTTAGTATCTGCCTTGTCTCAGCTTCATTTGAAATGAGTTGTAATATTAATTCTTCAATATGCATTATTGCAGTGAACCGCCTGTCCTTTGAAGAGTTTTACCGGCACAGATTTTTGAGAAAAAGATCGATTGTGTAAAAAATAAAAGCTGTGTTTCAGTGGTAGTACTACCAATTTTCACTCATGGCGATATCCCATGTTGGAGGTTAGCATCTTGAAAACCATCTAATCAACTGCAAGAAAACATCCTCTTTCAGTAATTCAGCTTTCCATCGATATGCTTCGTTAGAGTACTAAGCAATCTTGTATCATCATCATCATAATTTATTGGTAACTGTTTCCTGTTCCAGCCCTAGAGTGGTACATTAATCAGGCTATCTCAGTAATTTTTTTCTATACGTGTCATATTTTCTGTTATAATAGCTCTATCAACTGTATCGCTCATGCATCTGGTGTGATCTCCAATTTTCGGAATTAGTGGATCCTCGGCATGCAATGGCTCCTGTACAATCACTGAAGTACTGATGGTTGGGAGATTTGGAATCTTTTGTAGCCAAATCTGTTATTTCATCACATGTTGTAAAGGTGATTGAATGTCAATATCAATGTTTATAATTGTTATAGAACTGGCCATAAGGCCTGTGCTACGCACGGCAGAGAAACTACATTTTTCGATTGAAGTGCATAACAGATTTTTTTGAAAGAGCATAGGATTTATCTAAGCTACAACATCAAAAAAAATTTGATATCATATTTGTATAATATAGAGGAAGCTAATCAAATTATTTTGGAGATAGATAAATTAGGGAAGCTCTATAGAATATGTAGTCCGTCCAATTGCTTCATGAAGCTAACATAACGAGATTAACTTGAAACAATAACTTCAAGATTTGTTCAAGATTATTTTGTAATCTTTCTCTCTTGTATTTTGTTCTATGTAATTCTATCCAAATAAGATGAAATTAATGGATGATGATGCAAAAGAAATTGTGATTATCACAAGATTATTGGATCATATATTAACAAATTAAATAGTTATAGACATTTAAGATTATTATTGGCGAAAGTTATGTGAGGTGGAATTGCATCCATATATTAGACAAAGTGCTCTTCCTTGACAATTAGTTATCATTCAAGATGAAAAAGAGAAAATAATAAAAAGGCAATAGCGAAGAGAGGTGAGGTGGCAACCATCTAGTGGGCCAAGTCCGATTCTCCATAGGGCCTCCTTGGAGCGCCAAAATACTATAATGGTATTGACTGTATTCAAAATGGAATTCGTTAGTTTTCAGGTTGATTTTGGATTATTCAGGGGAAGTAGATCTTATTGCCAATCTGTAGCTTGAGAAAAAGGTTCCTGTCCTTACGTATCACTGTTACTCTGAGAGATTTGGACAGAACCGTAGACACTGTAGACTGGGAACTAAAAACGGAACTTCAATACCTCACAACATGTCTATGATGCCCTGAACCATAGGCTCGAGAGGACGAAACCAGGCTGTCCGGTAGCTTGAAACAAAGAACATTGCAGCTCGGGCATCTGATTTCACAATATCTTTTCAAAATTCTCAATGCCAAACTAACAGCCTCAACCAATTGCTCCCTTCTCAGTGTCCGATGAATCACCGTTGGTGTTTAGCTATCTAACTTGCATTTGCTTGATCATTCCATTTTACTTCCGAACAAACAGCAAGGTCAGCCTCTTTAGCATAACCTTTGTGCTAGACAAAGGCTTGACTCGGGACGAGAACTGGTGTCTCTGAGGATTCTCGCATCTCTCTCTGAGCATTCAGTCTGTTCAGTCTGTTCTCAGTTTGAAAACATGTGTTGCCTTTGAACATGGCATCGGACGAGGCGTGATGGAGATTGAAGCAAAGCGCTGATGCTATTGGCGAGTCAATCCTGGATGCGATGGACAAGCCGTGCCTAGACTTAGCTGTCGATCACTGTTTGTTGCGTGCAATTGGGTTTTAGGTGTTCAGGTGTTCTCTATCGAAGCATTCATTGCAGTATGACGGGCATTTGCAAACACTTGATGGTGCTAATGTTGACAACGGCGACTGAGTAGAATCGCGGTAAGGAATAGTATAGACAACTACTTTTTTATTGCCCAATTAAATTGCACAAAATTTAGGAGTTGATTTTCTTTAATTCTTAAAACAAAAAAAATATTTTTATCTAATTGCATTGCATATAGACATTAGACACATTTTGCATTAATAGAGCCTATTGAAGCATATTTTCTTATTAAATTTTAAAAAAATTCAGGTTGGGGCCGGGTCAACCCGACTCTTTCCTTTTTTCCCCTCGTGTGGGCCCAACCCAATTCCTTTTCTCCTCTCCCTCACGCGCGAGCTAGGCTCGGCCTAGCCTGCTTCACCTTTACCCCCCATGGCCAGCCTTTCCTCCTCTCTCCTCTGTTCTCCCTTGCCCTGACCGGCCGCCTAGGACGACGCGGATTATGCGCTCCACTGCGCAGCCATGGCCACCAAAGTCGTGGCACAGGCTAGGCTAGTGCAGGGGCATCAAGGCAATGACTTCCGGGGCAAAGTAGGTGGCCGACATCGGGTATATAAGCGGGTGAGGAAGAGAGAGAAATTGTCAGCCCCTTTGAGCAAAAACAGAGAGAGAAAGAGAGAGAGATTGAGAGAGAATATGAGAGAAATAGAGAGGAAGAGAGGAGGCTTGGAGTGTTTGTAGGTCCCAGCAGCTCCGCTGTCGCTTGCGAATTAGCCGAAAAGCCCCGAGGCACGCTTCCGACTGGTAAGTTCTCCTGGTCCCGTTCCTCCTTGTTTTCTCCTGTTCTGGTTCACCGGTTGGCCAGGACTCGAGCTGGTTGTTTCGCACAAATCCTGGCCTATACTATTACTCCCTACAAGCCATACGTCGTTGTCAAAGGTAACTATAGGTTGCCGGAGGACGCCGGAGCCCCAAAACAAGTCAAAAACTCCCGTTTTTAGTTGTGCACACCAGGTGTTTGATGAAATACCTTAGTGAGGGCGAATTGATTTTGGTTGCTGACCGGCAAGTAGGTGGTTGGATGGCGAGCTAGATGGCTGAGGAGACTCGGTGGTGATGCCTAGAGGTGGTATCTAGGCCGGAGCGGGCCTGGGTCAACTGACGAGAGGCCGATTCTCACTCGACCAGTGTCCCCGCGTGCTTGTGCATGCAGGAACCGACCTAACCTGGTTCATGACCCAATTCAATGACCCGAGTTGACCCCTTAGACCCGGTTCAGGTCCAAAGATCCGACCCGGGTTGACCCCCTGACTTAGTTCGGATCTTAAGATCCAACCTGGGTCAACTCTTTGGGTAGGAGGATCCATTGACCCGGGTCGGAGTTTGACCCGACTCGGTTTAATATTTATATTAATATTTTATTAAAAAATAGTATTTTTAAAAAAATAAAAATATAAAAAAATTCGTTTTTTTATTTTCTTTTAAAATTAGGAAATATTTTAGCAATTAGTATTTTTGAATATTTTTTTAAATTAGGTGAATTATTTGATTAATAATCATGTTTAAATTGAATAAGCCTATAGAGTTATACAGTAGGATTTTGTATGTTATTTTTACTACTGTTATATTATTATTATGCATGTTGTTTCTAATTAGAATATAATTACATAAATTGTCATGTTTTGAATGTTGTCGCCTTAGTTACGATTAGAACCTTATGTTGCATATCTATCTTGACTACTAATTGTAATGATTGTGCACTTGCTTGATCACCTCACATGTCAGGAGAAAGGTCTTAAAATCAATCCAAATTGCCTGACAAGTTTTTTCTAAAATGAACATGGTAAAAAGATACCAAAAGGGCATTACCCAACTAGTGTAACCAAGTCCCCGAACTCATTTAATCTCTTATTCGTAAGAGTAGAGTAATTCTCCTATCATTTTACTTGGGTGTTTAATCGACCCATCCTAAGTCGATTAATGGCGACTCCTTAATAAAAATCACTTGCAAATTAAAAACTTAAACCCTAAGTCGCGACATGGTATGGGCTTGGGAGAGTTTGAGTTAAGTTTCAAACTTAGACTAAACACGTACTAGGCGAAACTCCCTTTTTATGTTCAAAAGCGGTTGCAACAAATAGGCAATTCGACTTGAACATATGAAAGCACACTAATAAAACTGAAACAAAAGTCGCTTGCAGAACTAGTCATCTCCTGCGCAAACTCCATCTCCCAAAAGTTCGCGCAACCGTCAGCGCTATCCAATGCAATCATCTTCATTGCATCCAACGTGTCGCTTCTCCGTTCCATGAAACACCCCGCTGCAGAATTCGCCGCGATTCAACGAACATCACTCCTATTTCTGAAGTATTGGTTTGTATTCGCTGCAGAAATTTCAAATTTGTTTCCGTTGGTCAATTGGACTCGTTCAGTAACCAGCATATCACGGCAAGTGAATAGACATGCAAGAATTTGAATGGAAGTTAGCTATAGCGAGACCTGCCAAGTAAGACCATCCATACAAGTCAATTTCTGTGTATTTACCTTGTCATAATCACACTCTTTCGGTGCCATTCTTTAATCTGTCTGAATTGACTCGGACTACTTTGTCAGATTCTCGAACAAGCCCGTTCTTCCAAGTTCCAACTAAAAAAGAACAGTCTTTGAAGATTGGTCTAAATAATTTATTTTCACTACTTTCAATCTTTCTCCATCGCCACCAGCTGTCCTGCAGATTATATTATGGGGTAATGACACCGTAAGTGGCCGAACTTTTACCCGTTTTAGAATCAAGTATCTAAGAAATAACCAGGAACAATGGAAAAGAGAAGTGTAAAATACTGAAAAGCTAAGTTTTGATGTTGGAACAAATGGAGCATGTTCAAACACCAATTCAGGTTTGTAAACAAATTTTGTGAAGACTGAAGAGTATGAAACGATAGTCGAATGAAGCATGCACTCTGAGACGATAACCCTTGCTCACCGCCACTGGAGTCGGATTCATTCTGTCTACAAATCGGGCATGTGACATCGATTCACCGTATAGCATGAGTAAGCGACCGATGTTAGTACAAACACAGATAAAATATCATCTGTGATTTATTTTAATGAGCAAAACTAATTTGTACATATGTTGGTCCAATCCCAGAAGGACCACTAGATAGGAGTTATTGATTCCCCAGCATTATGTTCGTCAATCTGTTAAGTATTCAAGCAAAACTTCTGTCGGTACAAATGGAAGATGAAGGCATAGGAGGCATCGGGATTTGGGCACTTCCTTCCAGCATCAATAAAACTCTCTTCACGGTAGGACGGAGCGTCGGGTCATCCGAGATGCACCAGAGCGCGACCTTGATAGCAGCCTTCAATTCATCCTCAGCAACCTTCTCGTCACCGGTCAATTTGCCGATCTCACCATTCCAAAAGCACTCACAAACCCATTCTTCCAAGATGGCCTCACTCTCTGGAAAGTTCAATTCCACGCTCCTCCGGCAACAGATGATCTCCAACAACATGATCCCAAAGCTGTAAACGTCTGCTTTCACCGTCACAGGCTGGTTCCGGTGCCACTCAGGCGCCACATAACCTCTTGTCCCACGAATCCCGGTAAAAGTTCTGGTTTGGTCTGCGTTTAGTAGCTTTGCAAGTCCAAAATCCGAAATCTTGGCACGGTTGTTGTCCATGAGTATGTTCTGTGGCTTTAAGTCACAGTGGATAATTTGTGTCTCGCACTCTTCGTGCAGATATAACACTCCTCGGGCTATATCCCGTGCTATCTCCATTCTTTCGTCCCAAAAGGGCCGGCTTTCAGGACTCCTGAAGATTACGTTCGCAAGCGATCCATTGCTCATGTACTCGTACACCAAAAGCCTATTCGTTCCTTCCATACAATACCCAAGGAGGCGGACTAGGTTTCGATGGTGGGTTCGACCGATGACTTCAACCTCGGTCTGAAACTCTCTTTCGCCTTCAGCCAAGAACTTATCGAGTCTTTTGACAGCAACCATCTTCTCGCCAATCACCCCTTTATAAACTGTTCCAAATGCTCCCCTACCTATCTGTTCCTTGAAACCGTCAGTGACTAACTCGAGTTCTGCATAAGTGAACGATCGAGGTGCCGGATCTTTTGCGAAACCAACCTCCATATTATTGCGGATCCTTCGGTACATCCATACGTTACTTTTGCATAGTATAACTACAGAAATAGCCATCATAACAAAGCCAAAAGCAAGGAGCGAAAGGCTAAGAAATAGTATGTCCATTCGGGTTATTTCCTTCTTGCTTTGATTAGCGTTGATGGGTTTCGCGGTGCCTACCTTGATCAGCGTGCTGGTCGCATCAGTTATCAATATTCTTCCATATCTCAATGGAAGCCTTTGTTTCCTGCAATTCCCGCCATTGTAGAGTGCAGCCTCGCAGTTACAGTCCTCCAAACAGGCCTGTTTGCACCCATCTTTATCTGTCGACAAAACGACCGAATACGAATCATCTTCCCAAAGGGTATTATCAACAGCTTGGATGATGTAACTCGCACTCGCATCTCCTGTTTTGCAAGTCTCGGCAGTGAAATTCCTCTCACAACCTGCTGCCCAATTTCCTGGCTCAACAAAATCAAATCCGGGAAGACATCTGCAATTAGCTTGTTGGTCGTTTTTTACACAAAAACCATTTAGGCCACATAAACCCTTCGGATCACATTCATCCTTTGTAGACGACCATACGACCGACCAATTTCCCTTTTGATTCAAATCATATGAATATAATCTCATCAAACCATCAGAGTCAATCCTAAAGTTATAAATCGTGCTCTTGGTAGGTAATCCTCCAGGCGTCATATTCCATATGACATAGCCCGTGGTGTTGAGCAAGAACAAATGACCATCAACATCAAAGTTGAGCGAGACATTGTCTCCCGCTTTGCCTGTCCAAGATGTGAAATAAGAATACGGAGCAGTATCCGGAGTGTTCACTGGATACTGAATCAGATTCCCATCATTTTGCATCTTGAGACGGAAAAGCCCGGTCGAGTGGTTCATTGCCGAGATGCTAGAGATTATCTGTTGGCCTGCCAAGAGGCGCTGGGTCGGCAAAAGGGTATCTGTCGGGTAGTCAAAGCTCTCCCATAACACACTTCCTTTAGGATCGTACAGCACAAAATTGCCCGAATCAAGCATAGAAGCAGAATAGGCTGAACCAGTGGCCGACGTAATGGAAGTTTCTAGACCTTGCAAGGATCGCAGTATGAGGCGCCCGTCATTGGTGAAGAGCAAGGTGGCACCAGCGGAAACGGGTGGATCGTCCCGGTTCGCAGTCCAGATGACAGTTCTCGGCGGGATCCCAGCGGCGAAAACTCCAACGGCGTAGCCTTGGCCTTGAGGGTAGAACCCGAAGCCATAGAGTCCTGAAGGTGAGAGCCAAGAAGAGGAGTTAGAGGTTGGAACTAGAGAAGAACCTAGCGTTATGTTTGATCTTGTTTCTTGAGCTTTTGCAAGAGAAGCAGAAGCTAAAAGAAGGAGAACACAAACGATAGATGCCATGTTGAGAAGATGGAGGCTCGGAATTGCTTAGTTATATTAGAGAATATGTAATGTTTGATCTTCTTGGAATCATTCCAGGTCCCTTTGCACCAGTCCCTTTCTCAGCAATTTAAGGTTGAACAGATGAGTCAAAAGGTTGAACCAAATGTGAAGATGCTTTCCTTGGTTGTTTCAATGAAGAAGAGTAACCCTTCAATCTAAGGTTTGATTATTGCGTTCTTGATTGGTTGCATAGGAAAAATTTCCTTTGAGAACCTCTTAATCAAAAGATATATTAAGTGAGAGCATAGTCCTCCAAGCACCTTCTGCGGGCTTAGTTCCCAATTCATATGTTGTGTTGCGGCGAAGGGGAATTCATGTTTTTGCTTATGTTTGCTCACTGTGAATTGCTAGATTTACGTCGGTCAAAGTGGGCAGTTAAGATCATCTTGGACCAATTCAAGCATTGGTTAGCAGCCGAGGACTTGACTGGATTGATTTTAAACACCTTTGAATACTTTTTTCCGACATAAGACACACGTGATAGGTTCTCTAGGGTCTCCTCTAGATATGTTGTTTGAATAGTAGAGCCTTCTTTCAATCAAGGACTTGACTATCATTTTTACAAGTTGTGATTTGGGGAAGTTTCCGCTTTGATGTGTTACTTTTGAAAATTCTCACACGTCTTCCATATCTCGTACCCCGCGAGGGGGCACTACAAAGAATTACGGTAAATTTTTAAGCACCTTTTAATCAGAAATTTTTTCAGGTGAGAGCTTAGACCTCCTGCCACCGTGCCGGCTTTGACTATACCTCCGTTCTAGCATGAGATCTAGCCGCCGCCGCCAACTTAATTACTCTCATATATGCTGTTCTTGCAAATCAATGAAACATCAGCATTTTATTATCCAATAAACAATTTTGCAGCACATGTCCTAGTCAAGACGTTCTTAAACTCACCCTCAAATTGGTTAGCTTGATGGTTAAGGACCAGCATTACCTTTCTGCTGCACGTGCAACAATACTTGATACACAACTCAAGTTTGATTCCTCATTTTACCGTGTGCTTTTGTGTTGGACCCGTTCACATGAATTTCTTGAGTTCATATGGTTAGTGAGGTATTTCAAGATCTCGAGATTTGATCGCTTAAAATGAACTTATTTTCATTAATTAGAATAAAATGCGTTGATAAAAACTTACCAAAGGGATCCAATTCAACAAGCGCTGCAACCTATCCTATGTTGGGCCTGCGGTCACATTATTTCAGGTGTTAGCTCTGGAGATGTTGAAGGAATGGAATAAATACAGCTTGAAAGCTTGACCTTCTTCTTTCTGGCGTGACTGTTTTCTTTGCTAGATGGGATCGATCCCAAACCTAGCCTGGAGTTCGCTGTGTAATTTCAACAATGCCTTTCAAAGCCGAAATGGCTATAGCTGCATCTTTCAAGAAACTAAATAATAGGTGTCATGCCGATGACTAGGAGAAGGTATCTTATGGCTTAGGGAAGAGCAATCGTATGAATATGTAAGATACAGGATTTCCAGTCCTAGCAGGAAAGGTCTTTCCCCATCTCCTCCGACAAAAAGGGCTCCAACAAGGGTTTCCAAATAGCGCGCACGGGTTTTCTCTTCTAGCCACAACAAGAGACTTTCTAACGCTAGAAACCATAAACCGGAATTCCTATCATAAACTCTTTCTTTTTTCTTGCATTCATGTCTACAAGAGCTAATAGTAGATGCTATCACACATACAATCATACTCAATTCGATGGAATAGTTTGATCTTAAAGGGGATCTTCTATGGTCCGATCCTTGTTTTGAACCAATCGAGAATGATACTAGTGAACAATTTCTTATTTTTTCGGCAAAATGATTAGAAAAAGATCTCACTCCTGAGCAAGCATTCGCAATTCAATTCAGTCATGCGAATATAGCACTTAGCAGCAATTGGGATGGCAGTTGAGGTGATAAGTGTCCTAATGAGAAAGAAAGAGAAGTAGGGTTGAGTGAGAGAGATGGAACAGTTATGGCAAGGGCATTACTACCCCTGATAGCAAGAGAGAAGAGATACTGCATTTTGCCCGGGGCTGTTCACTTTCACTTGGTGGCCCGGTATCTTGAAACTTCTTTGCTTGCGAGGGTAGGAGTGGAAACGTCTGAGAGAGCGCTTTGCAGAGAAGCTAGAGTTTTAGCTCTACCACGTGCTTATATCAGTAGATTTCCCCTTTTTCGCTAAATGCAAAGAAGAAAGGTTTAATATAAAGATTAATGTGTCCGGGCCATTTTGAAAGGTTTAAAGAAAGGTGTAACATAAAGAAAAGTTTTAAGTAGCTCTGGCCATTTTGAAAATTCATGCAAAAAGATTGATGCTTTGAACTCAATGTCAAACTCAAATTCCTTGTATATCCGTTCTTGTCAAACCTTGAGAAACAAAACAACTTGAATCTAATCTGTCTTTTGATTAGTGAGTTATAAATATAGATAGCAACCGTATTTATATTCAGTGAACGAGTTTGAGTTTGATTTGGCTTAGATAATTTGGGCCAAACTCAGCTATAACGAGAGATGGGCTTTGAGATTCATGTGGATATATAGGCTTCAGTTGGGTAAGTTTCGAAATTGGGCTTTAGGAATTTATAGTTAGGAAAGGCTGGAAGTAATAAAGCCCAAATTTGAGTCCAATTTGACCAAAACCCGTGGAACCATATTGGACCATATTCGGATTGGGCTTAACAGCCCAGTCTGAGTCCTCTCTTATCAGAACAATAATAAATAAATAAAATACGAAAAATAGAAAATGGCTAAAAAATAGTCCTTGTTTAGGTTGTTAGATTTTAGCAGGGGAAGAACAGCAGAAGTGCCAAAAGTTGTGTACAGAGTTCACTCTGGTACCAAAAGTTCTATTTGGATCACTTAAGTGTCAAATCGGAGGAAAAATGATTACTTTGGTGCCAACAGCAAGAGATTCTGGTCAAATTAATACGTGGCATTTATAATTAAATTTTTAATCTAAGTTAGATTTTTTTAAAAAAAAAGATTTAGTCTACGTGACATTTCCACGTATATATTTCGATTTTTAAATACTTTTCTGAATTTTTTTATTTTTTTCTTCTTTTCTTTTTTTCTTTTCTTTCTTCTCCCTTTGGTCACCGCCGGTGACCGAAGGCCGGCCACCGGCCGCCTAGCCTCACCCGGACGAGGCGGCCGCCGCCCGCCACAGGCGAGGCCCGGCCGACCCTCGCCTGGGCAACGGCGAGCAAGCCCCGGCGAGGTCGACCTCACCTCGCACAGGGGAGGACGAGCCCCGGTGAGGGCTCCCCTCGCCAGATCCGACAAGGTTGGTTGTCGCCTAGGCCACGGCAGCCCCGCCAGACATCACCTGGCCAGTGGCCGGCCTCCTATCACCGGCAGTGACCAAAGGGAGAAGAAAGAAAAGAAAAAAAGAAAAGAAGGAAAAAAGAAAAAAAAAAAAAAAAAAAGAGGAAAAAAAAAAAAAATGCTGACTGTATGTGTTGACTATATCTCCGACGAGTCACATCGGCTTTCAGAAATTAATAAAAAAAATGTCACGTTGGATTTCCAGCCAAACTGACTAGAGTTGACATTTAAATGATCGTTTTTCAAAAATGTTAGCACTTAAATGATCCAAATGAAACTTTTGGCACCAAAGTGAGCTCCGTACATAACTTTTAGCACTTCTATTGTTCTTCCCCCGATTTTAGTATTAGAATTAGTTTAGTTTCATTTGGATAATACACATGGTTTAGGAAAATTCATGATTTTTCATGGTTTATAAATAAGAAAATTAGTTTCTTTAGGAAATTGGATTTAGATTGAACTAAGCTCACGGATTTTCTATCCCAAGGTTTAATAACAAGGTCATGTCAATTCTTTACCCAACTCATATTGGGTTACCTTACCGCACTTTACCTTTTTGTTGAGCAAAATCCATAATGAGTTTTGAGGAATGACGAAACAATCTATTGCTGACCAGAATTACACTTAAGTTATTTAATGCAGGTGAATGCTGAGTCATGAGACTTAGTCGATGAAAGGACTTTGTCATCAAACTCAAATTACTTGTCAGATTCAATGAGTATTATTTTTGGCATGTTTATGCAGGATAATTAAATTGATATTTTAAGATATTCTAATTGGTAATCACAAGATCGTTCCTCAAATACGAAGAACTACACTTATGAAAACGTTGATTTGATTGTATGAGCGATCAAATCACTCGGAAATAATGGTTCTTCTTCTAACGGCTATTGCATCCTATTTTGGGAAGAATCTCCAGCAGCTTGATTTGGAGATCAATACTTTGAAGACTGTCCAACGGATAAATTGGAAATAGAGGAGTATAAAAGAAATGCAAACGTCGTACAAAAAACAAGAGAACCAGAATCGAGAATTCCAAAGTTTGAATAGAGCTTCGATCCTACACACATATGATTACTGTTTTCCACGTTGTGTTTATTAAAAAGAAAATTACTTGAGTGAAGAGTGTACGTGATAGTGTTATCTATCATCTGAGAAGCACAACTCTTGTAATCTTCCTATGATTCAATAGTGAAATACAGCCAACGGGCTGCCAGCGTGGAGAGTGGACGTAGGCTTAATAAAGTCGAACCACTATAAAGATCTATGTGTAGTATTATCTATCCCTAAACTTTTATTTATTATTGCTGACATTATACTGTACACATATCAGTCAAATAAGTTCATCAGAATATCGTCATAATCATCAGACGCAATCATCTAACAATAATTTATATACAAGTTTGTTATACAAATCTATATGATATTGTTCATATGAGTTGTTGACTTAGACTATATTCATTTCGCACATTTAAATTATAAAATTTTAGTAAAATCACGTATTCACCCCCTCTAGGTGATAGCACTTGCCGTAACAATTGGTATCAGAGCCTAGTGCTCATTTTTTCTTGAAGTTTTATTTTACTTCTGAGCTAACGATTCTTGATGGCTAGTAATGCTGAGTCAGGTCACAACAACAGACCGCCTTACTTCAATGGAACTGAATATTGTGTCTGGGAAAACAAAATGAAGACATTCATCTTGGGAATAGACCAAGACATATGGGATATCATTGAACATGGAATCATTCCAAACGAAACAAAATCCCTAGAAACTTCAAAAGGGCAAAATGAGACACCTTCTTATGAAGGAGTTAGAGAATAAATTAGACCTCAAGCTTTACCTCTCTCGGCCAAGGAAATTTCTAGAAGAATCCATCTGGATGCAAAGATCAAAACGACCATATAAAATGGTCTAGCAAGTGTTGAATACAAACAAATTGCAAATCTCAAAACTGCCAAAGAATTTGGTATCGTCTCAAGCTTGTCCATGAAGGAACAAAAAGAGTCAAGGAGACAAATCTCAATATTCTCCTTGGGCAGTATGAATCCTTCACTCAGAAATCAAACAAAACAATCTCTAAGATGCAAAGCAGATTCACTAAGATAGTAAATGGACTTGAATTCCAAAACAATCCCATTCCAGAACCTATGAAGGTGAACAAGCTGCTGAGAGCTCTTTCAAAAGAATGGAACAACATTAAAGTCTCTATTCGAGAAACTCAAGGGGATCAGACCACTCACGGTGGACGAACTTATCGGAACTCTTCAATCCTATGAAACTGAAAAGTTCTTAAAAATTGAAGAACCCAAAGGTAAAAAAATCCATTGCTTTAAAAACTAACACTGATTCTAATGACACAAATATAGATTCAGAAAAAGATTAAGAGGAAGAGTTGGCTTTAATGGTCAAGAAATTGAGAAAAATGGCAAAAAAGGTGAAGATGAATAAGCCAAAGAAGCAATTCAAGAATTCTGAACCATAAAAAACCAAGAAGCTAAATTTTTAGAAGAGATCCAGTGCCAAAATGAGGAAAACTAAAATGTGATATGTTTCCACTGCAAAAAGAATGGACACATAAAGCCCAAATGTCCCCTTCTTAAGAAGAACAAAGGAAAATATGAAAAATATAAGAAGGCTTTCAAAGTTGAAACATGGAGTGATTCAAGAGGATGAAGAAAGCGAACAAGAGTTTGCCAATATTTGTTTAATGGCAAAATCATGTTCAGAATCAGGTTCTGATGAAGAAGATGAGGTAAGTAATTCAAATATTCCTAAAGTATTTGTAAATTATATTGATGAATTAGTCTCTGTTAACAAAGACTGCTTTCAAAAAGATTTCTATACTGAAGAAGGAAATTTTGTCTTTAAAAATACGACTCAAAATAAGGAAATTAATGAATCGATCGAATGTTTAAAAAAGGAAAACAATTTTTTAAAATAGCAAGATATTTCACAAAAGGATAAGATTGATTTCTTTCAAAAAGAATTTAATCTTATCAAGATAAATAAAGATTTTCTTGAAAAGGAAAATGATTCACGAAAAAGGAAATTTCTGACCTGAAAAAAATTTCTAAGGAAAGTTTTGATCGCATCTCTAATGAAAAAGAAATTTTGAAAAATGACATTTCTAATATAACTAAGAAATTCTCAATGAGTTCTAAAAATCTTCATCATATTTTGTCAATTCAAATTCCTTATTATAATAAATCAGTCTGGGTTTTGATAAAAATACTGAATTAAAAAACACTTTTCCGAATGTCAAAGAAAGACTAAAGAAAAGACCTCTAAATTTGATTACAGAAATCATTTTCAAAAACAGTTTGTAAAATTCAATGGTCAAACTTCACAAAATGTATAAATTGCAGTGATTCAAATCACTTTAAGAGTGACTGTCCAAAAGTTTGGAGACCTATTCAGAGAGAAATTCTGAGAATGACTGATCCTAACCAAAATGGACCCAAGAAAATATGGGTACTAAAGAAAAAGTGAGTTACTTATCTTTTGCAGGTAACAATGAACAGAAAGAACAAGTGGCACCTTGACAGTAATTGTTTAAGACACATGACCAGAGATCCTCTAAAATTCATTAAGTTAGAAAGAATTAAAGGAGGAAGTGTATCCTTTGGAGGTAACAACAAAGGAAAAATAATTGGCAAAAGAATTGTCAGAATCGATAATCTCATCATCATTAGTCAATTATGTGATATTGGTTACAAAATTACTTTCCAAGAAAAGAAATGCTTTGGGATAAGATAACAAACAAGCATTTACAAGTCGAAGACTTGGAAATATCTACCTACTAGACACAAAGTCTAATGACTTGCAATGTCACGTTTCCATAAAAGAATAATCTGATCAGTGGTACAGGAAGCTCGGACACGTAAGTGTCAAATTAATTTCCGAAATAGCTTCCAAGAATTTTGTCAAAGGATTGCCACAATGAAATTTTAAAAGCACAAAATTATGTTCAGCTTGCTCTAAAGGTAAGCAGGTAAGAAGTTCATTCAAATCAATGAACTATGTAAGCACTAACCGAGCCTTGCAGTTGCTTCATATAGACATTTTCGGACTTACTCAAACTCTAAGTCTTGGAGGTAAGAAATACTATTTAGTTATTGTGGACGATTATTCAAAATATACTTGGGTATTCTTTTTGGCTCATAAAAGTGAAACAATTGAATATTTCTCAAAATTTGCCAAAAAGGTACGGAATGAAAAGGGTTATACTATTTCGAGCATTAAATCTAGATAATGGAAGAGAATTTGCAAATCAAAATTTTACTTACTTCTGTGATGAAAATGGTATTCAACATACTTTTTCCTCAACTTATACTTCTGAACAAAATGGACTAGTTAAAAGAAAGAATAGAACTTTACAAGAAATGGGTAGAACTCTTCTATTTGAAAACAAAACTCCAGCATATTTTTGGGCTAAAGTTGTTTCAACAGCTTGTTATATTTCAAATAGAATTTTTCCAAGATAAATTCTTGAAAAGACTCCTTATGAATGATTCAAAGGTAAAATTCCCAATGTATCATATTTTCGGATTTTTTGATGTAAATGTTTTATTCTTAAAAATCCTAATAATCGTGTTGGTAAGTTTGATGAAAAGTCAGATGAAGGAATATTTCTTGAATACTCAACAACAAGCAAGGCCTACATAGTATATAATAAAAATACTCAAACGGTGGAAGAATCATTAAATGTCAAGTTTGAAGACTCAATTCAGACTCAACAAGATGATTCTGACTGTGAAAATGCAGCATCTGACGAACAGGACATAGCATCTGATGAATTGATGCCGAGTGAAAATCATCGGAATCAAAGATCTGATGAAGTTAAGAAATCATCAAACCTACAAGACAATGAAGAATTATCAAATCTCCATGATGAAAACGAGGAAAGACTCAACAGAAACTGGAAATAAAAATCCAGTCAACCCAAGGATCTTATCATTGGAAATTTAGATGATGGAATCAAAATCAGAGCAAAAGCAAAAGAAGTCATAAATACAATGGCTCTCAATTCTCAAGTTGAACCAACGAATGTTGAAGATGCATTGAAAGATGAAAGCTGGGTTGAAGCTATGCAAGAGGAACTTTTACAATTCCAAATCAATCAAGTATGAGAACTTGTTCCTAGACCTAAAAATCATTCAATTATTGGAACAAAATGGGTATTTCGAAATAAACTAAATGATCAAGGAAAAGTCGTCAGAAATAAAGCAAGACTTGTGGCCAAAGGTTATTCACAAGAAGAATGAATAGATTACGATGAAACTTATGCTCCCGTGGCCAGGTTAGAAACAATAGGAATATTATTGGCTTATGTTTGTTTCTATGATTTTAAATTGTTTCAGATAGACGTAAAAAGCGCATTCTTAAATGGCTACATCAAAGAGGAGATATATAGAACAACCGCCAAGTTTTGAAGATCCTCAAAAGTCTGATCAAGTATATACTCTC
Organism: Syzygium grande; assembly: GCA_024733475.1. Lineage (NCBI taxonomy): Eukaryota > Viridiplantae > Streptophyta > Magnoliopsida > Myrtales > Myrtaceae > Syzygium > Syzygium grande. The sequence continues at coordinate 6,032,307 of JAMXDD010000003.1, forward strand.
AAAAAAGCATTATGTGGTCTCAAATAAGCATCACGTGCTTGGTACGAAAGACTAAACAGCTTTATGGAACAAAATGATTTCATAAAAGGTAATATAGACACTACCCTACTCATCAAAGGAAAAGGTAAAGATATTTTAATTGTTCAAATCTATGTAGATGATATCATTTTTGGTTCTTCAAATGAAAAATTGTGTAAGAATTTCTCTAAAATGATGCAAAGTGAATTTGAAATGAGTATGATGGGAGAATTAACTTTCTTCCTTGAATTACAGATTAAGCAAACCAAAAATGACACCTTTCTTTGTCAATAAAGGTATGCCAGAGAAATTTCAAAAAAGCTTGGTTTATTAAATTGTAAAAAGACTGATACTTCAATGTCATATTCCATTAAATTAAACAAGAATGAAAAAGGAAAACTAGTAGATAAAAATTATATAGAAGCATGATTGGTTCTCTCTTATATTTAACTGCCTCACGACCAGATATTCTGCTCAGTATTTGTTTGTGTGCAAGATTTCAATCAGAACAAAAAAAATCTCATCTTACTACAGTCAAAAGAATTATCAAATATGTTAGTACCAATCCTACACTTGGGTTGTGGTATCCTAAAGGATCAAACTTTACTCTTATTGGATATTCCGATACTGACTATGCTGGATGCAAAATAGATAGGAAAAGCACCTCAGGAACGTGTCAATTATTAGGACACATGCTTGTTTCATGGTATTCAAAGAAGTAACAAATTGTAGCTCTTTTAACAGCAGAAGCAGAATATATCTCGCTTGGTAGTTGCTGTGCTCAAATTCTTTGGATGAAACAACAATTGAAAAACTTCAATGTCAAAAACTCAACTATGGAGATCAAGTGTGACAATACCAGTGCATCAATCTGACCAAGAATCCTATTCTACATTCCAAAGCTAAGTATATTGACATTAAGCACCATTTTATCCATGATCATGTTTTAAAAGGAGATATAATTGTTCAATTTATAGACACTAAACAGCAATTAGCTGATATCTTTACAAAACCTTTAGAGAAGAAAAGTTTAAGCTTATTAGAGATAAATTAATATCATTAACCCACTTTATTGAGATATGCAGAACAAACTCTTATTGCATCTGATGACTATTTATTCAAGCATATACTTGAAGTATCTGATTTTGGCGTATAACTCATCTTATAAAAGGTATGTATATCTCATATATTTTAAATATAGTGATTGTTTGAATATCTCATATATTAGTTGTCTTGATTGATATCGTTTGAGGATTATAGTTCCAAAATTTTCGGAATATAATTTCCGAAATTCCCATAACTGTCAATTAACAGCTTCCAAAAGGTTTTGTAAAAATCGATATATAGTACTACTCAGTTTAAAACCTTTTTATCTTCTCTCTCGCTCTCACAGTCTTTCTCCTAATGCTCATTCCATTCTCTAAAATCCTAACGATCTCCAAAACCACGATTTACCCTACAAGATCTCATATTTCACTTCAAAAAACTCAAAAATATCATCAATGGCACCAAAATCGACCACCAAATCAAAGAAAGCAGCCAAAGGTTCTAGAAGATCGAACAAAATCGCATGAATGTTCACCAAAGTAAACAAAGAAGGAGAAGCAGAGAAAATCGATATCTCTAACTCGGACTCAGAGCAAACATCTTTTGCAAGTAACAAATCTCCACATATCCTGTTTAAGAACATGATCATTTTGTTGTGGCAAGACAACTGGTAAAAACCTTGGTTTTCTGTTTGAGCGTGAAGTTATGGAGAAATATGAGAAGGGTATAAGGCTTGGAAGAATGCCTGTTGCTGAGAAAGGGATAGTTCTGAAAGAATCCTCTAATGTAAAGGAAACTCCTGTGACTGTCAAGAAAGGAGTTTCTTGAAAAGGAAAAGAGAAAGTAGGAGAACTTTCAAATGTTGAAAGAGAAGAATTCATTGGTAAAGAGGAACGGTAGGCTTTGGAAAAAAGTAGAAACATTGATAGTAGGAAGGAGGATAATGATGAAAAACTATTTGCTGAGTTTTTGCCCATTTTTGGAATTCCTACTGATGACAAGAAAAGTGATAGCTTGTTTAGAAACAAAACTCATCAAGTTACTTACAACTCTCTTCTAATAAGAGGAATAATGAATAACAGAACTGTAGACTTCAGCTTCTTTGAAAGTTTCAATATCACAATTCAGCGTTTGATTGAATATCTTGATATTCAAAGAATATGTTGTCTCCCTCACAAAATCTACCCAGAACTTATGACTTACTTTTATTCAAATATATCATTCATTTCTCCTTTTGAAATTGAGTTCTCTGTTTTTCAACAAAATTACATGTTATCAGCCTTTGATCTCGTTGCCATTATGGGAGTAAAACATACAGAATTCTCTCTTATTCCTATTACTTCAGAGTTGGCATATCAATCTCTGTCTAGAGACTTTTCTTTCATCAGAGGCTCCACATCTCATATATCTCACTCTCTTTTTCCTCTAAATTCAATTGTCTTGCACAAAATCATCATCAATTGTCTTAGACCCAAAGGTTCTTCCAAAACTGATGTCTCTTGTTATGAGGCCAAGTTGATTTGGGCAATTCAAACTTCATTTCCTATTTCTTTGTCACATATAATTCTCCTTCAAATATATAGAACAGTTAAGAAAAGTAAAGGTCAACTCCCTTATGAAGTTTTGATCACCACTATCTTTAAGTATTTGAAGATTTCCATTCCAACAAAACTCAAAGGTAAACCTCTTCAAACTATGACCGTTGGAGAACTCATGGTGACAAAAATGGGATACAAATTTGATGGTGAAAATTGAAAGGATAAGAGGGGCAAGGTTATTCCTACAGAATTGATGAGTGCACAACACAAGAGCTCTATCAATATTTTTCATGATTCTGATGAGGAAGAATCAATTGAACCCTTAGTAAGAAAGAGGAAAGTGCAGCCGAGAGTCTCCAGAACAGACAGACCAACCAAAAGAACTCAAGTCGTGACTAGTGATTCTAATGAAATGCAGATTTCTGATGACCAATTTGCTGAACAGTCTCAAGCTGATAAAAGAAGCCTTGAGAAGTTAAGGTTTATGCAATGGCTAATTATTCAAGATGCTAAGTACAAAGCCCGTTTAGACAAACATGCTGCCACTCAACTTGAAATTCAAAGATTGCAAAAAGAGGAGGACGACTTGATGAATTCACTTAGTGACATCATCAACAAAGTAGTCATGGAAAATCAGCAAGAGAAAATGGCCACTACTGAAAAAAATGCTAAGAAAGAACCCTCTAGAAGATAGGGGGAGTTTGAACATGAAGCAAAAATGCATGAGTTTCAACAAGCAAATGCTGAATATGATAACATGCAGGAAGAGTTTGAAGAAGAAAATGCTCAATATGATAACATGCAGGAGGAGTTTGAAGAAGACACTACTCCAGATGTTGAGAATAATGACCATGATCAGAATGCAAAAGACGTAGCTCCTTCAGCAGCAACTTCTGCAAACTTTCCTCTTGAAGGCACTAACTGTGAAAACAGTCCATCCGAAGCTCCATCAAGACGCAAAGGGAAGGAAGCAGCTTCTGTTGCTGTTCGAACCACTCATACTCTTTTCTGGATACAATATCTCCTCTTCCATGTTAGACCATGTAGCTATTACCGATCTAAGACGGAGACAAGCTGCAATTCAGAATGAAGTTCGAGAACTCCGCAATGAACTCAAAGAGGGAATTCAGGAAATCAAGGACTTGATGGCAGCCAAATTCAACAATTTAAAGGCTCAAGTTAAAACTGATATACAAATTGCAAATATTAACACTGCAGGCCAGATTCATCAACTCTCTTCACACATTGAGCAACGATTAAATCAAATCTCTAGTTTCCATTTTGTCTAAGTACCTTTCCTTTCTGCACCATTTGAAACTTCATCATCTGAGCCTGCCGGACCCTCAGCCCTTCCAAAAAATCAGCAAAAATTAATCTCATTTATTTCCAACTTATCATTTCTAAACTCTTTGTTGATCTTACTTTTGTGTTTGACTTTATGAGAACTTTGCAATGGTTGTTTGACTTTTGGTTATTTTGTGAACTTTGAATACTGCTCTCTTATTACATTAATTATGATGTTTATCCTTTCTGCTGATGTCAAAAAGGGGGAGAAGTATTATAAAGAATGGATGTGAATGCAAGTGATATGAAGTATGGGAGTGGCAGAATATGAACTGCTATAGGCAGAATATGAACTGCTATATACTATCATATTTCAAAGCTTAACAATGTTTTATATGCTTCGAAAGTTATATTATCTGAATAGACTATATTTTAATTGTTTACATCACATATAGATAGTTTTGTCATCATCAAAAAAGGGGAGATTGTTGAGTAAAATCCCTAATGAGTTTTAAGAAACAACAAAACAATCTATTACTGACCAGAATTACACTTAAGTTATTTGATGCAGGCGAGTGCTAAGTCATGAGACTCAGTCGATGGAAGGACTTTGTCATCAAACTCAAATTATTTGTCAGATTCAATGAGTATTATTTTTGGCATGTTTATGCAGGATAATTAAATTGATATTTTAAGATATTCTAATTGGTAATCACAAGATCGTTCCTCAAATACGAAGAACTACACTTATGAAAACGTTGATTTGATTGTATGAGCGATCAAATCACTCGGAAATAATGGTTCTTCTTCTAACGGCTATTGCATCCTATTTTGGGAAAGAATCTCCAACGGGTTGATTTGGAGATCAATACTCAGAAGACTGTCCAACAGATAAATTGGAAGTAGAGGAGTATAAAAGAAATGCAAACGTCGTACAAAAAACAAGAGAACCAGAATCGAGAATTCCAAAGTTTGAATAGAGCTTCGATTCTATACACTTGTGATTACTATTTTCCACGTTGTGTTTATTAGAAAGAAAATTACTTGAGTGAAGAGTGTACGTGATAGTGTTATCTATCATCTGAGAAGCACAACTCTTATAATCTTCCTGTGATTCAATAGTGAAATACAGCCGACAGGCTGCCAGCGTGGAGAGTAGATGTAGGATCAATACAGTCGAACCACTATAAAGATCTATGTGCAGTATTTTTTATCCCTAAACTTTTATTTATTATTGTTGACATTATACTGTACACATATCTGTCAAATAAGTTCATCAGAATATCGTCATAATCATCAGACGCAATCATCTGACAATAATTTATATACAAGTTTGTTATACAAATCCATCTGACATTGTTTATATGAGCAATCGTATGAATATGTAAAATACAAGATTTCCAGTCCTAGCAGGAAAGGTCTTTCCCCATCTCCTCCGGCAAAAAGGGCTCCAACAAGGGTTTCCAAATAGCGCACATGGGTTTTCTCTTCTAGCCACAGACAAGAGACTTTCTAACGCTAGAAACCATAAACCGGATTTCCTATCATAAACTCTTTCTTTTTTCTTGCATTCATGTCTACAAGAGCTAATAGTAGATGCTATCACACATACAATCATACTCAATTCGATGGAATAGTTTGATCTTAAAGGGGATCTTCTATGGTCCGATCTTTTTTTCGAACCAATCGAGAACAATACTAGTGAACAATTTCTTATTTTTTTCGGCAAAATGATTAGAAAAAGGTCTCACCCCTGAGCAAGCATTCGCAATTCAATTCACTCATGCGAATATAGCACTTAGCAGCAATTGGAATGGCAGTTGAGGTGATAAGTGTCGTAATGAGAAAGAGAAAGAAGTAGGGTTGAGCAAGAGAGAAGAGATACTGCGTTTTGCCCAGGGCTGCTCACTTTCACTTGGTGGCCCGATATCTTGAAACTTCTTTGCTTGCGAGGGTAGGAGTGGAAACGTCTGAGAGAGCGCTTTGCAGAGAAGCTAGAGTTTTAGCTCTACCATGTGCTTATACCAGTAGATTTCCCCTTTTTCGCTAAATGCAAAGAAGAAAGGTTTAATATAAAGATTAATGTGTTCGGGCCATTTTGAAAGGTTTAAAGAAAGGTGTAACATAAAGAAAGGTTTTAAGTAGCTCTGGCCATTTTGAAAATTCATGCAAAAAGATTGATGCTTTGAACTCAATGTCAAACTCAAATTCCTTGTATATCCGTTCTTGTCAAACCTTGAGAAACAAAACAACTTGAATCTAATCCGTCTTTCGATTAGTGAGTTATAAATATAGATAGCACCCGTATTTATATTCAGTGAACGAGTTTGGGTTTGATTTGGCTTAGATAGTTTGGGCCAAACTCAGCTATAACGAGAGATGGGCTTTGAGATTCATGTGGATATATAGGCTTCAATTGGGTAAGTTTCGAAATTGGGCTTTAGGAATTTATAGTTAGGAAAGGCTGGAAGTAATAAAGCCCAAATTTGAGTCCAATTTGACCAAAACCCGTGGAACCATATTGGACCATATTCGGATTGGGCTTAACAGCCCAGTCTAAGTCCTCTCTTATCATAACAATAATAAATAAATAAAATACAAAAAATAGAAAATGGCTAAAAAATAGTCCTTGTTTAGGTTGTTAGATTTTAGCATTAGAATTAGTTTAGTTTCATTTGAATAATACACATGGTTTAGGAAAACTCATGCTTTTTCATGGTTTATAAATAAGAAAATTAGTTTCTTTAGGAAATTGGATTTAGATTGAACTAAGCTCGCGGATTTTCTATCCCGGGGTTTAATAACAAGGTCATGTCAATTCTTTACCCAACTCATATTGGGTTACCTTATCGCACTTTACCTTTTTACTTGCTCATCATTACTTTCTTAGAGCAATTGAATGTGATTCTTTTCTATTGTTTTCCTATGTTGTGATTTGTTTGCTTTAGCTGAATGGTTATGTTACTTTTTTAGGATCATAATAAACACCAATAAAAACATCACATGGACACCTAGCCATGCAAGAACCTTAGGGTTCATAATTTTGCGAAAAGACTGCTTGGACACCTTAGTTGACAAATAATAAAGTTTAGATACTAAAAAGGCACTAGTTAGACAACTGGAGTAATCAAATCCTCGACCTTAAATCTCTAGTTGCATAGGAAGTAGGTATATTTTCATACTTCACTTGGTTTCTAACCAACACCAATAGACTTGTGGCTACTCTTCATATAAAACTCTCATGCGGTTAATCGAATTTAAATGAAAATCTCTATCGCCGCGCGCGAGGTAAGGGTTTGGGAAAATCCTAACCAATTGCGGACCGTTGGTCCAGATTCACCATTACTTCTAAACTCGTCCTCTTCTCCCAACAGAAAAGAAGGTCACGACATGTTGGAGAAAGATACGATTTTATCTTTAACCTTGATTTGAATTGATTCAATCAAGGATACTCGGAGATAAATTAGGAGAGTATAATCGCTGTAATCTTGTTTATTCTTTCATTTTTTTGTATGATAAATGCATATATGTACAAAGTGAAGGTAAAGAAAAAAAATAAGATGAAAAAATTGCGTCAAAATATGTCTTCATCGTCCTCGTTTCTCAACATGACATGCCCTGAATTATTCAAAAAAAAAAAAGGATTCATATTCATCAACAAGTCACATCAAGAAACACGTGTGAGTCCCAAAAACAGACTAGGCACTTGGGCTAAAATCAACTAACACTAAACCCAAAAGGTCTTAAGGACAAAAGGCCTCAAGGCCCAAAGCCAACAACTCTTCAGTTTGATTGGATTCGAATCAGTCAATCCGACGTCGTTTGTGACTACAAAAATTACACGAATTCGAAATTAGGGATGAAAATTGGAAAGAAAAAAAAACCCCTCCAAAATTCGATTATTGCCTGTCTCGACATTAACGTATGGTCCGATCCCTAATCTCACTAGCTGATGCCATGCTGGCATTTTCATTAATTTGTTTGGTTTTTAGTGTAGAGTTGCATGCTAGCAAGTCAGTAAGAATTGACCTTTGCTTTCCTCTCGTGTCATGATGTCAAATTACACGGACTTTGCTTAATTCTTGACTTATTTGATAGTGATCGATTGTCTCATCGATCCGTGCTTGTCGGCCAATTGAAACTTAAATCATTTTCTATTTTGTTTTCTAGCCTTCATTCTTGCAGCTTTACAAAGGAGATCATTAATTGGAATTAATTTGCAAAACAACCCCCCCGCCCCCAAATTCTTTGTGATATTGCAATTAAACATTTGATCAAAAAAAAATATTGCAATTAAACTATTGCAATTTTATCGTTTAATGTAGAAAGTCAAAGAAAGCGAAATTTAATTAACGCAGGATGGTGGGACCTCCTGTACTTTCTAAAGTTAGTAAGATTTCCCTGGATACTTCTGATTAGCGAGTAAAAAAGAGGGAGTGTTATCATAATCATCATTTTTAACGGGCATTCTCTAATTGTTCATTGGACTTGACATTCCCAAGATTTAAGCAAATTTACATGACATTGCATTTACTTTATATATTAAGCAAACAAATGCACAAAATAGAGACTCTTCTTATCATTTGGCCTAGCCTATAACGACCGATCCGACGAGAGCGGGGAGTGATCGCAAGAGCAAGAGACTAAGATAAGGAATAGCTCTCGGTAGACTTATAGGGTGTAGCATGGGGTAAGAATGAATTAAGTTGCGCACCGAACACTGGGAAAGCATTCTTAAATTATATATGAGAAATTGATATTTACTTATAAAATGCGTTTTTTGATGTAATGGTAACGTTTAACATTAAGCTTCGTTTGTTTCACAAAAAATATCACTTTTCAGAAAAATATTTTTTAAGAAATCATTTTCCAAGAAAATGACAATATTATCTTGTGTTTAGCTGAAACCCAAAAACGAACTAGAAAATATTTTGTCCTTTGATATGGAAAATCTAATTTGATTTTTCTAGATAAAATTACCAAAAAAATTCGCTTTTTTATTTTTTATGTTCTTTTTCCTTTTCTTTCTTTTTATTTTTTTTTATTTCCTTTCTTTTTCTTTTCCTTCTTCCTTGGCCAGTCGCCAACCACGACGACCACCCATAGATGAGGGATGAGCTCGCCCAAGGTCGGCGAGGCTCAAGCTCGCCAAATTCCAGCAAGACAAGTCAACTCAACCTCGGGCGAGACTCCACTCGCCAGATCCAGTGAGCTTGAGCTCGACCGAGGCCGGCAAACTCAAGGCTTCGACAGATTCGCAAGGTCGAAGCTCGAAGTTCGAAGGCCAAATCTAGAAGCTTGAAGGTCGAAGCCTAAGGCCTTGCTAGATCGGCGAGGCTCAACCTTTGGAGAGCTCATCAGATCTAGTGAGGTGGAGACGGGCAAGGCTTGGCTTATTGGAATATGGTGAGGTTGAGCCTCGCCAGCCTGGGCGAGCTTGTCCCTCACTCGTGGCCGATTACCATGGTCAATGACCAGTTGAGGAAGAAGGAAATAGAAAAAGAAAGAAAATTAAAAAAAATAATGAAAACTCGGATTTTTTAAAAGTATATATTTTTATAAGAACAAACGTTTCATTAACTAAGGACCCGAGGGCCAAGGATTCGCTCATGGCCTTTATGGACCCAAGCCTAAGTGCTGGGAACCAGAACTCGACCGTGAAGGACCTAAGCACTACCTTTATGGACCCATGCTCAGGTTCCAAGCATTGGGCACGGGCACCAAGGCTTTTGGCTTGGCCTCAATAGACCTGGGTGTAGGCATCGGGGACCTAGTTTCGAAGACCTTGATCCTGAACACCAAGACCTAGAAATCGGCACTAGGGTTCCTGTGTCCAAGTATAGAGTTTCAGATTTAAGCATTCATACCTAGTTATATATTTGGAAAATGTTATTCGATTTTTCGAAGAGGAAATCATTTTCTTGTATTTAAGCATAGGTTTTCCATTGATTAGGAAAATATTTTCCGTTGACTCATTTTTCCGAGCGAACTAAATGTCGGAAAATGAGGAAAATATTTTCCACGAAACAAACAAAGTCTAAAACTTCAACGATAAGCGTGCTCACATGAGAGCACTGCCAAGTTTGGTGATATCTTGAGAAATAATCTACCCATACACAAATGACGAAATCGTAAGGCTCGAAAGTCAAATCGGACAATATCTCGATAGCTTCGAAACTCATGATTAATCAAATTTAGAGAATTATTTCCATCGCCTCTCCTAATTATTTTCTCTTGCAGAAAATGCTGCTCCACCAGTGCCAAAAAAGTCACCATTGCATTTCTAACTCTTAGCCAATGGAGCATACTTTTTTTCTTTAATTTAATTGTCCTATACAAGACTTTTTCGCCATGAAACAAGGAATGAATTAGGTCCCGTTTGGATCAGCATTTAGAATGTTCATTTGAGCTTGAAAGCCCCTTGACCAAATGCAAATGGTGTTTGGTAACTTTTTTTACTCACTTATGGGAGATACAATTGTATTTGGGATGCTCTCTAAAGGACTTTTGGCCAATCCAAGGGTGAAGGCGCCCCGAGAAGTTGCATTTTCGGAATACAACTTGCACTGTTCATCGTGACTGTTCATCTTCCCTAGAGGCAGATCCGGCGGCTAACGACCGCCGCCTAAGGGCTAGCTCGAACCCGGTGACCACCACTCGAGATCCGGTGACCCCAAGCGACGATCACCGGGGTCACGTGACCCCAGGCGGCAGTGGCCAGTGGCCAGATCTGACCGTCGGCGATTGGCTAGCAACAAGATCTGGCCGGCAGCGATGGCCGGTGGTTAAACTCCACCGGAGCCTTTTTTTTAAAAAAAATATTAGCAAAAGTCCTTTTGCCCAAGTTGATTTTAAAAAATACTTACCAAACACTATTTACATTTCAGAAAATCCCTTTAACCCAAAGATATTTACATTTCCCCAAACGCATTCCCCCCAAAGTAGAATCAAACGGGCCCTTAAAGTCATACTATTATTGTCTTACTGGTCAATGAGGCACTAAATAAATAACAATAATTTTGAGAACTTTCCCCACAAGGTGTCCTCTTTGAATATATAAAATACAAAAATTGAGAGACCTCACATGGTATACAGAAAGAAGATATTCTAATTGACTTTTGAGTTATATATTATTGACTTTCATCCCCCTTTTTTTTCTCTAAATTAAGTCTTTAATTATTTAAGAGAATGAAAATAAAATGTCTCCACAATGACCTACAATCTAACAGTCCCTTTAAAACTAAAAGAAAATTAGCAAATAATTTTTTTTGGTTAAAATTGACATGAATTTCAACTCCCCTATACTATCAAATGTTCCTTCTTGACTACGGTGCCATACCTATGTTCTTAGCCACCTAACCAATTGAATGTAAGATCTCTATTGTTAGGTTGCAACTGTATTTAATTTAGTACAAATATTAGATCACTAGGTTAAGCTTGAACATGTAATTTTACCAAGAAGGTCGCACTTAAATAACCGAACAACCATTTAATGAAATTAATTTCAGCGGCTTAAGCATTCAGTCCTACCTAAAGATTTTGGTACCCTTATGAATTGAAATTAGTTGGGTGCCACTATAAGTGCTAGAAAATCATGGAAGCTTCATGATTTTCTAATCACAGAATAATATTCAAATACCCATATAGTATATACTCCTCCAATAATAAATCTCTTTTTTTATCTTTTTTTTTTTATAAATTTCAGCTTTACATTATGGCCACTAAGCACCATGAAGTGGTGATCCCATCAATTATATTCGTATAATAGCGTGACATTATATTTATACACATGGGCATCTTTGGAGTTATAATTGGACTGTCTTTTCTCATGAAAAACAGGCGCAAGTTAAGGACTGCGCATCAAGGACGAACAACCTTTTTCATCGTCTTCTTATTTTTTATTGTTTTTTTCCCTTTTGTTAGTAAGAATAACCTTCTTTTTTTCTCTTAATCAACATTAACTTAGATAGCGAATTACTCAGCTAAGTTGGAAAGCAATTATACTTAACGCCTCGCATTAGACATGAGGTTCGATTCTTAATCACTCCAAGTTAGCTCGCGAACCTTTTTTCTCGCGCAACGACGAAGGACAATTAACCACATTTGGCACACAATTGAGAAATCGATATTACTTGAGTAACAAATTAAGAAAATTACTTAATAATAATGCTTGTGTATTAGAAATGACTGGTCTTGATGTAAGGTTTTTACAAACGATCGCGTTTGAGATTTTCACCAACATTCTGCCGCGCATAACTCTAGCAAATATCTTTAGAGCCTATATTGAAATTCATAATTCATCTCGTTGGCTGTCTTCTTTTTTTTAACCAATAATCTCGTTGTTTCATTAAATGCTCGTTGGTCCAAAAAAAATTTGTAAATGCTCCACTAAACTTCAACTTCAAATTGCCAACCCAAAAAATCCTGTAAGAGACTATCGATCATTTAGGAAATGTAGGTACTCGTGCACGCGCGCATAAACACACAAACAACTTATCGAAAAGATATGGGCAAGAGATAATTCATTTTCTTCCTATTTTATCAAAAAATGAAGAAAAAAAAAGTTACAGGCTGGCCCGGATCGAAATCAAAATTACTCCATTTTTCTGAATTTATCGTTTTGATAAAATAAATGACAAAAATGAAAATGGCAAGGTCGGGACAAGTAACTCAAACTCAACATGATTTTGATCGGTCGAAATAACTGTGAAGATGCTTTTCAGGAACACGTATCTTCATTAGGTTTCTCTAGGTTGTTTCAATATAGTGGAGTAATCCTTTAGTCTGAGGTTCGATTGTTGTTTTCTTGATTTGTTGCTTAGGAAAAACTCCTACACCATCACTTGGCATTAAACCCAGTTATGTGGTTTAATTTTCTTTAAGCACCTCTTAATTCCCAATTAATATGTTGTGTTATTGCAAATGGGAATTTCATGTTTTGCTTATGTTTGATCCCACTGAATCACTAGTTTGATGTTAGTGAAAATGCAAAGCTAAGATCATCTTCAAATGATTCAAGCATTGGTTGGCAACCTGTCCCTTTCTCACTAATTAAGGTTAGGCTAACAAACCATTGGGGTTTGTCCTTGTGGCCACCCTTCCTACTTGAGAAGAAGAAGGTGGGGGAATTCGATCCCCCACCTTCTCAGGGGGCTAGGAATGGGGATGTTTAGTTTCAGATGTGGGTTTCGATTCCCACACTCTGCAAAGAAGCGGAGCAAAAAGTTTGAGAGTAAGCTGAGAGTTTGAATATGACAGAAAAAAAAATGTTAGGCTAACAGAGTCAAACTCAACATGACTGGCTTGGTTTTAAAATATCATTAATGCTTTTCCAACATAGAACACGTCACGATTCAGGAGAAAATTGTCCAAAAAGTTTTAAATCTATTGAATTGAGGCCAATTCAATCATAAACCTTACAATTGTGCGAATTTATTCTTAAACATTTTGACGATTTGCCAATTTAATCATAAACTTTTCAATTGTATCAATTTAGTCCTAAACCTTTTGATGATTTGCCAATTTACTCGTAAACATTTTAACGACTTATCGATGTAGTCCTTCCGGCTAAATATCAAAATAATAGGTTTATGACTGAATTGGCAAATCTTCAAAAGGTTTAAGACTAAATTGACACAAAGAAAGGTTTACATTAAATTGGTAAATAGTCAAAAGGTTTAGAACTAAATTGACATCATTAAAAGGTTTAGGACTGAATTAGCTGTCGTACAATAAATTTATGAGTTCTTGGACAATTATCCCCAAGTTTTAGTTTTGATGGATTCCTTTTGAAGATTCTTACGTATCTTCGACATTTCCTACTCTATAACATGGTACTACACGAACTCACAGTTGATTTTTTTAGTACCTTTCATTAGAAAATTGATCAGGGGAGAGCACTAACCTCCTGCCACCGTGCCAGCTTCGACGAAACCTCTATTTTAGCATGAGATCTCATCCGTGCCACTGCCACCTTAATCTCCCTCATATATGTTGTTCTTCCAAATGAATGAAACATTGCATTTTATTTGCCTATAAACAATATTCCAATACAAGCCTTGGTCAAGATGTTCGCTAACTCACCCCAAAACTGTTAGCTTAATGGTTAAGGACCGTTATTACCTTTCCGCTACAAGTGCACAGTACGCATCATGGTACTTTGGCTCTATTTTTATATGTGGACAACACGATTGTCAATGATGATGACCCAAATTGCTTAATGGATTCATCTCTACATTGGATAGTGAATTTACAATGAAGCATATGAGGCCATTGCACAATTTTGTGGGTGTGAAGATTAGGATATTTTCTAGTGGTCTTAAATGCGCATAAATGGAGGGTTGCAAGCCAATTTCCACGCCTATGGCCACTAACTCTCTTTCCAGTACAAATGCAAAAACTATTTTCAGTTCATGCGCTATATCGAAGTATCATCGAAGGTTTTCAATATCTTACCATCACACAGCTAGATATTTCATATGCGATCAATTTTGTCTATCAATTCATGCATCAATTTACTACGAGTCATTTTAAAATTGTGAAGCACATTTTACTTCATGTTGGGGACCATTAGATCGAGGAATGCAAATCTTGTCCAAATGAACTTTAGACTTGTATGCCCTTTGTGATGCAAATTGGGCTAGTTGCCACTTGACTCGGCAATCAACTACGGGTTTTATACCTTCTTAGGTAGCAACCGCATATCATAGAGTGCTAAGAAGGATCTAGGGATGAGCATGGTTTTAGAGTAGAACCTAGAACCTGAAAACCGAACTAATGGGAACATGTTAGTTCCAGATTCCAAGATATGCATGGTAGGTTCTAGGTTCTAAAAATTGGGGCACCTATTTCGACGGATAGGTTCCCGATTCTAAGTAGTTGTTACTTGGAACCTGAAATAAGTTTTTGTGTTTTTATTGGTCCATGTCTTTGCACGATCATGTGGTATCCATGGTATTCAATTATGAGTGTAAAATTTGGAACTACTAGTCTAGGCTTTCATTTTACGACTAAAACTTTTATTTTGTTAATGTTTCATATTCCTCGTGTATCTAAATATAAATTGTGGTTGGTAGATTGTAATAGCAAATAGTGATCAATAAAAGTGATGATTCGCTAACTATTAGGGTTTGTCCTAATGGCCACCCTTTCTACTTGGGATGAGAGATGTGGGGAGTTTGATTCCCTACCTTCTCACCAGGAGAGGAGGGGCTAGGGGTGAGGACGTTTATACATTTAGTTTTAGATGTGGGTTTCGACTCCCACACTCTGCAAAAAGGGAGGGTAAAAGTCTAAGAGTGAGTTAAAAGTTAGAGGTGGACAAACCAAAATATTAAAAAAATGATAATTCACTGAAATTTTTCAATTAATAATACAAGCAGAACCTGAGTATACCCTAGAACTGACCTTGAAATCTGTGATAAGGTAGGTACTAGGTTCGAAAGTATGCAGGATAGATTTTAGATTCTAAAAAGTGAGGAACTCGTTCCCATGGGTAGGTTCCAGGTCTCAGGTGGAACCTGTATGCAACTTGAACCTGCTCACCCTTAGAAGGTATGAATGAATGCCCAATCTAGTGCCAATGAGTATCGTCCAATGGCATCAACTATTGCAGAGATCACTTGGATATTGTTCCTTTTGAGAGTTTTAGGCATTCATCTCTCAAGTCCACCAATAGCATTTTTTGATAATATTAGTGCACTTTATATGTCGATTGATCCTGTGTTTCCTACAAAAACTAAACATATAGAATTAGGTTATCATTATATGCATGAAAAAAATGGCTCTTTAAACACTTGTCACTAATTATGTTCCATATGTATATCAAATTGCTTATCTCTTCATGAAGTCATTATCTAGAAATGCATTTGGAAATTTATGTTGCAAATTGAGAATTTGGGATTTTCTCATTCCTAATTTGAAGGGGAGTAAAGGCACTTATTTATCAATCGAGGGAGAAATAATATGGAAATGTCAATCAGAATCACAAATAGATTCTTGGAAATGCTAAAATTAAGAGATTGACATATCTTGTAATATATCTTCATTTATCATACATTGTTGTATTGTTTCCTTCTGAAATAAAACACTACGTAATATCTATGCAATTTTATGTTGAGATCAAGAACCAAGCATATTAATTCTTTTAAATTGCTCTCTCTCTCTCTCTCTCTCTCTCTCTCTCTCTCTCTCTCTCTCTCTCTCTCTCTCTCTCTCTCTCTCTCTCTCTCTCTCTCTCTCTCTCTCTCTCTCTCTCTCCAAAGTCTCAACCTAGTTTCCTCTTTTCCCTTTTGTGCATACACTCTTGTTAGTGCCCTTCTATTCTTACTAGAATAATCTAATATTTCATATAAATAGAGGACTATTTTATTCGGTTCAAGAAAGAACTTAATTGACTTCCGATGGTTGTTCCCTCTTTACTAGTATTAATATATTATAACACTTCTCTAAAGTATAAGATTCTATTAATTAGTTCAAGAAAGAATTTAATTAACTTGTATAGTGAAAAATTCATTCAATCAAATGAAAGTAACTTGTATATAAAAAAATGGATAAGTGCACTAGAAGTTTTAAAATTTGTCAAGGAATAAGACATATCAAATTGGTGGTAATCGAAAAAACAGATGCACAAATGCAATCTAAGTCCTAAAAATTATCACAAAAGTGCAATTGATGCCTCTCTTTAATTCTTTTAATGACAACCAGACTTGTCACCTATATGCCAGCACAGGTTAAACTGGACTCGTTGCTACTTGCTAGTTCTCAGTCCCACCTGTCGGGGCATTCAGTCTGTTTCGAGTTTGAAATCATGTGTGTTGCCTTTGAACATGGCATTAGACAAGTTGTGATGGAGATTGAAGCAAGCTCTGAGGCTATTGGCGAGTTAATCCTGAATGTGATGGACAACCTGTCCCTAGAATCGTTGCCGGTTACAGTTTGTGGCGAGCAATCAGGATTCAGGTTTTAGGTGATCAGGTGTTCGCTATCGAAGCATTCATTGCACCATGACGGGCATTCGTAAACACTTGATGGTGCTGATGTTGACGATGGCAACTGAGTAGAATCACAATATGGAATAGGTGATCCAATTGGAAGAGATGAAAGCACACTGACAAAACTGAAACAAAAGTCACTTGCAAAACTACTCATCTCCTGTGCAAACTCTCTCCCAAAAGTTTGCGCAACTGTCATGCTATCCAATGCAATCATCTTTATTGCATATGGTATGTGGCTTCTCCGTTCCATGAAATATCCCGCTGAAGAATTTGCGGCGATTCAACAAACATCGCTCCTTTCTCTGAAGTAATAGGTTTGTAAACGATGGAGAATTTAAACACTCTGGATATGAGTATTCGCCGCAGAAATTTCAAATTTGTTTCTATTGGTCAAGTGGACTCGTTCAGCAACCAGCATATCACCGCAAGGGAATAGACATGCAGATGGAACTTAGCCCTAGCGAGACCTGCCAAGTAAGAGCATCCATACAAGTCAATTTGAGTCGATCAGTCTTGATTGACTCGGACTAGCGTGTAAAATTCTCGACAAACCCGTTCTTCTAACTAACAAAGAAGAACAATATTTGAATATTGGTCTAGATAGTTTAAGGGACTAAAACTTATAATGAAAATGCAATTGAGTCTTAAAACTTTCAAAAAGCGCAATCAAGTCTTAAAACTTATCACGAAAGTGCAATCGAATCCTAAAACTGTCAAAAAGTGCAATCAACGGAAGGCCAGCTGGCATCCACATCAGCAATTTTCAACTAAAATTAGCCAAATGGACTCAATTGGTAAGAAGTGAAAAACTTTAGGACTCAATTGGTAATAAGTAAAAAGGTTTAGGCTTGAATTGGCAAAATTGAAAGTTTATGACTGAATTGGTAAAAATGCAATAGATTTTAGACTTTTTTTGGACAATTTTCCTGCTCAAGCAACTGTATTATGAAATCTAGAGATATATATTGTGAAGACCGAAGAGAATTAAACGATAATTGGATGAAGCATGCACTTTAAGAGGATAACCCTTGTTCTCCACCGCTGTAGTCGGTTTCGTTCTGTCTAGAAATCGGGCATGTGATGTCGATTCCCTGTTTGGTATGGCAAAGTGACCGATGTTCGTATATAGAGCAATGCTATGCACACAAATGAAATATCATCTGTGCTTTATTTAATGAACAAAAATAATGTCTTCATGTCTTGGTCCAATCCCAGAAGCACTACTAGATAGGAGTTCTCGATTCCCCAGCATTGTATACATCAATATGTTAAGTATTCAAACATAGCCTTAGTCGGTACAAATGGAAGATAAAGTAATAGGAGGCATCGGGATCTGGACACTTCCTTCCAACATCAATAGAACTCTCTTCATCGTAGGACAGAGCGTCGGGTCATCGGAGATGCACCAGAGCGCGACCTTGATAGCGGCCTTCAATTCATCCTCATCAACCTTCTCACCACCGGTCAATTTCCCGATCTCACCGTTCCAAAAGCATTCACGAACCCATTCTTCCAAGATGGCTTCGCTCTCCAGAAAGTTCAATTCCACGCTCCTCCGGCAACAGATGATCTCCAAATATATAATCCCGAAGCTGTAAACATCTGCCTTCACCGTCACAGGCTGGTTCCGGTGCCACTCGGGCGCCACATAACCTCTCATCCCACGAATCACCGTAAAAGTTCAGGTTTGGTCTGCGTTTAGCAGCTTTGCAAGTCCAAAATCTGAAATCTTGGCATGGTTCTCGTCCATGAGTATGTTCTGTGGCTTTATGTCACAGTGGATAGTTTGTGTCCCGCACTCTTCATGCAGATATAGCCCCCTCGGCCTATATCCCGTGCTATCTCCATTCTTTCGTCCCAAAAGGGATGGCTTTCGGGCCTATTGAAGAGTATGTTGGCAAGCGATCCGTTGTTCATGTACTCGTACACCAAAAGCCTATTCGTTCCTTCCATACAATACACAAGGAGGCGGACTAGGTTTCGATGGTGGGTTCGACCGATGACTTCAACCTCGGTCTGAAACTCTCTTTCGCCTTCAGCCAAGCACTTATGGAGTCTTTTGACGGCAACCATTTTCTTCGCGAATCACCCCTCTATAAACTGTTCCAAATGCTCCCCTACCTATCTGTTCCTTGAAACTGTCTGTGACTAACTCGAGTTCTGCGTAAGTGAACAATCGAGGTGCCAGATCTTTGGCCAAACCGACCTCCATATTATTGCGGATCCTTCGGTACGTCCACCCTTGTTTTTGCAGAGTGTAACTACAGAAATAGCCATCATAATGAATCCAAAAGCGAGGAGGGAAAGGCTAGGAAATAGTATATCCATTCAGGTTATTTCCTTCTTGTTTTGATTAGCGTCAACGGGTTTCGCGATGCCTACCTTGATCAGCACGCTGGTCGGATCAGTTATCAATGTTCTTCCATATCTCAATGGAAGACTTTGTTTCCTGCAATTCCCACCATTTTAGAGTGCAGCCTCACAGTTACAGTCCACCAAACAGGCCTGTTTGCACCCATCTTCGTCTGTCGACGAAATGACCGAGTACAAATCATCTTCCCAAACGGTATTATCAACAACTTGAATGATGTAACTCACACTCGCCTCTCTTGTCTTGCAAGTCTCGACGGTGAAATTCCTCTCACAGCGTGCTGCCCAATTTCCCTGCTCAACAAAATCAAATCGGGGAAGACATTGGCAATTAGCTTGTTGGTCATTTTTTACACAAAAACCGTTTCAGCCGCATAATCCCTTGGGAGCACATTCATCTTTCGTAGACGACCACACGATGGACCAATTTCCCTTTTGATTCAAATCATATGAATATAATCTCGTCAAGCCACCAGAGTCAATCCTAAAGAGGTAAATCATGCTCTTCGTCAGTAACCCTCCAGACGTCATATTCCTTATGACATAGCCCGTGATGTTGAGCAAGAACAAATGCCCATCAACATCAAAGTTAAGCGAGACATTGTTTCCTGCGCCGTTCGTCCCAGATGCGTAATAAGCATTCGGAGCTGTATCCGAAGTGTTCACCGGATACTGAACCAGATTCCCATCGTTTTGCATCTTGAGACGGAAATTCCCAGTTGAGTGGTTCGTTGCCGAGATGCTAGAGATTATCTGTTGGTCTGCCAAGAGGTGCCGGGTCGGCAAAAGGATATCTGTCGGGTAGTCAAAGCTCCCCATAATACGCTTCCCTTTTGATCGTAGAGCAGGAAATTGCCCGAATCAACCATAGAAGCGGTATAGGCCGACCTAGCGGCTGAAGTAATGGAAGTTTCTAGACCTTGCGAGGATCGCAGTATGAGGCGTCCATCGTTGGTGAAGAGCAAGGTGGCGCCAGTGGAAACGGGCAGATCGTCCCGGTTCGCAGTCCAGACGACGGTTCTCGGCATGATCCCGGCTAGGAAGATTCCAACCGCGTGGCCTTGGCCTTGAGGGTAGAACCCCAAGGCATAGAGTCCTGAAGGTGAGAGCCAAGAAGAGGAGTTAGGGGTTGGACCTATAGAAGAACCTAGCGTTATGTTTGATCTCGTTTCTTGAGCTTTTGCGAGAGAAGCAGAAGCTAAAAGAGAGAGAACACACACGATAGATGCCATGTTGAGAAGGAGGAGGCTCGGAATTGCCCAATTATATCAGAGAAACATATAATGTTAGATCTTCTTGGGATCATTCAAGGTTGGTTAGCAACAGTCCCTTTCTCAAAAATTAAGGTTGGATAGATCAGTCGATATCACTTGATTTTGACTGGTTGAACTGATTGTGAAGATGCTTTTCTAGGTTGTTTCAATGTATAAGAGTAACCCTTCGATCTAAGTAAGGTTTGATTAATTGTGTTCTTGATTGGTTGCTTAGGAAAATTTTTCTTTAAACTCCCCTTAATCAAAAGGCAAATTAAGTGAGACCATAGTCCTCCAAGCACCTTTTCTGTGCTTCATCGAAACCTCCATTCTCACATTAGATATCACCCCCACCAACTCCTTAATTCGCAATTCATGTCTTGTGTTATAGCGAAGGGGGATTCATGTTTTGCTTATGTTCGATCGCTGTGAACTACTAGATTTATGTCGGTGAAAGTGCCAAGCTAAGATCGTCTTGGACCAATTCAAGCATTGGTTAGCAACCAGTCTCATTCTCAGTAATTAAGATCAGGCCCACAAAAGTCAGTCAACACGACCGGATTGGTTTTGACATCATTAAATGTTTTTCCTACGTAAAACGCATGATGGGTTCTCTAAAGTCTCTAGATATGTATCGTTTGAATAGTAGAGCATCTTCGATCTACGACTTGACTATCATTTTCTTGAATATTCGGGAAAGTTTCCGCTTTGCTCGATATCTCCTACTCTGCGACGCGGCACTATACAGAATTACGATTAATTTTTTAAGCACCTTTTAATTAGAAAATTAATCAGGGGAGAGCCTAGACCTCCTGCCACGGTGCCGGCATTGATGATACCTCCGTTCTAGCATGAGATCTCACCGGCACCACTACCGCCGCCAACTTAATATCCCTTATCCCTTATATACGTTGGTCTTGAATGAATGAAAAATCAGCATTTTATTTGCCGATAAACAATTTTGGAGTACAAGTCTTCCTCAAGACGTTCCCAAACTCACCCTCAAAATGCTTAGCTTAATGGCGGCATTACCTTTCTACTACAAGTGCACAATACGCAATACACAACTCAAGTTGAGAAAATTACTAAAAAAGTCCTAAATCTATTGCGATTGTACCAATTCAATTTTAAATCTTTTGCATTTATGCTAATTCAGTTCATCCGGTCAACTTTTGTTGGCCCGTGCTGACGTGGATGCCAAGCGGCGCCAGCCACTGTGAGGACAAAAAAGGAAAAGAAGGAAGAAAAGCAAAAGCAAAAGCAAAATTAAAAATTAAAAAATTCGAAAAAATAAAATAAAATATTATTAAAAATTATCCACATCAGCGTCGGCCGGCCTATCAAAATTGACCAGATAGATTGATTTGACATAAATACAAAAGGTTTAAGACTAAATTGACCAAAAAAAAGTTTAGAACTGAATAAGTTTAGGACTTTTTGTTAATTTGCCCACTCAAGTTTGGTTCCTCATTTTACCCATGTTTGAGCTGTTCATTAACTTCATTTGGCGTATACTTGGTAGGGTATTTCAAGGACTCGAGATTTAATCACATAAAACAGACATATTAATCATTAGAATAACATATGTTGATACAAGCAAATAAACAGAAAGAACAAAGGTTAAATATAAGGATAAAATTGCATACAAGGTTTTACGTAACTCGGGCCATTTGGAAAATCCATGCAAAAAGATCATACATTTTGGTATCACCCACAATAAAGTGCATTAGAATATAATCCGTCTTTTGACTGGTGAGTTATAAATATGGATATCACCACCACCGAATTGCGGTTAATTTTTTAAGCGCCTTTTGATTAGAAAACTAATCAGGGGAGAGCTTCGACCTCCTGCTACCACGTCGGCATCAACGATACATCCGTTCTAGCATGAGATCTCGCCACTGCCGCCAACTTAATTTTCCTCATTTATGCTTGCTCTTGCAAATGAATGAAACATTGGCATATTACTCGCCAATAAACAATTTTGCAGTACAAGTCTTAGTCAAGAGGTTCCCAAACTCACCCTCAAAATGGTTAGCTTGATGGTTAAGGACCGGCATTAGCTTCCCGCTGCACTTGCATGATACTTGATACACAACTCAAGTTTAGTTCCTCATTTTACCATGTGCTCTCGTGTTTGAGCCGTTCATGTGAATTTCTTGAGTCCTTAAGGTTAGTGGGGTATTTCAAGATCTCAAGATTTGATTGCTTGAAATAGACTTATTTCTATCATTAGAATAAAATGTGCTGATAAAAACTTACCGAAGGGATCCGAATCAACAAGCAAATAAACACAAAGAAGAAAGGTTTAATGTAAAGATAAAAGTATTTGGGCCAGTTTTAAGAATGATGCAATATAAAGAAAGGTTTTAAGTAGCTCTGGGCATTTTGAAAATTCTTGCAAAAAGATTGATGCTTTGAGCTCAATGTCAAACTCAAATCCCTTGTATATCAGTTTGGAGAAACAAAAAATTTGAATCTAATTCATCTTTCAATTGGCGAGTTATAAATATGGATATCACATGTATTTATATTTGGTGAATGAGTTTGGATTTGATTTGGCTTAGATAGTTTGGGCCAAACTTAGCTATAACGAGAGATGGGCTTTGACATTCATGTGGATATATAGGCTTCAGTTGGGTAAGTTTCGAAATTGGGCTTTGAGAATATACATTTAGGAAAGGCTGGATGTAATTTAGCCTAAATTTGGGTGCAATTTGACCAAAACCCGTGGAACCACATTGGACCATATTCGGATTGGGCTGTTAAGCCCAGTCTGAGTCCTCTCTTATCAGAACAACAATAAATAAATAAATAAAATACAAAAAAAATAGAAAATGGTTAAAAAATAGTCCTTGATTAGGTTGATAGATTTTGGCATTAGAATTAGTTTAGTTTCATTTGGATAATAAGCATGGTTTAGGAAAATTCATGATTTTTATGGTTTATAAATAAGAAAATTAGTTTCTTTAGGAAATTGGATTTAGATTGAACTAAGCTCATGGAGTATCTATCCCGGGGTTTAATAACAAGGTCATATGAATTCTTTACCCAACTCATATTGGGTTACCTTACCGCACTTTACCTTTTTACTTGCTCATCATTACTTTCTTAGAGCAATTGAATGTGATTCTTTTCTATTGTTTTCCTATGTTGTGATTTGTTTGCTTTAGCTAAGTGGTTATGTTACTTTTTTAGGATCATAATAAACACCAATAAAAACATTGCACGGACACCTAGCGGCACAAGAACCTTAGGATTCATAATTTTGTGAAAAGACTACCTAGACACCTTAGTTGACAAATAATAAAGTTTAGATACTGAAAGGACGCTAGTTAGAGTAATCAAATCACCAATCTTAAATCTCTAGTTGCTTAGGAAGTAGTTATACTCTCATACCTCACTTGGTTTCTAACCAATCCCAAAAGACTTGTGGCGATTTTTCCTATAAAACTCTCACACAGTTAATCAAATTTAAATGAAAATCCCTATCACTGCACAAGATAAGGGTTTGGGAAAACCCTGACCCAATTGAATACCGTTGGTCCTCATTAGCCATTACTTCTAAACTCATCCTCATCTCCCGACGGAAAAGAAGGTCATGACATGCCCTGAATTATTCCAAAAAAAAAAAGATTCATACTCATCAACGAGTCACATCAAGAAACACGTGAAGTCCCAAAAACAGACTCGGCACTAGGGAACAATCAACTAACACTAAACCCAAAAGGTCTTAAGGACAAAAGGCCCCAAGGCCCAGAGCCAACAACTCTTCAGTTTGATTGGATTCGAATCAGTCAATCCGACGTCGTTTGTGACTAAAAAAATTACACGAATTGGAAATTAGGGATGAAAATTCGAAAAAAAAAAAACCCTCCAAAATTCGATTATTGCCTGTCGCAACATTAACGTATGCTCCGATCCCTAATCTCATCAGCTGGTGCCGTGCTGGCATTTTCATTGATTTGTTTGTCTTTTAGTGTAGAGTTGCATGCTAGCAAGTTAGTAAAATTGACCTTTGCTTTCCTCTCGTGTCATGATGTCAAATTACACGGACTTTTCATAATTCTTGACCAATTTGACAGTGATCGATCGTCTCATCGATCTTTGCTTGTCGGCCAATTGAAACTTAAATCATTTTCTATTTTGTTTTCTAGCCTTCATTCTCGCAGCTTTTTACAAAGGACATCATTAATTGAAATTAATTTGCAAAACCCACCCCCCCCCCCCAATTCTTTGTGATATAACTATTGCAATTTTAACGTTTAATGTAAAGAGTCAAAGAAAGCGAAATTTAATTAAAGCATGATGGTGGGACCTCCTATACTTTCTAGTGTTGGTAAGATTTCCCTTGATACATCTGATCAGCAAGTAAAAGAGGGAGTATTATCATAATCATTATTTTTAATGGGCATTCTCAAATTGTTCATTGGACTTGATATTCTCAAGATTTTAAGCAAATTTACATGACATTGCATTTACTTTATATATCAAGCAAACAAATGCACAAAAAATAGACTCTTCTTATCATTTGGCCTAATCTATAATGACGACCAATCCGAGGAGGGTGAGAGTGATTGTGGGGGCAAGAGGCTGAGACAAGGAGTAGCTCCTAGCAGACTTATAGGATGGAGCATGCGGAATGAACTAAGTTGCACATCGAACATGGGGAAAGCATTCTTAGATTATATATGAGAAATTGAAATTAACTTATAAGATACATCTTTTGACATAACAACGTTTCATAGCAAGACTCAGTTTGTTTCACGAAAAATATGACATTTCTGAAAAATATTTTCTAAGAAGCCATTTTCCAGGAAAATGACAATATTTTCCTGTTTGTAGCTGAAACATGAAATGAATTAGAAAATATTTTCCGCCGTTTGGTATTAAAAATCTACTTTGGTTTTCTTGGGGAAAATAATCAAAAAATTCAAGTTACTTTTTATTTTTTTCCATTATTTTTTCTTTTCATTCTTTTTCTTTTTTCTTTTTTTTCATTTTTTTGTTTATTCTTCCTTGGCCGATTACCGACCACAGGCGAGGAACAAGCTCGCCCAAGGCTGGCGAGGCGCAAGCTCTCTAGATTCCGGCGAGCCAAGCCTCTCCAGCCCTGGGCAAGGCTCCACGTCACCAAGGTCAGGGAGTGCAAGGCCACGCCAAATCAATGAGGTGAAGCCCAAAGCTCGCCAGATCAGCGAGGCTCGACCTCTGGCAAGGCTCGACCTCACTAGATTTGGCAAGGTAGAGCCTTGCCTGATTCTAGGGAGGCTCAACTCATCGAAATCTAGTGAGCTTGAGCCTCGCCTGCCTTGGGCAAGCTTGTCGGCAATAGCCAACAACTGTTTAAGGAAGAAGGAAATAGAAAAAGAAAAAAAAAACAAATAATTAAATTTTTGAATTTTCCAAAAATATTTATATAAGAATGAATGTTTCATTAACTAAAAAATCAAGCCCGAACGCAGAAGACTCACTCACAGCCTTTGTGGACCCAAGCCTGAGTGGGGGGACTAGAGCACTTTGCCTTTATGGATCCAAGCTCGAGTGTCGGGTGTTGGGCATTAGGCACGAGTACTAGGGCTTTAGGGTTAGCCTCAATGGACTCAAGCGTGGGCATAGGGGGCCTAAGCCCGGCCTCTAAAGACCCTGGGTCCTTAACGCTATGATCCAGAAACCAGCGTTGGGGTTTTCATGGTCAAGCGTAGAGTTTCGGGTTCAAGTGTCCATACTTAGTCATATTTTGAAAAATGTTTTCCGATTTTTCAAAGATGAAATATTTTACTGAATTTAAGCATAGATTTTCCATTGACTAAGAAAACAATTTTCATTAACTCATTTTCCTGAGTGAACCAAATGCCAGAAAATATTTTTTGCAAAACAAACGGAGCCTAAAACTCTAATAATAAGCATACTCGGGTGAAAACACTGCCAAGTTTGGTAATATCTTGAGAAATAATCTACTTATATGTCAAATGACAAAATCACGAGGCTCGAAAGTAAAATCGGACAATATCTCAATAAGTTAATTTAAGAATAAAATTTCCTCAACAGAAAAAAAAAAAAAAAATTCATCATACATTCACCACCTTTACGCAACAAACGTGCCAAAAGTAAAGCCCCATAGCTTCGAAACTCATGATTAATCAGATTCAGAGAATTATTTCCATCGCCTCTCCTAATTATTTTTTCTTGCAGAAAATGCTGCTCCACCAGTGCCAAAAAAGTCATCATTGCATTTCTAACTCTTAGCCAATCGGGCAAACTTTTTTTCTTTAATTTAATTATCTTATACAAGACTTTTCGCCATGAAACAAGGAAGCAAGTAGAGTCATGCTATTGTTGTCTTACTGGTCAATGAGGCATTAAATTAAAAAATAATAATATTGAGAATTTTCCCCAGAAGGTGTCCTCTTCGAATATAGAAAATACAAAAATTTGAGAGACCTCACATGGTATACAGAAAGAAGATATTCTATTGACTTTTGGGTTATATTATATTGACTTTCATCCCCCTTTTTTTCTAAATTAAATCTTTAATTATTTAAGAGAATGAAAATAAAATGTCTCCATAATGACCCACAATCTAACAGTCCCTTTGACTCTAAAAGAAAATTAGCAAATTATTTTTTTTTAGAATTGACATGAATTTAAACTCCCCAATACTGTCAAATGTTCCTTCTTGACTAGGGTGTCATACCTATGTTCTTAGCCGCCTAACCAATTGAATGTAAGATCTCTATTGTTAGGTTGCAACCGTATTTAATTTAGTACAAATGTTAGGTCACTAGGTTAAGCTTGAACATGTAATTTTACCAAGAAGGTTGCACTTAAATTACCGAACAACCATTTAATGAAATTAATTTCGGCGGCACGAGCATTTAATCCTACTTAAAGATTTTGGTACCCTTATGAATTGAAATTAGTTTGGTGCCACTATAAGTGCTAGAAAATCATGGAAGCTTCATGATTTTCCAATCATAGAATAACATTCAAATAAATACCCATATAGTATATACTCCTCCAATAATGAATCTCTTATTTTATCTTCTTTTTTTTTTATAAATTTCAGTTGATTATGGCCACTAGGCACCATGAAGTGGTGATCTCATCAATTACTTTGCTATAATAGCAGGACATTATATTTATACACATGGACATCTTTGAAGTAATAATTGGACTGTCTTTTCTCATGAAAAACAGGCGCAAGTTAAGGACTGCGCATCAAGGACGAGCCTTTTTCTTCTTCTTCTTTTTTTATGTTTTTTCCTTTTTGCAAGTAATAATAACCTTCTTATTTTCTCTTAATCAACATTAACTTAGATAGCGAATTACTCAGCTAAGTTGGAAAGCAATTATACTTAATGCCTCGCATTAGGCACGAGATTCGATTCTTAATCACTCGAAGTTAGCTCGCGAACCTTTTTCCTTGCAACGACCAAGGACGGTTAACCACATTGAGCACGTAACCGAGAAATCGATATTGCTCGAGTAACAAATTAAGAAAATCATTTAATAATAATGCCTGTGTATTAGAAATGACTGGTCCTGATTTAAGAATTTTACAAACGACGGCGTCTGAGGTTTTCACCAACATTCTGCGGCGCATAAGTCTAGCAAATATCTCTAGAGGCTATATTGAAATTCATAATTCATCTCGTTGGCTGTCTTTTTTTTTTTAACAGTAATCTCGTTGTTTCATTAAATGCTTATTGGTCCAAAAAACGTTAGTAAATGCTCCACTAAATTCAACTTCAACTTGCCAGCCCAAACAACCTTGTAAGAGCCTATCGATGATTTAGGACCTCTGATCCGGCGCATAAACACACAAACAACTTATCGAAAAGATGTCGGCAAGAGATAATTCATTTTCTTCCTATTTTATTGAAAAAAATTAAGAAAAAAAAAGTTACGGCCCGTCCGGATCGAAACCGAAATTACTCCATTTTTTTCTGAATTTATTGTTTTGATAAAGCAAATGACAAAAATGAAAATGGTAATGCTAATTATGTACGTTCTGGCTTCCATGACAAAGGCTGCTGGAAAAACAAAGGAAATACAGACTTGAGAAAAGAAAGAAAGAAAAAGAAGATGAAGAGTAGAAGTTGTGGTACAAGCTAAAGAACTTTTGCATGTATTAGGGGTTTTGCTTTACCCACACGAGTAGCAGTCCCACGAACAGATGCGTACAGCATGAACAAAAGTTTCAATCATCAGATCTCTCTGACAACCTCACCTGAATGCTCCAAATCTCTGCGTTTGAAGCGCACTCGAAAACCCAAAGCACGCAACAACAGTATGTATACGCAAGTAGTAATTGGTTAACCAGTATTTTTTTCTTCCTCCTTCAGTACAAAGGGGGGGATCAAGAGCATACCTAATACAACACCATCATCACCATGGAAACCTTCCAAAAGGAAAACACTGAGTTTACCCAACCACCCCCCATGTACATTACCCACCAGCAACTCTGCAACTTTTTTCTTTTTCTCTTGTCTCGAACAAAAGCAAGAAAAGGAAGAACAGAAAAAGGTCACCTTCTGTTACAAAAACAAAGAATTGATCTCTCTCTCTCTCTGTCAAGGTGATGATCTTGAGCTTTCTAAGCCGATGTCGTTGTGCTTCCTTGAAGGGCCGGAGGCTGGGATTGGGAGGCCTCTTGGCAAGTACCCGGAGAAGTGGCCGATGCTCTGGGACTTGGGGTGGTCGCCCTTCACCTTGAACACGTTGGTGGTTCTTGATGATCCATGGCAATGCCAGAGGAAGAGGAGGGACATCAACAGGAACAACCAGAGGCCCGGAGTCGTCGGAGGCCTTCGGTGGAAGAAGATCATCGCTTGTTGTGGGAATTGCTGTCACTCGGATCTGTGGGTTCTTGGGGCTGTTGGTGAGCGGTGAAGAGAAGGAAACATGGACAGTTTCAGATGCACAAGTATGCGTGAGAGTGTGTGCGGCTGTGCGTGGGACTTGGATTGAGGTTTTGTGTGTCTGGGTGTGCGTGAAGGTGGGTGAGAGAGAGAGAGAAGAGAGGAGAAGAGAAGAGAAGAGAAGAGAGGAAATCAGAAGCTTCTTCAACTGAAAATGGTGGAAGCAGAAAGTTAGGAAGGCATGGAAAAAAGGCTGTTTTGAATGGGTCTACTAGGTTAAGAGTGACGTGAGAGTGTTTTCAATTTTGTTACTATTGTTTTCCTCTCTCTCACTTTGTCAAGCGTCATGAAAAGAAGGCATGGAATGGGCGAAACAGCAAAAGGGTAAAAGGGTAGAGAGGAGGGAGCTTTCACAAATCCTCTCTAATTTTTAAAAATTGATCATGAGAGCAGGATTAACTCAAGCAAGAACAAGATCTACACAAGATTGGGAATGTTCTCTAAAATCTCAAACATCTCCCTCTCTCTCTCTCTCTCTCTCAAGTCTAATCAAAAGAAAGCCATCTACTCTAGAATTAGGTAATTCACAAGGAATAATGTCATATAGCTTTACCACAAGAAATTGCACCTAATCAAAGTTTGAACCTCATATTTAGCACTTTTGAGGGGGGAGGGGGGTATGATTTCAATGTCAGACAGATTCACTATTTGGTCATCATGGGGTTAAAAGAACTAAAGATAAATTACTATGCTTTAATCTCTCGGAAAACGGGCTATAGTCATGGCTTTCTCCTACGGGATAAGTGCAAAGACTAATTTACAATGATCGGTTCTAAGCATCGTTCCTCCTACTATTCTACAACTAGATGTGTTTTTAATTATGTATTAAAGAGAAATTAAGTACAAAAACTGTAATATTCGATCGATATAATCTACGCCAAATGGTAGAGATAGCTCACAGTTCACCATACCAAACATATGAAATTTTAGGGAAAATTTTCAACTAACCCCTGTTTTTGTCTTAGATTTTCAAAATACCCCAACTACCATAATTTCTTTTTAAAGCACCCCATCTACTGGCCAAAAGTATGTCGATATACCCCCAAAAGTAGTATGAAGTTTGAGAATCTGAATGGCCATAAGTCACATTCATCTCGCGTGCCTTTTCTATGCCAAGAAAAAGGCATGCGAAAGTATATTTCTAAAAAAGAACACAAGCAATTCTGCTATAATAAATAAGAAAATAAAAGGGGTATAGAAATTTGCCCTACGTTTTGCTGCGCCATTTGAGCAAGTAATATCTTAAATTTGGTGCATAGATCCGAGCATTACATTTCGTGCAAATAAAACTCTGTAAATTACTCGCTCAAGTTAATCTCATTGCACAAAGCCATCATGATGGCAAAGGCAATTTCCTCTTATCGATTGCATTTTTGCTCAAAAAATCGATTTCAATCTATTAATTTCGCGCTAAATAAGGAAAACGGGTTGGGATTTTAAAGTAAGGGCATGACATGCACAAGACAATCATGGCAGGTTGATCCTTTTTTTTTTTTAATGTTATTCTTGTTGCGAAATTGGCATGTGAGATATAAATGTGATTCAGGACTGTCCAATTTTTTGAACATTATCTTACTATGCATTCATATACTTGTTATACTTGTTAAATTTTTTTGTTTTCCCATACTATATACTACTTACACTTTTTTTTTCATTTTTGCCAAAGTTCATTTTTTTGGAAAGTTTTTTTTTTTGCCAAAGTTAACTCACACATCTTTACACTCACAATTGGTCGAGTATGTACTTTCTTTTCGTTTTCTTATTATTTTCCTCTTTCTTGATTCTTCTTCTTTTTTTTCATTTCCATTCATCTTTTGCATTATTTTGTTTTTATGACTCAAGATCACGAGGGTAGAAATCTGACTATCTGAAAGCCCATGAATTATTCTTGAAATGCCCATGAACCGAATTTTTTGCATTATTGGTGAAAGAGAATTATCTTTTCATTTCCTCACTCATCTCGACATGAAATGGGATAGCATGAGAACATGAATATACAATCCAGTCAGTAACTATTCTTAGAAAAAAGTTACCTAACGATGCATTTAAAATAAACTTTTGCAAAGGGGTGTATGAGAACTCCTAACCCTCTACATACCATAAAACAAGACCTTGGTCAATCTCAACAAAAATTAGATACTTTAGATTAAATCATAGATTCCCTTTACATAAAAAGGATATGAACAAAGTGCATCAAAAGTCCTAAATTTTTATTTATGAAATGCAATTGAAATCTACCCCTTTTAATTAGAATAATCATGTCCTAAAATCTTTTTGAGAAAGTACATTTGGGCCTTGTCAATGAACAGTACTTGCTTATTACGTAGCATCAGAAGATTGTTTAAATGGCAACGTTTAAGTTGTACTTTCATTTTAATTTTGTGAATTGATTGCATTTTTTAGTAAATATTTAGGAGTTAACTACATTAATGGAGTGATCAGGACTAGATCGCCCTTGGTTCAGAACTTGATTGTCAATTCAAAGTTTTAAATCTCGATTATATTTTGTATGTAAGTTTTCAACCTTCTAGAGTACTTCCTTGTAAAAGATTATCTTTTGTAAAGGTATATTAGAGAGGCAATATTCGAGATAAAGTGCCACAACAAAACACAACATGACACAAAAATCTAATTTCACCCCAATACAAGGTTTTTGAGCTATTGCAATTATGTTAACCATATATCTCTCAATTGTTTAAAAAATTTATTCCAGTAATGCTAATAATTTTATTTTCAATAAGTATATCTTAATAGACACGTTACTTAAGTAATCACATTGCATTCTCATCTAAATTCTATTTAGGCTCCATTTATTTTGTAATAATTCATGAAATATTTTTCTAAAAATATTAAAATAATTAATTATGTCACTTATAAAAATGAATAAACAAAATCGAAATAAATCTCACCATTTCGACATTAAAATCGAACTAAATCTCTCTTCTCATTATTCGAATACAGGAAGATATGGAAAGCTGCTGTGCGAGAGACAGACAAGCCCAATTATTAAATTTAATAAATGACACAATAATTTAAACAATAATTTAATTTATCTTGATACCTTTTCCTTTATTACCAAAGCCCTCCTTTCTTTCGTAGGGTTTGTCTGGGTACAGACCTTCAATCTCTATATTTATTTATTTATTTTCATTTTTTTAATATGTATATCCAATTTATTTTCTTAATTAATTGAAGGCAATGCGCTGTCAATTCAGGTGAATAGTACAGTGAAGTGAGCACATCTCGTCCTTTTCACCCTCTGTCATTCATTCATTCAGACACTCTGACACGCTACTGACCTCAAATCCATTCCTCCATTCCTCTCCAGTTTTTCTGACATTAGCTTTTTCAGTTATTAATTTTTTTATGCTATTCTTTAATTGCTCACACATGTCCTTTTTTGGCAATATATAAGAGGAAAATCATCATTTGTCACTTATATTCTCTTTATTACTAGTTGACTGTGTAAGACAATGAGCTTTTTCCACTTGGTCCATGAGACCCAACGTTCAAATTCTTTGCCTCTCGATTTATCAAAGTGCCATTCAAAAATTGACATGTCAAGATTAAATGGATTAATTACAAGAGACATAATAAAAAATACATATAGATTAAAGAATTAATACCATAAAAATCCAAAACTGATACACTTGTGACAAATTTGTTATGTTAAATTTTACCGTCAAATTACTAAGTTGGATAACACGTGACAATTGACGAGTGTACCAATTTAGGATTTTATCTCTCTGTTTGTCATAAATTTATCAATTTATGATTTTCGTAGTATTAATCCAATTTAATAGAGGGTATATATGTCATAGGTATACCGATTTTGGGTTTTTTATGGTCAAAAATTAGTTTGAGGTAAATTTATCACCAATATATCAGTTTGGGATTTTTCGTAATCAAAAAATTAATTTTGGGTAAAATTATTACAGATATAACAGTTTGGGTTTTTTTGCGATGTTAACCTTTATTAAATGGGTGAATTCCATTCATAAATGACTTGAAATATTAGGGAGCCAAATCATAATTTTCCCGTTATTTTGACCTCTAATCAATATGGACTCAATCCTTCCGGAAAGAGAGTTGGATCAAAATCGAGACTTACTTAATTTCACCGATGAACTTCATATGTCAGTTCTTAGTTGAATTCGAGGGTGAAATTGACATAACATGGATAATACGGAGCATCTTTATGTATCACAAAAATATTTTCCCTAGATCTAGTGACATAGATCAATGGGCGGTGCAAGGCGCAAAGGTGTGAAACTTCAACTTGGGTGATAAATTTGACCCAAAAAAAAAAGTTGGGTGATCAAGTTTCCAATTTTTTC
Source organism: Syzygium grande (assembly GCA_024733475.1). Taxonomy (NCBI): domain Eukaryota; kingdom Viridiplantae; phylum Streptophyta; class Magnoliopsida; order Myrtales; family Myrtaceae; genus Syzygium; species Syzygium grande. Next base: position 6,066,073 of record JAMXDD010000003.1, read on the forward strand.
ACCATTTAACAATCTCGGCACATGCATAAGGAAGGTGTAAAGTGTAGTTAAAGGGAATCATAATGACTATTCATGCAATCTATTAGCTAATTCATGTTGCTTGGTCTCAATAATGTTCATTGTCGATGTAAACTCCATTGGATCTCACAATTTTTTCTAAACTAATTAATTTTAGCATATGGAGACATGCACAAAATTTGTATATAATGAGTATGTGTGTGTCTCTTCAACTCTCTTGATCTTGTCGACTATGCTTGTATGTTTTTTTTTCCCCTTAAAGTAAGAAAAAATGAAAATAAGTTGTGGTTGATATCTTCCTATAGTTTCCCCAAGGAAGAGTAATAAATGTCTGTCGCCAAAAATATTTTATTCTGGCTCTGGTTTTTGAGCAAATTCTGGCACGAAATGACGTTGGTTTCAGCTGAAGGGCAAACGTTAAAAAGTGTAGGGAGCATTAACTGGGGTCGGAACCCTTGGTATGGAGTATTCAATGCAATTCCCAGTTCGGGTTGAACCTGATCTTCCGATGCTTCCAACCACAGAAGTCCATTAAATGACTTCACGAAAAGCCTCTGCATACCTTTCACAGATGGAGATTGCAATCAATAGTTGTGACTGAGATTCCGAAAAATAAATGAATTATAAAAAAAATTTCAAAAAATTAATCGATTATATCACTTAAAGTCAATTAAAAATATTTTCATAAGTTATAACGTTTTTGTAGATAGTGTATATTTTTCGTTCGTATATTTTTATAAGTGATATGAGCGATCATTTTTAGAAAAATGTTTTCAAAATCATTCGTTTTCTAGAAAACAAACGCGCCCTAAAGCCATAAGAGTTCTCCATTGTTTATTTGCAAAAGCATTTCTTTACTAGTTAATTATATTTCTTAAGCACACTTCTAGATTGATTGATTGAGAGATTATGTGATCTAAGATTTAATTAACAAGTACATCACGAGCACTTGTGAACAAACCAATTAAGAATTTTGTGCATTTTCTTAGGCAATGACTATCGTGGTATGCACAATCAATGCTTTGAAAATTACACCGTTTTAATTAAATATTCTTAACAAGTGCATTTGGGGCGCTCTTTAACACGACCCTTTTTTTGATATGTCATTTTTCCTATGATCATAAAAATAGTTCTTTACCGAGCTTGCTTAAAAAGTATGCTAGGTGTATTTGTCAAAACTAGCCAAGCTTTTGAAACCTTGATTTTCTTCTTTTTAATCCAAGTTCAAACTCCATCAAGTTTTGGACTCCACCAAATTTGCATGGAGATAAAGTCCAAGTCGGACATCATCTAGTGTACATGCCGGACTTTCATTGGGTCGATTTTTCGACCAACAGGCTCAAACTCGATACATAATTAAAAGTGATTACATACTAAATTTCAATATGATAACAAAGCTAGAATTCTTGACTTCGATTCTGTATACCCTCTCTTTTCATCTATTCAGCGAAATGCCCTATCGGTACTTCTTGGGTCTCAACAACTCTAATCGAAAATGAATGCCCGGTGCCTCTTCCTCTTCCAATTTGTTTTCTCTTCGTTGCTTTGCAAGAGACAATCTCATGGGTTTTTCTACATTACATAGAAGTAACTCTGTCCAACGTTATCTGGCCAACCTCGAATACATTTCACGTGTTGCTTTGCAGATCACCGTGTCTCCCACCGAACACCGGACTAGGGTATGTTGGCCAAGATTATGTTCCCCTGTCCGACCCCGCCGATAGCCAACCGTTGGAACATACCGGAATAGCCCTGGGAAAAACAAACTCACAATTCAAGAATCAAATGCGTTACATGACATTGGATTCTCATGTTGAAAAGTACATCTAACCTGTGATTGGTAATTTCCTAGGTGTTATGTACCAACATGAAGGAAACAAACACAGTACTGCCAATTTGAGATATGACCAAGCTTGTTTTGCAACTCTTGGCCATGCTCGGAATACACACCCTGAGAAATCGAATTAGTGATAGGCACGAGCTGAGTTGAATCGCACTTTTCCACCGGGTCTCCACAGTCGTCACTGAAGCTAACATGAAAGAAGCAACTGCGACGACAGTGCTCGCCATCAATGGGGAACTCACACAAAGTTTTTTTGTTTGTGTGCTGTAAAGTTGGTGGAAATCATGATCGCACTTTGCCTGTTCCGTCACATGTTTTTCTATTCCTGTTTCTCTATATCTTTTTCCGGATAGGGAAGTCTTGCATACAATGCATGGAAATGTTATCTAGGTAAAAGGCTGAATTCTCATTCAGCACCACTGAATTTGCAACTCTTTTTTTTTTTTTTTGGGGTAATTGGAAGTACTCGGGTTCAATTTGAAGGTCCATTTTATAAGAAAAAAAATAGATAATGGGTCATGTGGCTCTACCCAAGGAAAAATTTGGGAAAACACAAACAAATTATCGGTTGCGCCGAGGGGAGGGGGAAATTGTCCGATTGATCCTAAACTTATTGTACGGATGTTAAATCGGTCATAAACTTTTCAATTTTCCCAAGTTAGTATTAAACCCTTGAGCAAAATGCCTATATAGTCCTTCTGACCATTTTCGCTTGGATTACTGATGTGGCGGTGTACCACGCAAAATGGGCGGCGATGACTAGACTGTCATGTCAGCGATTTCCAGCAAAAATTGACCGGAGGCAATACATTAGAATTTCACCTAAAGGTTTAGGACTATATTGACGAAATTGAAAATTTACAACTGAATTGATATCCAAACAATAGATTTAAGATCAATTGAGTAATTTTTCCTTAGCACCAGTGTCATACCTCTGATTCGCATGATCTGTAGTATCTTATGAGTCCACATGGGTCTAGAAGATTCAACAGGTCGTATGTACTAGACTTATATGTTTTGGTGTAGCTTTCTAAAAGACAAAGGCGGGAAAAACTAATTGAATCCCGAATAATCTTGCTTTTTTACTAATTTGCCAATAATTTTGTGTTACTGTCACTCCATATGTCTAAGTTGTAAAATTGAAAATATAATCAATGAGAAATAAAAGATGGATTCGACACAAATTTAAAATGGTACTAAATTCATATACATGAGTAGACTGCTGCAATGTGCAAATTCGGACGATAAAGTACCACATTAATAAAGAAATAAGAAATGGGCAAAAAGTACCCAACCAAGTCGGTCCAAATATGGAAAAGTGGAATGGGACACATGGAAATGATCGAGTTTTCGATGTCAATAAGACGGCAGCAAGTTGGTAGATATTACAACTCCCCTAACTCTTGCAAGATAGAAAAAAATTAGGAAAATATTTAAATAATGGCCCATTTCTCAAAAAAAAAAAACTCAGAATGAATTGTTCCGGGGCATAAAGTGATCAATTCAGTAAAAAAAAAGCGCCCAAACTCCTTGGCCGGCCAAATCTTCGCCAGCCAGCTTATTCCAGCAACAACATTGCAGCAATTTTGTCTAAAATTTTATGCTTTGACTCAATCTGAAGCCCCAAATTAAAGTACGGAATAAGCTGGCGAGGGAAAATTTGACCGGTTGGTGAGCATGGGCTTTTATTTGCAACTAATTGACCACTTTAGATTTTTATTTTAGATAAAGTCCACTCTAAACTATCTCTTGAGAAAACAACCCAACTTCGAGGCCTTATTTGAAATTTTCCCAAATTATTGCCTTTTTATAGCACGATGTTAGAAATCTATTCTAAGCTTGCCTTTTGGATTCTATTCATATGAATGCTTCAGTAACTCTTTAGCAACTACATCGACGTCACTTTCAAATATTCATACTCATGAGACGTTAAAAGTTCATTTCAAGAAATTTACATTTTAGGCAAAGAATTGACAACTAGCTCCAACAACTTGATCACTTGTTTGTTTGGTACAGTTCTCGTAACAATTACATTTGTGAAAAGGATTGTTGCGGCTTTATGAGATGTTCAACAGCTTTGATGGGTGAATGTGTTTTTTTAAGTTATGTATCGACAATATGTGTTTTCATCTTTGATTGGATGAAACTTCCTCTAACCACTCTTTTGATGGGTGGGGTAAAAAAATGAGCATCATCCACACTTACTTTTAGTTAATCTTGCATGACGATAATATTCATATTTTTAAGAAAAAATTTCCTCCAACCACAAAGGTGAAGGAAAACATAACCCAATATGTGGTATTCAATGCACAACCAAAACTAACTCATAATATAGCAATGGCACAACGTATATACAGCCATCCCAAACAGACAGTATTCTTTCTTTCGCAGGATACATCTCGGCAACTGGTCAAGTAGGATCCATAAAATAGTAATAGCACAACACATCTCTTGCCATCTCAACCTCTATGGCCAATGTTATTAGTTTAGATACCAAGTTAGACAAATAATGAAAATGAATCGCATGTTGCCTAGATGAATAACGCGTTGCACTCTAATAATATCTACACCCGAATAATATGTATAGGAAACAAAAAAATCTAAACTAGCTTACCCAGGAAATAATCGAAATTACTGGATCAATTACATTTTCATACAAATCGACGAAATCTCTTACAATATTTTAATTTATGAGATCAGAAGGCAAGGGCCTCCAAACAAGGAGAAACATGGTAGGGACCCATTTTCCTCTATGCAATTATGAATGCCCTTCCTCCTGCTGCAAATACAATATTCTACGAAACTGAGAAGCAAGACAGACTCAAAACAGTGATTGGATCAGCCTTTGACTGGCCATTTCGTAAAAGGAACATCGTATGTCGAGAAACGTTGATTTCCAGGACAGATGAAACGGATGACCTGCTCTGGTTCCTGTCCTGAAATGGCCCGGCCTGTCCTCGGCTTTGATTGCAGGAACATTACTTCATGTGTCCCCCCATTTTAATGGGAAGGAGGAAAAGAAAGTTATATCAGAAATATGTTCAGAGAACTTATACAGAATATAATGCACATTACTCGTGGCTAAGTTAACAAAAAATTGCAGAGTTTGATATGACTTACCTATCCCGTAACTAGGCGGGCTCTACTCATGCGTTCCTTATTTTAACGTATCGATGTTAGCACATCTCAGTTTTTTTTTTTTTGATAACCCAGAGAATCCCCGCACGGCCGATAGCCGGGGAGTAAATCCCGGGGGTGATACATGCTAGCCACCACACACGTGCTAGCATATCTCAATTTTCCCTATTGGGTCAAAATCTTTTTCTTGCCCCTTACCCCAGCAATACCCAAATTATTTTTTACATCTCGTAGTCCAAATGTGGCCTTTTAAGAACGTACCAAGGTCCATCCTCGGCTCTGATTGCAAGAACATTATTTCAAGTGTCGAGGGACAAAGCCCCCATTTTAATGGGAGGGAGACGAAATTTATTATATCAGAAATATGTTCAAAGAAGTTATACAGAATATAATGTACATTAATAGCGGCTAAGTTAAAAAAAATTGCAGAGTTTTTCGACCAAAAAAATGCAGAGTTTGATATAAACCATGGTAAGTTTTATGCTTGTACTTTTCTATATCAAGCTGAATGAATATTTGGTTAAGAGAAAAAAGATTCTTCATGACCATACCATTTTACCAAATAATTGTTTATCGGGCAAATTTCAGTTAAATATTGAAATTATGTACACCTCATCGACATTCAGGTGTCATATTCCTACGCTAATTGGAAATATTAAACAAACAGCATTGACTATCGTTAGTATGAAGCATGTCATTAAGTGTAATCTCACACTTAAATATGTGGTTATAATGTGCCTTATATGCATTTAGCCTCTCTCTACCTAATGATTTAAACTGTTAGATAGGACACTCTATCATGGTATAGAGCACAACTCAAAGTTCATATCAATGTGTTTGTGGTGGGTTCACAACAAGTGGCTCACACAAATTAGAAGCAAATCTACACCTATACCACACGTGATTATTTAATATTTTTTTAAAATCTCTCTCTCTCTCTCTCTCTCACACACACACACACACGCACACACACACACACACACAACTCAACCTAATATATTGGGTTGCCAACATACAAGTGACACCTAACAAGTTTGTCCTTTCACAATTAACCGAGCCAAACTGTATATTTGTAAGAGTCGGCTGACACGATAGGGGGACTGTTGACTCTGACACCACATTTCTTAAATATATGATTATAATACATTCTAAAACACTTAATAATTTGAGTTCACTATTTAGGTTTTTCTTTTCTCGGGTAACATAAAGATATTTTGTTATAAGTTAAAATTTTAATTTGTATATATACGTGATTTTTATTTATTACAATTATTTCGCCTGATGCTATGTGATAGCTAATCCTTACTAAACTTTTATCCAAAAGTATTATTTTGGAAATAATTATCATATATTGTACAAGTAATGTGTCAAATAAAACATGGAGAGTGGGGTCGAGGCCATACTACCCCTCTCCTTCGTTGTTGCTTGAATTCGATGCAAATTCATTGAAATAAATTTTGCCCCATTTAAAACTGATTTACTAACAGATAGGGAGAGGGTGATTTATCGGGAGGCTGTTTTGGGTGACAAATACTTATCTAGACACGTATTTAGCGGACCCTGTGCATGACAAGCTTGATATTGTTACCTTCACATGGAGCTCACAAAGTCAACTGTTGTGATCCATCCGGTACACTAGATCCAAGTCCAAGTAAGAATTTTACATTGCAGGTGGTATGCGAGTGAGAGAGAGAGAGAGAGAAAGAGAGAAAAGTAAGGGTGCATTTAGTAACCATTCTGTTTTCGAAAATAATTTTTACTCAGAAATAAATTTTTTTATTCTAGTACCGGAAACAATTTTTGAACATTTAAAGACATTTGGTAACTACCCAAAATTTTTAACAATATTTTGGATTTTTGAATATTTCTCTCTCTTTTTTTTTCTTTTCTATTTTTCTTCTTCTCCTTGGCCTGTGGTCGGCAATTGGCCACAGATCAGGGTCGGCGAGGGCCACAGGCCAGGGTCCCCCTCCCTAGCCGGCAATGGCTGGATCCTCATGGAAATAAGAAGTAACTTTTTTTTTTATTCTTGATTATGTTCCAAAACTTTGTTCTCTAGAACAAAAAATTTACCAAATGTATTTTCGTTCTTTTTTTTTGTTCCTAAGAACAAAAGAATATAATCAAATACTATTTAATCGGTTACCAAACAGCCCCTAAGTGTGTGTTTATGTGAGAGCCCAAACTGATCCATGTAGGTCAAAACCCCAATAGGAGCATTATAACAATGGTAGTCACGTGAGGAGTGCTACATATGAATTAAGCTTCATCTATAGCACTAACGTTCTCGCCAGTATTGACTCCTTAGCTTAAAACCACATCGGGCACGGTGACACTTTATTCCTCATGGCGCATAGTTCTCATAATTTCCTATGTGTGTTGATTTGAAACCACTTATTTGTAACACGGACGTTCTCATCAGTATTGACTCCTCAGCTTGGGAATTCTCCGGGCACGACATGGTGCATTGTCTCTCACTACACTAAATCCTCGGACTTTCAATCCTCGGACATTCTGTCGTCGTATTACTTTGATATCATTTGTAATGATATGATATGATTTATGTGGGCCAAGCCTTTGAAAGGAGTACTCCAGATGGTAATTATCTGAAGATATCTCTTTAGTTTTCGTGAATAACGTCACAAATTCTTAATTAAGCTCATTGTGAGAGACCAGTTCAATCGGAGGGATTTCTGTCCCATTTGACCTTTGTTAACCACTTCTTTTAAGCCGATAGTTGGGCCTACATGAGGCCCATTAAAACGATTTCTCTCTTTTCCCTCTTTCTTCTCCAGCACTGAGTGAGTATTTAATGCCTTCAAAATTAGAAAAAAAAATCACAGAAAAGAGTTAGAACAAGAAATTTATTGAAAAAAAGAAGTGCCAAATAACCTTGTAATCAATTTAATGGCAAATTGGTCCCATGATAAACCGACGTATATTTTACTAGTAAATGCATAATTAGTTAATTTTATCACTAGGGAAGATATAAAGAGGATTGGAGACCGGTGGAGAGAATAAACGCAAATATCAAAATTCGTAATCACAAAAAGAATGAATTTAATTAATATGATACTCTCATCAACTCAATTTCTTAATAAATGTCAAATTATTGTATGCCCTCCACATTGCAAAGAAGTATCTCTAAGGCTCCGTTTCTTTCACGAAAAATAAATTATCTGGAAAATATTTTCCTAAAAACGATCGTTTATATCGATTGAAATAATTAGTTAATGAAAAATATTTCTATTATTAACAATAATTTATGACTAAATATTTTCGTCAACGATGAAATTCATTCATTTTTGTAATCGATACAAGCGGCCATTTTTAGGAAAATATTGTCCAAATCATTTATTTTTCGCGAAACAAACGGATCCTAAGATCCTATGAATTTTCTGGTCTTTTAAAGTCGAATCTCTCCCTCAGTGCCTAAAAATAGAAAACCAGTCCGAAACCTACAAAACTGATGGAATTTTGAAGTATAAACGACCTCAAACAAACTCCACAATTATAAAAAAAAAAAATATGACAAATCTAAGCTAACTTTCATGGTTGATATTGATTATTAAGGGCTCTCTAACTCCTTCTATACTGCCCATTAACAGCATAGTACCGAGTTCGAAGCCCCCCTTCCGGGTTTTCCACTTGTCTGAATGCTTCAAAAAGTTCTTGACGGCCACGTATGCATTTCCAGCGCACTTCGACGTTGCTGCTCCGGCGAAACTACACTATTCGTTCCCCGCATCACCCATACATAGCTACAACGATAGCTGAAATTAATTAAAGGGCAAGTTAATCTTTTTAATTCTCTAAAACTTATGTTATAATTAAGGGTTAATATCATGAAAAACCCTAAACTAGTATGCTTGTAACAAATTTACTTCAAATTAATTTTTTTAACATCAAAATCCCCAAATTGGTATATCTATGGCAAATTTACCCTCCGTTAATTTTCTTTAAATTTTACCAGCAATTTACTAAGTTGGATGATACGGGATAGTTGACGAGTGTACCGGTTTAGAGTTTTACACAAATATTCTAATTCGGGATTTTTCGCCGTATTAATCCAATTTAATAGAAATTAACGGAGGATAAATTTGTCACATGTTTACCAATTTGGGGTAATATGTCAAAGATGTGCCAGTTTGGAGTTTTTTATAATCAAAAAATTAGTTTTAGATAAATTTATCACAAACATATCAATTTGGGATTTTTCGCGATATTAACCATTTATTTAATCATTAAGGGTGTATTTGTTTTGGTGAAAGTGTTTTTCTGGAAAGTGTTTTCTGAACTTTCATCCGTTTGATCTTCGAAAATGATTTGGTCAATAGAAAATACTTTCTGGTCAACATAAACATCATGTTTAATTTTAGAAAAGTGAATTCCCTTATCTAAAAAGGTGCAAATGTTTTTTGGAATTGCTCATCTTGAATTTGTTAATATTTTTTCTTTTCTTTTTCTTTTCTTTCTAAGAAGGAAAATATTCATGTATTTTCTTTTCTTAATAAAAATAATTTAAAAATAACAAATAATTTTAAATAATTTTAAAAATATAAAATTTTTTGATAATTTTCACCATCATATTTTTCTCATCAAACAACTGAAAATACTTTCCAAGTTTTTTTAGATTTTAACCAAATATCGAAAAATAAAGTCATTTTTCAGAAAATCATTTTCCTGAAAAGTATTTTTTTAAAAAATAAATTTTTGCGACACAAACGCATCCTAAAAGAAATTCGTTTTCCTCCGATTTGAGGTTTCCATGGGTCAAGAGAGTGGTTGGTCCGAACCTGAAATTTGTCAAAAGTACGAGAAAATGTCGTGAGGTTGACTTTGAAATTGGTAGGAGCGCCGTATGCTGCATAGCATGCCCACCAAATCTGGCTTTCGTCTGTCGAAAATTGACAAGTCGATACGTTTTCAGTCAAACTGGTTCGGTCTCTTTCGTCGTCTTTCCGCTGCAATCACGTACGTTTCCACATCACGGACGACGTCTACGTCCGTCTCGTGAGCAAAAATCCACGACATAAATGAACAGACAAGACGTAATTTCCTATGCGAAGAGACTAACTTTATAAGCTAAAAATGACATGAAATGTTTCTAAACTTTGGTCCGGTCTCATCTTTCCGATGCGAACAGGTACGTTGCCATCAGGAACATGGCCTAAATGAACAAACAGGCCATGATTTCCTATTTAAAGTAACTAATTTTATGAGGAAAAAATGACATAAAATGTTTCTAAACTTTGATTCAGTCTTGTCTTTCCGATGCAAGCAGGTACGTTGCCATCATGGACGATGTCTACTTCTGTTTCGTGAGAAAAATCCATGACATAAACAAACAAACAAGACATAATTTCTTATACAGAATGACTAATTTTATAAGGAGAAAGGACATGCAATAGTTCCTAAACTTTGGTCAGATGCATGATGTCGTCTTGAACTATTAATTTGTTCGATTTGATCCTTGAACTACTATTGCCCAAATTTCAAAATATCTTTTTTCTTATTTTGATTGATTCCTAAATCAGCTAAAAAGATAGCTATTTTTGTATTGCTTTCTTTTTTTTTTTTTTTTTACCTTTTTGGTCTTTATGTATGTTACATTAGTTCTATTTAAAGTTGTATTGAGTTGATAAACCTGATATTTTAATTTCCTAATCCACAATTTAACTCAATTTAATTAAGAAATCACGAAAGACAAAAGCTTTAAAGTTTTGTCTATCTAGAAAATCAGGATTAAGATTTATATTGATATAAGTACGAGAAATCTATAGGTAAATCAACACTATTATTAAATATCCTTATCAAAATACTTATTTTTAAAATAAAAGGAATATAAATCCAATATAATTCTATGCTTTCACTATTATAGAGATCATATGTTAAAATTTACTTAAACAGAACTATGTTGATACTTATAAAGACCAAAAAGGTAAAAAGTAATTAAATCCAAAGATAGCAAATTTTTTCTGTTGATTTAGGAAGGATTAAAATGAAAAGATATTCTAAAATCCGGATAATAGTGTAATTATGAAAACTTGTGAATAGCATTGAAGGTTTGACTTGATTTTATTATGGAATATTGAGGGACCGAACTAAACAAATTGAAAGTTTCGGGACTAGAATGAAACATTTTAGGAATTATGCAAGAACCACATTGAAAGGATTAAGAGTTCAAGCATGATATTACACACCGGGCCAAAGTTTAAAGACTATTTATGTCATTTTCAATATAGATAAACATCGTGTATAGTAGCCTTGTAGGGTTAGAGCAGTTAATTGGAGAGATAGGAGATTCCCAGCTCAAGAATTGGAGGTTACTTGCTTGAATCTTAACAACTACGTGCATACCGCTATGGGTGAGAACCACTTGTACATGTCTTAAGGTCTGAACTTCACTAGTTCATGAAATTTGCAGGGTATTTCATAGGTATCTAGGTAGTTGGGCTTTCATGCCCGTATCCCCATATTATCAAAAAGAAAAAGATAATTCGCACTTAACAAGAGAGAGAAATAAAAGATCACAAAAGCCACACCGAACGCACGAGTCCGAACATCATGAGAGGCCAGTCATTCCGAAACAAGTGGGAACTGCAATCGAAATGCGAAATCATGGACCAAGCGAAAAGCTCCACAAAACCCTAATTCTGCTTCTGTCACAGGGCTAAAGCTACTCACTTTTGCCTTCTTCTCTGGGCGCGAAATGCTCGCCACCCGGTCGCTGCGGAGACGAAGCTTTCGGTGCGAGACCCATCATTGATGTCGTCGATCCATGATTATATTATGCAGAAATCAATCTAGGACTATCTCCTACTCGAGTGAAAGTAACTCACCCTTATTGCAGGTGCATAGTGCGATGCAATCATGTTGGTTTCTTCTTATCATTCGTGTAATCTTTTTGGTCAGTGTATCGGGCCCAGGTAATTCGCAGTGACATTTGCAGCAATCAGGACAATTAATCATGAATCGCATTCCAGATAGAATCATTTATATCTAACCAACTGCCACGGATAGGGGTCTTGTTAATTATTGCCTTTGGGAGAAAGGGTAAGCAGTTTCACCATTGGTCCAGGTTTCATCAAACATACTCTGTTAGAATCGATTATCTAGTTTTTGGAACCTGTAACATACTCTGTGTACCTTAGAACCAACCCTGTCAATCGGTTTTAGAGTCTACCCGAGAACTGGCCAATTTCTTTTTTTGTTTGTTTCATTATTTCTTCCATTTTGGTTTCGCCTTTAGTTAAGCAAAATGAAAGTGAACACTATAATAAAAAAATACATTTGTCACTAGCAACAATCCATAGAATATGAACACGTAAAATAAAATAAACAATAAAAATTAAACACGTAAGCGAGGTTCATTGGTTCCCGATTTGGTTTTTATCCAAAAATTGGGAATTGAACCGTATGCTACCAATTCCATTTTTTCATAAACTAGGTTCCAAGACCAATAACCACGGGATCTTGGACCATACCAATTCTTATAGCGGGTTTGGTCTGGTTCCTTGTTCTACCTTGGATCCATGCTCGCTACTTTTTAGAAAATTGATTTTTGAGATATCAAAAATGAGGGAAATATGACGATGAATTACCCGAACCACAGAAAATGGGGCGTTTAAGGCGCATTATGGCTATAGAAGTGCCAAATGGGGCTAACATCTCATTATAGCATTGCTTCTACACAACTAATTTGTTGTTCGAGGGACAAGTTTAGGGTTTTTAGATTGGCGGAGTAGCATCACCCTGTTCAATCAAAACTTATTTCATTAACAGTAATCTCGTTGCTTTTGCCCCTTTCTTTTAGGTTGGTCTCTGTCCGATGTGCATTAACAGAAATTAGTCGAGTCGAAAAATTTAAATATTCTCTAATATGGAGAGAAGTACGTGGAGTTGCTTCAAATCCATATCCAACTTCAGGACAAAAATAAAAGAATAAACTCAGGGTTTCCTCTTTTCAAAAACTCAAAGAGCTGGTCAAATCTATTGTTATAGATATAGTTCATACACCAAGAAGCCTGAAGAATTATATTTCCTTTTCTTATAACACATGTGCCCAAATGTTCCAACTCGAATGCATGCAAATCGACTTATTCACGTGCATTGAGTAAAGCTCCATCAACAATTTACCAGGTGCAACCTTCAAGATTACTTTCAATGGGAGGCATCCGTAGAAACACTTGAATTAAACACATATAATCTCTTGCATCCAATGTAAGCGCTTAACCACTATCCAGACATAAGCCAAGCATCGCAAGAACTTATATTTCATTCTCGCTTCATTCTTCTTCAAAAAAATTAGACCTAAAATACATTATATGCCATTGACCTTTTCCTCTCTCTAATACCAAAATCAATAAACAAATAAATCGGTAGATAAATACATTTTCCATTATGTTTTTTTGTATCCTTAATTAACTTTCACATGATTGCCTGCACGATGGTGTAATGCACAATCAAATCTCACACGGATACGCATCAATCAATGGTACATCGTTCGTGGAGTAGAAGACGGGTAAAACCGACGAATGAATGCACGCAATTACGGGAGTCATCATGGGGCGATTGATGGTGCCCGACATCACCGGAGACCCGACAATAATTGTACCATATCTATAGGCTACGATTATAATTGAAGTCATTAAACAGGTCCTAATACATTGCATTGGTTGCACATGCAAGAGAATACCAAAGCGGCATACCCGGATCAAATTTAAGATACAAAGTTGACCTTTTATATTTAGTGTGTAAATTTCATTTTCCTAGATAATGGCTTTATTAATTGTCATGTGGTATAGTCCGGTTGCAATTTACTCTTTGCAAGAGTTATATAGAAAGGGTAGGCTTGACTTGATATAGAAAAATGAGAAAATAACACAAACGGTCCTTGAACTTCGGCCTACGCACAATATCGTTCCCGAAATTTTAATTTGTTCAATGTGATGATTAAATTATTGGTAAATGCTCATTGTAATCCTTCCATTTGCTCAAATAATAAATCAGACGTTTTTTTCGATAACATGGATTATTTTATGTGGAGTTGGTTTTTCAAAAACACTAAGTCAATATGTCCATCCTTTTATCTATCTACTTCAGACAAGGAAAAAAATTAAGCGTTAACATGTACATCATTATTTGATGAGATGGATTATTATATCTTGATTCAATCTTATGTGGATAATCCGCTTGTGACTTTTTTTGTCCGCTTTCAAAATTAATGAATTAACAGTCATATTAGCATATCTCGTTAACTTGAACTACTCGAAGGACGGTATTGCATATTTTTATATAGTTTGGAAATTAGATTGAACGTGTACCCATAGTTAATAGGACACATTAAACAAATTAAAAATCAGAATACGACATTTATATTTTGTCAAAATTCATGGACATTTTGTATCATTTTTTTTTGTGAAATCGCTTAAAAAATGTTGTCCAACCGCAGTGATCCCAAAAAAAAATGATCTTTAGTACTAGGTAATGCCAGAACATAATGAAAGGCCATTATTACACATTGACATTGCATCATGGATCACGAGAAAGTTGCATGAATAATTCTCAAGTGACATGTAATTTAGGTTTTACAACATGCGCACGACTGTCGATGCCGCATGCTGTCAAAGTAGGAAAATGATTCTCGAGCTATCATTTTTACACGAGCATCTGCTAGCGAATGGCGTCCATGAGAAACCTTATCTAAAGTGCATGACCACGCATGACATTTTCATGTACTTCGACGTATGATACAAATGGCCAAACGGTGTTATGGTTAGGTTATTCAATTTCAAACACTTTGGCTTGCGACTTGGCTCGCGACTAATCCAATTCACGAGATCAATGATCTACTTCGTCGATCCGGAATCAACGTACTTAGGTTAACTTACTTCACTATGTGAAAAAATGCGTGCTTTTCACTGATTATATATCTGACTAGTAGGTTGCAATACACACACGGATATTGCCCACAAGAATTTTCATGTGAATGATGTGTCTAAACTTGCAATTACACCAATCAGTTGTATGTTTTGAACGGAGCCCTAAAGGAACTGGGATAATTACCCAATTAGTTCTAAATCTATTGTACGAATGCCAATTCAGTCCTAAACTTTCAAATTTCACAAATGTAATCTCAAATTTTTGTGCGAAATTCCAATATAGTCCATTTGATCAATTGCCATTGAAAAATTGCTAACGTGGCAATCAACAAATTGTCCACATCAACATGCCACATAGGACGGCCGGGGGGCAACGACTGGACGCCACGTCAGCAATTTCCAACGGCAATTGGCCAGATTGATTATATTGGAATTACACGGAAAAATTTAAGACTACATTTGCAAAATCGAAAAGTTTATAACCGACTTAGTAATTTTCTCTAAAAGAAATACTAGAGAGATCTCACAACTCGAGTCACTTCTCGATTTACTAAGGAGACATTTTTTTTCTAAAGTTTCCAATTGAAAAGTAATATATAAAGTCTTCGCTCGAGACCCTATCCTAACTCATGTCCATCTCTCAAATAATGGCGTGATATTACAGTAGTGTGTGGAAATGTGCCTCATGATGCCAATGACTTTCATAATGACGTATAACAGCGCCAGTGTGATTCGTGAAGGGGGTGATAATTGCTATTATTGTGGAGCACGGTTTGTATGTGATGATGTGACTGGTTTATCACCGCAATAATAATTTCTATCCCTATAAGAAAGGGTTAATACAACAAAAACTTGAAGTTAGTACATATTTGATAAATTTATATCAAATTAATTTTTTTATCATAACAAACTCCAAATTAGTACACATATAAGAAATTTACCCAAAATAATTTTTGGACCACTAAAAATTTCAAAGTGGTATATAAGTGATAAATTTACCCTCTATTAGTTTTTGTTAAATTGGATTAATACTATGAAAAATCGTGAACTGGACAAACGGATGGTAAAACCCTAATCTGGTACATCTATCAACTGCCACATATCATTTAACTTAGTAATTTGACGGTAAAATTTAATGAAAACTAACGGAGGGTAAATTTGTTATAGGTGTACCTGTTTGAGTTTTGAGGTGGTAAAAAAATTAGTTTGTGGTAAATTTGTCATAAGTGTACAAGTTTAGGGTTTTTCGTGGTATTAACCCTATATGAAAAGTAATTTATTAAAAGTATAATTACTAAAAGTATCTTGCATATTATAGATTAAGATTTGTTTATGTTATCATTTATGAAACCACTCATATATAGATAGTGCTAAAGTGCAAAATGACTCGTAATAATCATGATATTGCATCGCATTTGTGATATACAAAGTGGAATTATAAATGTAAATTAAGTAATATTTGGCATAAAATGCGCTATATGATCGTGAGAAAATGAATACATTTATTGTAAAGTTCATGATGAAACGTCTTGAATGGTTTAACTTAGGTAAAGTGAGATGTCAAAATGTCATAAAATAATTACGATAATTGAAAATATTGTGACTTTCTTTAATGTGAGGAAAGTGAAAAGAGTAATATGTACAATTAGAAAGGAGACGATATAATTATAATTGAAGCGAATAGTCGAATTTATTATTTGGCTAGAAATCACCGGAAAAAAAAAAGATTATCATCGATTGCATACTCTCCAATGTGAAATGAAAAGATAGAAAGAAAAAATTTAATCCACAACTCTAAAAAGTCATATCATCATATGCTATTTAGATTTTGCATATTAAATGATTTTATACTTTCTCACTCTCAAATTGAAAAGAATAGAATAAATCCGTAATTAAACTATTTGGTAATGCTTTACATTAGAAATTGCAGCCGTAAAAAGGGGTGTTGCAGCTTTAATACATCTATTTGGCTTACACCTCAACAGCCCAACACTTCAAAAGTTACAATAGCATTTCAAAAGTTGTTACTCCAACTTTAAAACATATATTACCAAACATCACATCACAATTACAACGCATCATAGTTACAGTTTGGCCTCTAAAAACCGAACGGGCTCTAGAAGGATCGCTTCAACGAAATGCAATTCATACTCCTTGTTCCATCTTAAATAATAAAATGCTCATGCTAATAGCTTTAAACACATCGTAAATTTTAAATGGTCTAAAATAGCCATCACCGAGACCTCATTAATGGTAGATTGATGAAAGAGGAAAATAGACCTTTAACCATATCAATCAATTGAATGATTTTTATCAACCTTTCCTAAATTGTTGTTTCTTCTTCTTTTGTGTTAAAATTGGAGAAGTTTACATGATTTTTACAAAATCATCTAAGATTCGAGTGTTTTAAATAAATTTAATGATCGAGATTCTATTTAGAAGAATGTTGATAAAATATAGTTATTTTACGACGTCTCTCGAAAGTTCAATCTGGAATAACTCATTGTAGTGTGCAATTCTTAATTTAAGCTTTTCTTAGAGGAATTCTTTGATAAAAGTTGTGAACTCTGTATGACTATAATTTTTGTTTAAAATATGTTAATTAACAAATATTACAAAAAATGTTCAAACTCATTAAAAAAATCCTTTATAAAAATCAGTTTGAGCACATTAGTGAGTGGAAAAGAGGAAATGAAGTACGTACAAAAACGAATTGGAAAATAACAAAAGGTGTTAGAATAAAACACCATTCCTTTGATTAATATGAGCATTGTTGTATTTAAATGACAATGCATGGCTCTTGCGTTTTCAATGAACAGCAACTTACACCCATTCTATTTGTGATTTTGATTAATTAGTTATCTTGAGATTATTTTTGTCAATTTAATAAGTTAGGGAGTGTGATAGCCATTTAAGGTGTTAAGGTTAAATGAAAGTCAACTTGAAAGTTGCAATACTTGAAATAAAAGGAAAAAAAAAAAAAAAAAATAAAAATGGAAAGCACCACAAAGACCTACATCGTCATGTGAGTACACTTCCGATCAAGAACAAAAAAAAAAAAAAAATGTGAGTACACCCATTCCATTTCCTCTTAATTTTAGGAATTAATTTTTATAATCACATTGCTAAAATATAGCAGAAAATCATGTACATTTTCAATATCATGTGAGAAGACCTTTGACGAGAGCGAGAGAGAAATCAAGATCAACACACCAATTAATAGCTCTGATCATCGTTCTTTAATACAAAAATCTTATTGATAAATGTTTTCGGGACACTTTTTAAGCATATTTTGTAAAGTAATATTCTATATTTTAAAGTTGATTACAACTAATAAGAGAAAAATAGTACGTTAAAACTTATAATTTTTTTTTTTGCGGAATTGCTTAGCGGGTCTTTTAAAGGTATTTCTTAAAATAAGTTCCATACTAAAAATGCAAAATAGGAGCTTAGACTTTCAAGAGGGGAAGCACACTTGGACAGCTGTGGAGCTGTGCACCCAGCAATTTTTATTGCCGAAAAAGCTGACCTTTTACGGAATATAATTAAATGCTTCTAATAAATAAAGAAATAAATAAAAACGCCTCTTTTGTCTTACCCTCGAAGGAACATAAAGTCAGAATAAATACCCCCTTTTTAATATATATTGCAATAATAATGGTAATAATGTAGGGACCACCGTACAAATCGATTTTACTCAATAAAATTGCCACATTATTGATACGCGGCGCCTTAATACGACGCATTTATTTGAATATCATGCTCGGTTCGGCGCTTTAATATGTCCGTCCGTCTATCTTTTACAAATCCGACGCTCGACACGTTTTCAATTCCTCCCCTCGTTACATATACACCATCCGATACCGTATTAACTCGGAGTATTCGCGCGATAAATGAACTTAAAAATTACGATGTGCGTTTATGTACTTTCACTTGCAATTTAATGACCTCGGTCTACGATTCTATTTCCTAATATTGCCATAATTTACATAATGAGATTATTATCATTATTATTATTCAAAAAAAAAGAAGAGAGAAAATAGGGAAAAAAGACGGAAAGGGGCCTAGCGCTTCCGGGTTTCCTTGTAACGTACCCTTTGAACAACCTCGCGACGCGAGTCGGGTCGGACCGACCAACCGAACGGACGGGGCCCCCGGCCTCGGGGCACCATCGCCTCACCGCCGTGGGCCCCACCACCACCCCCACGTTCTCCCCAGTTTTCCCAATCCTCTGCCTCGCTCCCACTCGCCCTCCCGCGCTGGCCCCCACCCCCCCGGGCGAATCGCGGCCGTCGAAACGCCCTCGCGCCACGTGGCGGGGACGGGCCGGCGCGGGAGCGCGGATCCAGGGTTGCGCCCCCTTGCGCCGCGCCGCACGCAAGCGCGTCTCGTAACCGACGAGCGGGCATTGGCGAAAGGGGAAAAGAGGGGTGGTGGGGGAACCACCTCTCGTTGACCGAAGACCGGAAAGGGGTGGTGGGTGCGCGCGGGCGTTTAGAGAGAGAGAGAGAGAGAGAGAGAGAGGGGGGAAAAGGGGAAATCGAATCATAAAATTTGGTCATAAAGGAAAGACGACAGAAAAAATTAATATACTATACCCTTTTTCTTGGGTCGAAAATAATAATATTTATACCTTGCACTGTATATCTTTTTTTTTTTTGCCCATTGTATTGATAGCCCGTTTGCTTATACTCAACAAATAAGTATTTTATTTTTCCCGTCGTAATTCAAAATACTACTCAGATTTTTCGAAAGATTACATGTAAATTTACGTAACAGTCTTTTGGTACCGTGAACATTTAGGAAGTTTCGATTTAAAAAAGCAAGATCAAGGTGCACGAGCTCGGGGCTAAGCAAAGAGTACGGTAATTAAAGCCGATCCAATCGAATCCCAACACTTATTAATATCCTTCTTCGTATTATTCAAGCGCGATTGCAAATACGCCCTCATCGTTTTCCCAGATCGAGAGCGTATTCTCGAACGTGAACAAGGATTTGATCGACGGATGTCTTCGGAGACACAGAGAGCGGCCAGGTTCTCACGGGCCTACCGCCATAGCATCCCACGAGACCAATATTTCGAAAATCGAATCATTCGGTGAAATTATTAAACAACTCACAATTCATCCGCGATAAAAAAAAAAGAGTTTCATAAAATTCCCAAATCTATGTACCATATGGTAGTATTGCCTTTTTCCTTCCATCTTTTACTAAGTTTCCCTAATCCCAAAAGGCCAAAAAAAGAAACAAAAAAAGGAGGAGGATGACGTCACCAACTCTTTGACTCTCTCTCTCTCTCTCTATGTCTTCTTTAAACCCACCCGCACTCTTTCCCTTTCACGATCTCCCACCACCTTTCCTTTCCCCCCTTCCCTTCCCTTCTTCCCCTCGCCGGCGAAAAGCTTCCTCCTTCCCTCCCTCCGGCCGGCGACGAGAAGATGGTGCGGGAGCGCCACCGCGACGACCTCTTCATCACCGTCCCCAGCTTCTTCCGGTGCCCCATCTCCCTCGACGTCATGACGTCGCCGGTCAGCCTCTGCACCGGCGTCACCTACGACCGCGCCAGCATCCAGCGCTGGCTCGACGGCGGCCACAACACCTGCCCCGCCACCATGCAGGTCCTCCACACCCGGGAGTTCGTCCCCAACCTCACCCTCCAGCGCCTCATCCGGATCTGGTCCGACTCCTCCTCCGCCCGGGCCGGCGGCGGCGGGGAGGAGGACGACGGCGGCAGCGGCCGGTCCCCCGCCGCCGCGGCCCCGGCCGCCGCGCCGCCCCCGCCTCCCGGCTCTCCCCCCTCCCGCGACCGCGCCCTCGCGGCGGCGAGGGGCGTCGCCGCGGTGGGGGCCGGGTGCGGGGACACGCTGCGGAGGATCCTGCAGTTCGCGAGCGAGTCGGAGGAGAACTGCGATAGCCTCGCCCGGATCGAGGGTTTCCCGAGCGCGCTGCTGAGGATGCTCGACTTCGACGGGGACGAGTCGGAGAGGAGAGTGAGGTCGCTCGAGCTGGCGGTTAGGGTTTTGGGAATGGTGTCGAGCAGGCTCGAGGAGCGCGCGAGCTTCGCGAGCGCGGTCGCCAAGAGCGATCGTCGCCGCTTGGATTCGATCCTCGCGGTGATCGAACGGGGAAAACCGGAGTCGAAGGTCGCAGCGGTCAGGATCCTCGAATGGGCCGCCGTGGACCCCGAGACGAAGCTCGCGATGGCGGAGTGCGAGCAGCTCCTCCTCCGGCTGCTGAACCTGGTGGCCCCGGAGACCGATCTCGCCCTGCTCGACGCCAGCCTCTCCTGCCTCATCCAAATATCGGTCTCGAAGCGCGCGAAGACCAGGCTGGTGGCGCTCCGGTCGATCAGGCGGCTCGCGCAGCTGCTCTCCGCGCCGACCTCGACCGTCCCGGTGACGGAGAAGGCGCTGAAGCTCCTCGAGGTGGCGTCCTCCGTGAAGGAAGGCCGGGCCGCGCTGTGCGGCGACGCGGCCTGCCTCGAGTCCGTGCTGCAGAAGGTGTTCAAGGTGTCGGGGGCGGCGACGGAGCACGCGGTGGCGACCCTCTGGAGCGTGTGCTGCCTCTTCGGGGACCAGAGGGCGCGGGAGGTGGTGGCGGAGTGCAACGGGGTGGCCAAGATGCTGCTGCTGATGCAGAGCAATTGCCCCGCTCCGGTGCGGCAGATGGCGGGCGACCTGCTCCGGACCTGCAAGGCGAGCTCCAGGCCTCCATGCTTGTCCAGCTACGACACCAAGACGACCCACATCATGCCCTTCTGATCTTGGGCGAACCGGGATCGAGCATCGACGTCAGCCATGAACAGTGCGGATCGAGAGACACAGAGAGAGATTGACTGTGCAATGCGTGTAAAAAATCAAAAGTGGAAATTTTTGGTAGTGAATACGAGAGGCAAAAGATTCATTTGATTTTTTGTCCATAGATCGTTGGGGGCTTAAAGAAGAGAAAAAGGGTAGGGGAGCTTTTCGGCCGAATCGCTGCTCGCCATGTCTCTGTACCGTCACAGTGCAGGTAACAGCAGCCGACGCAGGATCGCACGGTTCTGACGATGACCTTTCCTTCGCTCTTTCTCTCTCTGTTTCTCTTTTGATCGAATTGGAGTGATCACGAGCTCCAGTTTCGCGGGGGATCACGACGAGACGTTCCCCAACTTCGTTCTTTGACCCAGTGAACAGGCTCATGCGTTACAGTGAGATGGATGAACAGAGCAAGCATTCTCGGATTTGTGAAATGGGGCCGTGGACATTTCGTCGAACGGATGTTGGGCGAGTGTTCCGAGATCCATCATCGTTTGGTAATCGGTTCGTGGGCGTCAATCTTGAAGGACAGGACCGTGTCTTAGGATTTTGAAGACACTCGACAACATCACGCTGCTGCGCCCTACACACGGTGCTAGGATTAATCGATAGCTTGCACGATGAAATGCCAAATTATTTGTATTCCATGGTTTGTATGTTTTTTTTTCCTCAAATATTTCCTTTAATATAATATGCCAAACTCTAGAAGAAATGATTTATCTCGCCTTCCCAAATTACAACACCCCTTGTCACGGCGCAAAGACGTGTGAAGTTAGAGTTTGCCACATGATGCGATATGAAATAGAGCGAGCGAAACGGGGTTTTGTCGCCCTCGTCACCGGCTCTGGATGACAGGGATATGCCAGGGTCACCTAGCGATGGCAAGGATTTGTGCAATCTCGCCATGGC
The DNA here is from genome assembly GCA_024733475.1 of Syzygium grande. NCBI lineage: Eukaryota > Viridiplantae > Streptophyta > Magnoliopsida > Myrtales > Myrtaceae > Syzygium > Syzygium grande. The sequence goes on from JAMXDD010000003.1 coordinate 6,088,662, forward strand.
GAGGGCCACCTCCAGAGGGCCAATGGTGGTCATCACGATCCGTGTCAGCTTCTTTTTTTTTTCATAAGTATCGTTTTTCTCATAAATTCAAAATATGTCAATTGAAAGTTTTAGAAAAATGCAATTATAGGTTTTAAAACAATTATCTTACTTCCTTATATGAGAACCATTATCGACTAGTTCGATCAAGTTATCGTTCCCCATAAAATTGGATAAATTATATTGTGTTTACACGGTTTGATTTAATCCGATCAACATTGCAATAAGTCTTTTTTTTTTTTTCGTTTTTTCTCCCGTGCTTATCTTTTCAAGCAATCGTTCGCTATAATTTTTATATAAAACTGACATATGCTAGGCTTTTCCCCTTTTCAAATATTTAATCTTATTTTGTGGCATCAATTCAGTAATCGATTGTGCTTAAAGGAGCTATTAAGCCACATCGACTCCCACATCATTTCATTTTCTTTACGTTTTAAAAATTCGATCCTTTTGTTGACAAAATGGGTATTATCATTTCATTTGATATGAAGCAAATTAGACGAACATACATAAAGCAAGCAAGAAACCATACAGAGGGAGACAAAATTAAAAAATATATATACACAAAATTTTTTCAAAAAAAGGAAGGGCTTGCCAAAATTCAGCCGGAATTAGGATTGCTTTGCTGACTTTGATGTGGCTTTCCCCGTCGCTGAAATGGTTTGTTTAATTACTGGAAGGAAATGGAAACTGGAAAGCGACCCGAATCACAGCCCGACAAGTCACACAAAAAAAAAGATAATACTTATTTATTGATTTCTATATTATTTGTTATCATTATATTGTTTGCAAATCTTAATATAAGATGTCCTTACAGAAAGCAATTGAAAAAGATGGGTTTGACCACTCCAACATCGACCGTGAGGCGTATAAACAATGCATAACGTGGGAAATGCTCCATTGCACAATTTGTGATCCGCACGTATCCAGGGCCCATCTTTGATGTGATCGGGAAGGCACGCAAAATAAAACCTCGTTTGATATGACATTTTGATCTCGCTCTTTCGGAGGCGGCGGATTAGCAATTCCGGCAAACCGGGGGCCGTGCCGATTCGAAACTACGCCTTCTGGGGCGCGAGCCGGGTCCAAGTCCGGGTGGCTCGGGTGGGGCTCGAATTGTCTCGGACCTTCGAGTTTGCTTGGGCGGCGATGCTTGAATTCATGACATTTGACCGATATATGGATGTGCTGAGGTTTCTATTGTTCCGGTCTGATTTCTTTATTTTTTTTTTTGTCTATTTTACACTATTCCAATGCACCGTATCATCTACTAAGCTACAGTAATCTCACTTGCTTGCTTGTTCAGAATCCAAATTTTGACGGAAACAACCGTCGAGATCGATAAGAGTAGAGATCCACTCACATTCACGGAAGGATGATAAGTAAATAAGAATTTATCATTATTTATTAGCTTTAGTTTCCTATAGCATGTGCCTTGGAAAGATTTGAATCGAAGGCAAGAGCCACGCCCATCTTATTTTTTCATAGCGTGGACCACTTGAACTGGAAGTCAAAGTTGGGATTCTTTTTTTTTTTTTTAAAGAGAATTAGCTCGAAAATGAAGCAGCAATTGTAACATTCTTTGAAGTTGGACCGACCCTCTCCGCATAAGTTGGATCTAGGGAACAAATTACTGCGAACCCCACATTTCAATTTCGTGAAGAACTAGGAGAATGCTTGTGAAGTAGCGTTCAGCAAGCATTGGAGATATCAATGGAGGGCACGAGCATCACCCACTTCTTTTAGTGGTCAAATGTGGTCCCTAAACACCTCCTAGTCGTCCATACCGCATATTTTGAGAAATTGCATCTGAAGTTCCATATTCATATTTAAACTCAAATTGTCTATAAAAAAATTTTCAATTTGCACAAGTGATCCTAAATCACTTTACAGGGCAGTTCTACAAATTCCCGAAAATTCAGTCTTAGGAGATTGGTGCTGATGAATGATAAATGAATGTATCTCGATCGTTTATTAAAAATCTTCTCAAAGTGTTTGAGATGCAACATCCCTTGCTTAGGAGGTGTGACAATACTACGAGGCAACGTTTTCCGGTTGAGAGATAGATCTTTTAAGGGACCGGACGAACCCTATTGTTCTCATTCATTCTTTGTTCTTTTCCATGAACAAGGATTTGTTATGTCGTAGCCTGTAAGGTTATGGATATGCGATTCTTGAAAAGAAGTTTAATCGTGCCTCTCAAAATTGGTTCAGGACCTGATTTCACCAATCGAAATATTTGAAATCCATTGCATTCTATAGTTAGAACTTAGAGTTAATTATATTGTTATATGTGAGTTTTTTTTCCCGTACCTAGATGCGATCATTAGGCGGGTCCAGCCCGTCAAGGTTGTGCCTAAATCTTTGCCCAAGCTTACTCGTCATGAACATTTTATACAAATCTTCCGGTTTGGGCAGGGCTTTCTCACCCATTGCCGTTGCCGTGCTCGTCCAAAGAGTCTATGGCGCTTTGGCTTGTGTAGGGTCGGGCATGGGCTGCCAGGTCCATAATCAAGTCTACTCGTACTTTGTATCGTGACATAAAAGATCACATACAAGAAAACCTTGTCCTCCTATCTTTAATACAATGATGAGTCGTTAGGGCAAGGAGAACGGGGGAAGAAGGGTGGCCTTCCATTTACAGTTGTAGACTATATTTTGCGACCTTTGCACAACATGTTCATTTTGAAATTGATTGTTTGAGTAATTTCTCTTCGTTCCTTCCATGTCACCCCATCCAAAGCTAAGTATAAGCGACCTGACCATTTATTTGCTAATTAGATGGGTACAAGTAAAAAATTTGGCACAATTTAGCGGGATGTGCATTGATGGATTTTTTTTTTAACACAAAATCATGCAGGATGTAGGATGCATTTCGGAGAGCTTTTGTCCAATGCATTTGCATAGAAGCAAAGGACTTTAAGACTATATTGTTTTCATGAAATTCAAATAGCATTTGGTCTATCTACTTTAAACTAGGGTTTTTTTTTAAAGAAAATTTTAGGAAAAATTATTCAAAAAGTCCTAAACCTATTATACGGCAATCAATTCAGTCCTAAACCTTTTAAAAAGTTACCAATTCAGTCTTAAACCTTTCAATTATGCCAATTTAGTCCTAAACCTATTGATTATTTGCCAATTTAGTCATAAATCTTTTAATGAATTGCCAGTTTAGTCATTCAGACTAATTTTGACTGAAAATCGCTAACGTCAGCATTAGCCGTCTTACGTGGCATTGACGTGGATAATTTTTTTTATTTTAAAAAAATTCAAATTTATTTATTGATTATTTTATTTTTATTATTTTCTTTTATTTTCTTTTCTTTTCTTTTTTTCCCTTTCTTCTTTGTTGAGCCGACAAGTCACCAGCTGAGGGTTGGTGGAGGTGGCTAGCCATTAGGCATGGGCGGGTGAACCACCTTGGTCCAAGGGCAAGGACCACAAAGTCATCACCGGCCATGGGCGAGGGCGTCGAGGCCATCGCCCACCCTCGCTATGGCTGGTGAGGGCATGGGCGAGGGCTCTTGATGCCCTTGCCAGCCACAACAAGGGTTGTGAGCCCTTGCCAAATCCAGTGAAGGCTGCAACTACTTCAAAGATCTGGCGAGGCTAGGGCATCACGACCCCTCACCCTGTGCCATCGCCGCCACCTCCGCCCGGCCCAATTGTCGACTCAACGAAGAAGAAAAGAAAAAAGAAAAGAAAAGCAAAGAAAATAATAAAATAATCAATAAAAATAAATAAATAATCAATTTTTTTTAAAATAGAAAATTATCCACATCAACGTCACGTAGGACGTCCGGTGCTGAATGAACCGTCACATCAGTAATTTTCAGCCAAAATTAACTAGAAGAACTAAATTGTCAATTTGTTAAAAAATTTAAGACTAAATTGGCAAATAGTCAATAGGTTTAGGACTAAATTTGCACAATTGAAAGGTTTAGGATTAAATTGGCAACTTTTTGAAATATTTAGGATTGAATTAGCAAAATTGAAACTTTTATGACTGAATTGGCCACCGTACAATAAGTTTAGGACTTTTTGGACAATTTTCCCAAAAATTTTAAGGTAATTAAAAATGCAAATTCAGAAGAGGATCGAAAAAACCCAGCTGAAAGTAATCGAAGCCAGTGGCCTCAAGTGACTATGGCAGCCTTGGCGAGGGTCGCGACCGCAACCACCGCAGGCATCGCCTTTTGCAGTCGCGCGACCTTGGCCAATGGCCATCGGTGGCAAGTCTAGGGTAATGCCGGTTAGATCTGAGCTCCTCGGTCAAATCTCAACTCGTCATCGATGACGTGCAATGCTGATCACGTCGCACGGTAAAGTGAGGTTGATGTTAAAATTTAAATTAAGACAATTTACTAAAGACAATTAAAACGGCATTCAGTATATATGGAATGCCATTACTGGCTGGGACGTGCATCTAGGTAAGGGATTTTTAGTAAATACTTCCAAAGGCTTTCGGGAATGTTGTACCAAATGCCTCAACTCTGTCTCGAAAGCCTTTAGAGGCCCAAAATCCTATGGTAATGCTGAACCCGTGGAATAATGCATGCATAGTCTGATGTAGAGATGAACGGTTCCAGATTCCCGATTTCAGGTTCCCTATAAGTTCCACCAGGAACCTTAAAACCTACATGTTGGAATAAATTCCTCATTTTTTGAGAATCTAGAACCTACCTCGTATACTCTGAAACGTGGAACCTACCCTGTCACAGGTTCTAGGGTTTGTCCAGATTCCACCTGTATTATTAATTGAACGATTATAGTGAACCATCACTTTTAATGACCAACACTTGCTGCTACAATCCACCGACCACAACTTATATTTAGATACACGAAGAATATGAAACATTAACAAAGTAAAAGTTTCAATCATAAAATAAAAACTCAGACTAATGGTTCTAAATTATACACTCATTATCTGACGCTATGAAATATTGCAGGATCATGGAAGACATAGATCAAGAAAAATACAAAAACTTATTTCAGGTGGCAGGTTCCACATACCTAGAATCTGAAATCCATCTGTTGAAACGGTTTTCTCGGTTTTTGGAACCTGAAACTTACTCTGTATATCTTGAAACCCGGAACTGATAGGTTATCACCGGTCCGGTTCTCAGATTCGTTCCAGTTCTATCCTATACCCATGCTTACCTCTAGTTCGATGGTCAAAAACCCAGAGGAGGACAAAATTTGGGAAGACAAAACCCTAATTCTAATTTGCTAAATCAATATATTACGTGTGCACTTCCAGAGTTCACATTTCCAAACGGAATGTCAAACTTCAAAATTCTCTTACGTCACAAGAACACAAGACCGAATAAAGGAGAGGCCTCCAACGTAGGGCGGATGCAATCTCGAGAAACCATATCCTTTCAATCTTTCAAACTAGCAGAATAATTTATATTAATATCGTGGTTGTACCATATTATTCCCCCCGGATAAGGACCAAGAAAAAAAGGCGACATAGGTGCCGAAAAAATACGGCAAAATTCGCGTCCAATTTTCTAGACGTTCACACGACTTTCTGGTTATATTTTTTGTAGCTTTTACAGAATTATTGCGTCAGCATTATTGAAGTGGATGGGTCCGAAGGAATTTCATGGAATGACCGGTCGTCCAATCAGTCGAAGATGAAAAAACGCATCATGCCCACCATTAAAATTTAAATCCCACAAAAAAATAATAAAAAAATAGAAATATTCTTTCTCTTTAGATGCTTTCAATTTGATGACGTCATCCAGACTATGAATTGACGTTATATAAGTACTAAGTAATTTCGGGTCGTGATCTCGCCGATTATGATTTGATTGGAGCGTGGCTCCGTGATCACATCATCAATTGATCGCGTGGGAATATATGTTTTGTGTACGCTCCTTTATGGAACATGAGATATTGGGCACGTTGCTTTCACTATGACCTCGACACAAAACAGGTAGCAATACCTAATGCCTATCACTCATGAACAGAATAGTGGGCAGGAAACTAGGGGAAAGTTTATCCTACTAGGCGGGTGATTAGGGTTTGCGTCGGCATGTCGACATCGATAATACAATACCGTATGGGTATCGAATTTTCATATGGGTATCGAGAAATAGCGACGTAATTGCTTTTCAATAGATGATTGTGTCTATTCATGAGACGTGTTCTTTCTTTCGTGTGAGCATATCAGTCATCTTGGTGTGAGCAAGAATCTAGGAGAAGTGGTCATGTTAGACTCGTGATTAGCTCTTGTATTAGCATTGTGAATGACCCAATTACTGCTTTGTGTCTAGGCACATGAGAACGGTGAAGAGAAAATCGTTGTGCCCATTCTTGCTTTCGATCGGTGCTCTGAACATCGGACCAGATCGACTGAAAAGGCCATTTCATTTCTACCAAAAAGACCCAAGTCCAAACTCCGTAGCCTTGGATTGCTATCCCGAATTTCCACCCCGCATCTTTTGCGAGGTTTAATCTCCGATATGACATTGAAAACACCGACATTAGTTCGTATCCGATCCTCTTCAGCTAATTTTGTAAAATTTCCCGGATGGTATCACATTGACATATTACAATTCCATAGATAACTACGCCTCTATAGTAACCTTGTGTTGTAGTGTCTAGGCCACATCTAGCATTTTCATGACAATCATATGGATTTACAATTTATTTCATCTTGAATCGATTGGCATGGTTTGTCTGCTCTATTGGGCCATGCTTGTGTTTTGGACAAATTATGTCTGATATGTTCAAAAGTGAATTGGGTTTGGGCCTCCTCTAGAATTCAAGGTGCTAGCCCAGCAAGTTTTCTACCATGATTGGCTTATAAGTATACACAGATTGGACCACAGGACCAAGATGTAAACTTTTCTAGCCAATTTGGTCTACACAAACTTGGTCCGATGCATTTCAAAGTTTGCCCCCTTTCTTCTTAACCTTCCAAATGCCCCCGCTGGAGCAAAGGGGAAGAGCTGGGCTTGGATCCACCGGCAGAATTTACCAACGCAGCCGCTCGCTCCGATCCGCAACAATAATACCATCGATAGTCATCTTGTATCCGTAACCGCTGCTTGAGTAAGCGATGCTCGTCCTCGAAAATGGATTGTGTGACCACCTTTCTCACCAGCAAATCTTCAATATATGTTGTAAAATCAAGGTGGAAACTAACATAATCTTGCAATTTAAATCAAAGTGAAATCACCAGAGAAATAAATAGGGGACAATAAGGACACGAGAGATTACGTGGTTCGGTCCGAGTGCCAATACCTACTCCACGGGTAGCAGTAGATAATCAATTATAATCGGAGATTCAGAGTTACAATCGCTCATACCTTGAGTATTTTTCATACCTAGATTATGTCCAAATTCACAGGTATTTACAAATAAACAACTCAATTAGATATAATGCTCAAAAACACAAATCATCGCAAGAAGTGTCTCTGTACACTAGAAGTGTCTCTATACACTTCTTTTCTTTATCTTTTATGCTGCGCTTTGCTCCTCGTGCGGTTTCTACAAGGAAAAACTACTGTAGGGCTTTGAAACAAAAGAACATAAATTATAGGGTTAACACCACGAAAAACTTAAAATTGATACACCCGTGACCCCGAACTAATTTTTTGATAACAAAAAATCCAAAATTGATACATTTATGAAAAATTGACCCCAAATTATTTTTTTGACTATCAAAAACCCTACACTGGTACACTTGTGATAATTTTACCTTGAATTAATTTTTTGACTACCAAAAACCTCAAACTAGTACACATGTGACAATTTACCCCAAACTAATTTTTTTACTACTAAAAACCCCAAAATGGTACATTTGGGATAAATTTACCCTTTGCTATATTCGTTAAATAAAAATCACAAATTGATAAACTTATGACAAATAGAGAGGTAAAATCCCAAACTAGTACACCAGTCAACTATCACGTGTTATCAAATTTAGCAATTTGATAGCAAAATTTAACGGAAACTAACGGAGGATAAATTTAGCACATGTGTACTAATTTGGGGTTTTCAGTGATAAAAAAATAGTTCGAGATAAAATTATCACATGTGTACCCGTGTGAGGTTTTTGATGATCAAAAAAATAGTTCGAGATAAAATTATCACGGTTGTATCAGTTTGGGATTTTTTGTTATCAAAAAAATAGTTTGAGGTATATTTATCACAAGTGTACTAATTTGGGGTTTTTCGTAGTATTAACTCTGTAATACCTAAATTATATGGCCTTTTCATGATCAAACCCTTGTGCCCTTAAAAGACCATTCAATAACTTTCCTAGTTAAATCCACTTCTTTTCTTATAGACTTGCTGAACTCCACAAACTAATATATATTAAATAAAGAATGTGAGCCCCAACAACAGAAGTTGACCCTTAATAAGAAAACTTCCTTGTGTGATTTCCACGAGGAATTTCAACCGAGAGTGATAGGAATTAATTTCCTATTTTTACATATCAAACTCCATCAACCATAGGAACTTTGCTAGTTAACATCCAGTCGGATTTTGTTCACGGGCATAAACTCAACATATAAATTTAACAATTTTTCCATTTTGACTCAACATTGCTAGCCAAGTCATAGGGTTTATTATTCATGCCGTTCTCCCAACGCCCCAACAGGCATTCACTCTTTACAAATGCCAATTATGCTTGAGTTTTGCCAAAATAACAGGCTTGATCATCATATCTGCTGGGTTCCCACTATAGCGCTTTTCTTCACAACGACCTTACCATTTGTCAAAACATCTTGGGTGAAATGGTACAAAATGTCGATACGCTTAGTTCACTTATGATAAACTGGATTATATATTAGATATATCGCATCTTGATTATAACAATGTATATTAAAATTTTTTTTGCTTCAATCCAAAGTCTGAGGGTAAACTCCCTTAGCTATATCACCTCCTACGCTGTAACGATTAGTGCCATGTACTATGTCTCAGTCAAAGACAAGGTTGTGTTTCAGTAAAGACATTTGCCAAGTCACTGCACCACCTGTCATCATAAATACATACCGTGCAAACACCTATACTCATCCAAGTAACCAGTGTGATATGAATCCACATAATCAGTGGTCTTACTACCATTATCATCTCTCAAGTACACTATACTAACATCTGTTGTCCCTTTTAAATATCTCAGGATCCATTTTACAGCTTCCTAATGAGCTTTACCATGACGATTCATATAGCGTTTAACTATACTCGCAGCTTCCAAAATGTCGAGCTTAGTGCACATTATATCATATATAATACTGCCCACTGCAATAGAATAGGAAACATGGGACACATGCTCCTCCTCCTCCCCAATTTATGGTGATAACTTATCAAAAAGTTTAAAGTGCTTTGTTGAAGGTGTACTCACAATTACACTAAGTACATATTAAAACATTCAACAATCTTCTCAATATATTTCTTTTAATATAGATGTAAAATTCTTGCGGTCCTATCACGCAAAATCTTTATGCCTAAAATTTTCTTTACAGCAGCTAAATCTTTGATCTCAAACTCAACACTCAACTGCTTCTTCAGCATTTCTGTCCAAAAAAAAAAATCGCCTCTTTAGCATATCAATATCATACATTTTCTTGGCCGTTATTAGCATGTCATTAACATGTAATAACTGAAAAATCAAAGACCAATCTTCCATTCTCCTAAAGTAAGCATAACTACCCATCTGACTTTTCGAATGATCCTAACTAGTCATCAAAGCATCAAAACGCTTATACCACTATTTATGAGACTGTTTCAGCCTATATAAAGTTTTTTTAAATAAGCAAACATGGTCTTCCTTACTCGGAATAGAAAATCTCACCGGCTGCCTCATATATATAAGATTACTTCAATAAACGGATTGTTTGACTACCTTTCTTACAAGCAAATATGCAATATAAGTTGTAAAATTGACGCGAAACTGATAGGATCTTACCACCAGAGAAATAAACGAGGAACAATAAGGATACTAGAAATTTACTTGGTTCGATCTAAGTGTTGGAACCTATTCCATGGGGAGAGCTAGCAGCAAGAATTGGAGAATTAAAGTTACAATTACTCCTAGCCACGGGTGTTTCCCACACCCCACACCTAAATTAAAGCTAAACAAGGGGTGCATGGCTTAATTTAGGTGTATGCAAAGGAATCGAGAACTGCCCATAATCGAATTGGACTGGCCCGAAATCGGTTGTTCCCAAGGGGACTAGTCCAATTCCAGATTCCAATTTACTAGAATTGGTGATTACCAATTTGGTTCTAGGTTCTAGGCGTGGAACCACCCACCTGCTCACCTTAAACCGGTAGTATATATAATTTTTAAGAAAATTTTCAAACAAAGAGAACAGAAATTTTTTCAAGTAAAATGAAAACCTCAAAATCTCTAATTTAAAACTCAACGCTTATCAACTGAATTCTCGTCTCATCTCATCTCACTCTCACCTTGATTGAGTTGTCTCCGTATCTCTCACTCATGGTCTCATCTCTCAAGCTCAACACCCATCGACTCACGGCCTTGACTCTCAATTCCCATCAACTCATGGCCGCGCCTCTGGCCGTTCATCGCCTCCATCTCTCGCTCTCTATCACCTCCATTTGCATGAGCTTGGTGGGACTGGTTCCATTGAACTAATGGGCGGTTTCCGATTTTAATTTTTCAGAATTGGTCCTTAGTAGGTGATGTCGGTTTCATGATGAGAACCGCTCACCCGGACCATGCTCCCCCTAATCCAACCCTGTGGAGTCTCTCTTTCCGCTTCATTTCTTTTTCTTTTGTGCGGCAATTTGCTGTTCGTGCGGTTTCCGCAGGAAAAACTACTGTAGGGCCTTGAAACTAAAGAACATAAAATACATGGCCTTTTCATGATCAAACCCTTGGGCCCTCAGAAGACCAGTCAACAACTTTCCTAATTAAAACTCACTTTTCTTATGCACTTGCTGAACTCCACAAATTAATATGTATTTAAAGAATGTGAGCCCCAAGAATGGAATTTGACCGATCAAAGTAATTAGGAAAACTTCCTTGTGTGATTTCCATGAGGAATTTCAACCGAGAGTGATAGGAATTTATTTCCTATTTTTACACGTCAGATTCCATCAACCATTGGAACTTTTCTAATTAACATCCTATCGGGTTTTGTTCACGGACTCAAACTCAAGTAAATTTAACAATATAATCTAAATCTTACGGCATTCACACTTCAACTCTTTTTTAGCTCAGAACATTTTAAACTTTGGCAACATATGAATCTTGACTTGACACATAAATTTACATATAATTTTTTTTTCATTTGAATATGATTTTAAACTAATACTGATAAACGAGGGAAGTACTTCCTGCTTGAATTTAAGCGGAAACAAACGGACCCGAAATTCTTCAACTTTACTAGCATATAGTGCTTCTCGACGAGCCGAGCACACACCTTCAAATTTCTTATGAAATAAATCATATTCACATTTCATCTTTATCAAAAGATAATCTTTTATATTTCATCTCTCCCATCTCATTTATTCAACGACCATCCAACGCTCAAAGTCTCCAAAACTGAGTGCCTATATCTTATGCATGTCATGCTAGTAAAAAGGAGAAACTTTGACTTGCCACATGGTCAAGATTCATGAAGAAACACATTGATTCGTTACACATGCAAGTACTACACCCATATTACATGGTCATCTTGGGCTTCAATTTCTGTAATCTCTCTACTCCAACACTAGTGTCCGTGTTCATTTCATTATCTTGTACACTCGCATCCAGTAAGCAACGTGAATGCAGCCCTCTTGTTTTTTAGCAACTTTCGTTCTATCCCTTGGCAAGATTGGACCGAGAGGGCTCTTGCATATGTTAAACATGACATGACAAGGATGAAACTCCCACATGAATGTGCACTTTTTTAGTCAACCACCACTAGAGGCAAATCAACGGGCTGCTTACAAGGTACATGGTTCATGATTGTTTTGTATTGGGGCCAACACTATCTTGTGGCAATCATTGAATTGGTGAAATATGAACCAATATGTGCCACGCCCACTTCTTCAAATATTCTCTATTTCCCAACTTATCAGGTGGCCAATCAATGTGTGGAAATTATACTTGAGACAGCATGCATCTTTCAATGGAGACATCTCCAATTGACATGTCCACATCCCACTATTTTCCACATTTATGATTCCCATGAAGATTGCGAATCCTATGAGCACTATCAGCTCTGCTTTCCATTTCACTGTTTTGGGGGTCAATTTCCCTATACAATTACTAGAATTTTGAAAAACATGATAAACGACCCATCTTTTAGGTCTTTGTGCAATGAAAAGCGCGCACAATTAGGATCGTTGGAATTATTAACTAGAGAAATATAAAAATCTCTTTAAAAATCTGAGAGAAGATAATAGTATGTCGAAATTATTGAAGTCGTTTATATATAGATTTATATATATTTCCTTGTATGCATGATATGGCTTATCTTTGACCTAAATCGAATTAGAATTCTTCTTTGAGAAAAGCAAGTAAGAAATAGAAACACGAGAAAGCAACCAAAGAAGAAATAGCAAGAAATGGGTTTTGAATTCATGTCGACAGCACCTTTATTCCTATAGATTGAATGGACGGCGCCATGTTAGACCACAGAAAAGTCAACATCGCATTTCATTTCCGATAACGGACGCAACGTACCTCCTTTTCCTTTCTTTTCTTTTCTTTTGGACTTTCCGAGGTGTCATGTCTTGACTCCCTAGAGAGAGCCTCGTATCGGAGATGGTGATGTTTTGCATCCGAGGCCACACACTCGTTTCCGTAGATTACGATGCGACAAGAACAATGCGATACCAATGATCCCACCGTGGAAGGTACGATATATCTCTTTCGATTTGCCTTCTAGTGATGGAGCCCAGTAATTAAGCGCAATAAATCCTGCTGATCCGTCGGTAAAACATAGGCGCGAAAGTCCTTTGATAGTTTTTAGATATTTCGCAACTTGATTCTTGTTCGACACATTCTTATCTCTTACTCATGTCCGGATGTATTCTCACAACCTTGTATTGCCAAAATCAAGTTGAGTCGCTCGTCACCTGACCAAAAGTGGAATGGTTGCAGATAAGTATTATGGTTAATGGGTATTTCAAGACTAGTGGTACTTTTGTTCTAAAATCGAACTTCCTTCTCTTTTATCTTTAGATCAAAGATGATTACATGGACGAGACGAGAACTTCTTAACTTAATTGCTATACACAAGATATTTAATTTGCTAATTAAATCTTGAAATGGGATAGTTAATTAAATAAACATATAATTCACCCAAATGGCTCACAACAATGTGGATTTAAAGCAATAAGTTGAGCTACCAAACCTAGCTTTTCCTCATCATCTCCAAATCTTATCGACCATTTAAATAATTCATCCATAATTTATCGGTTGAATGTCCATGATTTGCGTATAATATCAAGGAGATCACCCTTCTTATACGGTCACATGATTTACAACAATCCTCTCTCCAATAAGCATCGCATCTCGAGGAGGGTCAACAAATCGTGGATTTAATTCTTTAATCAAGACATAATTAGGCTGTGAATAGAGTAGAGACATATGGACCAAGGAAATCTCTAGCGCCAGCTGAGCAAAATTCTTTGAAAATGAATAAATCAAAGAGGGACGAGTGTGACTTTGGTTGTCCAACGGGCCAAACCCTAGAAAAGGGCTGAGATGAGCACTAATGCACAATGCAAAGTGTGGCGTGAGTGATTGGGCGAGTGCTCTTGGAGAAATGTGCGTTCCAAGTCAAGTCCTAAAAGTTTGGCCAAAAAAGTAGTCAAGAGAGCATGTGAGTGGGACACACGCACATATATATAAAACCCTAACGAAACCCTAGAATTGGTAAGCCAATGAAGGATGTGCACGTATGTGCACGATTCATGATGATTTGTGGCTACATGTTTTTTGAATTCTAAGCTAAATAAAGACATAAATGAATGAATGCGTGCACCACATGGAATGGCGAAAGTCGATTAGTTTAAGGATAGTCGATCTTGTCTTGTCGAATGAAAGATCATTACGTGGCCCCTTTTGCTTACTTAAGGCTGCCGACTGCCACAATTAATCTTTAATGTGTTCAGCAATATGCAATTATGCACGTTGTTCTCTTCAATTTAAATTTTGGAATGTTTATATCCAAAGCTACATATAAAGCATCGGAAATCAAAAGACAACAAGCCCTTGATAGTGAAGAAGTGTTCAATGTCCCTATAGTTCTTCAACTAAAACACAAACGACTAGACCATCACATTGAGTTAAGTTTTCGGAACCTTCTAAAAAAGAAAAGTAAATGATCAATATTGATATGTAGAAAAAATCATTTTCATCCAATACTTCTCCTTAATTGGGACCATATTCAACTCTTTTAGCTTTTATTGAATTGAGAAATGGGTTTGCGTTAGATGAAGGATTCATCGAAAAAAGAACTACAGAGACAAGGGAATATATTTTACAGAAGCTTTCGACCCCATTTCTTCTGGAACAATCACAAGCACTTTTTTTTTATTATGGATCTACTACTAGAAATTCAATGTGTAGAGTTTCCTTTGCTAAGAACGGGAAGGAAGAAAGTGAATCGGTATGCTAATTCCTCATCCTCAAATCCGTCCTTCCCGTTTTATGGTAAAAAAATTCATTCATTTCGGGATCTTCAGTGTTGATCGAAATGTGCTTCCTTTTGACTTGGCGAAATAAAGTCCTTGGAAATGAGTTTAAGAAGTATGGGATAACATAACTATAGGGGAGAACCTAAAACTTCTCACCTAAAACTTCTAGCTTTCCCAAGAGCTCAGAAATATGAGGAAAAAATTGAAAAAATGAGCAATTTCTAAAGATAGGCAAGTTGGCGTTGATATAAATAAGATATGAAATGCGGGCATAAAATAAGATGAAGGGACAGTAACTTTTGGGTTTAAATGAGGGGAGATCGAGGCAAGATCGAGCGGAGATATGCTCCCAACAATTAGGGTCCAAGCCTTCGCTTTTTGGCATCTGCTTAGGTGTCTCCACGAGTTCATTAATTCAGCTTTTGCCCCAATTAAATAATTTCATCACTCATTCTCCTATTTTGTTCCCCCATAACATCTCGCAGCTTCCAAGGCTTTGATAAAGACACACCACCCTCCCTCCCTCTCTCTCTCTCTCTCTCTCTCTCTCTCTCTCTCTCTCTCTCTCTCTCATTCATTTATATAAGAGAGTCCACAGTTCACACATTGCTGGAGCCTCATGCAAAGTTTGCAAAGTGGAGCAAAAGGTCAGTCTTTCTGCTGCTTCTATGCCCTTGCATTTACATTTTTACTCTCTTTGAGTTCTCCACCTATGGAGAACAATGGAGTTACTGCTCAATTTGCATGGTTGTTCATGGAGTTTCCTTTGTTTGGAGAGAAAGTGATGCGCTTGAAAATAGAACAAACCCCACATCGCATATTTTAGATACTGCCTGTGAATATCGAAACTAGAAACTAGGTTTTGTCCTTGGCTAAGCATTATGAGAATACTATATATATATATATATATATATATATATATATATATATATATATATATATACCAAAATTACTATATATATCTAATATTATTGTCTTGATTGCACTTTTGTTCCTTCCTCTAGTGTCCTTGCTTGCTTTCATGAGAAGGGTCCTTATCCTTTGAGGGTCCCTCAATTTTCCTCGAGCCAATTCTTGAATATCTTCTTGCACGTCGAGTGGACCGCTTAGGGTTGAATGCTCTCGAATTATTGAACGCTTGAGCGAGCTTTCGAAAATCGCCGTGTTGGTAGTTGGCGATGTCTCACTTTTATATTAAATCAATTGAAAATCGCATTTGTCTTGTTATGGAGGCTAGGTTTTGATTATTGGCATTTATGCCTGGCTATCTATCTGTCTCATCTGAGGGAGATTAGACTTCCTATCATCAACTTGGCACCCACTAAGCTTGACAAATAGCAATTTGCTTTGAATGCCGCTTCTTGTAGGGCCAAAATTAATTATAAAGATTGATAATTTTCAGATAATACACAGCCATTTTTTTAAATTGAGATGGGAGATTCGGGCTATTAACTAAACCTAGTGCGGTATCAGATCCTCGATCAATTCATTACTAATAAAATTGATTAGGCAAGGAGAGCGTTGGCACTATTTTTGTCTTCTTCTTTTTCCACCTAATTATTTGTTTTAATTAAAGATTGACGTTCCACTTTTGGCAGATTTTTTCAGCAAATAAAAGACAAAACCCTTTGTGGCCCAAGTTGCCACGTGAAAGTAAGTCCACAATAGCGTCGTGCGCACCATCAAATCTTTGCTCCAAATGACATTTTAATAAGAAAAAAAGAAAAGAAAGAAAAAAAACCGTACAAATTGTCCGCACGCACACCCCTTTGATTTTAGTCCCACAAGAGATTTAGAGTTCGATTCGAGAATGGTTGTATTGTCTCGATAGCCATTCATGCCCCTCGAATTTTTAATCTAGATAAGTTTCTCGTGAAGTACGTGTTTACTTCTCATGATATCATAGATTTTTGTAAAAAATCATGTTCTATTTTGTTATCAATCTTTGATAGGACAGCGCTATTACAACACATTTCAATTAAAATACGTTGTAGAACCATTGATGCCTTGTCATATTTAAGGAAAATGAAATGCAATTATAGCGCATGGCATTCCATCTAGTTATGGGGACGACACCATCTTTTTTTCATAAGCCTAGCTAAGACTAACTTTGCACATGATTTTAATTTTTTTAAAGTCATATGTAAATGTATTGTTCAAGGTTAGAACTTACATTTGTGTTTTGTTCAAAGGAATGGGCATTCCCCTTGTAGAGGGAGTTATATCACTAATGTGAAGGGATCATAACTCCATTCCAATATTGCACCAGCATAAAACTTAAAAAGGTTTTGATTATTAATTAATAAGAAGCTACAATTGATAAAAGACTGATTTTAACATCACTAAATTTGAATGGTAAAGTATCAACTATAATGATCGGTTGTAATGTGAATAAACTAACTTTATAATTAAAACTTAAGAGAAATATATATTCAATGAAAGATTAAATTAAGTAGTCATTTATCACACTACAAATTATCGAATTATGATTTTAGCCCAATATTTGGTGAATTATTTTATAATTAACTTATAATTATGGCATGTTGTAATAACGTCACCATTTCAAAAATTGCATGCATATTAAATTTATTACATAAATCATTCGTTTCTACTCCCACCATATTTCTTTCATAAACCAAACAAAAAGAACCATAATTCATCCTTACCAAAAAAAAAAAAGAACCATAATTCATTCGACCTTCACGGATTACCTTTCTTTTCATTTTCATTTCATTTCATGTCATCTTACTAAACGCAATATTAGAACTCAATGCTTACTTCAGTGTTTTTTCTTCTTTTGCTTTCTTTCTTTCTTTTTTGAAACTCTGAGATATTGCACTTAATTTTTAATTCCACAACAAGCCAATTTGAGCACAATGGATTCCCAACCATGGTTGGAGCTTCATTAGCCATCTTCAATGGTGAAGAACAGACTCTGCAATTATTTCCCAAGCCCAAGAATTGCAGAGAGAGAGAGAGAGAGAGAGAGAGAGAGAGAGAGAGAGAGAGAGAGAGTTGCAGGTTGCAGGGGAGGGAGGGGGGAGAGAGGTAGGTTTTTAGGATTAGGAACAATCGCTGTCCCCAATTGAAAGGGTCAGATGGTTTGCAGAGAGGAATTATTAAATGTCTGTCTAAATTAATTAATATATTAAATTTGAGCAAAAAAGAAATGAATATGTTAAAGAATAAAGACTAATAAATGTTGGAATTTAAAGATTGGTTTGTGGGACTTTGTGGGGGGAGCTGGCACTGGCAGTGACTGCTGAAAAGTGTTTGTTGTGACGGGCCTGTTGAGAGCACAGCCTGTCTCTGGTCCATCCCCTTTTCCCCTTTTCTGTCTCGTTTGTGTTCAAGTTCATGTTTTGGATTTTGGAGACCTTGCTTCCCAATTTTGAAGTGTGAAATCTACCCACAAAAAATAATAAAGAAAAAACAAAAAGTGATCATTGATTATCCAGTCATTATCTTCATGAAAAAAATTCCCAAAAAAAAAGAAAATTAAAATTTGCACATCCCTCTCCAATTGTTTAGTTCTCTAATACTGTGAAATAATGACTTTTTTTATATGAACTTGTTAAGTAACTAAATAAAAAAGTTATAGATTAAATGGATCATAGTAAGTATCTTGAAAATTGTACATATGTCTGACAAGCACTTTGAAGGCGCTATAACATCGATATGGAGGTTGGTTTGTGTCGATGATGCCTAGACACCAAGGCAATCACCTTTCACGATAGACAATTATAGCATGGATTTTAAATCTGTATATTTTCTATTTTCATTGTTTCTAGTGTAGCTTTTTATTATCTTTTTTACTATGATGAAATGAGTTGAATAGAGTTAGACTACGCGATAATTAAGTCTTTTTATTATTAGGTATCTCGGGAATCACTCATTACATAAATTTCACCTATTGAATACAAAAATGCAGTTAATATATATACTCTTGATTTTTCATATTTCGGATAAGCAAACTGTACGTTCTTAATTCGATATAATTTTTGGCCAACAAAATTAATTTTAAACATTAATCAAATGTTAGGCAAGGCAAGTAGGATAATGAATATTAAAACCCAGGATGCCAATTTGTCAGATTCGGCGGAGGAGAGAAATTTTGTTTTAATTTAATTTAATTTTTTTTTGATAAAATAGGTTTGCCTAAGTGAAGCCTACAAAACAATAGGCCATTCTATAAGAACATCCCTACTTTGCTATTTCAGCCTTTTTTCAATTTTTTAAAAAAGAAATTTGGCCAATTAATTCGTTATTTAATACGCTTTAAAGGCGCATTAACAGCAAATTGAAAGTCAACCCAGTTGGTCCTTCTCGCATTGCTGTCCTGTGGTGTCACTCTGGGACTGCTTTGGTATGTTGTGATTGACAATGACCCATGAAAATTTTTGGGTGGATATATGTGTGTATTTTAAATAAGTTCATTATATTATTTGATCAGAAAATCAAATTATTCTACAGTAAAAAAATGAGTTTTCCCTTAGATTACTTTCAATTATAATTTTCTCGTGATTATGAGGTATTTGATAAATACCTATCACAATGCTTGTATATCGCCAGTTTTGCGATCCATTTTTTCAATTGCTAAGCTACTAATAAAAGGGATAACTATAATGCTTTTAAAAGAAGGATTGATGCCCTCTTAACATAAAAATGATATGAAATGATTAATGTCTTTTTGAGACAATTAAGAATGACTTGGATATGCTTTTTCGAATGACCTACATTTCAATCAATGATTATCTTTATAATGATTTGCTGTGATCTTGTAATTTAAATTTTTTAATTTGGGGGTCCTTAATTTCACTCTCTCGTTACGGGTCATAAAAGGATAATTTTCTTCAAGGATGTCCTTGAAACACATGTCAACTAGCTAGTAATGGAAATTATGCAATTCTTCGACGCACCATCTTTCTGGAGTTGCATGTAATCAATATATTGAAAATCAAAAACTTTTCCTTGTTGTGGGTTCCCTAAAGACATCTATTAACGACCATAAAAGTGTCACTTTGTCTTTTCTTAGTCTCAACCTTATACTCGTCTGTAACCCGTAAACAAGCAAAAGAAAACCATTCTTTACTTTATTGCGAAAATTTAATCATCATTCAAATTTTAAAGATTATGTCTACGTATCAATATTGGAGTACTGCGAAAGTTTTATAAATTTTAAATTTGAAAAGCTAAATGCATGAATTACAAATTTTGAAATTAGGCAAAAAAAAAAAAAGAAAAGGTAGAAAGTTAGTTTTTTTAGGTAAAAAGTTAGTTTAGACCCGCGGTTTTCAGCCTTTTCGTTTTCGACAATTGACTCAGACACTGTCTCTCTGTGCTTCTCTCTCTCTCTCTCTCTCTCTCTCAAACCATTCCCTCCTTAATTTAATGTGCAGAAAGTGGAAGCGCTTTGCTTGCCGGGAAGTACTGAAGCAACAAGAAAAGCGAAGCAAAGGCTCCGCGCCGCAGAAAGCAGGGGAGGGAAAGGGCAAGTGAAACGAGCTGGTAGTTGGTCGGCATTGCTTGCTGCTTCGGCACAGCACACAAGCTTCTTGTTTCCCGGGCCGCGCCGTTCGTTCTTGTCGCTCGTGCGCTTCCCCACTCCCCCGCACACTTCTCAAGACACGCACCACCCCCCCTTCCTTCATCGATTTCTTCATCGACCCTTCTTTCGAATTTTGGAAGAAAACAGAGAAATCGCAAAAAGAAAGAAACTTCCCTGTCTGTCTGATTTATTTATACCTCCCCCGGCTTTGTTTATCGATTATTGATCTCGCCCCCGGCAGCCATTCACACACGTCCACACATCTTTCCTTGTTCCGCCATCTCCTCTTCGGAACCCAAGTGCCCGACCCTTGGAATTTCTCTGTTGGGTTCAATGCATTGTGGCAATTGAAATCGAAAGAGAGTGCTGTTCTGGTTCTGCTTGTGATTTGGCTTCTACGAGCCATGATCTCAGGAGGGTCGGTGGATTCGTGTTGAATTGTCCACGTTTTTGCTTTGCGTTGAAAGTGAGGTAAGATATATATCTTTCTATTCTCCATTTGTTTATGTTATCCCAACTTTTGAGGCCATTGGAGCTCTACGATTTGTCGTTCCTGAGACTTTTGGCCATCTGGGTATTGCTTGGATTAGTTTTTTATGCTGAGGATTGGAGCTGAGCTTTCCCAACACTCACATATAAAAGTTCCATCGGTGGTCTTTTTTGGGAGTTAGAGCTTGGTACGTCGTACTTAACCCATGTTGGGGAATTAACTATTGTGATATGTGTAGGTTTTGGTGGAGCTTGGGAATACCAGCTGCTGCATCCTGCGGTTTTAGGTGGTATTGAGCGAAATTTGGTGCTTGAATTCATGGTGTCACGGGGTATATGAAGTGATTTGAGCTGCTCGAAAATATTGATAGCATTGAGGAAGAGGGGGGTGGTGATCTGAGTTGGCTCTTTGATATGAATATTAGGCCAATTGCAAGACATGCTGGGTCATAATGAGGGGGAGAGTGATCAGTTCTTTGATTCTGCTGAGCAATTTTCGTTTCTTGAAGAGTCGGATGTGGCCAAAGATGAAGTAGAATTGAGTCCAAGTGAGTTTCGGTACGACATTTGGTTGAACGAACCACAAAGTGTCAAAGAAAGGCGCGATACCTTCTTGCGCAGGATGGGTTTTGCTGAATTTAGTTTTCCGGTCGTGTCTTCTGATGAAAGTGAGATAGATGTGGATAGGTTAAGCGTGTGCAGTGGAGCTGTTTCGAGCTCACTTTTGTCCGGAACCGATTCTACAGAGCAAGATTTTGCGTGCTCTAGAAATAGACAGGAAGATGGAGATTATATGGTTGATGAATTTGATGAACAGGAGCACAAATCGGCCGATTTGGGTGCAGATGGGCTTTCACATTCACCTGTGAAATGCAAACAGACATCTCTTGAAAGTAAAGCGAGAATAAATTGGTGGTGGAAATTTTTTGGGAACAAGAGGAACAACAAACATAACATGTCAATTTCTGAATCATTCAAACCAGATCCTGAAGTACCCAGATTGAGAAAGCTGAACACCCGACACTACAAAAAGAGGTGGATGGAATTATCCGCACTCTACGTCGGACAAGAAATTCAAGCTCACGACAGCATAATCTGGACGATGAAGTTCAGTCCAGATGGCGAATTCTTGGCAACTGGTGGTTCAGATGGCATGGTCCGGATATGGCGGGTTGCATCAGGAGATGCCTCTCATAGTTATGTGGATACTTGCGAAGGTGATAATTGCAGCTTGGTAAAAAAGGACATGTCGGGCTCTAAAGGAATCAAGTCGAACCACGCCTCAGTTTTAATGCCCGATCAAATCTTCTGGATCAGTGAATCACCGTTGCATGAGTTTCGCGGCCATACAAGCGATGTTCTGCAGGTGGCTTGGTCTTCTTCTAATGTGAGTTCTAGCAAAACCTTTTATATCTTCCCGAAGCGATCACATATCTTCACTATTTTCATATCGTTAATGTTTTCCTAGAGTTAATGGCTGATGGGAGCTTTTTTAAAACTTGCTGCAGAAGCTGCTTTCATCTTCTAAAGACAATACCGTTCGTCTGTGGAAAGTGGGTTGCGATCGATGCCTGGATGTCTTCCGTCATAGTAATTATGGTAAATGTTAAAATTCAGTTCTCTTCGTCTCAAGATGTCCTTATTTCGTTATTCAATAATTTCCCATTATCTTAATTGTTTGTCTTTTTTATCTAAAACAGTGACGTGCATTCAATTTAACCCTCTTGATGAGAACTACTTCACAAGTGGCTCTATAGATGGTAAAGCTCGGATTTGGGGAATATCCGAAAGGCAAGTTGTGGATTGGGCAGATGCCCGAGATGTAATAACCGCCATTTGCTACCAGCCTGATGGAAAAGTATGATCCATAATTTCATGCTGCTAAGCCATATCCAAAGTTTTAGGACAATAACGATTATTCTGATCTCATCTTCTCTTTCTTCAATGCTTTTTGCAGGGAATTGTTGTTGGTAGTATCACAGGCACTTGCCGTTTCTTTGAGATGTCAGGTAACTTACTCCTCATGTTTTGACTATATGGCTTGTTTGTGAATATAAATAGTGGGGACTTAACTAAAGTTACCTGGCTGCAGGCAATCATCTCCAGCAAGATGTAGTTATCCATGGTCAAGGTAAAAAAAGGACCTTTGGCAACAAGATCACTAGCATTCAGGTTTGGCATAAGTAAAGCTCGAGTTTCTGAAAGGTTCTTCTTACAGTTCTCATGAATGACATTTAAATGGTTTCTCACTGCAGTTTTCTCGGGAAAATTCTCGAAGAGTGATGATCTCGTCAGAAGATTGCAGACTCCGTATTTTAGAAGGAACAGATGTCATCTCCAAATACCGAGGTATTGAACTTAGTTCTCATTTGAGGTTTCATGAAATTGTCGTTCATCATTATCAACATCCTGAAGATTAAAATCAAGGCATCTTTCATCTTTGCCTAGTAAAAATGCATGGCTTTAGTCAATTTTTTTTTTTTTTTTGCATCTGAGCCATTATTTAATATCCTTGACACCATAGTGAGTGAAAAGTCAAATAATTTGAGGGAAAAAGAGTTTAGGGTTCATCATTCTTGTGGTGTCACATCTCATCTGTGTCCACAATAATATGAACCTAGAACGACTTATTTACCAGTGTACAATTTTGCCAATGTGAAGCGAGACTTTTTGTTTTGGTTCCACAATCTCCCAGCAATGTTTAAAGCTGCAATTTACTGGATTTAACAGGGCATCCAAAGTCGGTAAAGCAGATGTCTGCTTCTTTTACTTCGAGCGGCAATCACATGGTATCTACTGGAGAGGATCGCGTTTACTTGTGGAACTATGATGACTTTGGTGTGCCTCCTTCCAAGAGCACGAAGTCCATGCGCTCTTGCGAATACTTTTCATCCGAAGGCGTGTCTATTGCAGTACCATGGTCAGGCACACATAGAGGACTGAAGGACCTAGGAAATCACAAATGCAGATGCTCCTTTTGCGTGCCGAATCATAGAGAACCCGAACAATTTTCACTCGGTAATTGCTTCTCACTTGACCGGTCATGCATGGGCTCTGCCACATGGCCCGAAGAGAGGCTTCCTCTATGTGAAGTTCCACTCAGGGAAGAATATTGCGAATCCGGGAAGCATCAAGGAGACCTCTCCCTTTCAGAAGCATGGGGCCTTGTGATTGTGACGGGAAGCTACGACGGTAAACTCAGAGCTTTCCATAATTATGGACTGCCGGTCAGGCTCTAGAAACTCTTTTGGATCAGCTCAGGATGAAGCTTAAGTTTGTATCTGAAAGTACAGGACAAGAAGACACTGAAGTTAACAGAGCTCAGCAATTCCATGTTCTCCTTGTCCATTCAAATATGGTTCCAGGCAAAATGATCAAGTAGTATCCTGTTGTCCATCAGAATGAGTTTTGTAAGCTCGTTGAAAGAGGTTTTGTAATTTTCCGTGTAATTGGCATTCTTTCTTGAGTAAAGTGAATTTGCGCGAGTATTCAGCAAGATGCTTGCTTGCCTGTTGGTGCAAGCCAGCGAACTTGGTGTTATGACAGTTGAGTTTGTATGAGAAATCAATTACGCCTTATTCGATCAAGCCAAGAAAATGAGGAAATTTGGAAGGAAAGTCAGTAAACTCGATACTCCGGCAGAAGCAGAGGATTCCACATATGTTGTGTGAATGGTGTGAATGCAGTTGTTCTTGAAGCAGCTTGTGAAGAGGGGTGTGTTGCATTCCCAACACAAAAGGCAGGAGAGGATTGAGAATGTAGTGTTGCAGGTTGTATTTGAAGTAGCTTGTAATATAAGGGAAATCCGAAGGAAGAAGAAGGTGACTTGAATGCAAAAGACAGAATGCAAAAGACAGTGTTGGCAGCTGTGGATGAAGAAGATAGGAGTCATTGAATTGTGAATGAAAAATTGGATTTGAAGTAGCTGTGTTAAAATGTGATTATAGACAGAGATGAAAAGACAAATTTAGAGAAATTTATTGACCCAAAAAAGAAACATTTACTCCCGATGGTATATTGATACTTGCCTTTTTATGTCACAAAATAATTAAGCACTTAAAAATTACTGATGTTCATCAATTTGAAAGTGACCTTTATTTATGAAAAGTTAAGGTAAAATTTACTAATTATTAACAGGATTAAAATAACTAATGCCTGTCTGAAATGACTCTTACCATTTCACTTTTTGCCAAATCTAAATTTTCCAAATTTCACGCATTTTTTCGACCAAAAAAAGGATCCACACATTTTGACTTTTTTTCTTTAAATAGAAAATCCTGAAGCTTTTTCCAGTATGTAAATGTCGACATTTATATTCATGTAAATTTTTTCATAATTCTCTAAAATTTGAATAACATTTTAAATTTTGACGGAAATACAAAATAATACCTTTTGCTTTAGCTTGAATGTAAACAAACGGGCTCTTGAAATGTTATAAAAATACTAATTACTGATAGGATCAAACTTAATTTTTGTAATTGAGAAAGTTACTAGCTAATATGAAAAGCTTACTTCCTATAAGGTGAAATTTTGTTGATAGCTCGCTAATGTTGGTGCTAATTGTGATTAGGTCATAACCTTCGAATTTTATCTTTTAGAAATTATTTATTTTTCGAGAGCACGCTTGATCTTTTGGCGAGTTGTTGAAAATGGCGTCGCGTAGTGATAATATGAAAATAATTTTATAATAATTTTTAAAAAAAATCCAAAACGGTAATATGTCGAGGGTCGTCGGTCCTTTACTAGAAACAATATAACGTCGGAGAACCTCACACTGTCGCAGACGGTTGCACCGCCCTTTATGACTTCACTAAAGCGTTGTGCGACCCTCTACTTGAAATATATATAAAATTAGTAATATGTCGCTTTATATAATAAGTTTATTAGCCAACAAGGTTTGTTTAGATGATTTTTTTAGATATAATGATCATGAAAGTCCTAAAATTTGTGTCGATTCATCCTTTAGTTGTAAATCTTTTCTTTCTTTCATTTAAGTCCTACAAATTTATCGCCGTCATCTAAATTAATCTTTTTGTTAATGACCTCAATTTTTCTTAAATGGAAACTTTATGTGGTATTTTTTAGGGAAAATACCACAAAAAATCCCAAACTATACCATTTGTGACAAATTTACCCTAAATTTTTTTTCATGACACGAAAAACTCCAAACTATGTTACTTGTGACCCATTTATCCCATAATATTTTTGCCCAAGGGCATTTTCGTTTTTTTCCTTTTTATGTTTTTTTTCTTTTTTTTTTCCTTTCTTCTCTCTTCCCTCCGCCGTGTGAAGAACTTGAGAAAATGAAGAAGGACAAAAAGGGAGTTTATAGTTGAAAAACTTGTATTACATTCAAAATTTTCATCTGAGAGCTTAACATCTCTCTTGTGTATGTTGCTGTTTTTATATAACACATGCAGCTCACACACCAGAAATACAACTGTACAACTGAACTAACAGAAGGAACAAATCAATACAACTGAATTAACAAAATGTCAACTACTCTATTTTCTCTTAGCTCAAAGAACAGAATTCAGTTACACAGAGTATTAATCCATATTTGATGCGTATAGGAGACTTGAGTTTTCCTTTAGCTTTCCACTTATCCTTTTGGCTTTCCTATAGTCTCAACATCCCCCCGCAAACTGGGTGCAGATTTAAACCCCAAGCCCAGTTTGGTTCTGAGAGTGGAATGATCAAGTCTTGACAATGCTTTGGTGAAAATGTTAGCAAGCTAGCAATGACTAGGAACATACTGGACACGTAATGATCCCAAGGAAACTTTTTCTCTGACAAAGTGAAAATCAACTTTGATATGTTTGGTTCAAGCATGTAAAATAGGATTAGCAGTAAGTGAAATGGCAGATTGATTATCAAAAAAGAGAGCCGTAAGTGATGTTAAAGGAATGCCAATGTCACGTAGGACAAAGCTGATCCAAGTAAGGTCAATAGTAGCAGAAGCAAGTGCACGATACTCAGCTTCAGTTGAGGAACAATAAATAGTGGGTTGTTTCTTGGCTGTCCAAGAGATAAGATTGGAACCAAGAAATGTGCAAAAACCAATAGTAGAACGTCTAGTATCAAGACATCCTGCCCAGTCAGCATTTGAGAATCCATATAAGTTTAAAATACTATGCGAGTGAAGAAAGATACCCAGATGAATGGTTCCCTTTACATATCAAAGTACTCACTTCAGTTTAAGAAAATCAGCAATGGTAGGGCGCTGCATTTTCTGACATAAAGGATTAGTGGCATATGCAAGATCATGCCTAGTAATAGGGAGATATTGAAGAGCTCCTACCAGACTCCTGTATTCAAGGGGATTGTCTAGAGGAATGACATCATTGGTCATAGGAATAGACATGACAGATAGAGGAGTGGAGATTGGCTTGCACTCTTGCATGTGAGCTCGTGTAAGAAGGTCAAGAGCATATTTAGTCTGACAGAGAAAGAGGTCAGCAGAACTACGTGTGGCTTTAATACCTAGAAAGTAATGAAGAGAACCCAGGTCTTTCATGTGAAAAGTAAGACTCAGAGACTTGATTAAGTCAGCAAGGAGCTGAGAGGAGTTACCACTTAGTACAATATCATCGACATAAAGAAGCAAGAGAATTGTGTCTGTACCTCTATGGTACACAAAGAGAGAGGGATCTGTGGTGCTGCAAAAGAAGCCTGGTTCAAGTAAAAAATTGTTGAATTTCTCAAACCATGCACGCGGAGCCTATCGAAGTCCATATAAAGACTTTTTAAGTAAGCAAACATGATGAGGTAATGTAGGATCGACAAAACCATGAGGCTGCTCCATATAAACAGATTCAGTCAAAGTGCCATGTAAAAATGCATTTTTGACGTCCAGTTGATGAATAGGTCAATGCTGCACTATAGCTGCTGACAAGACAACACGTATGGTTGCTTGTTTTACAACAGGACTGAAAGTTTCAAGATAGTCTACTCCTTCTTCTTGATGAAATCCTTTAGCCACCAAGCGAGCTTTTAACCTGTCAAGACTGCCATCAGATGTTAACTTGGTCTTATACACCCATTTACAGCCTATGACATTCATCTGAGCTGTTCGAGGAACTAATACCCAAGTTTGATTTTCATACAAGGCAACCATTTCTTCTTGCATTGCACAAGTCCAGCCTTCATGGGCTAAGGTTGACTTAAGTGATTTGGGTTTAGGAGGGACAGTGTATTCAGCTAAGCAGGCATATTTGGGATTTGGTTTCACTATGCCAGACTTAAGTCGAGTTTGCATAGAATGAACAGAGATATCACAGTGTTAAGGAGAGGAGGAGGACTAATGTTCTTGATCAACAACAAGTAGGCTAGGTACCGTAGTATGCAAAGCAGAAGAATCTGATGGTCCAGGAGCAGCAACATCTGTTGAATGTGATGAAGACAAATTTGTGCAATAGTTTTCTGATGGGCCAGGATCATCAACATCTGGTAAATGTGATGAAGATAAATCAGTGCAATGATTAGAATTGTATGGTATACAAATTTGGCCTACCTCCATAACACCACTGTCTTGTAGATGGCCGGTGGGACAATCATTAGTTTGTCTAACTGTATTTGCCCTGGTAGAATCCAAAAAAGTTACCTCATCAACCCATTTTCGATATAGAGATGTATAGTGAGGATAATCTGCAAATAATTGCTTGGCAAATGGAAAGAAATCTTCATCAAATGTCACATGTCGACTGATATATATTCTACCATCAGTAGCTACCAGACAACGATATCCTTTATGTCTCTCACTATACCCCAGGAATACACAAGTGAGGGATCGAGGATCAAATTTATGTTGAGCATAGGGTTTGAGACAAGGATAACAAGCACAACCAAATACCCTGAGATGATCATAGTTGGGCACTTGTTTAAAAAGTTTGCTGTGAGGTGAGTCCATCTGCAGCTTTGGAGTGGGAAGTAGAT
Organism: Syzygium grande; assembly: GCA_024733475.1. Lineage (NCBI taxonomy): Eukaryota > Viridiplantae > Streptophyta > Magnoliopsida > Myrtales > Myrtaceae > Syzygium > Syzygium grande. Next base: position 6,117,292 of record JAMXDD010000003.1, read on the forward strand.
TAATAACATAATTCGCAGTTAAGAATGAATCAACCAAGTAGTGTAACGGTGTTCGAGCATGATAGAGCATAGTGAGGCCCAATTCTACCACATGACGATGTTTTCTTTCAGGATTCCCATTTTGTGCTGGAGTATACGGGCAGGAGATATATTGTTTAATACCACAGGTTTTTAAATGAGTCTGAAACCTGGTACTAGTGAATTCACCACCACCATCACATTGGAAAACTTTGATTTTGTGGTCAAACTGAGTTTCTACATATTTCTAAAGCAAAAGGAAAATATTATAGAACTTGGATTTGTAATTCATTAGATAAAGCCAACCGCATTGAGAGAAGTTGTCCACAAAAATGACATAAAACCTAAAGCCCTGAACAGAGGTTACTGGTGAAGGACCCTAGATATCACAGTGTATCCTTGCTAGAGGAAGTTCAGTTACAGAATGAGATAAAGAAAAAGGTAGATTGGTACTCTTGACAAGTGGACAGCTACTACATATAGAAGCTTTCTTAATAGAGCTGATCCACTGTTGTTGTTGAAGATACTTCAAGGTCTTTGTGTTGGTATGAGCAAGTCGTTGATGCCATATGTCCTCTCCAATAGCTTTATGTCTTTATGTAAACAAAGCTTGCGTTGCCTTTTGATCCACTCGATAAAGTCCCCCAATTTTCAGCCCGAGCTTCACGTGGAGTTGGTTCGATTGTCCTTAACATAGACACCATTTTTATCAAACACAAAGGAGCAGGGAAAGTCATCGGTTAGTTTTGAAACTGAAAGAAGATTTTTCTTGATGTTAGGTACGACCAACACATCATTGAGAGGTAATGCATCAAGTGCAGTAAGTAACAATGCATCACCAGTATGAGTAATAGGAAGATATGATCCATTTCCTATCATTACTGAATCAGTTCCTGTGTACTTTGAGGAGTTATGAATTATACCCGTATTGGTTGTGATGTGAGCTATGGCTCCAGTGTCAGGTTACCATTCATTACCTGTAGAATCCTCAATATGCATTGCTGTTAGAGCTTGTGGAATATATGTACCTTGATGAGAGTTATCAAATCGATACTAGCATCAAAGAGCATCATGCCCTGGACGTTTGCAGATTTGGCAAGTTACTCGAACTCCATTTGTGGCTTTCTCATCCTTCATCTTGTGAACTGCTAAGTTGGGAGATGGATAGGATTTAGTATCTTGATGCCTCTGTGATGAACTAGCAAAAGGTCAAAAACCATGATTTGAACCATAGAAATTATTCCGTGGACTAAAGTGTTGAACCTCTTGATCTTGATTCAGATTAAATGGTTTATAATTCTGGCTTCTTCCTTGATATCCATAACCATGACCTCGATTTTCAAATGGACGACCTCTACCATAGTTACGTCCCCTACGAGCGTTCCCTTTCTGACCTATAAACGCAAATTCTGTTGATGCAGGTCTTTGTCAAGTACCACCTTCGGTTCTATCTCTAGACTTCTTTCTCCATAATAGGCCATGTTAGGATTATACTGGCTTGAGGAATAGTTTTGCAGTCTTGTTTCAAATCTTTCTAGTTGTGATATCACATCATCATAATCAGGTTGAGGTTTCAAGCAGTATATAGTTGTTCGAAAATTCTCATACTCTGAGCCTAGGCCCTCCAAAACACCAAAGACTCTAGTTATCTCGTCAATAGGCTTTCCAGTTGCATCTAACTGATCGCAAATCAATTTGTATTTTCTAAGATAATCAGAAAGCTTTCTATTTCGCTTCTGACATGCTTGAAGCTTCCCCCTCAATTCAAACTCTCTAGCCACTGATTTCTGTGTGAAACGATTAAGTAATGTTTGCCATACCTCAAAAGATGTTTCCAGGCCAATGATCAGCCCTAGTATATGCTCAGAAACTGCACCACTAATCCATAATGATACCAATTGATCAGCTTTCACCCAATCATTATATTCAGGATTCATAGCTTCAGTCTCATTTCCTTTAATATCGAGTTGTAACTTCTGTGGTGGTGAAATTTCACCATTGACAAAACCGAATAGCTCTTGACTCCGGAGAAATCTGTGAAACTGAGTCTGCCAGAGAAGAAAATTATCTTTTACAAGTTTGATTGTAACAAAGTTAGAAATGTTTACGTGGATAGGAAAAGGATATCTTGGTATTCTTGCTACCATTGCTGTGTTCTTCAAGAGAAAAGATGAAGATGCACAGCTTTGCTCTCAAAGAAGGGCTCTGATACCATGTGAAGAACTTGAGAAAAAGAAGGACGGAAAGGGAGTTTATAGTTGAAGAACTTGTATTACATTCAAAATTTTCATTTGAGAGCTTAACATCTCTCTTGGGTATGTTGCTATTTTTATATAACACATACAGCTCACACACCAGAAATACAACTGTACAACTAAACTAACAAAAGGAACAAATCAATACAACTGAATTAACAAAATGTCAACTACTCTGTTTTCTCTTAGCTCAAAGAACAGAATTCAGTTACATAGAGTATTAATCCATATTTGATGCATATAGAAGACTTGAGTTTTCCTTCAGCTTTCCACTTCTCCTTCTGGCTTTCCTATAGTCTCAACACGCCGGCCATGGCGGAGGAAAGTCGGCGAGAACCACCCTCGCCGGAGCCCTCGCCTAGGTCGGGCGAGGCGGCCCCCTCACACTTGAGTCGGGAGGGGCAACCCTCGGTTGTGCCAGGTGAGGATTGCCCTCGTTGGACCCAACAAGGGCCACCCTCGCCGGCTTCCCTCCGCCATGGCCGATGGAGGGAAGAAAGAAGAAAGAAAAAAAAAAAAAAAAAAACATAAAAAGGAAAAAGACGAAAATACCCTTGGGTAAAAGTATTGTGCGGTAAATATGTTACAAGTGACATAGTTTGGGATTTTTCGTGTCACAAAAAAAATTTAGGGTAAATTTGTCATAAATTGTATAGTTTGGGATTTTTGGTTGTGTTTTCCCTATTTTTTATTAGTATTTCTTTTTTTCGCACAAATGACATTAATGTGACGTCATGCTAGAAAAAAACTAAGAATTCAAAAAAGCCTAAAAAAATATAAAAAAAAGAAGGCAAAAGCACATTAAGAGAGAAATTAGGGGTGAGGGTGTCCCGAGGCATCGCTCACGAGAGCAATGAACCCTCGCTCGGTAGTGGAGAGGGCCGCCACATCCACTACCAATCGAGGGCTAACCGCTCTCATCAGGTGAGGGTCACCGAGCCGCCCCGTCCCTTCTAAATTACCACTTTAGATTTCTTAGTGTGTTGTCCATATTATTAATTATTAGTTTAATCTTAAGCACAAAAAAATGATATCTTTTCGGACTTTAACGAGATCCATCACTTAAATAACCCCTCATTGACCCTTGTTTGTGCACTAAAAGGTGACGGACTAATTTGAGGGACCGCGACAATTTTCACTTTTAGGAGTAAGATGATCTGAAAAAGAGCTTTGAACCCCATCGACAGATTGACAAGTTATATGACTCCATCGTTATTGTCCCATTTTAAAATGGGTGTAAATCACAAAAAAACTTAAATTAATACATCTATGACAATTTTATCTCGAATTAATTTTTAATCATCAAAAATTTCAAATTGATACACATGTGACAAAATTTACCAAAACTATTTTTTTGACCATAAAAAACCCACATTGGTACACTTGTAATAATTTTGCCTCAAATTATTTTTTTTTTTGACCACTCGAAACCCTCAAACTGATACACCTGTGACAATTTTACTCCCAACTAATTTTTTTGACCACTAAAAATCCTAAACTAGTACATTTGTGACAAATTTATCCTCCGTTGATGTCCTTTAAATTTGATTAATATTACGTAAAAATCACAAATTAGTAAATTTGTGACAAACAGAGGAGTAAAACCCCAAATTGGTACATCCATTAACTATTACGTGTCATCAAACTTAGCAATTTAATAGTAAAATTTAACGGAAACTAACGGAGGGTAAATTTGTCACAAGTGTACCAATTTAAGGTTTTTGGTGATCAAAAAATTAGTTCGGGGTAAAATTATTACAGGTATACCAATGTAAAGTTTTTTATGGTAAAAAAGATAGTTCGGGGTAAAACTGTTACAAGTGTACCAGTATGAGGTTTTTGATAGTAAAAAAATAGTTTTGAGTAAATTTATCACATGTGTATCAGTTTTTGGGTTTTTTATGGTATTAACCGTTTTTAAAATCTTGCAATTCTCGATATTTACTCAATATGGAGCACCTAAAATTATTTAAAGTATGTAAATTAATTTTTATAGTTTCACGTATATTTCCTTGATAAAATCTCGAAAATTTAAGATCTTTTTTTTTCCATAATTGAAATTTTGGATAATACCAACAAAATGACTTCTTCTTTTTTTGTCTAACTAAGGAAAACGATTTAAACACATGCGCAAAAAAAATGTTTTTCCAACACAAAAGATATTTTCTAAAAAAATAATAAAAATAACAAAGATGTTTTTTTCCGACCAAAAAAAAAAAACAAAAAGATATTTTAATTTTTTTGCCCCGAGGAATATCACAGTCATCTTCTTCTTCCCTAACCTAAAGGCGCATATATACTGCAGGCGTGCACTGCCCGCCACTCCAACTGGTGGATAGTGCAGAGCCACAGAGAGAGAGGGAGGTCATCTTCTTCCCCTAACCTAAAGGCGCAATATACTGCAGGATAGTGCCCGCCACTCCAACTGGTGGATAGTGCAGAGCCACAGAGAGGGGAGGGAGGGAGGGAGGGAGGGAGACATTCTTCTTTGGCGGCAAACCAAGTCGAAACTCTTCACTTCTTCGGCGTTTCGCCTGTCTGTTCGCCGGTTTCGTTGCCATACCGAATGGCGTTCTCGGCGCCCGCGCCCTTCGTCCATTCCGCCTCCTTTAACCCCGTCGCTTCTCCTGCTCCGTCTCCGGCGTCCTCTTCTTTGCCGTGCCGGAGTCCTCCGAGGACCCAGTACAGGATTCCGGTGGCGGGTCGTCGGAGCTCTCCGCGGAGGCTGTCGGTTCGGTGTTCTTCGCTGGAGTCCAACCCGGACCATATGAACTCAAGGTACACGCGTGAATTCACCTGTTTTCTGTTCGTTTGATGGATGTTTGTATGTAGAAAGTGGCAGGAGTTGATTGGCTTACCCTTCGATTTTGATGGTAATTGTCATTTCGAGTGAGTTCTTTGAGGGGCATCGTGATATGGATCGCTGCATATGCATTTTGACTTCTTTGTGGTTGTGCTTTTTTGCTGGGAGGAGGGAGAACCTGCTATGCATGTTAACATCATTCATCTGGGAGCCTATGTGGACCTCCCTTTTGCAGTACTTGATTAGTTGGTGTAACTGTCACTGAAAGAAGTGATTTTGGACTTGTTTGAAGAAGAAAATCATTCCAAAGTTATCGACTTAATTTTAAAGATAAGAGCTTGCTCTTGGATAAGGAGTTTCTACCTGCAAAAGAATTTTCTTCGGTTTCAGTTCAGTTTACTTGTGTGATTGTACTGTTACTGAAGTAGAATAGCACACTATGCCTGTAACTGTCCAATCATCCAAAAACTTAAGATTTGTGTCATTCAATTTTCAAGTTCCATCAGGAGAATTTGCCAACTTGCATTCTCCTAAGCCTTCAGTTCCTTAAGTTTATTTCACGAATCAGTTCTTAAAATGATACTCCTCTTATCTATACCTTTCTGGAAATTTTGGTCATCTTTCAGACTCTACTGCTGCTGCCATTATATTGCTTCTTTGCAGCTCTGGATACTGATTGTCTAAATTTTAGAGTCAGGTTGAGTAGCTTGCGAACAGACCCCTCATCAATAGCTAAGATTACTGAATGTTGGATGTTCAATTGTATGTCGATCAAATCTAGTGGACATTGGTTGTTTAAGAAGAGATAATGTTTGGTTCCTTGTGGTAATCTTCCTACTTCCATGCCATAATGACTTTTGTTTGCTGACCTTTTCAGCTTTTTTTCCTAAGAAAATGAAAGCAAACAATTTGTATTATGCTCTTGAGTCATGTTCCTTTGGGCTTTGGGGTTGGCGAGTGGTTTTGGGGGTCTGATTGTCAATCTAAAGAATGGTTGAAACAGGTTCATTGCGGGGCAAGGGGCAGACTTGGAGTCTTGGATAGTTCCGGAGCTTCTTGTACAACTTTCTCTTGAAACATTATTTAACCTTTAAAAAGACAGAAAGGAAAAAGAAAAGGTTGCATGCTTTATTGTAGCACCATGTAATTTCATTTGCCAAATGCTTTACTGAATCTTGGGACTTGGGAGATGTATGATCTTAAATTGTAAAGTTGATGAAAATTTTTGACTTTCCAGAAGTCCACTACATATTTCTAGGTATTAAATGCCTTTAACACCTTAACTTCTTTCTTTAGTTTGAGCATTTTTATGTGTCAAAATCGTTCAATTTCTAGAAATATACTTGTACTTATAATCTTGTAGCTTTTGTTAGTCCGATGTAATATTATATCCAGTGAACTGACTCTCAACCACAGGAGTGGCCTTCTTTTTTAGGCAAAAATGACAGGATGTCATTGTGTAAGATGAATCTCTCTTTGCCCTGTGTCATTTTGTCAGTTAGATGTTCATGGTACAGGCATTTTTGGTTGTCAGAGTGGCATAGTCACACTTATTTAGAATTTTCATTTTAATGTACCCAACCTCTCAAGACCAATATGTTGGAACTTTTCTATTTCAATGTTTTCCTAGCCTATATAGCTTTTTTTTTTTTTTTTTTTTGCAGGCAACCTCAAATATCTTCTCTGGGTCCTTTTGGAGTTTCAATGAGGGAATCAAGCATGGCCAAACCCTCAGTCAGATGGCGGAGGGTGTTGCTTAAAGTGAGTGGAGAAGCACTTGCAGGTGATCAAACTCAAAACATTGATCCAAAGGTGAAGATTCTACATAGGCATCTTTGGCGCTGTCATTTACCTTTTCTCTTTTCGTATCTCGTGAAACTTGGCCTTCTGTTTTCATGTAGATCACAATGTCTATAGCAAGGGAGGTTGCAGCAGTCACTCGTCTGGGCATTGAGGTATAAAGTTACCTGTCTATGACTTCTTGCATGATTTATACCAATAGCCTTCTGCAAAGAGTGAAGCTTTATCCTTTTGTACCTTTAATGTTCTTCCTTATAAGCGTGCAAAAGATCTTTGTTGCAAAAAGAAAATAGAGAATAGAAGAACAGAAGAATGTTTCAGAGACTCAAAAGGACTTCATCCTACATAGACAAGCTATTTTAGGCTTTTGCTGATTGTCATTTGTATGTTTCTTTCCTGAACCAAGAGGACCATCTTGAATTGCTTTCTTGAAAATCTTGAGTAGACAATCTTCTATATTTTTCTGATTTAAATCTTCCAGGTGTGATAAATGAGCACAGCACGGTCTAGTTTTAATACTAATCCTGTCAATTAGATTTTGGCCCAATCAAACTCATTTCACTGTGAGTCAACCTGCTTGCTTGCTCCACATTTATAAGAGCATCCCCTGTAGTTATAAGATGTATTTTGAAATATTTCAATTCAATTAATTGGAGTTGAGAACATTTCATTAAATGGTGGTAACACTCATGCTAGAACCTTTTCCTTTCATTCTCTTCCAATGATCTTCTTGATCTTCCTTGCCATCAGGTTGCAATTGTGGTTGGTGGTGGGAATATCTTTCGCGGAGCCTCCTGGGCAGGAAGTAGTGGCCTTGATCGCTCATCAGCGGATTATATTGGGTATAGCCTTTTGCTCTCTTTGTTTTCTCACAAAAAGGAAATGTACCTTTAGTGTTGTATTGAGTGAAACCCCCATGTGGGCTACACACAGTGTGAGTTCATGGAATATGGCTTTACTCTGGATATATAATGCTTGTGAGAGTGGTTGTTCGTTTATGCTTGTACTTTGCATTTTAGGATGTTAGCAACTGTCATGAATGCTATATTTCTTCAAGCGACAATGGAGAGCATTGGCATTCCCACCCGTGTCCAGACTGCATTTAGGATGTCTGAGGTCGCAGAGCCATATATACGTCGAAGGGCTGTGAGGCATTTGGAGAAAGGGAGAGTTGTGATTTTTGCAGCCGGAACTGGGAACCCATTTTTCACCACAGACACTGCAGCAGCCCTTCGCTGTGCAGAGAGTAAGTTGGACTTCTCTCTAGCAAACACAATGTTGTAGATCTGTTGCTTTGAGGCTACTCATTGGCTCGATATTATCATTTGCTAATGTCTCTTGAAAACAAGTTGATAAAATTGGGATCATCTTTTAGGCTCGAACCTTGCGCTGTTCCTTTATTGCAACAAAGTTCTTCTGATTTTCTCAGTGATAGACAATCTGCGGTTTGATTTCAATTTGTGAGTAGTTTTCAGAAAATTTTGTGGTAGGAGAGTTTCCAGGAAAGACCTTTTATCATTGACTAAAGTTACTCTTTGATATTGCTGATCCAGTTAATGCGGAGGTGGTATTGAAAGCTACGAATGTCGATGGGGTATATGATGATGATCCTAGGCGCAACCCAAATGCCCGTCTTCTTGATACACTGACTTATCATGAGGTTACCTCGAAGGACCTCTCGGTCATGGATATGACTGCTGTTACGCTATGCCAAGAAAACAACATCCCTGGTCAGTAAACATGTCCATACTCTAGTCATTAGATTTACTCGGAAGTCTTGTTGTTGGCATCTTTATGAAGACAAAAGTGATGTTGCCCTTAAACTGATTCGTTTGTTGCAGTCGTCGTCTTTAATCTATCCGAACCAGGCAACATCTCAAAGGCAATAAGGGGTGAGAGGGTGGGTACTCTGATTGGGTCGACGCGGAACACACCAGTCAGTTTGTCATAAAATAATGATTAAAGTTGCTGGCTTGTCAAGTTGAAGTCGAACATTTTGGACTTTAGGATGTTTTTGTTACATGGAACAAGTAATTGGATGTTCTGAGCATCAAGAGGAAGGTTGGGAGGGGAAATATGACCTCACTGGCATTTTGCATTTTATCAGAGTTTTTTCTTAAAGTGTGTTATCTGTAAATAATTCCTTTATTCGCTGACTAAAAATTTTATTAGAATTGGATTTATTTACGAAAAAGACATTGTTCAAGTCAATTATTATCTGTCCTATACATTCCACAAATTAGATTATCAGTCTACAGGGAGACTTAAGCCTAGTACCTTTTGGTTTTGCAGTTGCATTTTGCAATTATCTATTGCAGAAAAGATTTGATACTCTTAGCAAAACTCGATTGCTTTCTGATATATATTCTCCGCCTCATTTGGAAACTCATTCAATCCCCATTTCGACGGAGTAGACGCGGCAGGTCTCTCTATTATGAACTTCCTCAAAAGGTTAACTAAAGGGGTCTATTGAGCTTAATGAATCCAATTACTCAGATTCGTGTTGTTGTTTAATTATCCGTTGTGATCGGATGACTGACAAGATGAGGACTAGTTGAATGTCTTGAATGTGGACTGACATTGAACATTTCTAAAGAAATGTAAACAGCCTGTCTATATCACATGGAAGATTGTAATCGGCCATTTAAGTTGGGGGAACTCTTTTCCCACTCGATAGACATTTAACACGTGTGAGATCAGTCGCACTCAAAAAGAGGAAATGCACAGAGCAAATTATTCAATTCGTCATCAATTGCTAATTCCACGAACTTTCCTACAACCCAAATTTACACTACAAAAAATTTGCCACAAGTTTCCAATGAGCTCAATACCACACGCACCACAGCAGCAGCAGCCCACCAACACAGCAGCAGCCCACCAAGCTATGAATTGATGGCTACCGAACGCAAGAATGCCACAACCTTCCTTTCTTCTCTACACTAAAGTACAGATCAGGAACCCCCAATGTTATCTTCCCGCTGCTGCGGTGAAGAGCCGCCCGCATCGGACTTTTAAGCTTGTCAATAATACAGAATAACTATGATACAAACCGAAAATCCCGTGACGGGTGTAAAGCTCTTATGATGATGACCTCTGGCGAGAGCCGCCAATTTTCATCGCTCGACCGAACTACACTAACCCTATTTTCTACTTCCCCAAGTACAAACCCAAAAAATTTCATCACAATCCAACCCCAAAATAGAAAACTGAAAGAAAAATTAACAAAGGAATATAATAGTCACTGCAAGAATTTACCTATTCTCCGTCGTCTAAAGCAGCTTCTGCTGCTTCCACTCCGTCTCTCTCTCTCGAAGAAGAAGAATCCAGCTTCGTGGAGTAAGTCAAAGTCAAAGTAAACCAACCCCTCCGAGGGTTCTTGATTTTCTCGGTTGCGCGTGATGAATTCCCCTCTGCAACAACTTGGAAGAAGTCCGAGACCTTTCTTTACGCTCAAAAGTTAGAGAACAAATTGAAGAGATCGATCCCTGAGGTGGGCGAGGGAGAGAGAGCCGTGAACAGGGTCGATGCCGATGGGCTGTTGTAGCTGAAGTTGCCGGCCCAATACGGGCTCAAATCTTGCAACACGTGCGGGTCCGTCGCCGGCGAGAACATCCCCGCCGATACCGTCGGCAGAGCCGCCGGCGCCGGCGACAGTATCCCCTGAATCTGGCGCAGGTCAAGTTCTTCCAGCATGCCCATCAGCTCATCGTCGCCGGCCCTCGCCGACGACCCGACCATCTCCGCCGTCGCGGCGGCGCCGGCGAAACCCTTCTCCCTCCCCGTCGGGCTGGTCCGCTCTATCGCCGCCAGCCTGGCCGCCGGGGAGAGGTCGCCGGAGGAGGACCCCGTGAGCTGCTGGACGATGGACATGAAGTTCCGCTCCTCCACGTGGATGACCTTCGGCGAGATGTCGAAGATGATCGTGGGCTGCTGCCGGTCCTCCACCGCCGCCGCTGCCGCCACCGACGCCGCCGAGGGGCCCGCCGCGTGCTGCGGAGGCGGGTGCCGCGGCGGCTTCCTGATGGCGTGGGACTCCTTGGCGACCCGGAGCGGGGAGGGCCGGGGTCCCAGGAGCTGGACCTCCTTCTTGGGCGGCGACGGCGGCGGCATGCCCCGCCGGAGGGATCGGAAGGTTCCATGGTTGCAAGGAGCTGTCGGGCCGGTCAGCCTCGGCGGAAAACTGACGGGAGGGAGAAGGGAGGAGTGGGATGAATTTGGACGGACGAAAAGGAGGAGGAGGCGCAGAGATTTTTGGTGGGTGGTGGTCAAAATGAATGCTGAAGCTAAGAAGAGTAAAGACAGCAATGGAGAGGAGAGAGAGAGAGAGAGAGAGCATTACAATTATGACCAAAGAAAAGTCAACATTTTCCATCAAAGTCTCCTGTAATTTTTTCCTAAGGGCCTCCCCTCCTTTTGGGTTTATTGGCAATCGCAACGAGCTTATGCAATGAGGGTGATGGCTGGCTGAGGTGTGCAAAACGTCTCTGCTCAGCGAAGCACACCTCCTCCTCCTCCTCCTCCTCCTGTAGAGATTTAAGGACAAATGAAAGCCTTTCTTTCGTATGAAAAACTGGTCTTTACATCAACTGGAAATGTGAGCATATGTAATAAATTACCTGATTTCCTCCCTCTTCCCCTTGTGCTGTCGGAATCCAAGTTCTGGCTTCTGGGTATTAAGATTTATAGGGGCCAGCGTTCATTTCCCGGTCAATTTGACCGGTTTGTACTTTTGGGGTAGGAAAAGTCCACTTCGGAATTGCGGATTTCAAAGTTAAAAATTCGCCAAATTTGTTGAGGAAGTAGCACGGCCGGAGGCTCAGAGCCATCGTGTCTGCTGCCGCGCCACCCCCCTCCCCCGGAAAATTCCCTCGGTTCCCGCTTTTTCTCCGGCGATCCGGATCTCTTCCGTCACCATTTTCAAGAATCTCGAATCAAGAAATGCTGGATATAACGTGTCTAGTTCCGAGGAGGGCGATACCCCGTCTAGACCTCTCTTTATGGCGCGCGCCTCGAATCTTTATACGTGCTTCGACTCTGTCCCTCGAGCCCGTGAGCTAATCTTGCTGGCGCATTTTTTGGAATGTATTTCTAGTTCATCATTTTATCGAAGAACGAAAGATAAAGAATAAACCAAGATGTTCTTGCCTTTCGTGCGGCGGGAATGGAGTACCTTAAGAAAAACTTCCGACTCATCATTTTTCTTGGGGGCCTTGCTTTCCTATTTGTCCTAGGCCCCTTTGACCTTTTGCTGTAACTTTTCCTCCAAAAGACATTCTGCCTTTGATTCGCTCCTATTTGAACCTGTTTTCTTCCTCCCCTAAACCCTAAATTCGTACCATGGATGCCCTAATTTTTCGCCATAATTTCAAGCGACGTGGTTTGAGCGGGGGGCTAGGTTTGCGTTCTGGTCGAAACGGCATCACTTCAGGCATCGTAATTCCATGTTAGCAGGCGCCGTGAAAGTAACGTGCCGTGGAATGACGCGTGAAAACCTTAAGGTCATCATTGGATAGAAACTTGACAATGGCCGAATTTGGGTACCGGTTGATACTTTTCTATGAGACCAAAAAAAAAAAAAATTTTGGGTCAAAATTACGAACCTAGTTAAAATTAGCGATTTTTTTCAGGGATTTAGGTTTGGATTGCCATGATTTCAATTTAGATTTAATGAGAGCGATAAACTTAGCACTTTATGGCCAAATGGTGTGCATGGAGTAAAATATCCAGGATTGACACACGTGGACAGAGAATACATAAAAATAAAAAAACTAATCCTTTTGTCCGTAAATAACTATAGATACTAGATCCACAATATATAGGCGAAAATAGCAATGAAAAGACGTATATTTTTTAAAAGATATAGGCGGAAAATTGGAATTAACCGCGAAAATGGCAATGTACAGATACACCTCATTTATTGTTAATCTAGTGTATATAGTTCATGCCATTACTCCGTCTCTCTAATAAATCTCTTTCTATATTATCTCCGGACAAAGGGATTCGATTTTCCGGTTATGTGTTCTCACTTCCGTCGAGCCATACACGTGTCCCAATCGTGAACATCTCACTCCACGCGTACCATTTGGCCATAAAGTGCCTTTTCAACTACCCATTCGGTCGCTCCGTGTATCACCCGAATATGACACCGAAATTCGGGCGATACATTTGTGTTTCTTTCAATCCGATTCAATTCAATCCCTCTCCTTTGCCCTAAGGCAGGTCCTACTTTGCCCTAAACAAAATTTTGAGCTTGTGCCTGCAATCACAGGCAAGAAAGGGAGGAGAGAAAGGGAGTTGTCCGCAGAGAAAAAATCTCAAGCAGCCTGGAGAAAAAAAGAGAGAACACCATGGAGGGGACAAGGGTTCTTCCGGATCTAAGAGGTTTGCACACTCAATTCTCACTTTGATTATGTGGGTGTGAATGCAATAACATTTTTCTTGTCGTTCTGATGTTTGAATCCTTATAAAATGTTGTGTATTGTAAATTGTGTTGTGTATTGTAAATCTAGTGACATGATCGGTCCTTTTAGAATAACAAATAGTTTAATAGAGGAATTTCAGAGATAAAATAGTTTAAAAGTATGAAAATCGATGGAAAAAATGCAGGATTTTTGCACCTCCATTTAGGGTTTCCCATTCTATAACTTGTTTTTTTTTTCTTCTTTTTTTTTTTCCATTCCACCTCGTCAATTTACAGGTTTCCTCCTCCATCCAATGTTGAACCAAATTGCATCGCTTTCTGATTGATAGGTTACAAACAGACGTATGATTCTTAGTTAAATTTGTACGTGGGTGATCTTCATATATGCAACCCACCGGTTAGAGGATTGGTGGGAAGGAAGGGATGATAGAAAGAACAGCCCAAAAGAAAAAACAAATTGCAAATTATACGATGGATTATATTATACCGCACCCCATCAACCGTGCCTTTAAGCCTCTAATACATGATTTCTTAGGGTCATTCGTTTCTTACCGAAATTTCACGGGGCGCCATATTAGCGCCACGCGTCATCTATTAAAATTAGGAAAATGTCAAGTCAGCATTTTTTTATTAGTCAAATTGGATCGAGCTAACTTATGTAATTAGAAGTACTAATTGGACATGTTTTTAGACTTAATTGAATTATTTGAAAGTTTTAGGTTACAATTTATCTAGAAGGGTTAATACCACGAAAAATCCTGAACTGGTACACCTATGACAAATTTACCCAAAACTAATTTGTTGATAATAAAAACTCCAAAATTGGTATACACGTAACAAGTTTACCTCAAAACCACAAAAAAAAAAAACCGATATATTTGTGACAAATTTACTCTCCATTAATTGAATTAATACTACGAAAAATCATAAATCGATACACCTTTGACAAACGGAAAAATAAACCCCAAACTAGTACATACGTCAATTATCATGTATCATTCAACTCAGAAATTTAACGATACAATTTAACGGAAACTAATCGAGGGTAAATTTGTAACAGATATACCAATTTGGATTTTTAGTAAATTAGTTTGAGGCAAATTTCTATCTGGAGTTTTTTCGTGATATTAATCCTTTTCGATGAGTCTCAAAGGCTTATTTGTGTACTTATATCGATATTAATCAATAGCGATAAGTCTCAAAGGACGAGGATTGCCCCCCCGCTCGACACCTCACAGGTGCATAATGTGTGACATCCCTGGTCATGCGGTAATGAATGATTATAGTAGCCGGAGAGGCGATTTTTTGGGGCGAGAGCCCGGGTCGAGCCCGAAAGCCGGGCCTAATTTGTTGCTCAAGCTTGATTATCAAGGAACTCTTTAGGTCTGACTCGGGACACGTTTTCTCGCGCAAGACTTTTGCCCAACCCGCCCGCATTGACCTCTCGGGCTTCTCGAGCTCGGGCAAACTTGTCCCTTCCATTACGCACGAGGTCCACGATTTTACAGTACGGTTAGGGACATAATCGGTCAATCGCCTTATGCTCTCGAATTTTAACGGACTATTTTCTCGTCATTAGCGACTATTAGAGCGCTGACGTGGCATATCGTTTGAACGACACGTCATGCATTATTTGTCCCCTTGATCTCAATCAACGTCATGGCCAAAAAAACAAAGGATTAATACCACGAAAAATCTTAAACTGATGATAAGTTTATCCCGAATTAATTTTTTGATCACAAAAAACTCTAAATTAGTGCACCTATGACAAATTTACCCTAAACTAATTTTTAGCCCATAAAAAACCCCAAATATGTACACTTGTAATAAATTTACTCTCCGCAAAATTGAATTAATACCACGAAAAATTACAAATTAGTAAATTTGTGACAAATGTAATTGTTAAACTGCAAAATGGTATACTTGTCAACTATTACGTATTATCCAACTTGGTAATTTGACAGTAAAATTTAGTAAAAATTAATTGAGAGTAAATTTATCATAGGTGTACCGATTTAGAGTTTGTTTTGGTTAAAAAATTTGTTTGAGATTAATTTGTCACAAATGAACTAATCGAGATTTTTCACTGTATTAATCCAAAAGCAAAGGAAATAGGAGCGATAATCTCAATCAATCATCAACTGGAGCATAACACTGAATTTAGACCCGACCCGACCCGTGCCGCTCTTCCTCGCAGTTCACATCCCAAAGAAAAAGTTTCACCTTTCTCTCTCCCTCTCTGCTCTCCTCTTTCTGAATTGAAGCTGTAAAAACCCTAGTCACTGTTCTCCATCCTCAATCGAAGGTGCTTCCGTCATGGCTTTCTCAAATTAATGGACGAAACGAGCAGCTCGGCCTCTCCCGACTGCGTGCGCGGCGTTTCGGAAGGCAAATCCTGGTCGAACTCGAGTGGGCACGTTCACCCCGGTCGTCGACCCGGTGGGACGCTCGACAGCACGAGTTGGGTCCATTGATTTCGCGTGATTTCGTTCTGCGTTTTGGTAATTCCGCCGCATTCTCCCTCCGTAATGCTTACTTTCGATGGGTTTGAGCGTGAAATTTGGTGGGTTGAGCGTGTAATCTGTGGCGGGGTTTTAGTTCAGAAGTAGCTGAAGATAGAACGGCAATGGCAATGTAAATTTCGCTGCTTTACTTCTGTCGATGAATCAAACTGTCTTTTTTTGTTTATTTTGGTTATGTAGATATGCGATTGATTTGTTTGGTTTCCGGTCGGATGACTGGAAACGAATGGTTGAAATTCGCGCGCCAGAGTATTGGTTTTCTATTGTAAGCAAAGAGGTAGGCGAGAGTCGGTTTCTTGAGAATACTTCACGCTCGCATTCGGCTAGTCAGAGGGTTTTCTGATGTGGGTCGACTGGCATGGCAATTTAATCTTAACTCCGAATGATGCGGCGAAAGTGGGGCACTTTATTCTATTAGTCTATCTCCATCCTGGCATGTGCTGATTGGGGATAGGGTGTTTTGGCGATACAGGGTGTTGTTATGCTTTTTATGCAAAATGCACAGGTGCTCCTGCAATTTGCCTTAGTTATCATTTTAGCATCTGGTTAGGTTATTCCTTAGAACAGTAGTACGTCTGAATTTGTTATCCGATAAAGTAGTTTGTTTTTTATATGATGTAGAGGGAGTGATCTGTAGCCCGTGCATGTGGCTTGTCACATTATTTTTGACAACTTGTTGCCTCCTCACCACCGAGTGAATAAGCTTCTCTGTCATACTCTTCTCTTCTTATGAAACCTCGGATCCATCCATACATTGAACCCGGCATCAACTATTTATTTCAGTCTATAGTAATCAACCTACCTATTTTCTTGTTCAGATTGATGGATTAGATTCATATCCGTCCTAGTATCCGTCTCACTGGCTTGTTTCTGGAGAAAGTAGGTTGTAGCAAGGATATTTAATGTTGGCTATTGGCTAGCAGTTGCTCTAAAAGCCTCGAAAGGAAAGAAACTCTCATATGAGGTGAGGAATGTAAATTGAGGAGCTTGATTGAAATGAAGAATTTCTGAAGATTCTAAGCTTGAAAAGAATCATTTGTTAGATAAGCTAAATATGAGAATTGGAAGACAATGATGAGCAATAAGGGTGTCCAATGAGGGTGGTTGAGTTAGAATAACCTATAACAAGATGACGAAGAAATTTGCAGAGAAGGCATGTAATGATCAGAGAGCAAGTTTTTGGTGGTTGAAGGCAAAAAGAATGTGAAGACTATATTGAAGGAACAAGTGTGGACATATGTCACTCCCTATTTTAGAAGAGATTGCCTCATTGTGGGGCTGCATTTCTCGGAGCCCTATCTATGTATATTGGATTGAGGAATGGGACCTTATTGATTAGACAGATAGTTCAGTAATGAACAATCGCCCTTGAAAAATATTTAGTATCTCTAGAACTTGAATAATGCAGTAGATGATTGTGAGGTAAATAGGCCAAAATGATAAGTAATTCACCCAACTAAAATATTCGTCACCAAATGCTGTTCACCTCAAAATTATTGGTAAGCAACTTAAGTTACTCTTGAAGGGTTATAAAAGGCAGTCTCTCTCCCAACATGTAATTCTTTTGAATTGTCATATTCAGTCTGTCATCTCTTTATTGTATCTTGCCATTTTGCTTGGGTTAGATGGGATGATGGAGCGATGATGTTGCTCTTCTTGTTGTCACATTGGTGGTTGTTGTTGTTGGCTTTCTTTTCCTCACTGTAATTTTCAAATAAGATGAAATTGTGCTCCGCTCCAAAATGTCAAGGACACAAATGAAGACGAGTTAAACATCAAGTTTGTTGTTGGTTTCAGATTACGGTGCCTTGATTAAGAGAATTTGCAATGAGTGGAAAGCGAAGAAGACACAATTCTAAATGGGATTTGAAAGAAGATCCTACGGTTTCCCCGAAAAAGATGGATTATAGGGCTTGGTCCGGGAGAACTGATATGCCAATTTATGATAGTAGACTACAGCCAAGGCGAGGGTCTGTAGATGCTGGTCATAGCAATGGTCAGAGATGGTCCAACGTGGAGGACAAGAATGTGCCGAAGAGACATGATTTGGAATTTTCATCGCGAGAGCTCACGCTTGCAAATAGAAGCTTACACAGAGATGGCATTGCCAATGTAGATGGGGGTAGAAAGTTGGATCCTGTGCCATGGGATCGAGATGGAAGTTATAGCACGAGGATGTCTCCTGGTCTGGAAGAATGGAGGAAGAGGAATCGCAGTCGCTCCCCTAAAAATAAGTCAGATAGATCACCCGGGTAAGATTCTATACGTGGAACCCTAGTTTGTGAACTTTCTTCAATATAATGGCTGGTTCTGTTTTTTTTTTTTCAAAATTATTGCTACCAGCTAATAAATCTCATATTGATGTACACCAATGCTGTTATTCTTTTTTATGTTACCAATGTTGCTGTTCTTTTTTTATGGTTTGCTTCTGCCGGGATTAGTCCTGTGAAATCAGGTGATGGCAGAAATATGACATTTTTCCTTAACTTTGAATGGTCTTACTGTACCATTTCATCTATTACAGGAGTAGGAGCAGAAATTGGAGGACGAGCACGAGTAGGAGCAGGAGCCCTGTCCATGGATCTAGGAAGGACTCTGGTGTATATGACAAGACGAGGAGCCGAACTGGTGTTTCATCGCAGTTATGCAAGGAATTTGCTGTTGGTAGGTGCAGGAGAGGAAGTGATTGTCGGTTTTTACATCAGGGTAATCAGCAGTACAATGATAGTTGGGAAAGTAGGCACAAGAAAAGTGGTAGCACTAGGGAATATTCAGAGAGAAACAGATCTTCTGAGATATGTAACAATTTTCAAAGAGGAACTTGTCGGTGGGGGGCTTCATGCAGGTACATTCATTCTGACGTTCCTGGTAAGGTGTATCCCAAGGAAGTGGCTGCAACCGGAGAAATTGACCAGCGAAAGAGAGACTTGTCCCTCGAACTAGTTGGTGAGGGTGAATCTCACAGGAGAACGGTGCCATCTGATCCAAGGATCACTGACTGGTCCCTCAACAATAGATGGGAGCCTAAGTCCAGTGAAGAGAGCAAAATGTGGGATGACCAAACTAGACATAATCTGCTTAATATTGACCAGAAGCAATTGCCTCAGTTGGAAGCATCTGTTAAATTGGGCTTGCGTGAACCAAGAGCTACTGAAATATTCATAGGTGACGCTAACATGTCTCCTGACTGGAATTATCAGCCTCAGTCTTCAAATCCGGTGACAGACGATAGGATTAAAGAGACTTATGGTGCACCATCTCTAATACATAATGAAACTCTAGTGGCAAGTCGTCGGCAAGATCAAAGTTTGGATGCTTCGTGCCAATGTACCAGTCTTCTGCCACACAACGACCAGGAACTGAAGATTCTTGTCTACGTATGGACAACTGCAGGGAAAATGGGTTGTTATACAATAATAACGACAATATCAATAAAACTGTGGGTTTACTTACTGATTCATATAGTCATCCTGATGCACTGCACAAGCAGAATATTGGCCAGAATAACCATAATCCATGTGCAATGGTACCTCCAATGTCAAATGTCGGGCAGAATCAGTTGGGGTTTCCAAGTGACCCCAGGAAGGCTGGAAATGTCATGGGTTCTCTAATTAAGCCTCTCCCTGAGGAGGGGAAATCAGTGAATCACCCTCCTGTTATTGATGCAAATATATTGCAATTAACCTCCTCAAATCCTCCAGTTCCAGCCACGATGAATGGAGAGCATCTTAGACAACTTAACAACCTTTCAGCTTCTTTGGCTCAGATTTTGGAAGCTGGGAAACAGCTTCCACAACTTTATGCTGCTTTAAACTCCCATCAGGGAATAGATATGCCTTCCATGCTAAGTTCGGCAACGCTAGGTGATCAAGCTACACCTTTCCCGTCTAGTTTATCTGTTGGATCTCAGAAACACTATGATCCGATATCTGATAGCATTGAACCAAAGAAATCTGACAACGAGAAGCAAGTCCATTCATCCGATGTTGTTGTAGATGAGAGTACAAAAGTAACTTCTAGTAGCTTACCTCCACCATCTGTTGCTGTAGTGCCCAATGGTACTGTCTCACGCAACGCCAGCGGTTCAGTAGGTAATCATGAAAGTCATCAGACAAGTCAGATGGAGCCCGATGAGAGCTCGAAGGTGAAGGATAGCTCCAAGCTGAGGGAGTATGGAGACAAAGAAAAGGTGAGTGATGAAAGCAAGAAAGGAAAGGGCAAGGATCCACAGGAGGATGAGCATTTGGAAAACATGGAAGGGGTTACTAAGGATGGTGAGAATAAAAAGAGTAAAGAAGGAAAAAGTCTACGTGCTTTTAAATTTGCTTTAGTGGAATATGTGAAGGAGCTTCTGAAGCCAACTTGGAAGGAGGGCCAATTTGGCAAAGAAGCTTACAAAACTATTGTCAAGAAAGTGGTCGACAAGGTCACCAGTACCATGCAAGGGGCAAATATTCCCCAATCTCAGGAGAAAATCGACCATTACCTGTCTTTTGCAAAACCAAAGCTTACCAAACTTGTACAGGTTAGCTCTTTTCTTTTTATTCATCTCTCGTAAACTTCTTCGGTTCAGTTGTATGTGTATGTGTAATCTGTCATTTGTTATTTTATGTTTGTATTCTTTTAAAACATTCTGTCTACTTTAACTCTATCAATGCTTCTTTCATTTTATTTGATTTTCTTATGCGGAATGTCAGATTCAAATGTTACTTTATCAACATGGAATGTGTGAATGGTACCTATGTGCTTTCATGGATTCGTTTCTTCTCTTATTACCTGGTATTTGGAGGAGATAAACAGTAGCAATTTGTTTTAGCTGAGCTCCTTTCAGCTTCTTTGTTGTTAATTTTCACTTTTGCAGTTATCTTGTCTGAATTAAGCATTCTAGTAATTGCGATGACTCCTGTCTTTTAAGTCTGGTCCTGGATCCCTTGTCAGTAGCCTTGTGTTTCTTCAAATGTCATGACGGTATTACTGTGGTGTTTCTCGGTTCTTTGGTCTTCAGATGTAAAAACATGCGGGCACAAACGGACTACCTGTTCATAGGCTGATGATCACTTTTAGCCGATGCACAACTAAAGAGAGTTAGTTGCTGGATTTAACACATGCTGGCATGTCATGACTGGTTCTCATTGTTAACCTTTTGTGTTGCTATGGCTTTTCCCTGTTTATTTCATTGAACAAGATAACCTGGCATTGGTAGTCTATTATTTTTTAGGGGAAGACTGATCTCACCCTATGCCACATTGTGGAAACTTATTTTTATATTGCTTGTATCAATCACTAGTAATAGTGTTAGCTATGGAGAAGTTTCAATCTGTTGTTTGAGAGTTGACATTCTTAACGAATTGAATAAGCTGAACAAGAATGCAAAGTGAGGCTTGAGGTGTTCGTTATTGCCACAGAAGAAGAATTAGGAAATTACCAGCTCACCTTTTATGCAGAATATTCAATGCCTACTTTGCTGTACCGATTGCTACAATTTGAGAAGATATTGTTCAAATGGGCATTTTTCTTTCGCTCTCATCTTCTCATTGTATGTTCCGGTGCAGGCGTATGTGGAAAAGGAAAAAGCTCGGAAGGCGCCATGAGTCGAGGACATGGAACAAACTTGTGTATCGTTTCTCTTGTTCTGTGCAATGCAACACAACCATTTTATCGTGGTTTCTCCAGTCTTTCGTTATGTAGCTTTTAAAGACGACCCAATTCTCTCATTCTCTCCCCAACTCTCTTTCTCTCTCTCTCTCTCTCTCTCATATTACTTTGCCTTTTTGCGGGTTTTCATCGATGTGCCTGTAGGTTCGCTTAACTTCGATTCTCCATCTTGACCCTTTTTTTTTTTTTTCGGTTGTTCTTTAGTTTAAACAGGCCTGTTGTTAATTATTCAAGAGCCATTTGCAATATACAACATTTTTACTTTTTGATGAATAATAATATGTCAGGCGATGTACACGAACGGATATGAGAAGATGAGGCGGAGGTTTTCGTCCGTCTGCCGTGCCTTTCATCTTAAGTAACTTCCATATATCTGCATTTTGTGTTCATAGAAATTTTCTGATATTCAATCAGGCTTTTCTTGTATTACTTGGGTTGTTTTTTGTTCTGCAAAGATGGTGAAAGACGGTTCAGTTGATGCCACAGTAGACTTGTATTGTCAAGCTATGATTGAAGTGTTGATTTTAGTACAGACAATTTAGACTTAGGCTTTTGCTTTTGACAAATGATCCATCTGTTTGACCTTTGGGTGGGCTTGGACTATGCATTTACCCTGATATGTTGGCATATTTCCGATACATTGACTATTTGGTAACTTGCCAAACATTAAAAATTTATCCAGAAATTCGTTTGTTAAATTTTTTATATTCGAGCATAATTTTGCAAAAAATTGTTTTCATAATCAATTTCGAAAAAAATCAAGAAGCAAAAAAAAGTAACTTTTTGATTCTAAAACAAATTTTCCACTTTTGATTTTTCTTCATTTCCTTCTTTTTTTTGGTTCGTTGTTCTTCAGATTGTCGCCCACCACCCGCCGGCCGCTAGTGAGGGCATCGTGGCCCTCACCGCCTGGGCAAGGGCGCCTCACGGCCACGACGGCGAGGCTCGACCTTGCCCAAGTTTGGAGAGGGCGACCTCGCCGTTGCCAACCCGGGCAACGGCAAGGTCGGTCTCGCCCAGCCAAGGTGAGGTCGACCTCGCCAAAGCGACCGCGAGGGGGTCGCGCGACGCCCTCGCCAGCCTTGGCTAAGGAAGAGAAGGGAAAGAAAAAAAAAAAGAAATATTAAAAAATTCAAAATATTATTAATAAAATGAAATTTTGTGTAATTACCAAACGCATTTCTATTCTTTTTCTATTCAAAGAATAGAAAATTTGGGCAGTTACCAAACGCTTTCAAATACTTAGAAATTATTTCCCAAGACGTAAAAAAAAAATCATTCCGGTAGAACTGCTTCCCAAATAGAATGATTCATGCCAAAAAATTTAATAGACTAATAAATAGTTCATGAAAATTCACGAGAAATCTAATAATAAGTTTAAAGATAATAGTTCATCACGATTTTTCGTAATTTTGAATTTTGCAAAATCGATGAATAATAAGATTTTCAAATATCGAAGAACAAACTATCATAAGACACGTGCGTCTACTAAAACTGAATTTTGATATTCCTTGGCTATACTTGACCAAGCAGCTCGGGTCTGCTCACGCTCCCCCTCTTGTTAAAATACGGGGATGCCAATACCTCGCGATGGCTACGACGCCACTGGTGTATCGACAAGTGTCCCGTCCCGACCCGCGGATCACAGTGAATACCCTTTCGACGCTGTTTGCAGCCTACGCGGCGGTCCGTAACGTCGAAGAATTCCCGTACGTCTCTTCTTTCTCGATTATTACCCAAATCAACATCGTTGACATCGGGCCATATGTTGTGCTGTTGGAGAGCGCAATGTCCGGACTAGAAACCATGAATGCCGGAGTTTGTTCACAAAACCACATTATGTTAGCTTATTCATAGAAACTAAGGACTTGTTATTTGTGTCAATACCACGAAAAATCCTAAACTGGTACACTTATAATAATTTTACCCAAAACTAATATTTTGATCACTAAAAACCCCAAACTGATATATTTGTGACAAATTTGTTTTCCATTAGTTTCCGTTAAATTGAATTAATACCATAAAAAATCACAAACCGGTGTACCTATGATAAACGGATGGTAAAATATAAAACTGGCACATCACTCAACTACCGCTTGTCATTTAATAAAATAATTTAACTGTAAAATTTAACAGAAACAAACTGAAGTTAAATTTCTCACAGGTGTACTAGTTTGAGGTTTTTGATGGTCAAAAAATTAATTTGGGGTAAAATTATCACAGAGTGTACCAGTTTGGGGTTTTTCGAGGTATTAACTCTTGTTATTTTATTAATATGGATAGTTGGACTTAATTTTTTGCTTTTTTTTTAAGTTGGAACCGCCGATCAACGTTCACCAATGATTATAATAGGTATTGGTATGAACGGCTATTCTATTTAAAACAAAATAAATTTCAATATATTGCAAATTCGAGTAAAATCACTAAAAAAATTCAAAGAAAAGGGCGACCGATTCATGAAAACAAGTAACACAGAAGGGAGAGACCACGGACAAGGTTTTAGGTATGAATGGAAGCAACCAATGCTTTGGTCGCTCGAACTCCTTCTTGTCACGGTTCATGCTTTCATCACACACTGGCAAAAGTAGGGGTTTTAGTATGAGAGCCTCATATTCAAAAGGGAAAATGACACAAATATAAACTTTGTCCTAATATGTAATTTGGTCCATGAACTTTTAATTTATTCAATATATTCCTTAAAATTTCACTAAATATGCAATGTGGTCCCTGAACTTTTATTTTGTTTAATGTTATTTATAAACTTTTGGTACATGTTCAATTCATTCCCTGAACTATATGAAAATATTCAATGCAGTCCTTTCTATTAATATAAATTTAGGGACTACATTAAATATTTTCATATAATTTAGGGACTGAATTGAATATGTATTAAAAGTTTATGGATGACATCAAACAAAATAAAAGTTCAAGGACCATATTAAACATCAATCTAAAGTTCAAGAACTACATTAAATAAATTAAAAGTTCATGGACTAAAGTGCCTATTAAGCCAAAATTCATAAACTATTTGTGTTATTATCCTTGTTCGAAATGGGTCTCTCTTTCCTAGACAAGTGAAATTTGTTGGGAAGCAGCGGGGACTACCTGCAGGGTGAAATACTACTTGGTCACCAATTGTGACCGTGCTCCCATCATTCTTGTTTCCATCCCTTCGTTCAAGTGCTCCCTACATTTCGTTTTCAAGGATAAGCGGTTCTGGCTCCCTTTGTTCTAGACTTTGTCGTCGATTTTTACGCCGGTGTAAATAACTACGTCGCCATGACTCCAATGATATGGTGTTGGAGAAATACTAGAAGATATGCATATATCCTTGTATTTGCATAATTTTCATGCCAAATTTTTTTTTTTTAATTTTGAATTTGAGAAATCATTTCAATTGAAAATATTTTCCAACATAAAATTCGTTGATGTTCCGCATTAATTCCCGAAACAATTTATCCCGGAGCCATTTGAGAGAACAAATGTTAGTGTGATACTAAATGAGCGGGGAAAATTACCAAAAAAGTCATAAACCTATTGCAATTGTGCCAATTCAGTCATAAACCTTTTTTTTTTCAAATTCAATCCTAAATGTTTTGCAATTGTGTCAATTCGGTCTATTAAACCATTTTTTTTTGCAAATTTAATGTCCCCGATGATGTAGATTGAATTGGCAAATTGGAGATATGGATTGAATTGGCACAATTACAAAAGGTCATAAACCTATTGCAATTGTGCCAATTCAGTCATAAACCTTTTTTTTTCAAATTCAATCCTAAATGTTTTGCAATTGTGCTAATTGAGTCTATTCGACCACTTTTGACCGGCCGGTGCTAACATGGATGCTTAATGTCCTACCGACGATGTCCCCGATGATGTAGATTGAATTGGCACAATTGGAAATATGGATTGAATTGGCACAATTACAAAAGGTTTAAAATTAAATTGGCAAAAAAAAAAGTTTACGACTGAATTAACACAATCCCAATAAATTTAGGATTTTTTTATAATTTTCCCAAATGAGTGAGAAGACAATAGTATATATATTTTATTTTTTTGCCATCATATCTCCAATTGATTTTTAAATGATGAACATTACTTACATGCAAACTAATTTGATATATTCTATAATAACCCTCTAAAATCGATTAAATTTCTTCCTCCAATAAATTCATTTTGACCTTTTCATTCTCTTTATAAATGGTCACTCATACAAAAACAAACAAACAAACATGTTTATCGTACTAAGGCAAACATAATCGCATCGATCCAAAGATTCATAATTGCTAACGTCGACAATTTTGGAACCGATGACATGTTGAGCTCTATATATACATCAATGTGCCGATAATCACAAAGTCTTGCAAAGGAATTTCGCGCGATAGTAATGTGAATGACTCGATATTTGTAAGTCCGAGAGTTCATTTTAACAAGTTAGACAAGCAACATGGGATATTTTAATAAGAAGAAATGTACAAAAAAAAAAGAGATTGACTGAATTAGTGAAAAAGAAAAGCAACTACAAAAAAAAATTGATTTCCTCTTAAATTCATGCACGTGGCCCGTTTTCTCTTTCGAATTTCAATCACGAGCCGAGAAAATCGATGATCCCCAGGACGACGTCGCAGATGCGCCTCAGCCCGTCCTCCCGCCGCGCCAGCTCCGGCGGGTACGCCGTCCCCGGCGACCTCCGGAACGCGTCGCGGCACGCGCGCGGGTAGTCCTCCGCCGCCACCACGTGCATGTAGGCGTAGTCGTCGGCCTCCGCCGCCAGGTCCCGCGCCGACGCCTGGAGGGCGTCGCCGGCGAGGCCGTACTTGTCGGCGCAGCCCCGGAGGAGCCGGGACAGGGCGGGGTCGCCGCCGCCCCCCCCGGAGCCGGGGACGAGGGAGGAGAGGAAGGAGGAGGTGGAGGTGGCGTTGGCGAGGGCGGCGGCGAGGGCGATGGAGGCGAGTCCCCTGGGGTCGGCGCGGGAGCTGGAGGGGTCGGACTTGAGGGAGGAGACGCAGAGGTCGTAGTACTTGGTGGTCCGGCACGCCTGCTGGATCAGCGAGGCGCCGGGCTTCGCCGGCGGGGCGAGAGCGACGGCGAGGACGAGGATGAAGAAGGAGGAGGCGGAGATTTGCAGAACCATTTTGAAGCGAGACGGGTGAACGTAGGCTTTTGACTCATGTTTGACATGCTTTTGTACTCCTAAAGCTCTTTATGGAAATTACACTTTGGGAAGTGTACTTTTTCGAATTCTCAATTTTGGTCCCTGTGCTTTGGTTTTTTTTTTTATTCTCGTAGTCCCTCTAGAGTATTAGTCTAATCATGCGCCAGTCTCGGGCGGAGAAACCCGTCGGGTATGCTGTTTTAGTGTCTCGAGCTCCACTCCTTCTTGTAATTAGCAAACTTACTTTGAATTAGGTAAGCTCTAATAGATGAAAACTCTCATTAATCTCGAGAATCAAGTAAGATGCGAGTTAAAACCCCGGTGAATTGCTTGAATATGGAATTGTTCGCACTTAGTTGCACGGAGAATCAAACTTGTGCCCCGTGCACCTAATCTACTAGGGGTGTGCAAAAGAACCGGGATCCACCCGGACCGCCCGGACCGCCCGGAACCAGTGGTTCCTGGTTCCAATTTTTTGGAACCGGTGGGTACTGGTCCGGTTCCCGGTTCCCAATGTGGAACCGCCCACCCGCCCACCCGGACCGAACCGGCAGTATAATAATAATATATTTATTTTTTAATTTTTAATTTAAAAAAATCTGACAAAAAAATTAGAAAAAAAAGAAGAAAATTGTTATCATGTCTGAAGCTCTTGTGTAATTGGGATACCTTGATCATTTTTTCCAATAATTGATGGGTACCCACTTGATTTATGGATGATGTGGTTAAAATAACCGATCATAGTATAGGAATTGTATGGATAATTATGTTCTTTTCTTTTTGTTCTATTGATCCAATGTTAGTCCATAGATTTTTTTTTATTTATCCATGAAAACTTGTTGGGACCGGCTTCATAGACTTGCCCGGGAACCGGACCGGACCGATGGTCCGGTTCTCGAGCAGGTCCGTGGAACTGACGGGCGGTTCTCGATTCCAATTTTTGAAACCGGTCCTGTAGCGGGCGGTCCACGGTTCCGGGGTGGGAACCGCCCACCCAGACCATGCACACCCCTATAATCTACAACAAGCCCGTTCGTCGACCACTAAACGAACAACCGACGAACTTGAGTGACCCCTGCGAGTTCTCATTACTCTTAAGCTCGTTTTGGAAATTACACTTTGGGAAGTGTGCTTGTTCGAGTTTTCAATTTTGGTCCTTGTGCTTCCGCTTTTCAATGATCGTAGTCCCTACTTTAGTGTGCATTTCATTAGTCATTTCATTAGTCTAACCATGTGCCAGTCTCGGGCCTTTAGTGTGTATTTCATTAGTCTAACCATGTGCTAGTCTCGGGTGAGTTGCTCGATTGCAAAATTGCTTGCACATAGCCGCATGGAGAATCAAACTTGCGTCCAGTGCGCCTAATCCATAACAAGCCCCCTTCATCGACCACTAATAGAACAACTGATGAGGATGAGCACCACCCTTTTGTTCAAAACGAAGTGAGAAACGGGATATGTTTATGCGATTCGATCGAAAGGTGGTAGTGTATTTTCAATCGTTGCTTAGTACTCACATCCATGACTATGGATATGCATTCTGGTGCCTGGTTCTATGTTCATTGAAAGGACTCGTCATGGCAAGTTGGGGCAGCGACCATACATTACTGGTTTGGCTCTTGGGTTGATGCGAAGAATCTATTCACGGGTCCCAAATGGAAGGATGACTCTCGGCTCGGTGCAAATTTGGTCGTTTCTCAGTTGTCTTGTTTCGTGAAACTTCATGAGGAGACTCAAATTGAATGGACACGAGTCCTGAAAAACAGAGCAGCTGCCCTGACCTTACTGTTTTCCAAAGATCAGACAAAAATGAGCCTCACGTAGTTCCAACTCAAGTCCAGCCAGAGATCAGACAAGTACATTTCATCAACTTGTTGCCAAGTTGAAAGGGAGACGGAGAAGTGCACTTGCCGTCATTGTGAAGTCCTCTAGTAGTGTGGAGAAGATTCTGCACTAGGATAAGATGGGGACATTTGCGAAAACACAAACTCGAGTGTGGCGTTGATCCCCGTTCGAGTTTATGTAAGAAAATTTTCCATTCTGTTCGAGTCGTGTTATCACGTTGTCCCACCAAACACTGTAACATCTACACAAGTTTGGGCAATGGCCCTTATTGGGCTATGACATTTCGAACCGTGCATTCGGCGAAATGGTTCGCGGCACGCGATGGGCTGAGATTGGGACGGCCCTAGACCAGTTCCGGCTCAAAACCAAGCTCATTGTCTACTACTGTTGAAATTTTTTTTTTTGGTCGAATACTACTGTTGAAAGTTTGCACGTATTAGATTTGTGCTTCCTTTTCGCTCTCGATCTATTTCGAAGCAAAGCTGCTGATGATGCAAATTTCATCTCATGATCTTACGAATAAAGTTGACATCATCACGAGAATAAAAACAGGAACATTCATTCATCAATAACCAAAAAAAACCATTTAGAGCAGCAACAAAGGTCATTTATTTTTTTCCCTCTTACGCCTCAAGACACGGTCATATGACAACGGTGCAGCAATAAACCTCAAAAGCTCAGAACAGTTCGTCCTCCTCCCAAAGCAAACATGGTCCGCAGTCTCAGTGATTCTAGCCGCCCATGCGGATTATACAGCGAAGGCTAGCGCTTTGAAGCATGTAGTCGAACGCCTTATTGATCTCCGAGAAAGGAACCTCATGCGTAATGAACTTCTCCACCTCGAGTTCCTGCTCATATATGAACACCACTTCAGACAAAACTTCCTTACATGTAGATAACTTTGGTGCAAGTAAGAGAAAAGGAGACCGAACGCATAGAATGTATGTGCAAGTAAGATAACTTTGTAGATCAAGAAACACTCTAAGTGAAAAGAACCCGGTAAGTTGCAATTTATGCATAAATGACACGTTATATGCATTGGTGGAGGCCAAGCCCTACTAGAAATGTGGCGTAAGAGACGTGGATTCGTTTTGAAAGGTATGAAAGCACAGGCATTTGTGCTGGGAAGAAGCATGACGACCCGGGTTATACCTTATTCATGTACATCTCCACAACAGAGGGAAGGTCAGTCCTTGGCTTGTAGTTGCCAAAGAAAGTGCCCTTGAGAGTTCTCTCGTTCAAGAGATTCATCGGATGGGTCTTGAATGCATCGTCTTTGTTGGGGACGCCGACGAGAACAGCAACCCCCCATCCCTGCAGATTCAATTTCCAACCCGTTAATAGTGAGAGAAACGAAGCGAAATAGCATTTCATTGATCAAAGCAACTTTTTAGAAGTAATGTCTGTTAGTACTTACATCATGAACACATTCAAATGCAGAGATCATGGCGTTGATATTTCCAGTGCACTCAACGCTTCGATCAACACCCCCGTTAGTCATTTCAGCAATCACCTGAGTGGAAGTTACCAAATTTCAGTTTGAAAGGACAAGGTACTATAGAGTGATTGTCACCAAATGAGGATGGTATCAAACCTCTTGAACAGGTTTGTTGTGGTCCTTGGGATTCACAAACTCAGTGACTCCAAATTTCTTGGCTGCTCACAGAAAGAGAGAGGGCCTTGAGAGTGCAATCACATAGGCAAACTACAACATGCGCTTTTTCTAAAGACTGAATCAAGATGCTAATTTCTAGCTGACTGTAAAAAGGATGCTTAGATGCATATGAGCTCGTTTATGTATCGAACATGCAATGAGATTCAAATCAATTACCTTCAGCAAATCTGCTTGGATTCAGATCCACTCCAATAATCCTCGAAGCCCCCGACATTCGAGCCCCTTCAGCCGCCTGATGAATCAGAATATCCAACATTTTAAGTCTTCATTTGCAATTGCACTTGAACAAGTTCATCCGACTTTTGTGTGAAAGATAGGAAAAGAAATGAAACTCACAGCAAGGCCCACAGCTCCGAGTCCAAAAATGGCTACCGATTGCCCCTTCTTCGGCTTCGCGACATTCAAGGTGGCACCAAGACCTTCCAATAAGGGAAACAGGACATCAGTTAATGCTGATAAAAGCCAATGAAAAATCTAGCATACATCACATAAATTTTGTGAAACATATGACTGACCTGTAGAGATACCGCAGCTGAGAACACAGACTTTGTCCAGCGGGGCTGCAGGGTTGATCTTGGCAACACAACCGACGTGAATCACGGTGTACTCACTGAAAGTCGAAGTGCCAACAAAATGGTAAATGGGCTTCCCATTGATCGAGAACCTCGATGCGTTATCATTAAGCATAACTCCCCGATCCGTGTTTATCCTGAGCAGGTCACACATATTGCTCTCCTCCGATTTACAATGCCGGCACTCCCTTGCATTCTCCGGTGAATACAGGAAGGACATGATCACCAGGTTGGAGTTCCGTCACACCTTCACCGACACTTTCCACGATCCTAGATTGCCAAATGGAAGAAAAAAGGAACATGGTCTCACAACACAGCCGATAAATATTACCAAAATCCGCAATTGACCTAAATGTAAGTTTAGCCAATAAAAGAAGATGAACTTTTTCACGTAAAGGTCCATACCCAGATGCTTCATGACCAAATATGCGAGGAAACAATGGGGTTTGTCCCTGCACATTCGATTGTATAAGTCCCATTAATCATCGCCATACATCACGATCGGTCAATTTAGCCAACATCTATCCACAACCATATAGAAATGGGAATATAGTCACCTTAGCTTCCCAGAAGTAAACATCGGTGTGGCAAAGAGAGGTGAAGAGGATCTTGATGCGAACCTCCATCGCCTGCGGAGGAGCCACCTCCACTTCTTCTATCACAAGGGGCTTTCCAGCTTCCCATGCCACCGCAGCTGCATCACGTGTTCGACATAATCACACCATGAGGCAAGTCAAATCCACGCTTAAAGCACGGATCTTTAGCTATGGAAAGGAGTTCGTAACCCAAATTATACATGACATAACTCAACCAAATTTGAAGAGCCAAATGTCATCAAAACATGGACGGTAAAAAGAACAGAAAGAAAACTTGCCCTGTTTTCTAAGAGATCGCATTAGATAGCTACGCGGTCATGATCAAAATAATAACTATGAACTAAAGCAAATTAAGCAAAGGGAGCTTTTAGTTCACATTCCCCATAGCAAGATCACCACCCAGCTAAACGAGCTACCGCAGCACAGGTCCTCAAAGAAAAAGAAGCGAATCATAAACCACCCAGTAACGCAAGTCAAGAACTCAGCTACGTCAAATGACCAGAGAGAGATCATCAGCCCGAGATAGGAAAACTGACGGAACCCAAGTCAAGAATCGAAGACGGTGACAACACAAACATACCCCTTGCAGCGAATGATTTGACCAGCGGTGCTCGTCATCTCAAAACCTCAGTGATGTCACACGAACTCTAAAATGGTTTGCTTGTATCTCCGATATCTTTGTCCTCGAGAATCGGTTCTTGGGCAGATGTGAGGATGTGGGTCGGTGTCGGCTGTGGTATTTATACTCACCGAATGGGGAGGGGTGAAGGAGTTCGAATTGAAGATTGTCTTTTTCTCTTTTTGGGGCACCCGGGAACAGAGGAGGAGAGAAAACAGGGGACTCCAGAACCGTCCTCCGGTTTTGGATGGTAGTAATCCACGGCTGGTTTTCCCACAGTATTCTTTGTTCTTTCTTTCGATTTGGAAGTCCGACGTTCGTTGGATGTCCCTCCACGGATGAGGCGCATGCACTCTTTCTCTTCTCTCTGTCTCGTACGATGCTCGGTTGTGGCCCACCGATTGTTGGAAACTTCTGGTCTGCAGCACATGGTTTTCATCGGTGGTAAAAATCCAAAAATCATTAGGCTCGTGCCGATTTAATCCTAAAATTTTCAAGTACATCAATTTAGCCCTAAATTTTTTCTATAAATACCCGATATAGTGCATCTGGTCAATTATGGCTGAAAATCATTGACATAAATGTCGATCATTTTACGTGGCACGATCATAGCTGACCTGTACAACTTTTTTTTTAATTGTTATAAATTTTTATTAAGTTTTATTTTGGTTCTTTTTGTTTTTTTTTTTTTTTTTTTTCCTTCCTTTTTTTTTCTGATTGCGGATCGGAAAGGTCGCCGGCTATAGGTGACTGCGTAGGGCCCTCTCGCCTAGATCCAAGAGAAGGCCATGACCCTCGCCTTATCGGCCGATGAGGATTGCAATGCCCTCGCTTGGATCTAGGCAAGGGCTTGACAAGCAAAGGCCCTCACTCGTGGTCGGCGAGGGCCACGACACCCTCGCCTACCCAAGCGACGGTGCGGAGGCGCTCGTCGGCCCAGAGTTATTAAAAAACACAAAAAAATAAAAAAATTTGAAAATTTGTCCGCGTCAATGCTGATCGTGCCATGTCATACAACCGGCATGCATATCAGCGATTTTCAATAGACTATATAGGAAAATCATCAAAAGGCTTAGCATTCAATCAATACAATTAAAAGATTTAACACTGAATTGATATAAATCCAATAAGTTTATGGCTTCGTTTTATACTTTCCTATTATTACACTGCAACGCTACACCTTATATACGTAAGTAAATATCGAAGTAGAATAATATGACAAAAATTTATTTTATGAGATCTCGATAATTTATGGTGAGGAAGTGTAGCTTGATAGTAATTTAGGAGGTGTACACCTAATCTGACTGTTGTTATTTCCTATGGTTTGGACGAGTAGTATAAATACTTTGATAAATTGTTCTCTTTAATATAAAAAAAAATGACATTTTGATAAATACCGATTTGTTATTTGATTTGGCAAATGGATCACGGATTGAATTTCGACATCTCCGAATTTCCACTTTGGAATGCGAAATCCGCACCATTTGTCATCCGGAATGCTTAGAAGAGAGGTCTACACCACCCTTAAAGATGTAGCGTTTGGGGCGGTTGGTCCAATCCAATGTGATGGTCGAACTCCGGCCGCGAGCGACAAGAGGATCGAGAAGGACCGTGATCCAACCTCGTCTGCGCTTCCGAAGGATTGACTGATCGAATTCGCGAAGGATAACCCGATATTAATCGGGACGAATTTTTCATGGCTTTCGATTTCATCACATTTGAGCATCCATCGATTAAACGAGACTCACAAGATAGTCTGGCATTAAGCCGACCGACTAATTGAAGATCCCCATTTTTCCAAAATTGACTAATCCTTTTTTTTTTTTTTTTGCTATTCTAATCTTCTCTGTCTTCATTTTTTTTGTTTGAACAAGGAGGCTGAAAGCGAAACCGAAGCTCTGGCCTACTGGTATCCAAGATCAGCAGAGACAACGAACCTCGCATGGGTCAAACTCCAGTCCAGCAAGTGATCAGACAAAGTACATTTCATCAACTAGTTGCCAAGTTGAAAGGAAGAAATTCAAGTCCTCCAGTGGTGGAGAGAAGATTCTATACCAGAATATTATAGGGGACATCTGGGAGAACATGAAATTGTTCGAGTGCGGTGTTGCTGTAAGTAAATTCTTGTTTTTGTTCGAATTATGTTATCACGTCGCGGCACCTCATTAGGCCATGGCGCTTATTCATGAACCTTATTGGGCTATGACGTTTCGAACCGTGCATTTGGTGACATGGTCCGCAGCACGTGATGGGCCGTGATCATCCGAGCCGGCACCGTAGTTAGTCCGGTTCGGCTCAGAACCAAGCTCAATATTTTCCCTCTGTTGAAGTTTGCACATATTGGCTCATTTCATGATTTTATAGATCAGTCGGATGGAAAATTCCTGCTCCAAAGATGAGTATTCATTGTCCCAATGCAGAAGATATGCTGTGACAAAGAACCAATATGACTCTCCATATGTTTCTAATGAAAATAATTCTCGCGAGAACACGAAATAATCCGTTCATTAGTCACTAACAAAGCACTCACAGCAGCAAAAAGTCATTTATTTCCGCCTCAAGACACTGTCATATAACAACGGTGCAGCAATAACCTCAAATGCAAGCAAAGTTCTTCTCCCTCCCAAAGCAGAGCAACATGCTCTGCAACCTCAGTGGTTCTACTCGCCCATGCAGATTATGCAGCGAAGGCTAGCGCCTTCAAGCATGTAGTCGAAGGCCTTGTTGATCTCCGAGAAAGGAACCTCATGCGTGATGAACTTCTCCACCTCAAGTTCCTGCTCATATATGAACACCAACTCAGTCGAAACTTCCTTACATGTAGAAAAATTTGGCGCAAGAGCAAAGGAAACCAAATGCATATAATGTATGTGAAGCTTTGTAGATCAAGAAACACTCGAACTGAAAAGAACCTGGTAAGGCGCAATTTATGCATAAACGACATTATATGCATTGGTGGACGCCAAGCCCTACTAGAAATGTGGCGTAAGAGACGTGGATTCGTTTTGAAAGGTATGAAAGCACAGGCATTTGTGCTGTGAAGAAGCATGACGACCCCGGGTTATATCTTATTCATGTACATCTCCACAACAGAGGGAAGGTCAGTCCTTGGTTTGTAGTTGCCAAAGAAAGTGCCCTTGAGAGTTCTCTCGTTCAAGAGATTCATCGGATGGGTCTTGAATGCATCGTCTTTGTTGGGGACGCCGACGAGAACAGCAACCCCCCATCCCTGCAGATTCAATTTCCAACCTGTTAATAGTGAGAGAAACGAAGCGAAATAGCATTTCATTGATCAAAGCAACTTTTTAGAAGTAATGTCTGTTAGTCTTTACATCATGAACACATTCAAATGCAGAGATCATGGCGTTGATATTTCCAGTGCACTCAACGCTTCGATCAACACCCCCCGTTAGTCATTTCAGCAATCACCTGAGTGGAAGTTACCAAATTTCAGTTTGAAAGGACAAGGTACTATAGAGTGATTGTCACCAATTGAGGATGGTATCAAACCTCTTGAACAGGTTTGTTGTGGTCCTTGGGATTCACAAACTCAGTGACTCCAAATTTCTTGGCTGCTCACAAAAAGAGAGAGGGCCTTCAGAGTGCAATCACATAGGCAAACTACAACATGCGCTTTTTCTAAAGACTGAATCAAGATGCTAATTTTTAGCTGACTGTACTGGGGATGCTTAGATGAATAAGAACTCGTTTACGTATTGAACATGCAACGAGATTTAAATCAATTACCTTCAGCAAATCTTTTTGGATTCAGATCAACTCCAATTATCCTCGAAGCCCCCGACAATCGAGCCCCTTCAGCCGCCTGATGAATCAGAATATCCAACATTTTAAGTTTTCATTTACAATTGCACTTAAACAAGTTCATCCAATTTTTGTGGGAAAGATAGGAAAAGAAATGAAACTCACGGCAAGGCCCACAGCTCCAAGACCAAAAATGGCTACCGATTGCCCCTTCTTCGGCTTTGCAACATTCAAGGTGGCACCAAGACCTTCCAATAAGGGAAACAGGACATCATTTAATGTTGATAAAAGCCAATGAAAAATCTGGCATACATCACATAAATTTTGTGAAACATATGACTGACCTGTAGATATACCGCAGCTGAGAACACAGACTTTGTCCAGCGGGGCTGCAGGGTTGATCTTGGCAACACAACCGACGTGAATCACAGTGTACTCACTGAAAGTCGAAGTGCCAACAAAATGGTAAATGGGCTTCCCATTGATTGAGAACCTCGATGCGTTATCATTAAGCATAACTCCCCGATCCGTGTTTATCCTGAGCAGGTCACACATATTGCTCTCCTCGGATTTACAATGCTGGCACTCCTTGCATTCTCCTGTGAATACAGGAAGGACATGATCACCAGGTTGGAGTTCTGTGACACCTTCACCGACACTTTCCACGATCCTAGATTGCCAAATGGAAGAAAAAAGGAACATGGTTTCACAACACAGCCGATGAATATTACCAAAATCCGCAATTGACCTAAATGTAAGTTTAGCCAATAAAAGAAGATGAACTTTTTCACGTAAAGGTCCATACCCAGATGCTTCATGACCAAATATGCGAGGAAACAATGGGGTTTGTCCCTGCACATTCGATTGTATAAGTCCCATTAATCATCGCCATACATCACGATCGGTCAATTTAGCCAACATATATCCACAACCATATAGAAATGCGAATATAGTCACCTTAGCTTGCCAGAAGTAAACATCGGTGTGGCAAAGAGAGGTGAAGAGGATCTTGATGCGAACCTCCATCGCCTGCCTCTTGGAGCCACCTCCACTTCTTCTATCACAAGGGGCTTTCCAGCTTCCCATGCCACCGCAGCTGCATCACGTGTTCGACATAATCACACCATGAGGCAAGTCAAATCCACGCTTAAAGCACGGATCTTTAGCTATGGAAAGGAGTTCGTAACCCAAATTATACATGACATAACTCAACCAAATTTGAAGAGCCAAATGTCATCAAAACATGGACGGTAAAAAGAACAGAAAGAAAACTTGCCCTGTTTTCTAAGAGATCGCATTAGATAGCTACGCGGTCATGATCAAAATAATAACTATGAACTAAAGCAAATTAAGCAAAGGGAGCTTTTAGTTCACATTCCCCATAGCAAGATCACCACCCAGCCAAACGAGCTACCGCAGCACAGGTCCTCAAAGAAAAAGAAGCGAATCATAAACCACCCAGTAACGCAAGTCAAGAACTCAGCTACGTCAAATGACCAGAGAGAGATCATCAGCCCGAGATAGGAAAACTGACGGAACCCAAGTCAAGAATCGAAGACGGTGACAACACAAACATACCCTTGCAGCGAATGACTTGACCAGCGGTGCTCGTCATCTCAAAACCTCAGTGATGTCACACGAACTCTAAAATGGTTTGCTCGTCTCTCCGATATCTTTGTCCTCGAGAATCGGTTCTTGGGCAGATGTGAGGAAGTGGGTCGGTCTCGGCGGTGGTATTTATACCAGGGAAGCTCACCGAATGGAGGGGAGAAGAAGTTCAAATTGATCATTTTTTCTTCTTGGGCACCCGGGAAAAGAGGTGGAGAGAAACCAGGGACACGAGACCGGTCCGACTGTTTCTGATTTCCAGCGCTCGCGCTTGCAGGATGGCAATCCACGGCGGTTTCACGGTTTCTGGTTTCCCACAGTTTTCTTTTTTCTTTCTTTCGATTTGGAGTCCAACGTTCATTCGATGTCCCTCCACGCATGAGGCGCACGCTCTGGACTCAACTTTGCAAATGATCTTCGGGGTATTGCAAATAATATTCGGGAAATGCAAATACCTTTATTTTAAGATCTTTGAAAAAATACAAATGGTATTTAATAAAAAAATATTTATAAAGCTACTTTGGGTTAAATAGTATTTGGCTAATTTTTTTGGGCAAAGGGCTTTAAGATTTTCTTTTTTATTAAAAAAAAAACTGACCCTTCACTTGAGTCTGCAAAGGACTACGGTTGCCAGTAAGCCAAATTTGGCACCAGCAGCCATCATTCAAGGTCGAGTGAACCCAACGAGTCAAATCTGGTGCCGACGGCTGTCGCTCGAAGACAGGCGACCCCCGGCAAGGGCCACGCGACCCAGGCGACGCTTGGGGTCGCTCAACTCAAGTGGCTGTCACCTGGGGTCGTGCGATCTTAGGCGGCCGTCACCCAGGGTCGCGGGACCGAAGCGGCAGTTGCATGACGTCAGGCAACCATCGCCTGGGGTCAGGAGACCTCGCCTACCCTTCGCCGTCCAGATCCAGTGTTATAGGCCCTCGCCAGAGTACAAAGAAGATCAACAGTAACAAGGAGACAAAACCAAAATATTAAAGAATAAGTAAGGGTAGTTTTGGAAAAAAAATCAGTTTAAGCATTTGCCAAATGCTTAAAGCCGTCTGGACCAGTTTTGAGCTTTGAGCATTCCCAATGCTAGCTTTTGGCTGAAATTGGGAATGCTCGCCAAACGTTGCAGGCCTTGAAAGCCTCTTGGGAATGCCGAACCAAACGGTGCGTCTCTCTTTGTCTTGTGTGATGCTTGGTTGTGTCCCACTGCTTGTTAGAAACTTCTAGTCTGCTGCACACAGTTATTACCCGGCAAAAGTACAAAAGAATCATTTTAAAATCTTGCATTTGTACCAACTCAATTCTAAATTTTTCAATTGTGTCAATTCAGTTATAAATTCAATATAGTCTATCCGATCAATTTATCAATTTTAGCTGGAAATCGCTCACATACTAGCCGGTCATTCTATGCAGCGCGATCAATGCTAACACGGACAAATTTTTTAATTTATTTTAATTTTTCTAAATTTTTTCTGAATTTTTTGTCTTCTTTATCTTTTTCCTCTTGTTTTTTCCCCCACTGTGGTGATGGTGTTGAGCCCTTGCCCTGATTCAGGAGACGACTGCGACCCTCACCTATTGGCCAACTAGAGCTGCAACACCTTTGTCTACCGTCGACAAGGGCCCGACACGTTGAAGCCCTCACCCATGGCCGGCGAGGGTGTCGTGGCCCTCATTGGCCTAGAGCAGTAAGAAAACAAAGAAAGAAAGAAAAAGAAAAAAAATTAGAAATTTTGTAAAAATTTGTCTGTGTCAGCGTTGGTCGTGCCACGTAGAATGCTCAACATCCATGTTAGTAATTTCTGATCAAAATTGGCTAGATGGACTATTAATCAGTACAAACAAAAGGTTTAGAATTGTATTGACACAAGTCTGGAATTTTTTTGCTACTTTTCCCATTATTACCATGCAATGTTATAGACGTAACTAAATATCAAAATATTGTAATATGATAATAATTTATTTTACGAGGTCGCAATAATTTATGGTGAAAAAAGTAAATTGATAGTAATTTAGGGGGTGGACACCAAATTTGACAGTTATTGTTACCTATATAGTATGGACAAGTGGTATAAATACTTTGATAAATTGTTCTTTTTTATATTAAAAGGATAATATTTCAATAAAAACCAATTTGTCATCTCAAAAATCTTGGCTAATAGGCTAAAGAGGTGGCCACCTAAATTGATCGCTGAAGAACAAAGTGCTTTTGTTTGTGGCCAGCAATTACAAGACAACATTTTAATTATACAAGAGGTCTTGCACCAGTTGAGAACCAAGGATAGACAAAGAAAATTTCAGGCGATTTTAAAATTAGATATACAAAAATCCTATGATCGAATAGAGTTGGACTTCCTGGAAGCTTGTATGATCAAAATGGGTTTCAATGATAAGTGGATCAATTGGGTCATGCAATGTGTGACAATAGTCTCCTTCAGCATGAAGTTTAGTGGAGAATCCCTCCCTTTCTTTAATCCCTCAAAAGGTATTAGGCAGGGAGATCGTCTTTGCCCATACCTGTTTATTATTTTTGTAGCTAATTGTCTATCTTTCATGATAAATAAAGCAGTGGACAATGGAAGTATTAAGGGCATCAAACTAAACAGATTCAGTTCGACACTCACACCTCCTGTTTGCTAATGACCCCATCTTTTTCCTGGATGGAGCTTTATTGGAATGCCAAAATATTTCAGTGATAGTCAATCAATACCGTTATGTATCATGTCAAGCCATTAACTTAAACAAGCTAGGCATTTATTTCAGCAAGGGATGTCCTCATGTACTACGAGAAAATATGGCGAAAGAGTTAAGGATACTTGGGATTGACCACACTGGCAAATACTTAGGTATACCCTCGGACTGGGGTACATCAAAGAGGAATATGTTCGCTTGGATTCTTGGAAAAGTAAATGCTAAATCGGAAGATTGAAAGGAACAATTGTTTTCTAAAGTTGGAAAGGAGATTCTTATGAAAATAGTGGTACAAGCTCATCCCAACTATGCTATGTCAATCTTCAAAATACATATTTATGTTTGCAAAGCTATTGAGAGACTATACTCGGTAAACAAGCATGGAGACTCTTGCAGAATCTTGAATCCCTGTGGAGCAAATTATTCAAAGGTATTTATTTTCCTCGAGGAGATTATTGGCAAGCCAAGCGAGGTTACAAACCATCTTGGGGATGGCAGAGTTTGTTATTAGGGAGGGATTATATTGCCAATTCTGTTATGTGGTCAATTGGGAACGGAAAATCAGTAAAAATCAAGGAGCAAAAATGGCTAAAAAGAGGAGTAATTGGGGGGACCAGCAAACAGAAATGACCTTGTCGTAGTGTCAGAATTGATCTTAGTTGAGGAAGGAAAGTGGAATACAAAAAAAATAGAGGAGCTTTTTGATGATCAGTTAGTGCAGAAGATTCAAACAATTCCAATTAGGCCTTCCTACGCTCAGGATAAATTAGTGTGGATAGGTACTCAATCAGGCCGCTATATTGTTAAAAATGACTACAACATGATCAGAACAGAGATTGAACAGAAGCGCAACACTAAACAAGCTTCCTCTTCATACCAAATTCCTAAAACACTTTGGAGAGCTATTTGGGATATGCAGATTTTCCATAGGGTAAAAGTCTTTCTATGGTCTCTTTGTACTAATGCAATTCCTTCAAAAGAGAATCTATGGAAGAGCAATATTATATCTGACCTGTTATGCCCCCTCTTTCAACGGGAGAAGGAGACGATTGAACACATTTTTCTGCTCTGTCCCTAGACACAATATGTCTGGGGTGACCCTCACATGAAGCTTCAAATCAACCTCCAAGAGATCATAAGAATTGATGTACGGTTAATGCAATTTGCTAAAAAAGAGGCTGATTTACCTCTCTGTGGAACATCTGGAAATCCTGAAAAAAAACTTCATTTTTCGGGGTATACATCCGATTGCCAAAGAAACAGCAGAATCATCACTTTTCTTGCAAGCAAACTATAGAAAATGGAACCCCCGCAAACCTAAAATGAGGAAAAATCCTACTCTTACTAAGTCACGGACATGGATGCCGCCGAGACAGAAAGCCTTAAAGTTTAATGTCAATGCCTCCTTAGTTGATGGATCTGTGGATGGCACCATAGCTGGTATATGTCAAGATTATACAGGCGCAATTGTCACGGGCTTCGCTAAATCGGTGAAGGTTTCCTTTGTCTCTCAAGCTGAAAACCCAGCCGTCCTGGAAGCACTCCAAATTGCAGCGTCAAACGAAGACATAACTGATAACTTCATAGTGGAGTCCGATCGTGTGGATCTTGTAGAAGCTCTGAGAAGTGGGTCTGCAGATTTATTCAACTCGGAAGAGCTACTCCTTGTCACTGATTGTCTTCAGCTCCTCAAAGCTCACCCCTCAATTCTCATAGCTTATTGTCCATGGGCTTTAAACGCAGCTGCTGATTGGATTGTGAATACCCAAGAACTTGGCTCTCTTCCACAGTATTGGCTCTCTGCTCCCCCACAAGCCCTTTGGGCTCTCTTATGCTTAGATTCTCCTTGTTTTGGACTTTTCAGATGATCTCCATAAATGAATAAATTTGTTCTTTGATCAAAAAAAAAAAAAAATTCACAAATTGAATTTCGACATCTCCGGGAATCCATACCGTTTATCATCTGCTAATTCCCTGCTTAGAAGAGAGGTGAGAAGAAGCATGCTCTCATGAAGAGCTCCACACCACTTTTAAAGACGTAGCATATGGGGTGATTGGTCCAATCCAATGTGATAGTAGAACTCCGACCACGAGTGCCAAGAGGATCGAGAAGGACCATGATCCAATCTCGTTTGCACTTTCAAAGGATCGATCAATTGAATTCATGAAAGATAACCCAATATTCATCGGGGCGCATTTCATCACATTGGAGCATCCATCGGCTAAACGAGACTCACAAGATAGTCTGGCATTAGGCCAACCAGCTAATGGAAGATTCCCATTTTTCCAAAATTAAGTAATCCTTTTCTCTTTTTTTTTTTTTTGAACAAGGAGGCTGAAAGCGAAATCGATGCTCTGACCAGCTGGTATCCAAGATCAGCAGAGACATTGAGCCTCCCATAGGTCAAACCGAAGTCCAGCAAGAGATCAGACAAAGTACATTTCATCAACCAGTTGCCAAGTTTTTTTTTTTGTCGCAAAGGAAATATTTCATTACTGGCAAGATCTTGAGAAACACATACAGGGAGAATCTAAACAAAGAAGAGCCCATAGGGCTTGAGGAGGGGCAACAAGCCAATTTTGTGGAAGACAACCTAACTTTTGCAGTTTCACAGCCCAATCAGCCACTAAGTTGGATTCCCTCGGACAGTGGGATAGATTAATGTGCGGGCGAGCCAAAAGAAGCTGCAAACAATCTGAGAAAAGCAGACGCTCTTCCTAGTTAAACAAATCTGCAGACTTACTTGCTAGGGCA
Organism: Syzygium grande; assembly: GCA_024733475.1. Classification (NCBI taxonomy): domain Eukaryota; kingdom Viridiplantae; phylum Streptophyta; class Magnoliopsida; order Myrtales; family Myrtaceae; genus Syzygium; species Syzygium grande. The sequence goes on from JAMXDD010000003.1 coordinate 6,160,038, forward strand.
TTAATCAAATCTACACGGTCAGACTCCACACAGACGCACGGTCTGGTCTTCGCTGGACGCTAAGACCTGGAGAGCTTCGTGGATAGCTAAGATTTCCACCGTGCTTGCGGATGATACCTTCACTGATTTTGCGAAACCTGCGACGATGTTGCCCTTATGATCTCTACGGATACCAGCGATAGCACCATCAACGGATCCCTCAACGAAGGACCCATCCACACTGAATTTAAGAGATTTCTCTTCCGGTGGGATCCAAGAGAGTGGATTGGTGAAAGATGACTTATTTTCTATTTTTGACTTTTGGGTGTTCCATTTCTTGAAGTTAGCTAGCAAAAACGTGGCTGATTCATTTCTTGGACATTTGGAGGTTTACCACGAAAAACAGAATCATTGCGAGATTTCCACATACTCCAAAGGATCGACCCAACCAAGGAAAGCTGAGATATATCAACTCCTTTCTTTGTGAGATTCAATAACCAAGAGTCGAATCGTGAAATTTCCTGACTATTAATCTGAATATTCAAGCTAGGGTGTACCCAAACAAACCGTGTCCATGGACAGAGCAGAAAAATATGTTCAACCGTTTCGTCCCCTTGCCGGCACAGAGAGCAAACAGGGTCAGATATTATCTTTCTCTTCCAAAGATTTTCCTTCAAAGGAATAGCATTAGTGCATAGGGACCAAAGGAAAATTTTAACTTTTGAGTAAATCTGCATGTCCCATATTGCTCACCAAAGTGAATTAGGAGTTTGGTAGGAGGATGATGGTTGTTCGCTACTCTGCTTTTGTTCAATAACATCTTTGAGCATATTATAACAATTCTTAATTGTAAAACAACCTGATTTAGTCCCTGTCCACACTACCTTATCTTGAGCAATGAGGGTTCTGACTTGAATTGCAAGAATCTCCTGAACTAGCTGATCTTCAAAAATTTCTTGTAGCTTTTGGAGATTCCATTTTCCTTCTTCAACTGAAATCAATTCTGAAACCCTTACTGGATCATTCTTATTTGCTGGTCCCCCTATCAGTCCTCTTCTAAGCCACTTATCCTCCCTGATTTTTACCTTTTCCCCATCACCAATTGACCACATAACAGAGTGGGCAATGGCTTCTCTTCCATATAATAAGCTCTGCCACCCCCAAGAAGGTCTGGAACCTCTCTTGGCCTGCCGAAAGTCTCCGTGATGAAAGTAGATTCCTTTGAACAGCTTACTCCAGAGGGAATTTGGATTCTGAATCAACCTCCATGCTTGTTTTCCTAGCATGGCCTTGTTAACTGAAATCAAGTCTCTAAACCCCAAACCCCCCCTTGTCCTTTCTTTGCTTTAGAATATCCCATTTCTTCCGGTGTAATCCTTTTTTGGATTCACTGTTTTTCCACCAGAAATTGGCAATCTTTTTCTCAATTGCTTTACAGACTGAAAAAGGTATTTTGAAAATTGACATAGCATATTGTGGCAGAGGTTGGACTACGGTTTTCACCATAATCTCCTTTCCAGCTTTTGAGAATAACTGTTCTTTCCAACCCTCTAATTTTGCATTAACTCTCCCAAGAATCCAGGCAAACATGTTTCTTTTCGAAGCACCCCAATCTGAAGGAATACCTAAGTATTTGCCAGTGTGGCCAATCTCGGGTATCCTTAATTCATTCGACAAATTATCTCTTAATGATTGTGGACACCCCTTACTGAAAAAAACGCCCGACTTGTTTAAGTTAATGGTTTGGCCTGAAGCATAACAATATTGATGAAGTATGGCTGAGACATTCTGACATTCCACGATAGTACCATCTAAGAAAAAGATGGAATCATCAGCAAACATTAGGTCAGACAAAGTCGGGCAAAGTCTGTTCAACTTAATACCTTTGATGCTACCATTGTCCACTGCCTTGTCCATCAGGAAGGATAGACAATTTGCAACTAGAATAAACAGATAGGGGGAGAGCGGATCTCCCTGTCTGATGCCCCTAGAAGGATTAAAGAAAGGCTCCATTGAATTTCACACTAAAGGAAACGGTTGTCACACACTGCATAACCCAACTTACCCATTTCGTACTGAATCCCATTTTAATTAAGCAAGCTTCTAGGAAGTCCCACTCGACTCGATCATAGGCTTTCTGCATATCTAGTTTTATAACCGCTTGAAATTTCTTTTGACAATTCCTAGTCCTCAACTGATGTAGGACCTCTTGCACAATAAAGATGTTATCTTGTATTTGCCGGCCACTGACGAAAGCGCTTTGTTCCTTAGCAATTAAACTTAGCAGCCACTTCTTTAGCCTATTAGCCAAAGTCTTTGAGATGATCTTATAACCAAAATTGCAAAGACTAATAGGGCGAAATTCCTCAAGCTTTTCTAGATTAGGGGACTTAGGAACAAGGGCTATATGGGTTCTGTTCATCCTGGGGTCTAGAATTCCTGTCCGAAAAAAGGACTGAATAGCATAAAAAACATCCCCTTTAATGACTTCCCAATGGTGTTTAAAAAAAATACCGTTTAACCCATCTGGACCAGGGGCCTTTGCTGAACCTAGCTGAGAAACCACCTCACTCACTTCCTCCATAGTCACTTCGGCTGTTAAGTTAATATTCGTTTCAGCTTGGACAAGACTTGGGCATTGATCAATCATGGGATGGAAATTCCTAGGCCCCACTGAAGTGAATAATTCATGAAAGTACTCCACCGTTCTTTGCTTAAGTATGTGTTCGTCCCTAATCCATACATCATCTGACCCTTTCAGCATTGAAATTTTGTTTCTTCTTCTCCTCTGGACTGTTGTTGCGTGAAAGAACTTTGTATTCTTGTCCCCCCACTTAAGCCAGTTGACTCTTGATCTCAGTCCCCAATACAACTCTTCTCGCCTCCAAATATCTGATGCTTTGCGTTCTGTTCTTGTCAAAAAAGGAGTCTTGGCTATTCATTAGGAATTGTAGTTCTTGATTTAGTGCTTCAATTCTACGATGATTGTCGCGACCTCCCCGAACCGGCGCCATCGCGGCCTAAGAGGGTTTGGCTAATGGATTACTAAGTTAAACCTAGCTCGAGCTCTCCCAAGCCCATACTGTCACGACCTACCCCTCGAGGGCCGAGCTCGGATGAGGCGGGTTTAGAGATAAGTGTTCATGAGATGGTTCATATGGCACTTTTTAAAATGATTTTACTGAAGTGTAAATCTTTTGTTTAGCCATATAACTCATTGATCATGAACGTGGATTTTCCTAAATCCATATCTCGTGACAGCGGATTGATTTTATTTTTTAAGGAGTCGCCACTAGCCTAGGTCGGGGTCGGCTAGAATACCCAACCGAAACGCTGAATTTCGTTTCGGTTTCTCACTAAACCAGAGATCAAAGATTCGGGACTAGCTTACGTTAATATTTCTATTAACGCCCTTTTTCGGTACCGCTAAACTTAACATGGTTGTTATCTAAGTCGTCATGCATTTGTTTTTACCATTTTCATGCCAAAGTCTTAATCCACTAGGTGATCATGCATCTTGTTTTTGTATTTTCATTTGAGATTCTAAACTAATCTTATCTTAGTCTAGAAAAAGAAAGAAATAATCAATTGTATTGAAAGACATTTCTTAAAGTAAACACTTTCAAGTATTGAAAAGATGAGCTAATTCTAAGTGCTAGAAAGTAAAAAGTAAGAACCCGCAACTCGTCGGGTGTTTATTACAACACGAATTGAAAACCCGAGACATGATCGGGAATGAATGAATTACGTACAAATTGAAACCGGATTGGACATCGGTTTGGAACCATCAAAATGAATACAAATCGAGACCAGATCGGACATCGGTCAATCACCTTGGTCCTCTATTTTGGATTATTCTTCCTTGGACCGCCTCTCGGGGTGTCGGTGTTTACATTCATACATTCATTCATGAAAAGGCAACATAACAATGAGGCAATCAATTCACTAATTAAGCACGGGTCTCGAGATCGACCTTTGTTTTTCATGCAATTCGATTCATCACTCATCTAATTAACTAACATTGTTTGATTAATGGTCAATGATAATGAGCTACCATTTGTATTCACAAAACGATAACTCATATCAATTAACCCCTAAAGTCGGGTTCTAATGACCATGAATGGGCTACCCGCCGAACATGCATCGGGCCTAACATTCATCTAACAAGCACATGCATGATAATAAATGAGCATGCATTCAAACCCATGGGCCTTGTTTCAAATCCAAGCAAACAATGAGAAGTGGGCTTAATAAAAAAGACCACTTATTCAATTAAAGCTTAATTCGGATTGCTTCTGTTTAAGAATGATTAACTATCCTAATGACGTCCAAATGAAGTGGTTCAGGTGTCATTAGAAAGCTTATGACATGAGGATCAAAAGTCATGAAGACCATTGTTTCTAAATCCTAGCCAATTTTCCTGAAAATATCGAATTAATCTCAGTGACAGGCTGGACTCAGTTCAGTTATGAATTTCAAAATAATAGCGGGAAAAATAACAAACCTTATCAAAACAGCGCGAAAATTTTTGTGCGGTTAGGATTCCCCATGTGCAACAACTTTCATGTTTTGAGTTTTTGCTAAAAAAGCCCTCTAAATTTTATAAAATTCAATTTTCGCGAAGGACTCAATTGCAAATGGAATTTTAACCCATGAAGACTTCTCATGAGATTTTAAGCAGATTGGCCCTCCAAAAATTGCAATTAGGTCCTCAAAATTTTCAATTGACATAATGAGACCCCAATGAGCAACTTTGTAGTTTTGATTTTTTGCAAAAAAAGGACTCTAACTTTATCAAATTCGAAGAAACATCTTTTAAATTCCAAAGGAAGGAAAATCAGATCTGGACACAGATTCTGATCAAATTGTGAGAATTCCTTTTGAAATGATCTCCGATTTTGATGAAATTAGTATCAATAGAAAGATCTCAATCTCAGGAAGAACTTTCGTGAAGAAAAGTTTTTCATATCTCGAACACACGAATTTATGAAAATCGAAGAACACACGAAGGTCGACTGAAATCAACATGTCACCAGATTTATATGCATATGACGTGGCAAATCGTACTAGGCTAACATGCTTAGAATTTTATGAAAATTTTACAGTGAACAGATCAAGATGTTTTTTACAACTTTCATGTAGAAAGTTTTTCCAGAAAATGATCGTAAAAAATCATAAAATTCACCAAACAGCACAACGTCAGTCAGGGAATCATCAGAACAGACTTAAACAACAAATTCCAGATTCTGATCCTAACTTCTAAACGTGTTTTGACATAGCAAATCAAGTCCGATTGAGGCATATGATATATCAAATCGAAGCTTAAGACGAGTTTTTTACAACTCTCTAGTTTATCACTTCACCAGATTTCGAAGTTAACAGGCTCAAATCAGCATCTCAAGCATGCAGGTTTTACTGGTTACGAATTTGCAGAATTGTGTTCAAGTGTTCTTACCTTGTCTCACAATGATCCAACGCTCAAGCGAGCGATCCGACCTCCGTATTCTGATCTGGAATGACACGGAGAAGCCTCGGAAAGCTCGGCCAACCTACGACAATGGATTGCACGAGATAATGTGAGATTCAACTCTTGTTCATACAAATAGACTAATCAGTAAAAGTTGAGGTTAAGGATGTGATCCGGTGGCCGGATTCGATCACGAGGCGGACATCACAAAGACTTGAAGACACCGAGGAATGTAGTCGGAGGCCTTGGACCACCGTGGGGGACGCCGGTGGGGCGGTAGCTCGCCGGAAAGTGGCCGGCAAGGAGCCGGAATTGGCCACGCCGAGAGAGAGCTCGAGAGAGAATGAGAGATGATCGTGGGAGGGAGAGAGAGAGAGAGAGGAGAGAAGAAACTAGATCCGAAACGGAAATGGCCCCCATTTTGGAGGAAAAAACATTATATACCCTTTTAATTTTGAATATTAACCCTTATATTAATCCAATAGCCCCAAAATGCATTTTTAATGATTAAAAATCTTCTTTAAGGGCTAAAGATTAATGACATGGCATCATGTATGGACATGATCAATTCTAAATGAACGGCCATGATTGATTTGCTAATCCCCAATTAATTTGCTTAATCCTTGAATGAGGGCATTTTTATCATTTTTGATTAAGGGCATTTTTGTCATTTTCGCTCAAGAGGATGTGACTAACCTTGGTTAGTCCGACCGGATTATCGATCATCAAAATTTTCGTAGGAAGCGACTAGTCCGATCGGATTAGTTCAATTTGAATTAAACCGATTTGAGTCAATTAGCTCTGAATTTGGGTAATTGTATGACCGAACTAGACTAACAAGTTTAATTGAAGTCTAATTAATCAAATTGAGTCCCAATTCATCAAATTGAATATTAGTCTAGAGTGGGTCAAGTTGAATTACACTATCTAGACCAATTACTCTTAGACTTCCTAATCATTGGATCACTAAATTGATCAAATTGACTCAAATTCATATGAATCTTCCAAAATTGATTTTGAATTTGGATTTCATATAAGAAATTAGGCTCATTCGTGCCTCAATTGCGCACATCATGAAGAATCAATCAAAATCACCGATTAGGGCCAAAATTGGGGGTTTTGTGTTTGGCTTGGAATCGCAAAATTGGTTCAAAAATTGGATATAAAATAACCTCTAGATCAAATGTCGTGAAGGAAACTAACCTAAAAAATGACTAGAAATGAAGTAATTTCATTTTTAGCCGATTTGAATCAAATTCCGCAATTTGGGGAAAAGTTGATTCTAAATCGATTTTTGTAAAATTTCAAATGCCAAAGGTAAATTGAATGTAAAATACGATGATTTTTTGGATTTTGTATTTTTCAATTTTTTTTTTTGGTCAAAGGTTTGACCAAAAGTCAAACCCTAGTTGACTTTTCACTAAGAGCTTGATTTTATGATCAAATCTTTGAATTTTTCTAAAATTTCCACTTCTAAAGTGAAATTGGACTTGAAAGGAATCTTTTTATGCAAAAAGCCCCAATTTGACTTGGGGTTGACTTTTGGTCAAAGGGTTGACCAAAAAGTCAACGCCAAAGTCAACCATTTGACTTTTCGGGTTTTTGTATGAAATGAATAGAAAATCGCTTATAAAAAACAGATCAACAGACAGAATTAAAAAACGACACTTTTTGTTCAAGAAATGGACTCCGTCGCGATCGGAAACCGTAATCTTGAATTTTCTATTTTTAATGACGCGTCGGCTAAAAATTAGGTGTCAACACATACCAATTCGCAACTTGAGTTTAGGTTGTTAACATGCAAATCAATTTCATTTAGGAGTCGCCACTAATCAATTTTTGGTGGGTCGATTAGACACCCAAGTGAAGCCTAGAAAATGCTTCACCTACGAACCCGAGATTCAACGGGTACGGGGACTTGATTACACTAATCGATTAACTAGTGCCCTTTCGGTACCTAATCTTGTTCAATTCATCACCTAATGTGTTCTCACTAATCGGGAGTCTCAAAATTCTGTTCCCCACTAAACTAAAGGAAGCAATAATTAATATTTCAACCTAAACATGCATAATCAACTACATGCGAAGTTAATTTAAATGTGCAACTCAAAGTGTGTGAACCGAGCGACGTGGGATTAAATATAGCACTAAACATGCGAAAAAGGCGAGATAAGCTAATTTCAAAACCTAAATAAAACTTCAGATTTTTTTTATTTTTTTTTAAAAAAATTAATTTAATTTTTTTAAAATTTTTTTTTTTTTCTTTTCTTTTTTTTTTGGAATTTCTTTTTTTTTTTTCAGAATTTTTTTTAAAAAAATTTGAAAATTTTTTTTAAAAAAATTTTTTGAAATTTTTGAAACTTTTGAAATTTTTTTGGAATTTTTTTTTAAAATAAAATAATTTGAAACCCCTTTTTTTTTAAAAAAGAAATTTTTTTTTAAAATTTTTTTTTTAAAATAATAAATAATAAAATAAAATTAAAATCGGACCCCTTTTTTCTCAAAAAAAAGAGAAATTTTATATTAAAATTTTTATCTTAAAATAATAGAATGTTAAAATAAAATAAAATCATTTATTGACCCGGCCTGATCTCCACATCCCAACAACACGGATTAACCCGGGCCGACTAAAAACTAATAGAAAAAAAAAATAATAAATTTATTGAGCCCGGCCTAGTTATTTTTTTAAAACCCGTAGGCCCAAACAACTAGAAAACTAATAGAGGCCCAAGCCCACACGGCCCAACCCAAAAAAATGTCTAAAGGTAGAGAGAAGCTCTCCGATAAGAGCATCACTGGTTTGGAACAAGTTTTAACCAAGTTGCCAAGTTGAAAGGAAGAAATTCAAGTCCTCTAGTGGTGGGGAGAAGATTCTACACTAGTGTTGAGAGGAAAAAAAAAGCGAACTAAATGCTTGGTTAGGTCTATGTGACCCCAAGCTATCTATTTATAATAAAGCCAAAGGCCAAAAATTACAATATTACCCTTATTGCTGCAATATATAAAATAATAAAGAAAATAGACAAATATGCCCCTATTAGCCAAGTCTCAACGCTCCTCCTCAAGTTGGAGCATATGTAACAAACCGGTTTTGATCCAAATTTTGGGGTTTATAAAATGCATAATTTGTCTCCTTCTCTTGAACTCCCCGAACTCCTTCCCTCTCACTCACTCTCTGTTTCACTCTTTGTTTCTCTCTCCCCGTCGGTCTCTGTTTCCCTCTCCCCATCGGTGGGTCTCCCTCTTCTCTCTCTCTCTCGGTCTCTCCCTGGACTTCTCTCTGGATCTGCTTTTTTTCTCTTCCTCTCTGTCACTCCGTCTCTCTGCTCGGTCCCCCTCTCTTCCTCTCTCGGAACTCTCTTCCTCCGTTTCTTTCTCTCCCTCCCTAACATGCTCTGCCCCTCTGCTTTTCTTTCTGACCTCTTCGCTGCTTTTTCCTTCCCTAGGCGCAGGGCTAGAAAGGGAAGTGGGCCAGCGTTGACTAGTTCAACGCTGGCTTCTCCCTTTTTTTTCTTTTTTTTTTTCAAATTAACTAATTTTTAATCTTTTTTTTAAAAAAAATTAATTTTTTAAAATGAACATGGAAAATATGTTCTAATATGCCTTATTAATGCAAATGCACCTAATAACTATATGCCATGCAGTTTTAATGAAAATATTTTTGGTTTAGGGGTTAAAAATTAAACCCTAATTTTTATGCGATAAAACCCTAAATGATTTGGGCAAAATTTAGGTGTCAACAATGATTATTGGGGAATTTTGGCCTACTCCATTTTACTAATACTCTCGAAGCACAATCCAATTTCTCCATTAGTTTCCCATCTTCCACAGGAATCAAGTTCCAAGCTCTAGCGACAACTTCCAGACATTCAGGATCTTCAGCCCAAAACGCTTCAAAACGGAATTCTCTTCTTTTCTTCACTGATTGTGCCACGAGAGAGAGTAGTAACGGGCTGTGATCAGATCCAACAGCAGGGAGAGCAAAAGCTTCTGCTTCAGGGAAAGCAAGTCGCCATTCAATGTTGCAAACAACTCGATCCAATCTCTAACAAAATTAGTCCCCTCCCTATTATTTGCCCACGTAAACGCACAGCCCTTGCAATCCACTTCCATCAAAGAGCAGTCATTTAAGCAATCCTGAAATGCAACAATTCGATAGTGGTCCACCATACGTCTTCCAGATTTCTCCCAATTATAAAGGACATCATTAAAGTCTCCCATACAAACCCATGGAAGGTTATCAAATCGGCTTACAAGTCTCAACTTGTCCCACAAAAGGAGTCTTTCCCTAAATTCATTCAGAGCATGCACAAAAGTCACCCTCATTCTTGTCCTACTAACTTGGTCGGTATATATAACATTGATCATCTCTTTTGACGCTGATTCCACTTCAATCGAGATCAAATCATTCCACAAAATAGCAAGACCCCCTGCAGCTCCCACAGGGTTCACCACAAAACAGAAATTGAAGTTTAAACGCTTCCTCAAGCGCTGAACCACCGACTCTTGATTTTTAGTCTCCATTAGAAACACCAAGTTGGGCCTATCTTGGGCAATCCTTGCCCTCAAAGCATGGACTGTCAAAGGTGTGCCCAACCCTTGACAATTCCAGCATAGGATCGTCATTTGTGACCTGGTGGCTTGTTCGGGCTAGCCACCAAAGCCCATTCAGCTATGTCTTTCACTTCCCTTACTGGCATCTCTAGTAATTGGGATTCATTAAGAGTCTCTAGATCATGCATGATAGAATCATAGGGATTGAATCTCTTTAACTTCTTAGCAATTGGAGACTTTAGAGCTCTAGTCTTCTTCTTTAAATCATACTTCCTTACTGCCAAGGTGTTACAGGGTTCCCAAGAAACTCCAGGTAGAAATACATGACTATTCATGATTCCTTTACCTTTAACCGCGTACTCTCCTCTCTGAGGTGGGAGGATTTCAGCTTCCTCCATTTCAGTGTTGAGATCTTGCTCGATAGTAGCATTTGGGCCAAGAAGTAGTAGCTGTCTTTTCTCTCCCAACACTCACAGCTTGAGTATTTTGTACAAGAGTTGCAAGAATGACTTCTTCCTCCACCTCTGAAACTAACTGTTCATCATAGCATAACTTCCAGAAAGGGCTTGGTTCTCGAGCCTCCGCCTTTAACCATGGCCCAAAGCGATTGGTGCTTCCTTCTTCGTACTTTTCTTGATCAAAAGGGACTTCATTCAATCTTTTAGCATAATGCCCTATTTTTCCACACGAATAATAGAAATGAGGTAACCACTCATACTTAAAGTCTAACCAGACTTTAATACCCCCTAGATTGGTTAGTGTTCCGAAGCGATAAAGGTTTGCTAAGATTCAACTCAACTTTTGCCTTACCAATTTTGGAAGAGGCAAAACCCTTCTTGTCCATCTTCACCTCTACTATCCTACCCAGCTATTGCACAACACGGGACACTAACTCTTCAGAGTACCACTCATAAGGTAGGCCTTGAACCTGGACCCAAAAGGAGCAGGAAGAAAAATTGTAACATTGAGGGGGTGTATTAGGGACCTAAGGCTTCATAATAAGGAGATTGCTGGAGAAGGACCATGGGCCATCCTCAAGGACTTTTATCTCTTTCCTCTTTAGACTGAAAAGTGAATGAAAACAATCCCATATTCACTCCAATTTGAGATACCTCTAGATCTTGTACTTTCCAAGCTTTTTGCATAGTGTTGCTAAACGCCTGGACATTAATAGAAGGGTTTAAGAACAACTTACCAAAAGCAGTAATGCTACCTTTATTAAGCTTTTCTCTGGAAATTGTCCCTTCCAACTCAGTAGCTTCAATTTCTGATCAAAGATTACCTAACCTGCTGCATAACAGGGCAATGCGCGTAACCAGGATACTATTATCCCCCATGATGAACTAGCAAAGAGGCGGAAGCGACACAAAATAGAGAGAGCGATAATAATGAGCTGAGGACCAATATTCCAATCGAGGAGGCAACAAAGAAGGGCAAACCAGAAGAAACTTCCAAAAATTATTAAGGAAACACCCACCGATCAAGAAATTAGGGCACACATCTGGCGAGATCTAAGATCAATAATGTGGAGTGTAGCGACAATAATCGAGGGATTACATGGCTTAAGGATTCAATGGAGGAGAAGGTATGAAATCTGGAATGGGATATCTGGGAACACGGACTTGGGTTTAGCGTTTTGGGAAACAGCTACCTCTAAAGGTAGAGAGAAGCTCTCCTGACAAGAGCATCCTGGTTTGGAACAAGTTTTAACCAGTTGCCAAGTTGAAAGGAAGAAATTCAAGTCCTCTAGTGGTGGGGAGAAGATTCTACACTAGTGTTGAGAGGAAAAAACTGAACTGAATGCTTGGTTAGGTCTATGTGACCCCAAGCTATCTATTTATAATAAAGCCAAAAGGCCAAAAATTACAATATTACCCTTATTGCTGCAATATATAAAATAATAAAGAAAATAGACAAATATGCCCCTATTAGCCAAGTACTCTCAACGCTCCTCCTCAAGTTGGAGCATAGATATCACACATGCCCAACTTGACTAAAACAAGATGAAACGATTTACTCCCCAATCCTTTAGTCAACACATCAGCAAGTTGATCACTGGATTGAACAAATGGCATACAAATTAAACCACTCTCCAACTTCTCTTTGATAAAGTGCCTGTCAATCTCCACATGTTTTGTACGGTCATGCTGTACAGGATTGTGAACAATACTAATGGCGGCTTTATTATCACAATATAGCATCATAGGAATAGGAACAGATACACCAAGATCTTCAAGTAATCCTTTAAGCCATAACAGTTCACAAACTCCATGCGCCATTGCACGAAATTCTGCTTCAGCACTAGATCGAGCAATCACATTCTGCTTTTTGCTACGCCAAGTCACAAGATTCCCTACTAAGAAAGTACAATATCCAGAAATAGACTTTCGATCAGGAGATCCAGCCCAATCAGCATCTGTATAGGCATCAACTTTCAAGCTATCACGAGGAGATAAAAGAATCCCTTTTCCGGAGCAGACTTCAAATATCGAAGGATTCGAAGAACAGCATCCATATGAGTAGAGTATAGATCATGCATAAACTGACTCACTAGGCTCACAGCAAAAGCAATATCAGGTCTGGTGTGTGATAAATAAATCAACTTGCCCACTAACCGTTAATAACGACCCTTATCTACGGGATCACCATCCTTTTCTCGAAGACGAGTATTGACCTCAATAGGTGTATCAGAGGGACGACATCCTAATAACCCAACTTCTGTTAAAAGATCAAGGACATACTTCCTTTGGGATAGAAAGATGCCTTTTGAAGATTTGGCAACTTCCATCCCAAGAAAGTATCGAAGCTTTCCAAGATCCTTTATTTTGAATTCTTGCCCAAGAAAATTCTTCAACCGGCTTATCTCATCAATATCATTCCCTGTGACAATAATGTCGTCTACATAGACAATAAGAATAGTGACTTTAGCATCTGATCTCTTCACAAACAAAGTATGATCAGCATTACTTTGTTTATACCCAACAAAGATCATAGCTTTCTGAAACCTACCAAACCAAGCTCGAGGTGATTGCTTTAAACCATAAAGTGCACGTTTCAGCTTACATACTTTACCTTGAGTTTTATCACAAGAAAAACCTGGAGGAATCTCCATATATACCTTCTCTTCTAACTCCCCATGAAGAAAGGCATTTTTCATATCTAACTGCCGAAGATCCCATCCTTGGTTTACAGCACATGAAAGTAATACTCGAACAGTATTCAACTTGGCAACATGAGCAAAGGTTTCTTGATAGTCAATCCCATAAGTCTGAGTAAATCCCTTCGCCACCAACCGTGCTTTATATCTATCCACAGTACCATCCATCTTCTGTTTGACTACAAACACCCACTTACATCCTATCAGTTGTTTCCCAAGAGGAAGAACAACAAGATCCCAAGTGTCATTTTTCTTCAAAGCATGCATTTCCTCTACCATTGCTGTCTTCCACTTCTCATCTGCAAAAGCTTCTTGCCAATTCCGTGGAAAAGAAACAGAAGATAAAGTAGATACAAAAGTACTATAAGAGCTGGACAAAGAGTCATATGAAACAACATTGGATATAGGGTGTTGAGTACAAGTTCTAATATCCTTTCGGAGTGCGATAAGAAGATCAGAGGAGAAACCTCATCAGAAGGAGTAGTAGAATCCGGATCCGGAGATGATGACTGAATAGGCAATGTATTAGTGGTCTTAACCTGCGTGTTGGTAGTGGAATTCCTACGATGATATGTCTTCAATGTTTCCCCACTATCAATCAGCCTTTGAAAGATACCAATCCTTTGCTTAACAGGTATGGTCTCCCCCTGAACCTCTGATATCTCCCCCTGAAGTATTGCATTATTCTCTACTTGCATTGTATCGTTCTCCCCTTGAGAAGGAGAAGGAGAAGGAGAACGATCAGAGACTATTGGAGGAGGAGAAGGAGAAGAGTAAGTAATATCCTTAGGAACATCTAGAATTGGCAACACCTCTACACTAGGACACTCCCCCTGAAGAGGTGGAGCGGAATAATAAAAAGTAGACTCATGAAAAATCACATCCATAGATATAATACTGCGCCTAGAAGGAGGATGATAACACTTATAACCCTTTTGAGTAGCTGAATACCCAAGAAATATGCAGCGAAGACCGCGGGGTTCCCAACTTACTCTTAGAGGTAGTGTTACGAGCATAACAAACACAACCAAAAATTTTTGGAGGAAGAATAAAAGTTGATGATCCCAGTAAAATATCAATAGGTGTGCGAAAATCAAGAATTCTAATCGGCATCCGATTGATTAAATAGGCAGCAGTTAAAATAGCATCACTCCAATACTAAGAGGGGACATGACGTGCAAACATAAGAGACCTGGCGACCGCTAACAAATGTCGGTTCTTTCTTTCGGCAACACCATTTTGTGCTGGGGTATCAACACAACTGGTCTAATGAATAATGCCATGATCAAAGAGATACCCTTGAAACTGACTTTCAGTGTACTCAGTGCCATTGTCACTACGAAGAATTTTCACAGTGGCGTTGAATTGAGTTTGAATCATTTTGTGAAAAATTTGAAAATAACGAAATGCGTCACTCTTATGCTTCAACAAATAAACCCAAGTTGCACGAGAATGGCAATCGATAAAAGTAACAAACCATCGATGACCAGAAATAGAAGTACGTTGGGAAGGACCCCACACATCAGATGAATCACATGAAAAGGGAAACGACTTTTATTATTTGAAGATGAATATGTAGAATGAGTTTGTTTAGCAAAGACACAAGCTTCACAAAAAAAACTCATCTTTATTACAAGCTAAAACGAGACTCGGGAAAACTTTTTCTAAAGTTCCTAAAGGGGGATGACCTAATCTGCGATTACCAGCGATGGAGATCTGTCAATGCTGAATTAACTTGATGGGGCATAGTAGATGTCATAGAAGTAGAAACCCCACTACCCTCGAGCATATAAAGACCACCATCCAATCTACCATATCCAATCTCCTTCTCCGTTACCAGATCCTGGAAAATACAGTAAGAAGGGAAAAAAGTTACTTTACAATTTAAGTCTTGAGTCAAACTACTAATAGAAAGGAGATTAGTAGAGAATGATGGAATATGTAAAACAGAAGACAAGGGAAGAGTAGAGGAACAATTGATAGACCCTTTTCCAGCGATGGAAGAGAGGGTTCCATCAGCTACACGAACTTTGTCTCTACCGGAGGTAGGGGTGTATTGATGAAAGAGACTAGAAGAACCTGTCATATGATCTGTAGCAACTGTATCGATGATCCATGGGCTAGAAACAACAGATGTATTAAATCCCCCAAAGAAGATACCTGAAGTGGCTAAATTTGAAGCAAAATGGGAAGACGAATTGGCAACTGTGGAGGAAGTAGCAGTAGTAGAAGCTTTCAGTAGACGTCGAAATGCCTAAAGTTCTTCCTGGGATAAACCGATATCAGTAGTAGGTGTAGCAGTAACAGTTTCAGTATGGTTTGCTTTGTTTTTTGTCTTTCTCTGTGCCCTTTTTTCCTCAAAATCTGCAGGTTTTCCATGTAACTTCCAGCAGGTAGCCTTAGTATGATAAGGCCTATGACAATATTCACACTTCACAACTTCCTTAGGGGTATCATTAAATCGAGAGAACGAACCAGATTTAGTAATAGTGCCAACACTAATTTGTAGAGCAGATCGATCAATAGTAGAGGACTGGAACATTGTTGTCCTACGGCTTTCTTCTGAGTGAACTAGGGCATAGGACTGTTCTAGAGTGGGGAATGGAGACCGACTAAGGACTTGAACACGTATCTGATCATATTCAACATTCAATCCTGCCAAGAAATCATAAACTCTAATCTTGTCCACATGGTTCTTGTAGGCAGCAATGTCTGTAGCATTAGTTGGTTGATAATCGGTATAATGATCTAGCTCTTGCCATAAACTCCGAAGCTCAAAGATAATATTGAGATATAGTCATCTCCTTCTGAGAAGTGTCATGAAGCCTTTTTCAAGTTCATACACCTGTGCATCATTCCCGATTTGACCATAAGTATCCCTAGCAGCTAACCAAATTTGCGCCGCAATATCAAGAAGCAAATATCCTTTTGCAATATGTGGCTGCATCGAGTTAAGCAAAAAGACATTACCAAAGAGTCATTCGAGATCCACTTGTCTTGAGTAGCACCCGATGTTTCCAGCTTCGCGAGAAGTGCCGTTGATATGACCTATAAGCCCACGGCCTGCGATGGTCAAGAATACAGATCGAGACCATATCAAATAATTTGTGCCGTCGAGCTTCAACGAGATTGTAGCGAAAGTAATATAATTTGTACGGCCATCTCCCGTAGGTGGAGGGTTCTCAACTGAACTATCAGACATTGTCACTGGTAGTAGGCTAAAAATATCCTCCAAAAAATCAGCAAGATCAGATCAAGGGAAGAAAAAAATCGATTTTTTCAAGATTTTGAAAACTTGAAAAAAATCGATAATTCTAATTTATCCCAAAGAATCTGAAAAAAAAAAAAAAAGGGTGGTCCACGAACTGCAGTGCTTTGGTCTTTACACATGAGAGAATTGTAAGCCAGCGGCAAGGCAGAAACAATTCCAGACAAGAAGATCCAAAAAATAGCAGAAGAAGTTCAACCACCTATCGCGGACTGCAAAGAAGTTGTAGTTATGTCATAGAGGTGAAGTTTAGGGCAGACACTAGATTCAAAGAATCACCTCATTAGTGCTGCCCTACACTATGAAAAAGAGCAAAGGAGAAGATGAGAAGGAACTGCGGTGGGAGAAAGTGAAGGTGTGAAGAGAGGAAAAAGAAAGGTTGCGCAGAGGAGAGATTAGGGTTAGGATTTCAGTTCAAATCTGGCTTTGATACCATGTTGAAAGGAAACAACTGAACTGAATGCTTGGTTAGGTCTATGTGACCCCAAGCTATCTATTTATAATAAAGCCAAAGGCCAAAAATTACAATATTACCCTTATTGCTGCAATATATAAAATAATAAAGGAAATAGACAAATATGCCCCTATTAGCCCAGTACTCTCAACTAGAATATTATAGGGACATCTGGGAGAACATGAAATTGTTCGAGTGTTGTGCCGCCGTAAGTAAATTCTTGTTTTTGTTCAAATCATGTTATCACGTCGGCCTGTCAAAAACCATCACCTCTACCGGCACCTCACAAGGCCACGGCACTTATTTATGGACCTTATTGGGCTATGACGTTTTGAACCATGCATTTGGTGACATGGTCCGCAGCATGTGATGGGCCATGATTATCCAAGCCGGCACCATAGTTAGTCCAGTTTGGCTCAGAACCAAACTCATTATTTTCCCTCCGTTGAAGTTTGCACATATTGGTTCATTTCATGATTTTATAGATAAGTCGGATGGAAAATTCCTGCTCCAAAGATGAGTATTCATTGTCCCATCATGCAGACGATATGCTGTGACAAAGAACCAATATGACTCCATATGTTTCTAATGAAAATAATTATCACGAGAACACGAAACAATCCATTCATTAGTCACTAACAAAGCATTCACAGCAGCAAAAAGTCATTTATTTCTGCCTCAAGACACAGTAACCTCAAATGCAAGCAAAGTTCGTCTCCCTCCCAAAGCAGAGCAACATGCTCTGTACCCTCAGTGATTCTACCCGCCCATGCGGATTATGCAGCGAAGGCTAGCGCCTTCAAGCATGTAGTCAAAGGCCTTGTTGATCTCCGAGAAAGGAACCTCATGCGTAATGAACTTCTCCACCTCAAGCTCCTGCTCATATATGACCATCACTTCAGTCGAAACTTCCTTACATGGAGATAAATTCCAGACAACAAAAAGAACAAGCGACAATCTGTAGAATGTATGTGAAGCTTTGTAGATCAAGAAACGCTCGACAGACAAGAACCTGGTAAGATGCAATTTATGCATAAATGACACATTATGTGCATGCATTGGTGGAGGCCAAGCCCTACTAGAAATGTGGCATAAGAGATGTGTATTCATAAAGGTACGAAAGCACAGGCACTTGTGCTGGGAAGAAGCATGACGACCTGGATTATACCTTATTCATGTACATCTCCACAACAGAGGGAAGGTTGGTCCTTGGCTTGTAGTTGCCAAAGAAAGTGCCCTTGAGAGTTCTCTCGTTCAAGAGATTCATCGGATGGGTCTTGAATGCATCGTCTTTGTTAGGGACGCCGACGAGAACAGCAACCCCCCATCCCTGCAGATTCAATTCCAACCAATTAATGATGAAAGAAACAGATCAGCAGAGCATTTCATTGATCTAGCAACTTTTTAGAAGTAATGTCTGTTAGTACTTACATCATGAACACATTCAAATGCAGAGATCATGGCGTTGATATTTCCAGTGCACTCAACGCTTCGATCGACACCCCCATTAGTCATTTCAGCAATCACCTGAGTCGAAGTTAACAAATTTCAGTTTGAAAGGACAAGGTATTAGACAGTGATCAGATCACAAGAAAGGTGTCATCAAGTGGGGATGCTATCAAACCTCTTGAACAGGTTTGTTGTGGTCCTTGGGATTCACAAACTCAGTGACTCCAAATTTCTTGGCTGCTCACAGAAAGAGAGAGGGTCTTCAGAGTGCAATCACGTAGGCAAACTAAAACATGCTCTTTTTCTAAAGACTAAATCAAGATGCCAATTTTTAGCTGACCGTAATGGGGATGCTTAGATGCATATGAGCTCGTTTACTTATCAAAGATGCAACGAGATTTAAATCAATTACCTTCAGCAAATCTTTTTGGATTCAGATCAACTCCAATTATCCTCGAAGCCCCCGACATTCGAGCCCCTTCAGCCGCCTGAAGAATCAGAATATCCAACATTTTAAGTTTTCATTTACAATTGCACTTAAACAAGTTCATCCAATTTTTATGGGAAAGACAGCAGAAGAAATGAAACTCACGGCAAGGCCCACAGCTCCAAGACCAAAAATGGCTACTGATTGCCCCTTCTTCGGCTTTGCAACATTCAAGGTGGCACCAAGACCTTCCAATAAGGGAAACAGGACATCATTTAATGTTGATAAAAGCCAATGAAAAATCTGGCATACATCACATAAATTTTGTGAAACATATGACTGACCTGTAGAGATACCGCAGCTGAGAACACAGACTTTGTCCAGCGGGGCTGCAGGATTGATCTTGGCAACACAACCGACGTGAATCACAGTGTACTCACTGAAAGTCGAAGTGCCAACAAAATGATAAATGGGCTTCCCATTGATCGAGAACCTCGACGCGTTATCATTAAGCATAACTCCCCGATCCGTGTTTATCCTGAGCAGGTCACACATATTGCTGTCCTCGGATTTACAATGCGGGCACTCCTTGCATTCTCCTGTGAATACAGGAAGGACATGATCACCAGGTTGGAGTTCCGTGACACCTTCACCGACACTTTCCACAATCCTAGATTGCCAAACAGAAGAGAAAACGAACATGATTTCACAATACAGCCGATAAATATTACCAACATTGGCAATCGACCTTAATGTTAAGTTCAGCCAATGAAAGGAGATCAACTTTTTCCATGTAAAGGTCCATACCCTGATGCTTCGTGACCAAATATGCGAGGAAACAATGGGGTTTGTCCCTGCAATTCGATTGTATAAGTCCCATTAATCATCACAATACATCACGATCGGTTAATTTAGCCAATATATATACACAACCATGTAGAAAATGCAGAGGTAGTCACCTTGGCTTCCCAGAAGTAAACATCGGTGTGGCAAAGGGAGGTGAAGAGGATCTTGATACGGACCTCCATCGCCTGCGGAGGAGCCACCTCCACTTCTTCCATCACAAGTGGCTTTCCAGCTTCCCACGCCACCGCAGCTGCATCACGTGTTCAACATAATCACACCACGAGGCAAGTCATATCCACGCTTAAAGCACAGATCTTTAGCTACGGAAAAGAGTTCGCAACCCAAATTATATACGACATCACTCGGCCAAATGTAAACAGCCAAGTGTCATCAAAACATGAACGGGAAAAAGAACATAAGAAAAAACCTTGCCCTTCTGAAGACAATAACTAAATCAAGTCAAGCAAAGGAGCTTTTAAGTTCACATTCCCAATAGCAAGATCACTCCCCATTTAAAGGACCCAGTACAATATATGTCCTCCACAGACACCCAGTAACGCAAATCAAGAACTTGTCAAGTAAGAAAAACGAAAAAGGGAAAAAAACCGAGAGATCATCAACCGAAAAACCGACAAAACCCAAGTCAAGAATCGAAGGCGATCACGACACGAACATACCCTTGCAACGAATGACCTGACCAGCGGTGCTCGCCATCTCAACCTCGGTGATGTCACGCGCGAAATCCGAAACTGCTTGTTCCTCTGATGTTTGTCCTCAAGAATCGGTGCTTGGGCAGACGTGAGGAACTGGGTGGGGGCTCGGGGGTGGTTATTTATACGAGCGAGACTCGCCGAGTTGAGGAGAGAAGAAGTCCGAGATGATCATTTCTTCTTCTTCTTCTTTATTCAGGGCAGTGGAGAGAAACCAGGGACTGGAGAACTGTCCTACAGTTTCTGAGTTGCAGCTCTCAGCGCTTCAAAAGGTAGTAATCCACGGCGGTTTCGCGGTTTCTGGTATCCCACAGTATACTATTCTTTCTCTTTTGATTTGGACACCAACGTTCATGCTGTCCTTCCATGCACGAGAGGCACACGCGCGGTCTCTTTTGTCTCTCTTGTATGATGCTTGGTTTAATAGACGCAATTAATTATAGGATATGATAAAAGATATTGTTTTAGTCATATGATTAGTTGACAGTTCTTGGACAAGGGTAAGTAGATTTGGGCGCCGCAGTAGGTGCCGACTCTGACTCGACCCGACCCGACCTGCTCATTCGAACCGGAGATGTAATGGTTGTTATTTGATTTGGCAATCGGATTATGAATTGAATTTCGACCATCTCTGACCTCTCCAAATTTGACTTCGGAATGCCAATCCATACCGTGATCATCGGAAAATTTCTTGCTTAGAAGAGAGGTGAGAAGCGGCGCAAAGATCAATGACAGTTTTCACACCGCTTTTTAAAGATGTAGAAACGCGAGTGGAAAGGGAAGCAAGAAGGATCACGATCCAACCTTGTTCGCGCTTTTGAAGTATTGACCGATCTAGTTGATGAAGAATACCCGATGTCAACAAATATGTCCCGTTAACTTGACAATATTAATTTGTACGGATTTCTCATAGCTTTCAATCTACTAATTCTTCCTGTCAACATGCATATTCATCAATAGTATAAATCACGATACATCCTTATCCATCAAGATATCTGGAACTATATTCCTTTGAGGAAAATTTCTAGAAAGAGTATAAAAAGTACCCATATGTAAAATATCCAAACTAGATTTTCTCTTTGATTTCTTTTGTTCATTTCATACCGAGTCTCCTCTCGTTCAATACTCAATACATATATGGAAGGTTCGATTAGTTGGTTGAAAGACCCGAGCAAAGATCTAGTCTAGTCGCAAGGAGTTAATGGATGAGGATAGCCAAGATGGATATGAGATACAATACCAATAGGAATTCGATCCCTTTCATTTCTTGTTATTCATTCTGCGCGGCGACCTTTTAGAGTGCGTGTAAGTTATGCGGGCGATACAAAGTTCATGATGTGGAGCTCTTTCAATTCATCCTATTGGCTCAGCTCATCCACAATAAATAAATAAAAATAATCAAAGTAGTTAAGAATTTGGAAACTGATGCTACTTTGGCAGGCTACTGCGAAACATGCAGCCACCTGTTTTCGCCAGCAGATTAAGCATCTGCCTCCGACCAGGACGAGGATTAGGACCTTACTTTATGTGGGAAATTGAGTCAAAAGGGGAAAGCTAATGGAATAAAGTAATGTTCTACCTAAGCAAGCAAGTGGGGTTGAAAAACAGAGGGAGGGGCTAGCATGACGGTGGGGTTAAAACTTACGGTGTAACCGTCTAACACCAGCCACAAATTTGTTTCGGAGAAACCGGAAGACTTTTGTAATAGGTTTCAACTTTTGACTTCTATGTTTCCTTTTTTTATTGTTTTTTTTTTCTTCTACATTTTCTTTTGAAAGCTCAAATCCGAAGGCAAAATCAGTGAAAGCCCACTGTTCTTTCTACTATTGCAGGCAAGATACAATTAAATCTTCTAATCCTATATTAAACCCTAATTAATTAAATCCTCTAATCCTAAATCCGCTAAAGTGAATTTTCTTCAATATAAAAAAGAAAGAATAATTTAAATACGGAAATATAAATTTAGAGACAAAAATCAGAAGAGGGCCCATAGAATCAATGTTCTTGAATATTATTACTTTGATTTGTTTCTTTAAATCACTCTTATTTTATGCATAATCAATATCATTGATCTTAATTTTAAGTCACCGAAAAGTTCTTCTAAAGCAATTTGATTCGAGCAAAAGGAATGATGAGCCATTTCATTACACAATGATTTGTTTATTAGTTGCAAAGTTAACATTTCTTTTTTTTTGGGTAAAGGCTAACATTTCTTTTTGTTTTCATTTTAATCGATCTTTATAATGATATTAACGATTTCTTTTTAGTTAATCATAATATTTTTTTATTTGTGATTTTTTATATTTCTGTATTTAAATTATTCCTTTTTTATATTGAAGAAAATTCACTTTAGCAAATTTAGGATTAGAGGATTTAATTAGTCAAGATTTAATTGTATCTTGCCTGCAATAGTGGAAAGAACAGTGGGCCTCCTCTGATTTTGCCTTCGAATTTGAGCTTCCAAAAGAAAATATAGAAGTAATAAAAATAATTAAAAAGGAAACATAGAAGTCAAAAGTTGAAACCTGTTCCAAAAGTCTTATGATTTCTTCAAAACAAATTTGTGGCTGGTGTTAGATGGTTACACCGTCATTTTTAACCCCACGGTTATGCAAGCATTTCCCAAAAAAAAAAGGAACGAATATAAATGGGGATTGATTTAAAAATTTGGAAATAAAATAAGCGCAAGAAGTGAAACATAGTTAAAAACAAAAGATTAAAGAAAGGGGGGAAAAATAGCTGATCTAAAGAATGAAACTGTGAATCTGGATGGGAAGAGAAGTCAAATCAACCAACGGCAAAGATAAGGCTTACTTGGCGTGGGGATTTAATGAGAGCTGTGACCCCATTGATGTGGACATCGAACCCTATCGAGGAAGAGGTGTTAGGGACCCGTTATTCTATCCGCTAGGCCCGATCACTCGAGCGAGAGCGAAGGAATTCAAACAAGCTATCGGCATCATGGTTCAAGATATTTGGAATGAAAATAATCCAAATTCGAAATTTGAAGATTCTGAAACTCCTTGGCGCAACATGATTACTTTTGGTCCAACGAATTTCGAAGGAGCTTAGAATTGACGAACTCCGAATTGGCTCAAATTTAGATGGACGCTTGGAAACGGACCGCTAATCCATACACACTACTTTAGTAGTGATTGATGACGTTTTTTAGCGATTTGGAGTCGTTTAGATGAACTTTTAGGCCTTTTTCTATTTTTGGACGAATTTTTAATAATTAAGGTTATTTTTGTAATTTTAATCCTAGTAGGATTAGAATTAGGGTTAACACCCTATATAAGATTACTTATAAATTTCTAAGAGGAGGCAGAATTTTATTTAGCAAAGTTTTCTTCTCTTGAGGACTAGATCTTATCAAGGCTCCCTTGTGGCGATTGAATTTAACTTATCGAGCAAGATCGCGAATTCTCTTGTTCGTGGCGTTATAGCGTGGATTGATTGATACAGGTTTGTCAATAGGTCGCGTTCATATCGAGATTACCAATCACGGGTTCGATTGGAGGTCGAGGTTAGCAATTCGTAACTCATAGATCTTCGTTGAACGATCATCTTCCGCATAGATTCATATCATCTGGTATCAGAGCTGGTTCTACAAGGTCTACTTCTCCTATTTTTATTGCTTTTCGTTCATTAATCTAGGATTTATAGAATTAGGGTTTCTTTATTAATCGAATTAGGATTCTAAATTTGTTCTTGCTGTGATTTCAATTTTGATTTAGAGTTTTCGGTCCTAGTTGTTTTTTTTCCTTTATATATGGTACTTGAGTTCGTAAAAAAAAAAGCAAAAAAAAAAGCAAAGAAAAAAAAAGAGAGCAAAAAAAAAGCAAAGGAAAAAAAAATTCAAGAGGACGACTCATTTCTTTTTTTTTATCATTGATAATTGGACCGAATAGAAAAAAAAAATTCTCAGTAGCAGAAATTGAAATTGAATCCGAATCTCGCAAAAATTTGCTGAATTGCTGAGTTGATCGGTTTATTGTTGAATTTGATCTTGTTTGGTGGTTTATCGATTGTTATGAGGAGCTTGTGAGACTAGATTCAAGTCTGAAAAAAGAGCTTTCTAGAAGGAAACGAGAGGTAAAAGGCAAGAGTGTGTGAGTTTAATTGAGGGAAGAAAAAGCCGAAATTGAGTTAAACACGAGAGGAGTGACAAACACTTTGAGCGGAAAACATGAGGGAGTGACTAGTGAGATTTTTTTTTATCTCTAACATTTTCTTGCAGGTTTAAAAAAAAATGTCAAGCTCGGGCCAGGGAAGTGTGAATCAAAGGGAGGATCGCACTCATCCAAGGGATGATGCGATTCTAGCAGTATCCAAAGAATTAAGTTTACAAATTGAAGCAATTAGCAACCGAGTTACAAAATGTGAAACAAGACTTGAAGATGACCAAGAGCCACCACGAGGGAGGGCACAAAATCAGCTAAAGGAGCCTAGGACACAACCTAGATGGCAACGGCAATTTAATGATGCATATGTGTCCGATACAGAAGATGATCGAGATGGCAAGTTTGAGAGGAGAAACGGACGCCGAGGATTTAGACATCGAGAAGACGATGAACTTGGCAACATCAAAATGAAGATTTCATCTTTCCAAGGAAAGAATGATCATGATGCGTATCTAGAATGGGAGAAACGGATGGAGATGGTATTTGATTGCTAGCAATATTCGGAGCTCAAAAAGGTAAAAATTGCAGCTATTGAATTCACTGATTATGCTATAATTTGGTGGGATCAACTTGTGACTAGTAGGAGACGCAATGGTGAAAGACCAATAGAAACGTGGGATGCGATGAAAGCAGTGATGAGGAGGCGCCTTATACCTAGTCATTACCACAGAGACTTGTTTCATAAGCTGCAAAATCTTACACAAGGTAATAGAAGTGTGGAAGAATACCATAAAGAGATGGAAATTCCTATGATCCGTGCTAATGTAGTGGAAGACCGTGAGGCCACAATGTCACGATTTTTGTGTGGTTTGAGCCGAGATATAGCAAGGGTAGTGGAGCTGCAACACTATGTTGAATTGAAAGAATTAGTGGACAAAACTATCAAAGTTGAGCGGCAATTGAAGTTGGATCGAAATTACAAGAGTGGTAGAGGTTCAAGCTCAAATTGGAAGTCTAATTGGAAGAGAGACGAGATGCCGAATTGGAAGGGAAACAATATCAAGACTGAAACTTTGAAGGAGAAGGAGAAGGATGGCAAAGTTGTTTCAAATCCGGCTTCAGGTAAAACTGAAAACCCTAACACTAAGACTCATGATATTAAATGCTTTAAATGTTTGGGCAGGGGTCATATGGCAAATCAGTGCCCTAATAAGAGGGCGATGGTCATGACAGGATATAATGATGTTGAATCAGAAAATGAGAGGGAGGAAGAGGATGATAACATGCCACCATTGAAGGATTGTAGTGATGTTGAGATGCTAGTAAATGGTGAATTGATGGTGGTTAAGCATTCTCTTAGTGTTCAAGTCAAAGCGGAAAGAGCATCACCAACAACGCGATAACTTGTTCCATACAAGATGCTTGGTGAATGGTAAGATTTGTAGCTTAATTATTGATGAAGGTAGTTGTACAAATGTAGCAAGTTATACCATGGTGGAGAAGTTGGGATTGAAGACTACAAAACATCCAAGACCATATAGATTGCAGTGATTGAATGATAGTGGTGAAGTAAAAGTATCGAAGCAAGGTTGAGTTCCATTTGAGATAGGGCGATATAAGGATGAGGTGATGTGTGATGTTATACCTATGCAAGCAGGGCATCTTTTGCTTGGTAGGCCATGGCAGTATGATCGAAAGGTACATCATGACGGGTACACTAACCGATATTCATTGGTGATGAATCAGAAGACATACACATTGGTACCAATGACACCTATTGAGGTGTATGAAGATCAATTGAAACTACAACGTGAGGCTGAGAGAGAGAGAAAAAGAGAAAAAGTGATAAAACTGAGGGCTTGCGTGGAAACTCTGAGACACAAGTAAAAGAAGAGGAAAATAAGAGTAGAGTGGTAAAAACCGAGAGAAAAGGAGAGAGAAAAGAATTTTTATGCAAAATCGAGCGAAGTGAGGAGAGCTTTGTTTCTGGACCGACCGATACTTATACTTTTGTACAAAGAGGCATTGTTTACTACTAATGAACTTGATCCGAATTTACCAAGTTCTGTCGTGTCTTTATTGTAGGAATTTGAAGATGTCTTTCCCGATGAACTTCCTAGAGGTTTACCACCAATTCGAGGCATAGAGCATCAAATCGATTTGATTCCTGGTGCACCATTGCCTAACCGACCCGCATATCGAAGCAATCCTGAAGAGACAAAGGAACTTCAACAGCAAGTTAGCGAATTACTAAAGCAAAGATATGTAAGAGAGTCTCTTAGCTCGTATGCTGTTCCTATTTTGTTGGTGCCAAAGAAGAATGGGTCGTGGCGGATGTGTGTTGATTGTCGAGCAATCAATAACATAACGGTAAAATATCGACATCCTATTTCTAGGTTAGATGACATGTTGGATGAATTGTATGGAGCTTGCATATTTACTAAAATTGATCTGAAAAGTGGTTATCATCAAATTAGAATAAAAGAGGAGGATGAATGGAAAACTGCATTTAAGACCAAGTATGGATTACATGAGTAGTTAGTCATGTCATTCGGTTTAACTAACGTATCTAGTACTTTCATGCGACTTATGAATCATGTTCTGCGTGCTTTTATTGGTCGATTTGTAGTTGTCTATTTTGATGATATCCTGATATATAGTTGAAACCTTGATGACCATATTGAGCATGTGCGAGTTGTTTTGAAGGTTTTAAGGGCTAAATAATTATATGCTAACCTAAAGAAGTGCTGTTTTGTAACTGACAAATTAATATTTCTAGGCTTTGTTGTTGGTGTTAATGATATACAGGTTGATGAAGAAAAGGTGAAAGCAATCCGTGAATGGCCAACACCTAAGACAGTAGGAGACGTGTCGCAGCTTTCATGGTTTAGCCAGTTTCTATCGTAGATTTGTAAAAGACTTCAGCACCATCACCGCACCTTTAACCGAGATTATCAAGAACCATGTGGGTTTCACGTGGGGAGAAGAGCAAGAGAGAGCATTCAATCTGTTAAAGGATAAGTTGACTAATGCTCCTTTTTTATCTTTATCAAATTTCAGTACTACTTTTGAGATAGAATGCGATGCTTCTGGTACAGGAATTGGAGCCGTGTTGATGCAAGGAAGACGTCCTATAGCGTATTTCAGCGAGAAGTTAAGCGGAAAGACATTGAATTATCCGACTTATGATAAAGAGATGTATGCTTTGGTGCGAACTTTGGAGAATTGGCAACATTACTTGTGGCTAAAGGAGTTTGTGATCTACAACGACCATGAGACCTTAAAGTACTTGAGGGGGCAGCAAAAGTTGAACAAAAGACATGCCAAATGGTTGGAGTTCATTAAGACATTTCCATATATAATCAAGTACAAAAAAGGTAAGGAAAATGTGGTAGCCGATGCACTTTCTCGAAGGTACGCAATTCTAACTAATAACTACTATAAGAGCAAAGTGTCTAGGTTTCGAGCATATCAAAGGTTTATACGCTAACGATGATGATTTTGGAAGAGTATTTGAAGCTTGTGAGCATGCTTGCGTTTGAAAAGTTTTATAGGCATGATGGATATCTCTTTCGTGAAAATAAGTTGTGTTTGCCTAGATGCTCTTTGCGTGAGTTGTTAGTGCGAAAGGCACATAGTGGTGGTTTGATGGGGCATTTTGGAATCAATAAGACTTATGAAGTGCTGCATGAACATTTTTTTTTTTGCCACACATGAAACGAGATGTCACACGAATTTGCGAGAGATGTATCGCATGTAAGCAGGCTAAGTCTACGATTAAACCACATGGTTTGTATATATCTTTGCCTATCCCGACGCATCCTTAGGTTGATATCTCTATGGATTTTGTGTTAGGATTGCCTAGGTCTAAGCATGGCAAGGATTCTATTTTTGTGGTTGTTAATCTATTTTCAAAGATGGCTCATTTTATACCTTGTCATAAATTTGATGATGCATCGAATGTTGTTGAATTGTTCTTTTGTGAAGTTGTGCGTTTGCATGGCATGCCTAGGTCCATTGTTTCTGATCAAGATACTAAATTTCTAAGTTACTTTTAGAAGATATTGTGGAAGAAGTTGGTACACAACTTTTATTCTCTACTACTTGTCATCTACAAACTGATGGTCAAACTGAAGTAGTTAATAGGACTTTAGGGACATTGTTGCGTACTATCATTAAAAAGAACATTAAGTCTTGGGAAGATTGTTTATCGCATGTTGAGTTTGCTTATAATAGGAGCGTGCATTCTGCTACTAAATTCACACCGTTTGAGGTTGTTTATGGTTTTAATCCCTTAACTCCGTTAGATTTAACCCCTTTACCTATTGCTGAGCGTGTGGATTTAGATAGTGCTAAGAAAGCTGAATTTGTGAAGACTTTACATGAGAAGACGCGGCTGAATATTGAGTTTAAGACAAAGCAGTATGCAAAGCAAGCCAATAAATGGCGCAAAAAAGTAGTGTTTAAGCTCGGAGATTGGGTTTGGGTTCATATGCACATATAGCGTTTCCCCAAGGATGGACCATTTATGGTGTTGGAAAGAACGCTGATTTGAGGGCAAATCTTTTGCACGGGGAGAGAATGATGTGGACATCGAACTCTATCGAGGAGGAGGTGTTAGGGACCCGTTATTCTATCCGCTAGGCCCGATCATTCGAGCGAGAGCGAATGAATTCAAACAAGCTATCGGCATCATGGTTCAAGATATTTAGAATGAAAATAATCCAAATTCGAAATTTGAAGATTCTGAAACTCCTTGGCGCAACATGATTACTTTTGGTCCAGCGAATTCCGAAGAAGCTTAGAATTGACGAACTCGAATTGACTCAAATTTGGATGGACGTTTGGAAACGGACGGCTGATCAATACACACTACTTTAGTAGTGATTGATGACGTTTTTTAGCGATTTGGAGTCGTTTAGATGAACTTTTAGGCCTTTTTTCTATTTTTGGACGAATTTTTAATAATTAATGTTATTTTTGTAATTTTAATCCTAGTAGGATTAGAATTAGGGCTAGCACCCTATATAAGGTTACTTATAGATTTCTAAAAGGAGGCAGAATTTTATTTAGCAAAATTTTCTTCTTGAGTTCTCTTGAGGACTGGATCTTATCAAGGCTCTCTTGTGGCGATCGAATTTAACTTATCGAGCAAGATCGCGAATTCTCTTGTTCGTGGTGTTATAACGTGAATTGGTTAACACAGGTTCGTCAACAGATCACGTTCATACCGAGATTACCAATCACAGGTTAGATTGGAGGTCGAAGTTAGCAATTCGTAACTCATAGATCTTCGTAGAAACGATCATCTTCCGCACAAATTCATATCACCCATCAAGCCATGAGCTTCCAATTTGGGCATGCCATGATTTGTGCACATGCAATTGCACAGGTTTGAAGTAATCAGACATTACTGGTCACTGAGAATCTCAGCAGCACGATATCGTGTGGTGAAAAGAATATATTCAACACGGAAGAGACCCAATTCCAGTAATGTACAAGCTTCTATTTCATCCGGAACATCCTTAAAGAAGGATGTACAAATCCTAGACAAGAACAAAAACGCAGAGCAAGATCTGGGGCTAAAAATCCGAGATCCTCCTCTAGCTAAATCAAGTGAACCTTGAGCTGTCGCTATTCTACGACTGGACAAGCCTACCGCAAGAGTTGGCAACAGATTGTGACATCAGAACCAATAGACAAAAATGTCAAAGAGAAAAGGAATCTTTCTTACCTTTTTATAGGGAAAGAACAATTGGGCAATGAACAAGATCGGAAACACTGGACGGTGTCGTTTTTCCCACCTTAGGGTACAAGAGCAAAGCTGGTAACCCCATCAAAGGCATTAAAGCTTTCGCTTGAGTTTTGGCCTGCGTGGTGCCATTCTTTGGCTTCCATGCTGAGAACCTTTCACCATTACATCGTTTTAAAATGCCTCTTTGGACCACATATGCACTCAGGATACGGATTTTCATAAAAGGACTCCTCAGTGCGGGAACGTGATTTGCCTTTAAGTCCTGGCAGTGGGCCTCTTCTTTTCCTGGGAGCTCCTTGTCTGTTTTTATAATAAGATGGTTAAGCACATTTCAAGAAGGGACACAAACCCATACAGAGAGCTTAACCATCAACATATAATCAGTGAAAACTGAATCAGGGGGTGATGTTTACTAGCAGATAAGTTTTTTTTTAGAGATTGGTAATTGTAAGTTTCTAAAAATTTTCTCTCATTCACATAGGATGGTTTCACAGTAGTTATATGCCAAGCAAAAGAATGTACTTGAATTCTATCGGACACGGATATGCCTCCTCAGCACAGAAACTTATAAGACACGTTATGATTGCATAATATTAAGCTACCTGTTATCATGCATCTGCCGCACAAGTTCTGATAGTGAGGAACCTTCTCTCAGGTCTCCTGATTCCAGTCTATCAAAAACTTCAACCAGTCCTTTCCTGCATACGATGTGCATATGTAAAACCACAACAGTTCCTAAACTCGGAGTTTAAAACCTCCTGGATATAATACTTGAATAGTTGAAAGAGATAGTGAACTCTTTGCAATAAACCGAATCGACAGACATGCCTGATCTCAATTAAAAATTTACGCCTCCCACCGTTAGCGATTTTTTATACCTATTGTACATTATACATTGTGAACCCGTTTATGTTGTGGTTTAATGCTACAGAATCATCTTACAGAAAAGTAATAAAGCAACTTTTCAGTTAGCTGTTATCTTGATTAGATTATACCTGTCTGGTGTGATTGTCCTGCGGTGGCCTAAGAACCTTCGATGCCCTTCAACAGCTCTTGCCATGTTACCAGAATAGGAAGAAACAAACACATCACTCTCCACAGAGATAATGTAGTCAATGGCCGCAGTCTGAGATGCGTGGTTACTGAACCCTTCCAATTCTTCCTTCGTGGCAAGAGTTTCCTGCCATAGAACCAGAACCAGTTCACTTTTGTATGTGATAACCAGATTGTTATAAGTTCACTAGTTTTTTTTTTTTTTTTTTTGGGTCAGATATAAGTTCGCTAGTCACTAATTTGTGAATATGAAAAGGTAGTATAATCATTACAAACCTTGAAAACAAGATTAGGGAAGCGCGATGAGAGCATGGATAAGCAAGCATTACCACCATAAATTTCTCCAGCAGCAATATAGATTAATGTCGATGGAGGATAACCAAGAGCTTGGAGGAAAATCCCCACCTCTTTGGGTGTCAAAGGGCAATTCCCTCCTAATCTCTGTTCTGTGGAATTAATCTTTTTCACCTTCCAATGACTAGTGTTCTCCCTGTACAAACAAATTGAAGCATATAAGGATATTAAGATGCAAAGCTGGGAACAACTCACTTATTGGAATAGATAAGGTGGGAAGCCATTAGCAACACGGGCATTCACCCCATTGACATCTCATGATTATGTGACTTTACTAGAGAGACATGAATATGAGAGCTTGTCGAACTCTCACCTCATTATTGTGAGCTCTTTTGATTCTGCTTCAGTCAGGCCGTAAGTACAACCCGTAAATGACAGCATGTCTTTCTCATATCTAAGATGAAGAGCAATGTATCGTCCCTCACGACTCCTTAGCCGCTCTATCAGCTTCTGTGGTTTCACCGTCATGCATGCTCAGTACCTATTTTAACAGGAAGCCCCATAGGAGACCTCTTAAATGCAGTAATCTAACATATGAAGAAAACAGGATTTACAGCTCATATTTATTTAGTGGGCTGCTTATCCAGCCATGCGATTGACCAGATCAAAATGCCTATATGTTGATCTCATATGCTGCTTTCTAATGTAGTTTCTTCTGAAATTATTAATCACTTTCTCTGGCATTTTACACTTATCAGTATCCATGAAGTTCAAAAACTAGTCGACATGAAAGAACAAAAAGGCGAAAGGAAGTGCGTTATACATCAGTACCCCACCTTTGCCAGGATCTCAATTGGGGGAGAGAAACGAAGTGCATTATACATTGCACGGCACCTCAATCTCTGGATATCAAGAGGCAGATCACTGTTTGCTAGTCGAGAATCTGATTTTGCAACATGAATTACCTGCCAAGGACTCCATTAACCCCCACACTAATAATATGATGAATTGATATGACTTAAAGAGCCTCTTTTTGTAACATGGAATTCGAATCAGACTTTCACAGAGTCCGCTTCGGTAAATGAAGAACAGGTCTGACAATCTCCAGTTTTGGATATATTAAAAGATCACCCCTAGAAATCCAAAAAATTGCAGCAACACCACATGTATTATATGAAGTTCAACATGTAGAAATTTATGTAGTACAAACTTCGATCCAATATCTAAGGAGATGATGATGGTCAACTCTCTTGAAAGTTATTGCTAGTTTGAAGAAGGTGATCATATTTTTTATACACTCTTATGAAAGTTGGAGCTTTGGAATTTTTACCTTAAAGCTATTCCATGCAGTGTAGAATGTGTTTAGACAAGCGATTCTCACTTCCAAAAAATGGAATGATGAAAAACTATTTTGTTTTCTAACCTTAAATTGAATAACAATATCTTTAGTTTCTGATAATGTTTTGTGCTAGAAATTCATGGCACAGGCAAAGATGCTAGTCAACAAAATAACTGCAATCATCATCTTAATTAAGCATTTCCAACAATATCAGAACAGCATTTAGGTTAGACTCTTTAGCTCTTAGGTGCAAGAAATTTAAAGTTCTAATGTATCATCAATGATCTCAATTTACTTAAATTCTTAGTTTTTTACTAGAAAATGCATCTACATTGTTGAAATAACCAAGTATAAGCGATCTCAATCTAATTGAATTCAAAGGACATCCAGCATATTCCAATTGCTTAAGTCCAATGGCTACTGACAAGGTATCCAAGTCAATTTTTCATAAAATACAAGGGCATCACGGTAATTTTCAAATAGAGAATTTGTCCAAAATTGAATAGAATTCACTTAAAAACTAGCATGACTTATTCAGACCTGATACTCATTCCATAACCGAGTCATCTCTTCGTAGTAACCCACGCTAGCCCAAGAAGTAAAGTGCTTCCGAGCATGAGGAACTGATTCCAGCTCCTTTGGGAGCTCCCTGGCAACTCTTATATCTCCTTTCAAGGCTTCTATAAAATGAATCTCATCAAATATATCTGAAAAGGTACTGTGCAAATAACAGCAATGTCAGAATACACAATTGAGTAAGACAACAATCACACCTACGAAAGAATGTTCGAACACCAACCAATACCTCGTGTCTTTCCAGAATGATCGTCTATCCAGTTGAGGAATAACTAAAGTGGCATTCATTATGAGCGCCACAGCCACCATATCTGCAATCTGCGAGGAGAACATAATTATGGATGAGACCACAGGAAATTGATTAACACCACTACAAAGCATAGCTGAGTAACTCATACTGAACAAAAACGAAAGAAGAGAACAAATCACAGAATGGAATTGGTTCTACTTAAGGACTGTAAGGACGCCATTATGTGTGCTCCAGTGTTACTGTACTTCCAATTTAGGAGAATTAAAACAAAACTGAAAGAAAAAGCTTATAACTCGGAGTTCTAAAGAAATGCCACAACACCTGACTTATTGACAACTTCAAAAACAATATTCCAAAAGCTTCAATTCTGGTCAACACCAGAGACCTAATTTACAACAAAGTGATCCACTTACACCAGTCCGCATCTGATTTAATCCTCCATTGCTCCTCACAGTTATATATCGATCTGATCCTCGTGCACCTGTCATAGAGAGATGCAGATGCAGATTTTGAGAGAGAGAGAGAGAGAGAGAGAGTATCTCTGTTACCAGCCTGGCATTTACAAAAGGTGAATGCAATCATCAACATTTCAAAATCCTCTTAAGATGCCATTTAACGGAAACGTTTGCGTCTATATGGCTATCATGGTAACTTAGCTCTTTAATTTTCAGAGTACAAATGGTGACTTGCTAAAAAATGACCCGAGTTTTTACGCACACTTAGTTTGAACTTAAGTATTGGAAACATCCAATCAGATATTTAAATTGATATTATGCTAGTTTAGATTCTAAATTTACTTCGGTTGTGCACAAAGTGGAATTCGTTCAATATGAGATGTCCAAGCATTTCATGAAAGAAAAAGTCCTAGAAAAGTTAAGACCTCTTGCAAACATTTAAAACAAGATTGATATTAAACCCCATGAGGCTGCAGTGATCATGGATGTGTGTGCGTCTCTATCCTCACACCACCTAGTATAAGTAATATCATATTTCAGCTATCCGACAGGGTTCAGCTCAAGTTTTATCCTGTTCATGAGGTCAACAGGGTGTTTCACAGCTAGGATTCACTCACCTAAGTGGGTTTTCTTTCATAAAGGGAGATTGACAACAAAAAAATTCTCTTCTCATCTTTTGGTAAGTCTCTAAATCTATTCATATTTACCTTGACTAATTTTCAATATTAAATTGCTATCCACTTTACACCAGCACAAAAAGCATATGAGAGAAGATCAATAACAAAACGAAGCAAGAGAAGTACCGAAAAAAATCAGTCATTGGCAGAAGCAGGAAATCTTGCAGTGGTAAAAATAATAATTGACAGAAAAATACATGGATGCAGAGTTTATCTGACCGTTGTATCTAGCAGTGGGCTTGACGCAGGTGTGTAAACCGAAACTGAAAGGAGCATCCCAAAGTTCTCGGTCTGGAATCTGCAAAGAGAAAAATCACCCTCTTCGCTGAGAAAT
The DNA here is from genome assembly GCA_024733475.1 of Syzygium grande. Lineage (NCBI taxonomy): Eukaryota > Viridiplantae > Streptophyta > Magnoliopsida > Myrtales > Myrtaceae > Syzygium > Syzygium grande. Next base: position 6,195,206 of record JAMXDD010000003.1, read on the forward strand.
CACAACATGGTGCGTCATTCCACTGACTATATGCCTCTACTCTATTCCTTCTGACCTAAGAAGCTAAGCCAGGAAAATAGACGCTCGACACAAATCGCGAACATCCATCACAAAAGCATGCTCGGATCTCTTTCTTACTCAACGAACAATCGAACTCACATAACAGGATCTCCCAAATAGAGTCAACAGAACCTTAAGCCTCAAACAACAGCGAATTCGTCCACAGATACCTCAAAAGTAGCTAATGTCGAACCACCATCAGAAGCTACAGACAAAACGACTACGCAAGCATCTATCCAGCAAAACGGCTCAGCTGACCCAACACAATCGCGCCCACACGATCATCAAACCCCCAAAAAAACCCCCGAAACCATCCGTGCTCGACGACAATACCAGAACCTTCAAGATCGAAACAAGCAGAAGCCGAAACTACCGCTAACCGAGGAGCGAGATTCGAAGCGGAGCGACGCACCAGCTCAGGCCGACGTTCCCCGGGCGAGACGCGCTCCCGGCGGTCCTCGAAGCCCCCCGCGACAGGTAGATCAGCGCGAGGGAGGAGACGGCGACGAGGAGGACGGCGGCGTACGCGGCGGCGGCGCAGAGCCTTCGCCGGTGGAACCTGAACCTCCTCCCCCTGCTCCTCGCCATTGTTTTTTTTTCGCCCCGGAGCTCCGGCTCACGGATCTCTCGTTCCGCTGGCGCGATCTCCTTCGCCGCCTCCGATCTCCATGGACGGTGGATTTTGTGCTCTCCTCGATGCGTCTCGTCGTCCGCTCGCTGTAACTTCACCCTGCCGCCGGGCTCTCTTCCTACGCCTCCCTTTGTTCCTCTCTCTCTCTCTTGTGTTTTTTTCCTTGGAAGAATTTTGTTAAACAGCATCATAATAATAATAAGAATAATTTTTTACAGATTAGTAATTGAAATTAAATATTCTTCGTTCCATTGATTCATTCTTTTTTAATTTTTTCCACTTTATGGCTCCATTTATTTCGCATAAATTGAATGATTTAAAAAATATTTTCCTGGAAATGAATATTCGCCGAGCCTCGCCAGATCAAAGGAGGCTCGGCCTCGAAACGGAACATACATAATTACGGGATTTCTTTTTGAGTAGATAGAATGATAATTGAATATCTCAATAATTTAAAAAAAAACTAAAAAGTATCGCCAAATATAAATTTGACACGCCTAAAAAAGTATCAACTCGATAATTATGTCATTGAACATTAGTTAACTTATAACGTACACCCTGACTTTTAAAGATATTAAACATCATGGATCTATCGAGTTAATTATTATATTTTTTTCAGGACCAATAATTTTGGGATTATAAGAAAAATGTTAAATCGTGTTGGGGGTTTTTGAGTTTTTTTTTTTAATTTCTAACAAATCCAGTCAAGTCCGCACAAAGAAAAAATTCACGTCACCACTAGCGTGTCCCCGTTCGGTGCTGACGTAATGCCGATGTGCCAGTCCAACTTGGACAAAAAATTTTCGCAAAAAGAGTTTCGAGGGGCCTCACTCGAGAATTTGGAAAAGTTGAAGGACACGTGAGCAAAATAATTTACCCACGGACATGTAAACTCATGTAAAGATGTGCAATTTTAAAAAATGATTTTAAGTTTTTCGGGATTTCGAAAAGAAAATGTAATGCACTCTGTTAAATCCAAACCACGGGAATCGAAACAGCGCTGGAAAAATTCGGGGTTTCGCATTTTGCAGCTCTCGGTCCTCCCCTCCGCTTCCTCTCCCCGACGCCACCAGCAGCGAGCCGTTGCTCAGTCCCGGTCGGCGGCGACACCGCGGGCGGCGGCGGCGGCGGCGGCGACGTCTCCCTCCCTCCCTCTCCCTGTGGCGTCGCGGATTCACGCCGCTGGTCAGGGCTTGTGTGAGCAATCGGTGCGTGTGGCCAGTGATTCGCCGTACGCTGGTTTTCGTTCCGTCAGGTTGAAGTTTGAAATCAAGCGGCGAAGAGGAAGGACGAGAAGGGCGAGAGAGGATGTCGTTCATGAAGGGAGATCTGCTCACCAGAACCAGAAAGCTCGTGAAAGGCTTGGCCAAGGCCGAGCCCGTTTGGCTCAAGGCCATGCAGCAGTCAGCCTCTCTCTCTCTCTGCTCAAATTTTTCCTCTTTCTTGCATCTTTACCGTGTGCCTTTCAGGGTGCTGCAGTGGCCTCCATGTTGCTTGTGTGGAGCTTTCTTGTTTGTTCTGTGAAGTCTCAATCTACGCGAATTCGTGTTGCTCTGGGTTGGTTTGTGTTTCGAATTATTGGATTAGGGGCGTGGGAGAGTTTCGAAACTCGACCTGCTTTAATGTTCTATCGATGATCCTGTATTTTGTTTCTTCGGGTTGGGATTAGCTACGCTGGCGGATGGTGGGAGCTTCTTGTTTGACAAGTGCGGCCGAAGAGCAATGTTGTCTTTGGATCCCTGTTATGCCGCTTTTTCTGGTCGGTGTCAGATTGATTGATTCCGCATGTATTTCTGTCGAGAAGTTTGGAAAACCTGGTTTAGGAATGCGACGGTACCATGAGTAGCCCACTTGTACTGTTCACTACTCTTTTTGATTCTTGGGTCACTGCAAAAGCATTGGCTATGATTGATTTTTTGTGCGGTAGTCATGAGACATGTATGAGTTTGTTGAATTGTGACGTTTTTAAGTACCCGTCGAGCGCTTTAGAATCCAATGGCATCACCTATTTGGTGGTTATGGCATCATGCAGGGCACCACCTGCAGTTTTCCCTCGTGCAGATGAAATCAAGAAGATCTCCCTCCCTGAGGATGTCTATGTTAAAAAGTTTTTCCAGAAATATCCGGACTCAAAACACGAGGATGCGATCAAGTAAATTTCTTTCCTTAGCAATATATTTTGCCATAGCTTCTATTTTGCTTTCTAAATTCATCCACAACGTACTATATTTCCTCTCCCTTTCATATATTTGTTATATTTTGGATGTGACGAAAGTAGCACTACTCGTGTATAAGAAAGAGCCAATCAACTGAGTACTTCAGGCCTGCTATCATTAGCTTGGTGAATGATAAGATTGTGTGTTGAGCCTTGGAACGGTAAACGTGTGTCGTTTGTGAAGGCGGTCTTTGCATTCTGTGATCATCCTTCTTGCTTCATGTGCTATTCTTGTGTATGCATGTTTTTATATCGATAGTCTCGGGAGACCATTTTCACTATAGACACAACTAAAGTAGCTGAAAGATTTTGAGGAATGGAATTGGTTGTTTTAATGATAGCCAAAAATTGCTTACTTTTCTAATGTCGTTTTGTCATAATAAAATGCATCGGCATTAAAGCATCAATATAGCCAAGTCCGGTCAGTAGGATAAGGATTGGTTGATATGTCTGCTGCTGCTATGAAACCTCATGATGTCTGTAATTGGACTCAGACTACTTTGTTCATCTTGTTAAGGCTTTAAGATTTTGGGTTCTACTTGCACCTTAATAACAACTTAACTGATAGCTCACATATTTCCAGCTACAAGAACATATTACCTGTCATTGAGGTAACCAGACATCAAGGGTTTTTGTTGTGCTACTGAGCTTGAGGAGCCTTAAACTCGTGTCTTTCCATGTGATTTACTCTGCAACTAGCATGGTTTCGTGGATAAATTGTCCATTCAGTACAACATACTTGAAGAAAAGTTTGGTTGATATGTCTGCTATCGCTGTGAGACCTGTTGTGGCTATAATTTGATTCAGACTACCTTTTCTTATCTTGTTAATGCTTTAAGATTTTGGGTTCTATTTGCACTTTAACAATTTAACTGATAGCTTACATGTTTCCAGCTACAAGAAATATATTGCGCAACTTAAAAGCTCACATGTTTTCAGCTACAGGAACATATTGCCCATCATTGGGCTAACCAGACATCACAACTTCATGTTGTGCCTCTGAGCTTGTGGAGCCTTCACGAGTCTTTCCATGTAGTTTACTCCGTAACTAGCATGGTTTCGTGGATAAATTGTCTATTCAGTCATATTCAAAGAAAAGTAAACGAATATCTATCTTAAGTCTAAATAAGGACCATGATATAAGGATTTTAAAATCGCATGTTACTAAATGAAGCACCTTGGCATTGGAACTGAGAGAAATTGTATAACCAAAACCGTAAATAAAATAGAAAGATACTTATGCACCACTTTCTAACAAATCCTTTATATGTTTGTTTCTTATTACTGTTGAGACACGGGGTTTATTCACATTTAAATCTGTAAAAGCGTTAACTTCTTTGAGACATTCTGTTGAAATAGGATATGTGGTTTTGACCCCCCTCCAGCCCGTGTTTTCGGTCAACGAGTCCTTGAGTTGAAGGAAAATGGAGTTAGTGAGGAAGCGGCTATGGGCCTGGCAGATGTAAGTTAATGCCTTCTTAGGTTACAGTCTGCCCTCACGGAAGATCCTTTGATCTTCCTTCCTTTATTTATTCAATTCTTATATCTTGCATTTTGCTTGTTATTGATCCTTAAATGTCGGCGTCACTGCCGGATGTTTAGATGGAATACCGAGTAGAGAAGAAGGCAAAGAAGGCGGCGTATGCTCGACTGAAGCAGATTGCGAAGCTCCAAGGCAAGAGACCTCCTCCTAATCCTTTCAAAACTGCTATTGAAGAGATACAAGCAGAAGAGAGAAAGTATGTTTATGACCGTTTCCATAATCCTGAAATCCGCAAAATAATCCAGAAGATGAAAGAAGAGAAGGCGGCTGAAGCTCAGTATAGAATGGGAGGAGGTGGCTATTAGAATTTGAAGTGGTTCAAAGTGAAAAGTTCTTGGCTTGCTTTTGGAACCTTACATCATAATGACATTGCCATTCCTTTTCAATAAGAGAGAAAAGGTTGTCTTTGACAGATCTGTTTGTCATAGTCATATGCCTATACCACTGTCTATGCATGTGCTATGATAGGATTGGATTTAAGAAGGAAACCAGATATAATTATCAGGATTTGGTAAAGGAACTGCTTTGAAGTAGATAGCCTTCTCTATGATTCGAATCCTATCTTCGCGGATGCCGGTATTTGAAGAAGTGATTGGTCTTTCGCTAAACGATGTCTATACTACTGCAATCAATCTTGGTTCAAGGGATACAAAACACTCGTGCTTTGGTGCCCATGCGATGGCCCTTGATTGCATATCATTCTTTGGTTATAAAAAATGAATAATGAAAATATTGAATGGATATTTTTGCTCCTGGATTATCTGTGATTGTGGGGTGCATTAGAATTGAAAAGGTGCGTTTGTTTCGGAGGAAATTTATTGATTAAGGAAAATGTTTATGGTAAAAATCATTTTTAAAGAAAATCTTTAAAATGACTGATTTTAATTTGTTTGGCGCGACCCTCTTAAAAGGGGGCCAGCGGAAATAGTTTTTCAATGTTTAGATTTTACTTTCAAAGATAATGCTCTTTGGTATAGTTATGTTTTGTTCCTAATATTACATATTAAAATGTAATTGTAATCCTTGTCAAAAGGTATTACTACTATGCAGAGTATAATTTTATTTTTTTTATAATCAAAATAAGCAGCCTAAAAGAAGAGTGTCAAAAAAAAAGAAAAAACTTAATCTCTCGGTGCTCATAAAATTTTGCTTTCTTCACTTCAAAAAAAATGATCATAGAACGAAATTGCTCTAAGTTTGGCAACCGGCCAGATAATAACTATTTTTATTCTTTGGTTTCCAGAATCAGTTTTGAAACAAAAATCCATTTGGTAAATTTTTTGTTCCCGAGCACAAATTTACAAAAATTTATTCCCAGAATCAATTTTGGAACTGAATTAAGAAGCAAAAAAAAATTTACTTTTTAATTCTAGGAACAAGAATCAGAAATGGAAAAGAATTTTTTTTTCTTCTTCTTCTTCTTTTTGGCCACAGGCCACGACCGGCAGGCGAGGACCGCCCTCACCTAGGCTACCAAGGGTGGCCCTCGCCTAGGTGACGAGGGCTGCAACGCCCTCACCGGCCCTGGCCTATCGTCGGCACCGGCGACCTAGCCATGGCCAAGGAAGGAGAAGAAGAAGGAAGAAATAAATTTAAAAAAAAAAAGAAATATTAAAAAATTCAAAATATTATTAATAAAAAGAAATTTTGTACGGTTACCAAATGCATTTATGTTCTGTTTCTATTCCAAAAATAGAAATTTTGGACAGTTACTAAACACCTTCAAATACTTAAAAATTATTACTAAGTACAAAATAAAAAAGAATCATTTCTGAATAAAAATTATTTTCGAGAACAGAATGGTTGATAAACGCATAGCATCCTAGCTAAAAAAATAGAGGAAAGAAAAAATAAATATCAATATCGGATTGAAAATAATAATATTATAAATGGGCATTTCTGAAAACACAAACGATGTCCAAAAGTTTGATTGCTGACCTGACATTTCTTCGCTTTCGTCACTCTACTCATTCGAGTGGCGGCAAAAAACGATCACTCAAGACGCGCTCTCGTCAATGGCTGAGCCAGCACCGGCGGTGGCCGATCTAGGGATTCTGGATGCCCTCGGCGGCGCCGCCGTCGACGAAATCCTCCACGCCTACGCCGGCTTCTGCTCCGCCACCGACTCTCTCCTCTCCGGCTCCGGCGATCTCTCCGCCGGCGCCGACCTCGTCGCCCACGCCCACTCCCTCCGCGGGCACGGCCTCCTGTCTCTTGTCCGGGACCACTTCCTCCGCGCGCTTGAGGTATTCGCGACGTCTCACGCCTTTTTTTCTCGGAGCATAACCTCCGGTTTCAGCCAGTAAGGTGCTTTTCGTCGTGTGGAAATGGGCGAAACTCGAAATGGAGGTTCTCTCTGGAATTAAGTTGGCAGTTCGATTGAGGAACATGTCTTTCTGGATGAAGTTGATCGATCGTTTGATCGTTCGCCTGAGATATCCGCAGATTCTGCGGTGGTTTCGCCTTTTTAAGCTCCCGTTTTGCAAGGTGAGCAAAAGAACAACAGACGTAGGAAGAGGAGAATGGTACGCAGGATAATGGGTTTGTTCCATAGAATAGGGCTCCTTTACCAGCTAATAAGATATACAAAGTGCGGTTTTCTGACAGGCAAAAACGAAAATTGGAAGGATTGAGAGGAACGAAGTAGCTCACCTAAAAGGAGAGGAATCATACCCTTTTGGGGTAACTGCTAATGGTTACTCCGGGGGGCAGGCCTACCAAGGAAGACCTGGCTTACGGAGCTCGCTCGCTCCAGATCTTATAAGAAAAAAATCAAATACTTCAAATTCCTTTTTAAATTAAAGAGTTTCTCATTCCCGAATACAGGGGGGGAGTGTTGTTGTGTAGCGGCATCGTGCAGGATTTCCTTAGTGATCATCACACACTCCTAAAAGTTCAAGAGTAGGCTCGAACTGCTCCCCCTTTCCAGTTAATCGCCGGCAAAATTTACCTTTCAATTCAACTTAATGAAACGACTTCACAGCTCCACCATTTATGCTTTGTTTGGGAAGGAAGAGAGGGGAAGGGAAATGAGGGGTGGGGGAGGAAAGTGGGGTAATTCTCAAAACTTTTGTAAGGAGGAGAGGAGCGAAGTTTGTAATGTTCCTTCCATTTTCCTCTCCTCCATGTTTACCAAACAGAGCAAGAATTCACGAATGGTATGTGGAAACTGAAGCTAATAGAACAACCACTTCCTTCATTACCTTGGAAATCTACAGTATTTTGTCTCAGTTGACTTCCTTTTAGTGAAGCGCCGTTAAGTCTATAATTCGTTTGTGTGTATAATGCAGAGAAAGTAAGAGATGGAGTTTCTCTGGTAGCAAAAATAATGCTTTAAAAATAGGAGTTTGGAATTAGCTATCAGTCATATGTTCTGCATTCTGCTTTGAAGGCAGCTGGTGGATTGCCTGTTGTTTGATGCAGCTGCTTATTGGTTTAATTGCAGGAAAGTTTTGAAAGAAATGGTTCGTCGAAGTTTTGGCGGCATTTTGAACCTTATAGCAATATTTTGCTCCTCGAAAGCAAGTCTCTTGTATGTACATATCACCTACCACCCAATGCATTGTATCAATAAGAATTCCTGACCGAAGGCTCTTAACTGTAAATCTAACATATGAAATGAACCAATATATTCATCGTGCATGTTGTGAAAGCAGATTCAGGATGATGAAGTTCAGCAAGTATTGTGCAACGCACTGGAGGAGATTTCTTCAGAAAAACATTATCAGGAGAAATGCTTGTCGATATTGGTTCATGCTTTACAGTCGTTTGAGGGAGACATGTTGCACGGAAAACATGATGCAGAAGCAGATCGGATTTTTCTCTTTTCTAAGTATCAATTAATGGTCTCTTCAATACTTATGGCAACTCTTCCCCATTGTTTTCCTGGTATGTACGTGAGGAATAGCCACACAAGTCTAATCTCATCTTTCAAGAAGTGTGTTTTCTGTTCATCATGTAGATGTGTCTCGATGTTGTGTGTTCTAGTCAAATTGACATGCTGTGCTATGGAACCTTGGTCAATTTTAATGACTTATGCTATATTATGGTAATGGATAATGAATAATTAGTGCAGGATAATCCTTACTCTTTTTGCACTGAACTATGGACATTGTGTCAAGTCTCTCCTGTTTGGTGCTATTATTTGATTATATAGAAGTCACATGCTTGTTCTGTTCTTTTGGGGCTATTAGTGGGTTTGTAATAGCCAGCAAGCAGCTCTACAAGATGTTACATTGCCTTTGCACTAGATGCTTAAATGACATGGGACAAATTTGAATCTTTCTTAAACTGGACTTCATTGGCAATGATGAAATATATGGAGAATGTGAAAGAGCAGGTCTGTTTAGGTTATTGGCAGTTTGTGTTTGAAATTTCAGTAATGACATGGATTGTACAATTCGTAGAGGGTATCTATGTATGTTAATGTTTGTTATTTGAGAAACAGAAAGCTATGAGGTATGGACGGTTGGCCGCTTCCACTGACACCTGTAAAGCAAATCTTTTAGATACTGTGTCCTTGTGTTACCTTTAGTTTGTTCAAGAAGTACTGATATCTCTTGGGCATCAAATATCTGCTTTGAAATTTTCCAGCAGAAAAAAAAATAATGTGGAAAATCTGCTAGTCAAGCAACCTCTAAACCAATAACTTGCTCTGATACTACCATAAAGAGAAGGAAGACTGGAAGACCATATTATCTGATCGTAGATGCTGAGATTTAGGAAGTCATTCCCACTTTTGAAGTGAACTTGGTTTATAAACTTAGGTGGATTTGGAGATTTTGGAAAAGGGCTTAAGGTATCCTAGAACATCAAATCCAGGACCTTAGTAATTCTAGGCACAATTTTAGATTCTTCACCAATGGTTTTTGTTTATGCATAGTGGCTATTTTGTCCTTGGCTGCGATTAAATTATTTGCTAGGATGTTTACTGAAATTTCTCTTAGAATTCTGAAGATATGTGATAGCGTATCTTTGATATTTGTCCCATTATGCACTTATCTGAGCGTTGGTGCTTAAATTGTCTAGTGACATTTTGTTATTACCTAATTTCACAAAATGTTTGTTGGTGTGACAAAGAAATTGCATAATGTTTTCTCAATTTTCTTTCTGAAATTTCTTTTTTCAGAAAGCTATTGTCACTTAAGACTTAAGACTTTATACTTTTGTTGGCCCTTTGGCTTAGAGCCTAAGGTCATCAAGTGTGATATAGATGTAAAAGACAGCAAAAAGAACCAAAATGAAGGCTAAATTGGATACAGTAAATGCTGGAGTAAAAATTTATGCTTAAGGGTTTAAAGAAATGAATATGTTTATTTGGAATGAGACGTGATGATGACAAAGTGTCATGGAGACCATTCATTTACTGGGATTATAGACTCAACTAGATATGAATCCTTATTTGGACATAAAGGTCTTTGTATCTCAATAAGCCAACTTCATCAAAATCCACATCTGTACCACAGGACATCGGAACTTATGACATGAAAAAGAAGCCTGAGAAAAAGAAACAGCACTTAAAATTACCATGGAAAAATTATGCTTGTGCATCAAAGTTTCACCTAATATTGTAGCATCCTCTTGTTCAATCTGTTTTTTCACCTTGTTTGTTAAAAAATTATTTTTATGTCATCTGACAGAATAAGTGATCTTGTACTGACTTTATTGGCGTTCTTAGAGATACTTCACTGGTATTTCAAGAGAAGGTTGGAAGAGATAAGCACAATGATGGATGACGGTATTGATTCTCCAGATAAAGATGACATGGATTTAGATGAGAAAAGCATGTGTATTAAAGCTGGAGAGATGGATATAGATGAAGGTCATCACCAGGGAAAGTTTCTTGATGAAGTGGTAAAGAATATTGGGAAGGTTGTCCGTGATCTAAGAGATCTTGGCTTTACATCGATGACAGAAGATGCTTATGCTTCTGCCATTTTCTTGCTTTTAAAGGTTTGTATGTATGTTTCAGCAATGTAAGCTTTTTTGTCCAGTGTAGACCTTCAATTGACATTTTATCTCCCTTTTGGCAATACTTGTTTATCACTGTCTTGTTAGAGTTAACAAGGATGGCTTATCTTCTTTGCACATTAAGAATGTGGCCTTCTTCCATGCATAATTTATTCGTATGTTGCTATACAAATCACATGCCTTGTTTGCATGCAGACTAAAGTACATAATCTAGCTGGTGATGATTTCAGGAGTTCAATATTGGGGGCTGTTAAAGGCTGGATTCAGGTGAATATTGATTTTTTTTTGTCTTTTTGTGCTGTTTGTGCAGTCGACTCCACTTAGTGGGTAAGGCTTAGTGGTGGTGTTGGTGGTGGTGGTGGTGGTGGTGTTGTCGTCTTATTCTTTGTACGAGAGTAAACCTTCATTGTTTTAATTACCTTCGCCCATACATGGTTTGGAAGCAAGCCAAGTGATTTGTCTCTTGTATTATATGTGTTTGGCAACCATATTCGGTTTATCAGATGAATTTATGCATGACTGCTGCACATGGTTGAGGAGATTTTGTTTTTTGACCAGATAAATGACTTCTTTAGGAGTAGCAGTTTGTAATATGTATACTTATTAATAGCAAAAAAGAAGGATTATCCTCTCTCTGTGCATACAATTTGACTTATCTTCTCATGCTAGAATTCATGCTAGTTGCTCAATCACTATGTCATAACTGACTGTGCCCAGCTGTATCGATGAAACTTTGACGCAAATGGTTGCAGGCTGTGCCTCTTCGATTTTTCAAAGCCCTTCTCTCCTATCTTGGCGATTCTTATGATTATGATAGTCCATCATCTGGTCTCAAATCACCCTTGGCTTCACGACCATCTTCATGCTATCCTGGAATTGATGCTCCCTCAGAAGGATTGGTTCGATGGCAGTTACGGCTGGAGTACTTTGCTTATGAAACCTTACAAGATTTAAGAATTGCCAAACTGTTTGAGATTATAGTGGACTACCCAGATAGGTACTCTGCTAATCATTGCCCTTTTTCTTATTCAAGGTTGCAGACATGAATTATGAAATTTGATATTGCCAGAAAAGAAATCTAATACTTGATTGTTTCCAATTTTTTCTCATTAATCCAGAGATGATGGTTTAGTTTATTGCCTATTCCGGGAAACACCTATGAACAGTGCTACGTGATGAGATGAACAAAATGTTTCCCTGATATTCAACACTCGTAAAATGTGAACTAGCGATGTGTTTATGTGTCGTTAACATGTACTTTTATCACTTGCGCAATGTTGTTGTCTCACAGTAACAGCTTATATTCACATGATATGTTATTATTGGCTATAGAAATTGTGTACCAATGTAGACGAGACAGAATGAGTCCAACGGAGAGAAGACAGAATGAGTCAATTGCTTTATATTTATATATCAACAGAATTCCAAAGTGTTATCGTCATCTTCTTGTTGGATCAATTATTGAATTAGTTCTTTTTTGGTGCCTTCTATAGCGGGGACAATTCCTTCCATTCTCATGCCACTGATGACATACTCTTCAGATTGCTTAATTTTATTCATAATTTTGAGGAACTTGTATTTGTAATCATATCCCTAAATATGCATAACCTCGTAATTCGAAAAATGTTGAGCTTGCCTTCTTTTATTCAGTGGAAAACAAAATTGTTGGGCTAGTCTCGTTCTACGATGAATCACTTTCTGGATCTTGGTCATACCCTTATCCAAGTATTTTATAACTCTCTTTAGGATTCTAAATAATTTTCTTAATTCTGCAGTGCCCCTGCAATTGAAGACTTGAAACAATGTCTTGAGTACACAGGACAACATTCTAAGCTGGTCAAGTCATTTATATCTGCGCTACGATATCGACTACTCACTGCAGGCGCATCAACCAATGATATATTGCATCAGTACGTTTCAACTATTAAAGCACTCCGAACTATTGATCCAGCAGGCATTTTCCTTGAGGCAGTTGGTGAACCAATAAGGGAGTATTTAAGGGGCAGGAAAGATACTATCAAATGCATTGTTACAATGCTTACGGATGGGTCTGGTGGCAGTCCAGATGGAGCAGGAAATGCTGGGGATAGCCTTCTCGAAGAACTGAATAGGGATGAAGAAAGTCAAGAGAACAGTGTTTTTGAAGATGGTTTCAATTCTGATGACAAACAGGCCTGGGAAATTGCTGCAAGGTAGGTTTATGCAGTCACGACTATTAATGTCACTGAGATTTCTTATCTTGTTGATGTCATATGAATACTGTTGACTTCTGCTAGCCATATTGTTCATCTACGGATGTGACCCAAGTTGACTGTCCATTTTGGTTAATTTTTTCCCTTTCAGCTGGGAGCCTGATCCAGCAGAGGCTGACCCCCTTAAGGGTAGCAGGAACCAGAGGAAGGTGGATATATTAGGAATGATTGTTGGAATTATTGGTTCAAAAGATCAACTGGTTAACGAATACCGTGTCATGCTGGCTGAAAAGCTGCTCAACAAGTCAGATTATGACATTGACTCAGAGATACGCACTTTAGAACTCCTCAAGGCAAGTAGTCTGGTTCTCTGGACGGAAATGCTGTTTGGTCTGTGTATTGTGGTTGGTTGTGTTGCATTATTTTAGTTTCTTGTAATCACCCTTTTTCTTTAACTCTCTAGATACATTTCGGTGAGAGTAGCATGCTGAAGTGTGAAATAATGCTTAATGATCTAATTGATTCCAAGAGGACAAACAGCAATATAAAGGCAACAATAAACCAGAATCCTCAAAGCAGTTGAGTTTTTACTTTTCTCCTCAGTGATATCGCTATTCCTTCTCTGATACGATCAGAGATGGTATTCTTTGGCTGCTAAACATACTTTTCCTAAATGATGATCAGGTGCTGATTTGGAAGACACTGGGCTTTCTTTGGATAATCTTGATTCTACAATCATATCTTCTAATTTTTGGCCTCCCATCCAGGTATGGCAATGACTTCTGCCTTTGCTATCACAAAAGTTGTTGCTCTGAAGTGATAATTTGGACATTAGTCACAATCACATGTCAATTTCTTTATGCAAGAAGCTAGTACATCTTAGAAACGTTACACTAGATGGGGCTAACATCACTGACCGCTGAATACTATTTATAAGCCTATGAATTATGATGCCTAAAGTTATTCCAAAAACAGATTGATCAGTCAATGCTGCTTAAAGGCTTTTCAAAGTAACTTTTAGTGCAGCAGTGTAGGTTATCTGCAAACTTATCCATAAAGGCCAACTGGAGCTACACATTTCATGATCATGCCCATAAAGAGATTACATATACCTGCTCTACCATAATTCGTTAAAGTTGAGAGTTCATTTGTTTAAGTGGTAACTTTGGCTGCTGTTGACTGATGAGGAAGATATTGCAGGAGGAGACCTTTAATCTGCCAGAACCTGTTGATCAGTTGCTTTCTGATTATGCAAGAAGATACAATGAAGTCAAGACTCCTCGTAAGCTTTTGTGGAAGAAAAATATCGGAACAGTCAAGGTAATCGCTCAAATGATATGCGTCACTGATTACATGTTACTGTCTTTCCATTCTGGTCAATAAACTATGTCGCTTGTTCCTCAGGGATAGGCAGCAAATGGATTTTGTTTGGCCTTCTTTGTTGTGTATTTAGAAGTAGTTCATTTACATGCTTAAGTTTCTATACTAGCTTGACACCATAGGATTCCTCATCTATTTTCTGCTATTTTCAGTTGGAGCTGCAGTTTGAAGATAGAGAGATGCAGTTTACTGTGGCTCCTATGCATGCTGCAATTATTATGCAATTTCAAGATCAGAAAAGGTAATTACCAGCGTGAAATAATGTAGCATTTCTATCATATAGTGGTGTACTCACCTTTTGGCTATCAGTTGGACCTCGAAGAATCTTGCAATTGCAATGGGTGTTCCTGTGGATGTAATCAATCGGAGGACAAGTTTTTGGATAAGCAAGGTATATTGGCTTAGCGCTTTTCATCACCTTTCTTTGGTATTAATCTTCCCTTTCCTACTATGTTGCTGGGATGCTTTAGTGACCCGTGAAGGAAACATGTGAATTGATGGTGTACAGGCTAGTGAAGAATATGCCAAGTGCACATTCATGATTAGTAAAGCAATCGATAGTTTGAATATCTACCTGTACCAGATGCTTGCGTGGGCAAATCTTTTGTTGACATGTATTTTATGAGATAACCCTGGCTGACTGGTTGCATTTGGGCTGCTTGCATCTCTTTGAGTCTGTTCTAACCAAACACCTATTAGTTTAGAAGCCTCCTCTTTGATTCGCTTTTCACAGAACAGTTTCTTTCTCAATGGTAGTTAAATCATTGGCATTGCCATTTTCTGTCCGTCTCCCTCCTGCGGTTTCATGGAGTTGGCCTTCATTTCTTTGCCACATAACAGAGAACTGATTTTTCCTTTTCTCATCTTATTTTTGCACTTGTAAATAATGATATCTGGTGGCGAACAATAAGCTTCATGATTCATCTTCCATTGTGTCACCAGGGAATTCTTGCAGAATCAGTTGGATCGGACTCTGATGACCACATATTCTCGCTAATGGAAAGCGGGGCTGATGCTAGCAGAAATGGTGGTAACACTGAGTGCTTTGAAGAGCCTTTAGCTGGTGATGAGGAAGGAGAGAATTCTGTGGCCTCTTCAGAGGATCAGCTTCGCAAGGAAATGACTGTTTACGAGGTTAGCAGTGAATTCTGAGGAACTTCTAATTTCTTTCTATCGTAATATTGAGGTGCTATTCAAAAGCTTGCCTCCTGTGGCAAAGTTCCTTAGCTTTACCTCCTGTGGCAAGGTTTCGGTGTTTCTTTCCCTCTATATCTTTTTGGGGGGTGGGATTGAGGTAGACTGGGTTAACAATAACTGAAAAGTGAGTGTGCAGGTTGAGCAAACAATTTAGTTTGATTGTATGTCTTGTATATCTCAAATATGGTAATCCTTCTCCGTTTTTCCTTTTCCCCTTTAGAAATATATCGTGGGCATGCTCACAAATTTCGGCAGTATGGCATTGGATCGAATTCACAATACACTCAAGGTAAGAGCAATTTTTTTTTACACCTGTTGTTTCAAGACTCGTATAGTTTGCATTGGTTGGGTGCTTATTTCAGATTCCGAACTCATTGCTGCAGATGTTCTGTGTAGCTGATCCTCCATATGATAAGTCGCTTCAGCAGCTACAAAGCTTCTTGTCCGGTCTTGTTGTTGAAGAGAAATTAGAGCTTAGAGACGGGATGTACTGTCTGAAGAAGTAAAGTACAACAGAAGCTAGAACTTCCAAGAATCTCTTTCGTGAAGAAGCAATTGACGGCATAAATGGTGAGATTTCCTGGAGTTTGTCCTTCGACGTAGCCTCTTCACTTCTTACCTTACATGTATGACAGAGAAAAGTCATTTTCCACTGCTATAGGTTGAAGAAAATGATGCGCGAAATTCCTTGAATCGGGATGGAGGTTCGAATTTGCACATTTCCAGGCAGATGAGAAATGGAGCGGTGCACAGAGGCCTTTTATGAGATTGTCCCAGAGATGCTGGACTTCTCTTTTCGAATTATTGCTCCAATCGGTGTACAGTCCTACTTCGGGTTGGCTAACTTCAGCAAAATGGATAGTCGTGGATGAAGCACGGCGCCACAGGGAGATCCCGAATATTTCTTCTCTCTGTGTAACTATTCCTATCCTTTTCACATTGTTTTATGACTATACGCTGCAGTACGCTAAGCTCTTTTAATTATGTAGAAGTACTAAAAGCTCAATATTTCCATGCATTCCTTTACTAGACTTGACGAGACTTTATCTGATGATACACAATCTTCCCAAGTGTCATATAATACCACCAACAAATTTTCATTTACACATTATCCGCACATGAAATTAGAATTAACATTGGCGACTTTGTTCGATCCTTAGGCGAAAACGCCGCATTCTTGCTTCTAAATTCTGGCTCCGTCCGACCTCGATCAAAGCTAAAAATGGATGGATATTGCTAGCATTGCGCCGTCTGTCGACGGCATCAGAATTAACATTGACAGCTCCACATGAAAAACAACGTAACTACCTAAGACCAATGTTTATTCAAGACATAGTTCTTTCCGGCTGTCCTATTGTTGGTGTCTTCTTTCACTTTGCTGGATCCGGATATCTTCAAGTCCACTTCTAAGACTAAGGCCTGCAAATCCCTGCTGATCTTTGGAAACTATAAATTTTGCATCTCATTATTCAGTCATCACCTGCGAGCACATACTGAATCACACGAGGATCAAGTATGGTCAGATACCATCACTTGATCTTCTGCTTTCTTGGGTCAGTTCTCGTCCATCAACTCAGCTGCGGTGAGTCGACCCTGCTTTTCTTCCTCTCCGTTTCTTTCGAAAATTCGGCAGTTTTCGGGTACTTTTGCTTCTCCATGGACAACGTCATATCGATCTTCTACTATTATTTTTTGTTGTATTTTGATATCGAGGTTTGTCCTGACAACCAATGATCGACACATCGCCTTCTCCTTATTCCTTTTTGTCCTCCCGTTTTGTGCAATGCGCCAATATGATGCCCCTTTGTTCCAGATGGGAAGGTGGTGATGGAGTACATCGGAGCCTCAGGAGCGGCTGTGAAGTTCGACTCTGTGCCTGTCGAAGATGGCCTAGACTTCTACTTCATCCTCAGCTTCGCCATCGATGCCGACTCCTCGGGCAATCCCCAAGATGGGGTCTTCTCACCCTACTGGGAACCCACATTGACCCCGGACTCCGTTGCCGCCATCAAGCAAAAGCATCCCAACGTCAAGGCGCTTGCCAGCCTCTCTGGATGGAGCCTAGGCCCAAAGGTGCTCCGTTGGTATGACCCAAAAGATGCTGCAGCATGGATTTCAAATGCCTTCTCATCTCTCAAGTCTCTGGCCACCACCTACCATCTCGATGGGATCGACATCGACTATGAGAACTTCCCGAAGCACGGCAACACGAGCTTTGCCTATTGCATCGGCGAGCTCATCACCCTCCTGAAGAACCAGAGCGTCATCTCCACCGCAACCATCGCTCCCTATCACCTCACCACCGGTCCTTACATCGAGCTCTTTGATGGGTACAAGGACGTCATCAACTATGTTAACCACCAATTCTACACCGACAAAGTCAGGACCCCGAAGGGTTACTTGGGGGCGTTTCAGCTCCGAGCCAGTCAGTTCGACAAGGACAAGCTGCTCCCTAGCTATGAAGTTAACGGGAGAGGGATTCAAGGGGACATATTTTTCGACGCTCTAAATCTTCTGCAAGAGAACGGGTTCAAAATTAATGGGATCATGATCTTCTCAGCCGACGCATCATTGTCGAATGGCTTTTACTACGAGAGAAAATCACAGGCGTTCCTACTTAATTCAACCGGTGTGTGACTATCAACCAAGTTGAGGTTGTAATAATTTCAGTGCACCTTACCACCCTATCCAATTAGTAAAAATAACCATTTTTCCGAGAGTAAATACACCATTTATCTTCAGGAAAATGAACTATCTGAGAGTACGACATAGTAGTTCTTTTCCAGTTAATTTCTGCTAGCCATGATCCCGAAGGAACCATATTGCATAGAAAAAGAATCGCGAAGATAAAGACCCGTACGGAACCTTAAAACCCTTATTTCAGTCAAATCTCTAGAGCTATATTTAATAGATAAATTTAAGGAACATTTTCAGTTCCTTCAAAACTCGATTATGGCTAACAGAAATTTCTTAAAGAGGTTTCGAGCTTTTTTCAGTTGAAGCCGCAACACCCTAATGCACAAATCAAGTGACAAGATCAACGTCACTCCCAATTGCCGTAAATCACTAGGAAAAGTAAACAATGCCGGGTCAATCCCACAAATTCATCGGTCTTGTTGTACAAAGGATTAGACTTTTGCCAGCTACAATTTTGTGAGATCCACGGTTTCAGCACCTTCAATTTGACCTGACTTATCGGAATTGAGTTTGGTGTAAACTTACAGCACGCAGACTTCAAAATGTAGAATCATAAATAGTAAGCTTGGGATTAAGGAATCATCCAAAGGGTTTATCGAGTTAATGCACACAAAGACTCCCAGCATGCCATGCAAGTCCGAGGGAGGTCAACACGGTAGGTGCTTCCACAATCTATAACATCAAAATGCTGACCACCAAGACTCTAAAAGCTCAGGATGAATGGCAGTCATAAATGCAGCCAAAACGATGTTAAATTGTCCGTCGTAGAGGAAAATGAACTCGAAAAAGCAAATGAAAGCGTGATAGGGTAATCAATGCAGCACAAGCCTCTATTTTTCTTAAGACTGTGCTCGTGCTCCCAAACTATCACCGAAAAATAATAATCAGCCCATCCCTCCCATCCATCCTTAGAAACAGAGGATTCAGCCACATGACCTACCTAATTACCAGAAACGGAACCCGAAAATTATGCTTAGAGGCCTGCCACCTTCAGAATATCAATTTGTCTCGTAGGCAAGTCTTCACAATAGCCTGCTGAGGGACTTGATAAGCAATTTCAAATTTCGTCTTGTAGCCTCGTCGCCCGTGAATCCCAATATATCAGAACTTATACTCTGCACAATACAGAAAGAGAAGAAAGGTAAATTCTCGTACGGATACTTGCCGATGAGCAGTTATGCTGAACTTCATGGGGTTTGAATGCAGCATTGTAAAGCCGATAGTAAGACTCACCTCAACATTCTTCAACGTGAAAATTAGAGTGTAGATGGATTTTTGAATCAGTTCAGTGTTCTCTGGAGTCATGATAGACGAGTGCACTCTTCTGTAGAAAGAAGAATTCTAGACAGTTTAGGTTCCCAGAACTTGGTGGGTGAACACACGCAGGACGGTCTAAGATAAGGAGATGCTAATTGCAAGCATGGGCAAGCACTCATAATACTTCTAAAGACTAATTGCCAGCATCCTTCTAAAGACCAATTGCAAGCATGGGTAAGCACTTATGGTATTTGAAAAGACTAATTGCAAGCACGAAATTATGCGAACAATGTTTCGGTAAAATCTTGCTTATGACACACGTCCAAGCCCCTTTTTTTTAAAAACGAAATTAAACCTGCAATCCTAATAATAAGATCATAATGCAATGTGCATCATGCAACTTTTTCAATCAAACTACCAAGCACGTTATCAAAAGCAGCTTTTCCTCATCCCTAGACAACTGGTGGTCGGTTTCTTAGACAGTATAAACATTTAATAACTTTTTTTCAAGCATTTAACCCAGAGAGACGGGTGTGCGCAAAAGCTGTGTTTCTGGTCATTAAATACAGGTTATTTGGTCAGGTAAGACTATCATCACCACTATCTACAGTTTCTTGAAGGCATTGGAACAAGATAAAAATGGCATGGCAGAGGACAAGAACAAAAAAGTTAAAAATGAAATAGCGATGGCATTGGACAGTGGTAAATGGCTGCTGCACTGGTAGAAGAGAATTGATGAATATTCCTGCCCTCATACATGAACATGTTACTTTATAATTGCACGAACTTGTTCCAACTATGCCTTCATATGGAACACCACCAACTACAATTTTCTCTTCGCATAGGGTCATTTAAGATACAATAAAAGGGCTTATATATTTCACCAGTAAGTTAATTACAGAAAAAAGTGAGCAGCTCGTTGAGGCGCAAAATACTATCACCACCACCTAAACGACTAGACATCTAGTCCTTAAGAATGAGCTCAAACTCTATCAACTGAGCTATATCCCTGAAAGCCAAGTGGAGCATAAACGTTTCATGGATAAAGGAGACCAAGACTGCCAAGACAAATATCATGAAAACTGAGCCAGATCCTAGATCGTTAATTCAATTATGCTTTCTTCACTCCACTATTGGGGCCCACAGAAACTGAAATAAAACCAAAGAAAACTTGGATGGGGTCTTATAATGTTAAATGCTAAAATCTGCAAAAGTGTCAATCACATATAACAGGCGAATACATCCGCATGAATCAAATTGTGTCGTAAGCTGGGAACGCCTACCTCAAATCTTCAGAGGCTTGTGTAAGGTTTCTTGTCAAACTCTCCACTTCCTTCAGCAAACCACTATTACGAACCTCAGCAAGTAAAGGCTGGACATCTTCAGCCATGGCTTCTATCTGAAACATTGCTATGTGGGAAATGCTAATTATATACATGAGAATTTCATTAACAAACGTAACCCTAGGTACAACAGTAGGAAGGAAGCGCCAAGGCGGACACTTTGAACTGAGGGCAAGATGGAAGAAATATGTCTAGAAATAATGACGATTCCTCATTTCTAGGATGTTCACGAGCAATTGCATAATTTTGCCAAGTAGCACGCTTGCAGCATTTGCAACAAGGGTAAATAGTAGAAAAAGCACCCAAAAACCACATAACCACCTTAACCGAACAAAAAAAGCAGAAGCAGCATGTCACACCTTGGCTAAAAGTGGCTTTGCCTCTTCAATAACTGAGGAAACACGTTCAGCAAGCGAATAGGTTCTAGCAACGCCGATTTCCTCGACTTCACGTCCAAGCCGGGTGAATATCCCCACTAAAGCATCCAAACTTACACCTTGATAACCCTTTATCTTTTGCCTGTCGCAAATGATGAGACCCTCCTTATCACATTCTGGATGAAGAGGACCTACCGATGGTGTCGGAATGGGATCTCGGGGGGTAATGTCAATCAAAGTCTCCATCAGAAGACCAGACTGGTTCACCTCTACGAGAGCATTTCGAGGTATGATTTTCTTCTCATCATCAACCTACAGCGTGGAAGACAGACAAAGCAATATCCACATTACATCGCGGCGCCGCATATGTCACGACCCTTCCTCTACAGCATAGATTTTCACATAATGCTCAGCAAAACATGAAGCCAATTGGATGAGACTATCGACCTTACCTCAACAACTGCTTCGATACTTTTCAACGATGGGTTGACACGGATCACTTCTCCAACAGTTACGCCCCTTATCCTCACGGGCGTTCCCGTGCAGATTCCCGCAGCCTGACCGAATTCGAAAACGGCCAGGTACTTCCTGAACTTGGAGCGCATCTGGAACGCCCTCAACCAGGCCAAGCTCAGCGCCAGGAGCACGGCGCCCGACACCAGGAACAGCCCGACCCCGCCTTCCCAGACGCTTCTCCGGCCGAACCCGTAATCGCTCAGCGGGCGCAGCGTCTGCCGCCAGATGGTGCGAGGGACGTCCAGCACGGCCGCGATCGGGCTCCTCCCCTGCTGCTCGGGCGAAGAAGGCGGGGAGGAGGGGGGGCTGCTGCGCGCGCCCCGCGTCGCCGGGCGACGACGCCGACGCCGACGCCCGGACCCGGCGCCGGCGCTTCCGGGGTCCGGCGGGGAGGCAGGGCAAGGGCAAGCAATTCGGGGAGGCGCGAGCGGGGAGGGCATTCAGCTTCGACAACGTCGGGCCGGTCGAAACCTGGACAAGCGCGCGCCCGACCATCGTGCTCAAGGAACGGGGAGGCCCCCAGAACCCTCGGGGGACACGAACGGGGGAAAACCCAAGAGGAGCTTCAGAACGACGCCGACGGCCGGAGGGCCGAAGGCGCGAACTTGAGAGCCGCGCCCGCCGCGGATCGGAGCCCCGGCTCGCCGGAACCCATCGCCGCCGGGATCCAATCGGAAACCTAGGGGGGCGCGGGAACGGGGAATCGCCACCGGCCGAGAGGATGGAGGAAAACGCGTCTGGGGGACAGGGACGAGGGAAAGGAGAAGAAGGAAAGGAATTGAGCTCCGATGGTGCTGGTTGCTGATGACGATGGGTTTGATGGAGAAAGAAATGGAGAGATGTCCTTTGCTTTTTTACATGATTTGGTTTGACCGAAAGGCGACGGGAGAAATGGAAATAAGATTCGGTTAATTTCGCGAAAAATCCCGAATCGGTATACAATCGCTTGACAATCTCAAACTGGCATGGTAAATTTGTTCAATGTTAATTTTCGTTATATTTTATCATTAAATTATTAAGTTGGACGATAAAATTTGGGGTTTTACCTCTCCGTTTGTCACAATTTTATCAATTTTTTTTTTTTCGTGGTATTGTAATTTAACGGAAAGTAAATTTGCCACAATTATAATGGTTTGGGGTTTTTGGTGATAAAAAAAACTTAGTTCGGGATAAATTTATTACGAATATACCAATTTAGAGGTTTTTTATGGTATTAATTCTAAATGATTCGAAAATTATCATATATTCCCAAAAAAGCGGTACTTTTTGTTTTTTAGAGCGTCAATTTTATCTTTTTTTTTTCAATTCCTTTTTTTTTTTTTTTTTTTCACTTGCCAATCACCAACTTTAGCTTAAATCCCAAATTTGGCTCGAACAATTTGAAAATTTCACATCACAAGAACCAGATTTGGGACTCGAGTAAAAGTTAGTACTTTTTATTGAGACAAAAAAAGTTTGGATCGAAATTGTCATTCAAGATAAAATCGCCTTTCCCAAAAATTAGCCCCGAAAAAAGGAAAAAGAAAAATAAAAATAAAGTAAAAAAATAAATATATATATATACACACTTATAAATTTTTTGACTAAAATACCCTTTTTCCGGCAACAGAATGATCACCGACCGGCCAAAGATTCTTATTTGAGACGATTTGGCCACTTCATACCATTATTTGAGACAATGTCTTCTTCAAATCTTTATTTGAGAAAATGACTCCACTTCAGATTCCTGTTTAAAATTTTCCCCCCGAAAAATGATCCCTTTTTATCCATATAAATTGAATGAATGAAAATTATTTTTTTATTTATGAAAATATTTTGACATGATTATTATCGATAATAAAAATATTTTCCTAATCGACTAATTATTACCAGCATCATGAGCGATCATTTTTAGAAAAATCTTGCATTTTCACGAAACAAGTAGACCAAAATTTTCATGACGATCTCAAACTGATACGGTAAATTTGTTCTATGTTAATTTTCGTTATATTTTATCATTAAATTATTAAGTTGAACGACAAAATTTGGGGTTTTACCTCTTCATTTGTCACAATTTTATCAATTTTTTATTTTTCGTGGTATTGTAATTTAACGGAGGGTAAATTTGCCACAATTATAATGGTTTGGGATTTTTGGTGATCAAAAATATATACTTATAAATTTTTGACTAAAATTTAGAGGTTTTTTATGGTATTAATTCTAAATGATTCAAAATTATCATAGATTCTTAAATTGAGGCTTGGTTCTAAAAACTTTAATTTTATTTGAGAGACAACAATTCAAAACGGACTTTTTTGTTTGAGAAAAAAATCACCAACTTTACTTTTTAAAATTTTCCCCAAAAATTTGAAAATCCCTTTATATCCATATAAATTGAATGAACGAAAATTATTATTTTTATTTATGAAAATATTTTGACGTGATTATTATCGATGATAAAAATATTTTCCTAATCGACTAATTATTGCCAGCATCATGAGCGATCATTTTTAGAAAAATCTTACATTTTCATGAAACAAGTAGACCAAAATTTTACCCTTCATTTAAAATCAAAAGGGAACGTGAGCGTTACTCCTGAACACGACCATAAGGAGAATATTTTGTACACATATATTGGAGTCTTGATGCGGTTATCAAATTAGGCACTGTACGATACATTTATTCCAAATTAATTTTTGTCTAACAAAAAATTTCCAACTGGTATCGCAAACTAGGGTGGCATCATCGAGGGGTGATTCGATTATTGGGTCTTGAGGCGAGGGTGACCCTGCGAATTCGATTGGTAAGGGTAACCCTCCCAATTTTAGAGACCCTTGCCCAAAGGATCGATGGATCTTGAACCGGATTGGACCAATGGTTGCCCTCACCCTCAAATGGTCCAATGAAACCTTTTGCTATTTAAGAACAAACGAAAAAGAAAAAGTAAAAATAAAGTAAAAAATTAAAAATATATATATATACACTTTAAATTTTTTGACCAAAATACCCTTTTTCCGAAAAAAGAATGATCAACACAGGAAAAGATTCTTATTTGAGACGATTTGGCCACTTCATACCCTTATTTGAGACAATGTCCACTTTAAGCCTTTATCTGAGAAAATGACTCCACTTCAGACTCCTTTTTAAAATTTCCCCACCGAAAAATGATCCCTTTATATCCATATAAATTGAATGAACGAAAATTATTTTTTTTTATTTATGAAAATATTTTGACATGATTATTATCGATAATAAAAATATTTTCCTAATCGACAAATTATTACCAGCATCATGAGCGATCATTTTTAGAAAAATCTTGCATTTTCACGAAACAAGTAGACCAAAATTTTTTACCCTTCATTTAAAATCAAAAGGCAACGTGAGTGTTACTTCTGAACACGACCAAAAGGAGAATATTTTGTACACATATATTGGAGTCTTGATGCGGTAAAAAAATATCAAATTGGGCACTGTACGATACATTTATTCCAAATTAATTTTTGTCTAACAAAAAATTTCCAACTAGTATCGCCTCTCGGTTCGGTTCGATTATTGAGTAAAACGATTCTTTTGGTAAGACCGGTTCCCCCTTTTCGACCCAAATCGGATTCCTAATGGATCATGGAACCGGATTGGACCAATGGTCCAGTCCAGTTCCAAACGGTCCAATGAAACCTTTTGCTATTTACCAACAAAAGAACTAGAAGTGTGAAATGACACATTTAACAAGTAATACCTTTGTCATGTCCAGATTGTAGAAAAAGAATACAACACATGAGAAAAGATTTGATTTGGATTTTATTGATAACTTGAGGCAATGTTTGATGAGGTTCAATGGTTTCTTGGCATTTTGCGTGAAAGACACAAATTAGTTCGAGGAGATGCCTCCTGGGAAACCTATTTTAAAATTATTTACACACAATGGAAAAATTATATTTATACACTAAAAGTCTAGCATTGAATGGAAACCAAATAATATTAAACCCTATTTTTAATAAAACCCAATTTTATACCGAAATTTTTATAAAATTTATCCACCAAATTTTTATAAAAATTAAATTAAATTTTTGAATAGTATCATAGCTTACAAATGAATCATAACAAGTCACAAATTATACATCTCACATAAAAACGGACATCCTGAACATTTTAAAGTAAAACAATTGGTTAATCCTATCAGAAAGTCTGAATTTTGCCCCTGGGACACCAACACTCCAAACTTTTTTTTTGTCTCGCCTATACTCCCAAACTTGTACCAGCGCCGTGGAGGATATTAAGCGGCCATTATGGAGAGAACTATGACCGAAGGTTAATGACGGTAACAAATTGAAAATCCAAGAAGAACATGTGCCGATTGGAATTTTAGGGGAAAATATGTACTACTCCCGAAATTCGGGAGATCTACGTATTTTTCTGTAGAATCTTATTCGGTGAATAAAATAATGAAAAAAACCAAAGGTTTTAATAAGTCAAGGTCACGGTTTTGAAAATGTCGCATGGTGAGTTCGGACTTTGAGAAAAAAAAAAATTAGAAAGGGGGTCCACATTTTATATGCACGCGGCAGACATGGAACATGCACACCTTTGAATTTAATGGCCCGTTGTTTGCTTATATTTATATTAAGAGTGCTTTTTTTGCTTTCCCATCAAAATTTAATATATCATTTAAATTTGAAACAAATTATAAAAAAAAAAGCACCGCAAAAGTTTTAGGAATTTCGAATTTTTAAAAAAAAGTCGAAGTGAGAGAGCAAAATATAAAGATCGAAAATCAATTCAGACATATCCTAAATTCGATCCGCTCCCAGTAATAGAAAAGATTGTAGCTACTATTTATGAAAAGATTGTAGCTACTATTTATGATCAATTCAGAATGGATTGTAGCAAATTCATGACGAAAAGGTAGGCCAAAAGGGTGAAAAAAAAATTGAGGGAAAATTTTAAATAAAGTCCCAAAGTAATGCCGTTGTCTAAAATGATGCTCTCAAATGGGCAATTCAGTTTTAAAAATATGTCATCTCACCGATCGCCGAATCTTCGTCGGTATGATCATACGGGGGTGCTTCTTCACTTCGAGGAGCAGCACAGACTGGAGGCGACACCGCGTACGGAGCGAGAACCCTTTGTCTACGGAGGTCGCGACCTCCGTCGCTTTGTTTCGACAAAGGTCGCCAGCCTGGATTTTGGCCATAGGTTTTTGCGGTCGAATGAGTCCGGTCACCTCCACGGCCACGGTGTTGGGGAGATTGGATCACCAAAAATGGATCGGAACAGCTCTCGAAATGCCTGGATGAGCCTCACCGAGTGAGATCGGACCACCAAAAATGGCTCGGCACGGGTGCGAAAAGTAGATGAGCCTCATAAACGAGCTGCTTTTGTATTGCTCCCTTTACGGGGACTCTTTTGAAAAGCGACTTCTTTTCATCAAGGACCCCGTTTTAGAAATTTTTACCCGAAAAACCAACTCTCGCATATGGCGCGTGCCTCTTTCTAATATTGATCATTAACTTTGAAACCGATCGGTGATGGATAAGCCGGGTTAATCGCTTTTCTAAATCATTAACCGTTAATTTCATTTTCGCGAAGAATGAATCGATACATCATGATTCAAGGCTTGAAGG
This sequence comes from Syzygium grande, assembly GCA_024733475.1. Classification (NCBI taxonomy): domain Eukaryota; kingdom Viridiplantae; phylum Streptophyta; class Magnoliopsida; order Myrtales; family Myrtaceae; genus Syzygium; species Syzygium grande. The sequence goes on from JAMXDD010000003.1 coordinate 6,222,184, forward strand.
CGGGCTAAAGCCCCCAAAAAAAAAAAGGCAGAGGAAATCAATTTTGCATTTGGTGCACGCCTCTCCTTAGCGTCCATCATCAAATTTTGAAATTACTTGGTAATCAATATAACCCTGTCTCTATTTTTAGAATCATCAGCCGCTAAATTAATTTCCCACTTAATTGACCAATTAATCAATTAAAATAAATAAATAAAAAATAATAAAAAAAAAGAGGACCGGAACTATGAATTTGAAATCATGGGCTCGCTCGCCCCTTGTCCTTCTCTCTCAACAGCCCCCCAACCACCGCCCCCCACGCCACCGCCACCGCCTCCACCGCCACCGTCGCCACCGCCACCGGCGCCGCCGTCCCCGCAGGAATTCCGCCGCCAGCCGGCGCGATCGGACGCGTGTTCCTCTCCCCCGCGAGGATTCGCTTTCCCGGGGGCCCTCCGCATTCGATCGAATCTGCGCCGCTTTTCCCGCGGTCGCCGGGGAATAATCCCGCGGCCGGTTCTTGCCCTAGGCCCGCGCGCGCGCATCGAGCATCCTCCTCCCCGCGACCTCGCTCGGCTGGCGTCGGGGGATCCGCCTTCAGCTCCTTGTTTCGGGATTGGGATTCGACAGCCGGCGGGGGGTCGCGATCCGCGGCGAGCGGTACGGTGCCGGAACGTCCGGCTCCAATTCGAGGTAGGGTCGAATGCTCGTTTGGGATTCGAGGGAATAGGGTAGAGGATTCGGTTGGGTGGGATGGGTAGGGTTTTGGGAAGGCGACGGTAGATTTTTGATTGGCTGATTTTGAGGATGGTGCGGCTTCTGGGACTCACGATCGGAGAAGCGGATGATTCGCCGCGGGAGATCTCCACATCACGGACTCTCCTGGCGAGCGACTCCGGGGAGACCGGGTGGCTCATCAGGTTCTTCAACTCCGCTTTCTTCTGCGAGTGGATCGCGGTTAGCTACCTGTACAAGCACGATCATGCGGGGGTCCGCGACTATTTGTGCAATAGGATGTACACATTGCCTCTGTCGGGTATCGAGAGCTACCTGTTTCAGATATGTTACATGATGGTGCACAAGCCGAGCCCCAGTTTAGATAAGTTTGTGATTGATATTTGCACGCGGTCGTTGAAGATTGCTTTGAAAGTGCACTGGTTCTTGATGGCTGAGCTCGAGGATAATGATGATAACGAGGGCATCGGTCGGATTCAGGAGAAGTGTCAGACTGCAGCTACTCTGATGGGCGAGTGGCCCCGCTTGTGCGGCCTCCAAATGCTACTGCCAGCCCTGGGAGCAGTAAGAATCAGGTCTTGAGCAGGATTTTGTCATCCAAACAGAGGCTGTTGTCGCTAGCGTCTTCACCTGATGACAACAAGAGGAGGTCCTTATCATTCTCCCCTTCACCAGGGAACAATTCGCAAGAGGAGATTGGTCAGTCAACTCCTGAGGAAAATAATCTTTTCAAGAAACTTATTCCCGGTCCGAAGGTTAGGGATGCATTATTGTTTAGGAAGTCAGTGGGGAAGGATGATGAGGACTCAGGAAAGGATGGGTTATTTAAGAGATTTCTGCGCAACAGTAAAGGTGAAGACGAGGAGTTGACAAGTAGTTCAGAGGGATTTTTTAAGAGGGTCTTCAGGGACAGTAAAGGCAAGGATGAGGAACTGACATCTAGCTCAGATGGTTTCTTCAAGAAATTATTTCGCGATAGCAAGAGTGATTCTGAGGACAAATCAGTTTCAAAGTCATTGGAAGATTATGAGAAGGACGGGTTCTTTCGGAAGTTTTTTAAGGAAAAATTTGAGGATAAGAAGGATGGAAATGATGATGAAGATAAGGGGTCAATGGAAGAAAGATGTTCGAAATCAGCTGAAGATGATGAGAAAGAGGGGTTTTTCCGAAAATTTTTCAGGGAAAAGTTTGAGGATAAGACAGAAGGGAATGACAAAGTCGATGACGGAAATGCTCACATGGATGAAGAGGAGCCTTCGGAGTTTTCATTCTTCCGAAAACTATTTAGAGTGCATCCTGAAGATTCCAAGAATATCATGCCAAGTGAAATTGGCCCTGGTGGCAATTCATTTGAAAGCAGTCCTGGGACAGAAAACTTTTTCCGCAAACTATTTAGAGATCGGGATCGCTCTGTGGAGGACTCTGAGCTTTTTGGCTCAAAGAAGCAAAATGAGGTTAGTGTTCAGTTAGTTATCGTATTGCAATTGGCTGTTATAGGGAAAGTACCTCATTGCATACCTTGTTTTTCCAGTAATAAAGCTTTGCTTTTTTCAAATGATGTGTTACTTACCTATTCAAAAAAATGATGCGTTGCTTTCATGATTTGAGTTTCTTTCTTTTTCCCCCCTTCGGAGATTATTAAAATGCCGGTTAGGAGTCAGGTATAGAGATCTTTCAAAGCTATATGTGGAGCAATTTACATTTGGAGTGACCATATGGTCCCTACTCCCTAGTTTTTGACTTACTCATCATCTTTTAGATCACTTGAATTTCTTTGGTCAGTAAAAACGATATATCTTTGGCATGGCGGAATGGAAGTGCCTTCCTATCGATAGGATACGAGTTGATTACTTCCCACCCAAGCAAGCATTAAGGATGCCATGCAAAGGCTAATGCATTAATGTCTTGGAACCACCTATCGAAAAGCATTAAGGATGCAAACACTAATGCATCGATTGCAATACACTTGAGTTTTTGTAATGCACTAGCTCTTTTAGATGCTCGACAAATCTGAGAAATTTCTTGGAATCCCCTGACCACATTGCCGTTCATTGTTTGTTGTCCCACTATTAGCAAAGCACCTGGCACTAGTTCCAACCCCCTCATGTGGAATTGTGGATGGTACACTTCCTGGCTCGTCCTACGGACTTCTTGCAAACTTTACTCTGGAAATGTTTTGCTATTATATTAAAATCATGAGAATGATATCAAGTGAGTAGTTTGGTGAATACATGGACTATTTGGCAGTGCAGAAGCCAAAAAATAAATTGAAAATTGGTGAAAGAAAAACGGAATTAGTGCCATTTGATTTGTCCTATATGTGCAAAACTAAATAGGGCCAGTATAGCCTTTTCGCTGGAGTAGAGCGTAAAACCCGCAGAAATTCTGGTTTATTGGCAAAAGTGATGAAGAAATGCATTTTCATTCTACTCCACTCTATGGCCAATGAATATATTGATGTTTATTTCTCTATCTTGATTGATATTTGAGAGAAGTTGTGACTGTAGAATAGTCTGTTCCTTTTTCTTCCTTTTGTTGTGAAGGAGTCTGAAAGAAGTTGTAAATCAATAGATTACCAAGAGAAATGGACATTGATATCTGCTGGAGGGGCAACGATGAAATAGGAATTTGGGATTGGTTTGTATGGTTTGAATGAACCAACACTGAATGGTTTCGTTTGTTCTTGGGTGGAGCCATTTATCTAATTTTGATATAGTGTCTCTTCCCCGTCTGCTGGTTTGGGTTAATGCACTATGCAGTTACTTTTAATTCTTGTTGTACAGTTAAACAGGAATCTCTAGACTTGGTTCTAGACATATACTCTTAATTGAAGCACATACTCAGAAGATCTGCTTTGGACCATGTATACTATAAGTGAAAGGCTCACCTCTATCTCTTTTAATGGATGTCCCTCCAATTGCTAATCATCTTAATTAGTAGTCTTAACCAGTTACTTCATATTTGTAAATTTTTCCGAGGCAAACAATACTCCTTTTTTATATGAATGCCCAGGTGAACTATGATGTGCATAGTATCTCAGTTCTTATTCGGTAATTTTTAGAAGAAATTCTAGTAACAAAGGTCACAACTCCTGCAACTTCGAAAGAGTTTTACATGTTGGGCATTTTTTAATTGGGTTTCTTAGGATGGCAGTTCCCTGAGTCTAATAGTTGGTTTGTACAATATGCAGATGTGGCATTTGGGAATAGGCATATGATTGTTGTTCATTCCTTGCCGAGAATACACAGACTTTGTTTGGCATCTTGTTCTATGTTGCTTTTGGCAATAAATCTGTTGGACAGAGCTTTTTTTGGATCTGCATTACTGGCAGTTGTTTCTGTTGTTTTACATAACCGCGATTTTTGTTTAGACTAGGTGTGGCGTTTTTGTTAGACGAGGTACTGTATACCATCCACGCATAACTACCCTGCTTGTTTGCCATGGGTTTGCCTAAGAGCATCTACTGTGAGATAATTTTGAACATGAGAACCCAATTGATCTTTCTGGGCTTTTCCTCTTCCATTTTTTTTGTGACCCGGGAGGACAGACATAAGACTGAGGAGCTTTAGAAGAGAAATAATTATGTAAGTGGCTGCAGAATAGTTATACAACTATGCTTGCTACTCATAAGGCAGTTTTTCCCCCTTTGGCAGCCTCTGAATTGATAGATCCTCCTTCTGAATGTTATTCACTTGTATGTGATACAGCGAGTTGGTTCCTCTTGGTGCATCTAGGTGAACTGTGTAGAAATCTCACAAGATCAAAGAAAAAGTCTATAATTCTGGTGATTCATTCACTATGCTTTGATTATCACAGAAGCGCCCTGGCTCACCTAAGGAGAGGGATGACAAGACCGATGCCAAGCCTCCTCTTCCAATTAAATCTGCTTCTCATTTCCGTAAAGGGACATATCATGAGTCACTAGACTTTGTGCACTCATTGTGCGAGACATCATACGGATTAGTGGATATATTTCCCGTGGAAGATCGTAAAACTGCACTACGGGAGGTTGTTCTTGTTTTTTCTCTCAAAATTTTTGTATGCCACGTCAGTCTTTCCATGTCACTTTTGCTAATATTTTATCACAACATGATTTTGTGGTCTTTCGCTTGTAGTCGCTTGCAGAGATCAACTTGCATATAGCTGAAGCGCAAGATAGTGGAGGTATATTTATTTCCTTTTGGTTTAATTAAGCATTTGGAAGATCATTCAGATTTAATGCGTTCAAATACTTGTTCTTTAGCTAATCATTTGTACATTTTGGGTTCAAAGTGGTCTAAGATTTTGTCAACATGCCATTAAGGAGGTTTCTCGTGAGTACTGTGACTACGTATCTATATTAGTATGATATGACAGGGCTGTGGGTACAGGAAACTTCATCCTTGTGTGACCATACTTGGTCGGACATTTAGTTTAAAAATTTATTTAAGAAAGCCTCTCATTATGTCAAAGTACAACTATTGAACTAGTAGTTTAATCGAAAAAGTGAGTTTGTAGAAAACCATCTACATCCATTTATACTTCATTTAATAGTGGACATAAATAGTGGACTTACTTTCCTATGCTTTGTATTTTTACACATCTCAAGATTTGCACCTTGTTGAGTTCACATGTCTCAACTCTAGATGAGCAGTTAAGTTGGTCATGAGTACATGTACTCTGTACCTGATGCATGCAACTGAGTCCTAGCAAGATACTTTCATCTCAGTGGCCTCTTGATTTTGTACTTAATGGTCATAATTTCCAGCACATTGGGAATTGCAGAAGCAATAGGTTCTCGAAAGGCTAAAATTTTGGAAAGTCAGGTTTTCTGTTGTTCTGTCCACCAGACGGAATTGATTTTGTGGACGTAATTATTTTCATTTGAAAGACATAATGTTTACGCACACAACTTTGTTATCCTTGTAGGATATCTTTCTATTTTAGTACTTGCACTTGAAGATGCTTCCAACGCCTATTTTAGTACTTGCACTTTAAGATGCTTCCGATGCAAAATTTTGCAATGGTATTTAGGTTTTTGGCATTTTTTTTACAGAGGACTTTTTGGCCGGAAAAGAGGAATTTTAAGAGTAAAGTTGATGAGTGGAGAGAATGAAAGGGAAGGAAGTTCTTTTCCTCTGAATTTTCAAAAAAGTAAAAATGGGAGGAGACATTTAAGGAAGAAATAAGTGGCTTGGTCTCTACCATCCATTTGCTCCAAAAATGGAGAGGATGTATCAAAATGTGATTGTTTGGTAAAATTTTAAATTTCCATTTTTCATTTATTTTAAGTTGATGACATATATAATCTTGAATTCTCAGAAATGTCCGGTGGACAGGTGGATTAACGTCTCTTACAACTGATACAGTCCTTTGTTCTTGGACCAGAAGCAATTTGCTTAGCTTTATAACCAAATTCCAGTGAAATGAGATCTTTAGGGTAAATTAATGCAGATAAAGGAGGAATCAATGAAAGGACATCAATTGAAATGCCGGATCTATTTTCTTCCATGGGAAGAAATGGTTCATTGAAATAATGAACCGCCATTAATGTCGACTTTTATGAGATCTCCAACTCTCTCGCTTTTCCGCAAGGCTGCACGAATGCTCCTGTACTTTGAAAAACTACTCTTGACTATTATAATCTATTGGAATAACAAAATTCAGCACTTCAGCTTATTTGGATTTATAAAAAAAATGAACAATAAATTTGCCTTATCACATGTTGTTTATTGGTAGATCAAATCTGTTCTGACAGTGTTTCAGACTAATTTTTCAGAACAGAGGGTTGTTATTATAATTTTGAAAGACAAAAGGGGTATAAGAGTAATTTAACAGAAGTTAAATATTGCTATGAACTTTGTGATCCTTTTTATTTTTGCCATTTTGACTTCCATTTGAACATGCTAAATAACAAAAAGAAAAGAGGAACAAATTTCTTTCCTAACCTTTCCATTTGTCCTATTTTTGTTTTATTATTTCTTGTCCTTGTTCTTTTGGTTTGCGAATTACTACTTTATGGAGTCAGAGGCTATGATGGTTTTCTTTCTTGCAAGTTGGAAGCTGGTGTACCAAAACATCTATAAATAGGTGTATATATGAGTTTTTGGTTCTTGTTAGAATATTTAAATACTAAACCACGTTTTTATCTAACAATCTAAACTTTTAGAATAGATGGCTGAGGTCCCACAAAAAGTTGCATGGTATTTGAGCTAGAGGTCTTGAGTTCAAATCTTTTTAGGCCCCATTTGTCTCCCCAATTAAATATTTCCATACTTAGTACTAGGCAAAAAAACCAAATTAAGTGTGAGGGGGAGTGTTAGAATACCTAAATAATAAACCACGCCTTCATCTAACATCTTAAGCTGTTACAATAATTGGCTGTAGTCCCACAAAATCTTATGGTTCTTATTGGATGACAGTCTCTTTTGTCTAGAATTGATTTGCTCATGCTTCCCCAAACCAGCCATTAATTTTTTTCTACTGTGCTTAACTTTTTTACTATCTACCGTTGTCTCAACTTTACAAAATAGGCTTTTATGTGGGGATGTTGCAATGTGCGCGAGAGGTTTTCTTTAAAAATCCTTTCCGATGGAAATGGAGTAAAGATACCATGATTGCCACAGTTGTCTAATGTCAGGAGGGTATCTTGGGTGTCAACTTCACAGAATAAGATGGTCTCTCTTTTTGAATTTCGATATAGCAGACTCAAAATCATTGGAAGGAGGCTGATGGAGCGTGGTTCAGACTGGAGAAAGGTGGCATGTTCTGAGTGTAGACTTTGCATAAGTATTCACTCTCATAGTTTGAGAATGTTTCTGGGGATGAAATAGTGGCAAATAAAATGGAGCCCCAACATTCTAGTAGAGTTCTTTTTTTTTTTTTTTGTGGGATGCTTGCTTAAAAGATGCCCTTGTTGAGTGACAATTTGCGGAAGATTATTATTACTAATGCTGTGTGTACCATGAGAATTGGGAAATGGGAATCTTCTGCTGTGATTGGGTTCATCAATTATGTTTTTAGGCCTTAGCTGTAATAAACTTGAGTTGGGCCCCAGCATCTTTGAAAATATAGAGTTGTGACTTGAGATGAGTAGATGGCCTTCTGGAAGGCATATAATGAGCTTTTATTTATGGTCCTTTCAGGGTTTTTAATCATGCCATATGAGAGAAGTTGTGAAGCCAGGACCTCTGAAGGAGTTGAGCTATACAAACGATAGAGTGTTTTATACTAAGATGTTTTTTTTTTTTCAAGAAGAACACCCTTTATTGATGTGTTAGGTTCCTTGTACATCGATGGACTTTGTTGGCGGTAGTGCTACTTTCGTTTTTTTTCAAACGACATTTATTCTGGGTTGGATGATTTAAGTTTATATGCTAGGAAACTTGTCGCTTAAGGTGATCATTTTTTAGAAAAATGCCTTAGTACATAAATTATTGCAATTTTATTGAGCAGTAGGTTCCTTTTTTTGTGTGCAGAGACATCAAAGTTGCTGTCAGGTGGGACAATTTTTTAAGCAATATATCTTTGTTGATTTTGTCATATCATTTATTTTAGGTGTTTGCTTTCCAATGGGGAAGGGGATGTATCGTGTAGTTCATATACCCGAAGATGAAGCTGTTCTGTTGAATTCCAGGGAAAAGGCACCTTATTTAATTTGTGTCGAAGTCTTGAAGAGTGAAATGCCCAGGTAATATACAGCGTTTAGTCATCTTAATCATTGTTTTATTAAGTTTATTATTATTTTTTTTTTGTGATGAATATGAAATAAAATTGAAAAAGAAAGAAAGATAAGAGCCTATCTGTTTCTATTTTAAGCCTTCATATGTTTTCTTCTAACTAAGATAAACCTTTACAAGTTTCTGTTTCTTTTGCTTTAATTGTCTTGTTTATGTCACTACTGGAAACCAATTTTAATGATATTTTAATTTAATCTCCTTATCTCTCTTTTGATAATTTCCTCATTCTTTAGGTTTTTGCTTATTCATTTCTCTCTCTCCAAGCGAGATGACAGCTAACATTATGGTTTAACTAATACAGAAAAATGCATGCAAGTGGCTCGTTGAGTTACCATTTCCTCCAAGCGACAGCAGAAATAGATTGGGAAATAATATGCTTCATGATTGATGAAACATATGGTTGCTTATAAGTAGTATTCTTGTGACCAGATGATTTAAAGTAGATACCATTAACTTACTTGGTTTCTTTTTATTTATTCCCTTTGTCTTTACTACTTGTTACTTGTTAGCAATAGCAAGGACACATGTGGATCACAAAAGCTTTCAAAAGGAGGAATTCCACTAGCAAATGGAGATGCCCTACTGCCAAAGCCACCTCCTTGGGCTTGTCCGTTAAGGACTGCACAGGAGATATATCGCAACAGTGCTGATAGGATGTCCTCTTCTGCTGCTCAAGCAATAGACCAGGCAATGGGTCACAAGTCAGAGGCCAAAATGAAATTTGTTAATGTGAACGTTCTTGTAGAGAAGATGAAACATCAGGCAACTCGTCAGAAAAGTGGTAGCAGTCGACAAAGTGAAGGAGAACAAATAACAGATTTGGAATGGGTTAGAGTTGTTCTGACAGCAGATCCTGGAGTGAGGATGGAAGATATCCAGGATCAAGGACCATCACGTCGCAAGGAACACCGCCGAGTTCCTAGTACAGTTGCTATTGAGGAAGTAAAGGTAAAGCGATGATGTGTTTTCACCAAACGATCTCTCAATTCACAGTAGAGGCATAATTTCCAGCAATTTTACAAATATCAATGTTTTTATGGCGTCACAAGCTGTTCTTCATGCCTTCTGTATATTTTATATTTGTTCCTCTTACAGTAGTTAGCATCAGTTATTTTTTCCTGTGTGTTCCTTTGTCTGATGCCAGAAACTCTATATGCTTACTGCTTCAGAGTTTACACTGGTGGTCTAAGAACTATTAGGTCCCAAGGCGCTTTGTTCCTTTTTGTTGAGTAATCTTAATTCATTCTACAATGCATGTGAATTGTCCATCAATCAATAAGTGTGGTGGAGGAGTTTAGATATCACTCGGGAGGATGATAAGTGTTGAAGCTGCTGGTGTAGATGGTTTGCTGGTTGAGTTTCGGGAACAATGAAGAGATTCCTTCTTCGTGGTGGTTATAGAGGCCTTGCAATGTGGAAAACTTGTCTCTGGAGAGAACTGGGGAACATGGTAGTGTAATGTGTGTACACAACATGAATTCTGGCTTTCATATTCCAGGTCAGAAAAGGATGGTTGAATTTTATTCAGCTTGTAACTTTTGAAGCAGGTATGGTGATTGTTTCATTATGGCATGATAGGTCATAGGCATCTCATATGGTCAGTTTGATGATTCCTTCTTGCTGGCAAGATGTGCTGTGGTAACAGATGGGCTTGGAGGCTTACTCAAGAGGAACATTAGGACTTGGAACCTCAGAAATTTCTTGACAATTGTTTTATTGGTCGCTGAGAATTTTACTGATATGAAGTTGGCTTTTGAAATGAATCCAGTGGTGTGGACACTGACTGGGAAAGAAATATTTACAGTTAGATAAAATCCTTCTGTTTTGTTTGAAGGATAAAAGCAATATGGGGGAAACAATTACAGATTGGAAGGTAGTGTCTGTTTCTAGGGTTAAGAAGAAACAGGGAAAGGAAACAATTACAGAAATTTCTTGACAATTGTTTTATTGGTCGCTGAGAATTTTACTGATATGAAGTTGGCTTTTGAAATGAATTCAGTGGTGTGGACACTGACTGGGAAAGAAATATTTACAGTTAGATAAAATCCTTCTGTTTTGTTTGAAGGATAAAAGCAATATGGGGGAAACAATTACAGATTGGAAGGTAGTGTCTGTTTCTAGGGTTAAGAAGAAACAGGGAAAGGATATGAATTGGTGGCCTGTGAAGGAAGACGAAGCTATATTACTAGCTGCTTCTTTGTGGAAAGAAGTTAACCCTCATCAACTATTACTTGAAATGAGAAAGGATGATTATCAATGGTGCGACTTGCATAGAAATGGAATGAATAAGGGTTGGCTTCCCTGTTGGGCTATCCTTCCTGCTAGGTTTGAATTCAACTATCAGTAATCTCCTCCACCTTGAGCACCATAGTTGACTCTGTTTTTTCTCACGTTATGAATTTAGATGAGTTCTTACCGCTTTCCGTCTTTTAATTATCCTTAATGTAATTGTAGTCTGGAGACCCTCCCAGCACTTGCACTGTAAAGACCTGTCTCATTTTTCTCTCCGGAACATGGCTGGGGAGGTTGTTAGAAAGACACAAAATGAATTAGCTAGCCTCTGCTTACCTGGAAATTGTGAAGCCGAGACTCTCTCTCCCTATCTTCATGTGTATGCTAGTGTGTAATTAATGGAGATATGTTTGGTTGAAAATATATACTGGGCTAAGTATCTAGATGATGTTTGCTTATTTCCGAGTTTTACTTAACACAGGCAGCTGCGGCGAAAGGGGAAGCACCTCCTGGTCTGCCTTTGAAAGGGGCTGGTCAAAATTCATCAGAAGCACAGCTGAGGGTGAGTTGACTGTGAATTTAGTTTATGTCTATTTTTTCTTCTAAATAATATATCTCACTTGAAAATTTGTACTTTCTGAAGGCTGGGGGTACTCTCAAGGCCGGAGATGCCTTGTCTGGTGAGCTCTGGGATGTTAAGAGGGAGAGAATCCGAAAAGCTTCAGATTTTGGAAAGTTACCTGGTTGGGACCTGGGTTCTGTAAGTTCAACACCTGCATATTCCACCTTTCCCTGACCACCAAAACGGCTTTGTAATACTTGTTTGATCTTTACTTGGCTGTAATCGTGTAAGAATGATGTCATGGGTGAGTCAGGTAGAGTTCCTAAGTTATGGCAACTCAAGAAAAAAATTTGCAAACTGAAAGCGCGATTGCTAATTGAAAAGAAAACTCAAGCCAAAAGAATAAATAGACACCACTCAAAGTGTATAAACTATTAAGCCAAATAGGATCAGCTCAAGCACCATTTGGGCCTTTTGTTTAAGTTCTCTTGGTGCTTTGATACCATGCCGATTTCTATTCTGAGATGGCTTTTCATGTTCCAAACTTAGCTGTTTGTGACGATTCCCTCCCATGGCTGTACACCCTCTGTTCACAATTTCATGTCTCTCCGTCTCTCTCTCTCTCTCTCTCACCCCAACACACAAGCACGTGTGAGTGCACAGATGTGTGTTGATTTAATCTTTCTATTATATGTGTGCATTTATGCGCACGTTTGTTCTGAGGCATTCATTTTCTCTTCTATACTATATTCCAGTTGCAAATTCATCAAGAAGTTATTTTTGGATGAAAAAGCTATATGTAAATACCCGTTTGTCTATCCCTTTTTCAAAGTTATTCTATCATTCGATTCTCTTAAAACGATAAGTCACCTCTTCTTATTCTTTTGCCATTCTTTTAGTTTTTTCTTAAATAGACTAAGATATTTGGTTGTGCTTTATGGTGCAAAGAGTTGGTACCTGTTGGGCCAAGTTAGATAGAGGCAACTCTACAAAAATTAGGTGATTGTTACTGGAGAAATGCAAGCTTGATATGACACGGTCTTGCGTTTAAGAGTGACTCTTCAATGGTGTTTCTATTTGAGATATTAGGAAATTGCATTGAATTGCAAAAATGTGATGGCATCAATGGCCACCCTTAGGTGCATTTCAGTGGTGGGAGACAGTTAAAGGAGTTGTTTCCTGGCCTTGTTTAAGAGTTGTGCCTTTTGGTGGCCAAATTTACTTATTGAGTGATTCTGGGCCATGATGCTTAAATTTTCTATGGTTTGAGTTGGTAGATGTTGCCTAAAATGTTCTTATTTCCACAGGCAGTAGTATGTACTGTTACTTAGCTTCACAAGTTAGTTTGCCTTGTAGATAACCAAACCTTTTTTCTTTCTTTCTTCTCTTAGATTATTGTAAAGAGTGGTGATGATTGTCGACAGGAGCATCTAGCTGTGCAACTCATCTCCCACTTTTATGGTTAGTACCTGTGCTATTATCTCTATGACTTGACTTCTGGTCATAGCAGCTTTTGGTTCTTGTTTCTCATTTCATTTTTTTTTTTAATCTCTGATCTTGTTTTATCATAATACAGTATTGGGTATAAATCATAATGCAGGCAATTTTGGCTGTCTATGTTTGTTGCCTTTGAATTGAAAATTATCTTGTTGGTTTTTTGTTCATAAGAAAACCATATTATGTTTTGACACTAGATATCTTCCAAGAGGCTGGGCTCCCTCTCTGGTTACGCCCTTATGAAGTTCTTGTTACTTCTTCTTACACAGCTCTTATTGAAACCATTCCAGATACGGTATGTTTGTGCTATCATGCTAGTGTTTCTTATATTGAAAAAAAGTGTTAATCTCCAAGCTAAGTCTGCGGTGTCTTACAGGCTTCGCTTCATTCAATCAAGAGTAGATATCCCAATATAGCTAGTTTGCGTGATTTCTTTGTTGCAAAGTATCAAGAGAATTCTCCAAGTTTCAAGCTCGCCCAGGTAATTAAATAGTTCAGAAAAGTAAATGTCGGGCTCCACCTGATTTCTTGCTTTCCCAAGATTGTGAGGTTCTTATAAGGCAATTTTACTGGCAGAGTTGTCTTTTGTCTTATGACCACTTTCTTTTTTTTTTTTTTTTTGGTGAGGTTCTTATGAGGAGATTTCACTGGCAGAGCTGTTTTTTTTTTTTGTGACCACTTTCTTTTTTGTTATTATAAAAAAAAAAAAATCTGAGGATTTTGTAATGGGAGTTTGGAATCGTTTTGGCTTCTATTTGGAATTACTGCCATTCAAATCTCGTCGAGGGACTTTTCCATGCATGATAATTAAAGTATCATAATGAAAGAGATGCAAAAGATTAATTGGAAGGGTCTAGGCTGGTGTAAATTGGAGGACTCGTTAAATTTAACCTCTTGAGAGGAACCAGCTGCTTTTATATTGTGAGTAAGCAATAAACGTCTAGTCAATTAGTTTTGTATTTAGCAAGTGCTTTGATCCTCTGGATCTGCCTTATAGAATTACTGTTTGCATAGATAATGAACCTCTTGTAAATCTTTGATAATTCCTTATGGCTTTTTATATGATAGTTGTTATGTTCACTATGAACCCCTAGTATGCTGTATTGCGCATGCTCTTCTCCTACTTGATGTACATTAATATGGCCACTTCACTGTTCCGGTGAAATATAACATTTTGTTTCCTAAATGATGTCCTTTGACTATATGAGGGCAAGGATGTTGTCACTTGTGGATGGAATATGGTGACATAAGTGATCGGTTTGAGCATGGAAATTAGCCATTGAATTTACGAGTGATGTCAGACTTTTTTTTAGGCAAATGTTGCAGATAAATTGCTCACTGGATGGAGAATGCATAATTATTTCCCCAACTATTCATGGGCTGGTTGGATTAGAATATCGATGGAATCTTGTCAATAATGTTAAGATTGGATTTCAAATGCCAAATAAACCACCCTGCTCTATTCAATCAAATAATTACACCCCCAGGTTTTCAGCTTCCCAATTGAATCTCCCTTTCGAGCTTCACTATCTGCCATCACGGCCTATTCGTCTTTGACGGGCCCTTTCTATAAAAAATCATTTACCTTCTGCTGCCGTTTAGATGATTGGATGGTTTGCTTGTTTTAGCTTATGCAGACCTACTGAAGCCGGGCAACATTGTGAGCAGAAACTGAAGTCTTACTCTAATTTTGAATGAGGAGACACTTTATTAGCAGAAAAAGAATGGAATGTGAATCAAACAGAGTTCTTCCTAAGATACTGAGTACGGTTTTCTAAACTTTTAGCAGAATAGTGTCCATCCTGTCAAAAACTAGAGAAACTGAGTATGGTTTTCTAAACTTTTAGCAGAATAGTGTCCATCCTGTCAAAAACTAGAGAAAGAAAACTAACCGAGCCTCTTTCAATAAGGAATGTGTCACAAGCCAAAAAGATAACTAATTGTTGACTCCTTGGGATGAGAACTGGGTTTTAATTTGATAATCTCAGTAATGATTATCAACAACAAGAGGATGCTGTTTTAGAAGCGATTCTTGTTGTTTTATATGAATCATAGGATCCTTTTGATCCTACTATTTTGGTCTTGTTGTTCTTCAGTTTCCTTCTCCTCCTATTCAAGCAGATGACCTTTCTGCTAGCCGGTCATGTGGACTTCACTGTGATGGGTGGAGGTGGATGAGGTGATTTAAACATTGCCATGCCCTTTCTTTAATTGTTTTTGCAGTTAAAGGGGGGTCATTTCAGGCACTGTATGTTGTTGATAGGTGGCTTATTTTGCCTTTTCACTAGTCAGATTCAGTTAACTAGTTGATAGAGGATAGAGTCAAGATTTTGGAAATGATAAGTCCATTCAACCACTTTTGTGTCCTGACAGTGTTGTCACGTCATTCTTGGGTATATCCTTGAGTGTATTCTATCATCAATTGTTTGGTGATGTCAATGCTGGTATGCTCAAGTGAGTGTACACATGAGCTTGTGTTATTGCTTGGTTGTGTCTCTGTACTTGCTTGGTTGTGTCTCTGTACGTGCTTGCTCAGGGGTGCAGTGTGGGCCTGCGCCTTTGTGTTTGCTCGCAAATATGTTGGTATTTGCTTCATGGCAATGGGTATGTCTGATACTTGCACAAAGATGTGAGAATGCTCTCTCACCCATGCACATATCTAGTGATTGTGAGATCAAAGGAACAACTCCCTCTCTGTGCATTGTTTTCTTTTGTCATTGTGTATTAGTTCAGGTCACTCAAGCCAGAAAAGAAAAATCAGATCAGTTCAGTCATCACTCTCTTTCATGTGTTAAGTGAAAAATTCAATGTGGCGAACTTTGGAACCTTTACAAAATGATTATTATGCTATTCTATTTATTCTGATCTTGCTGTCTTGCTTGCATAATGCCCTTTGAGACAATTAATTCCTCTGCCCTGTGAATTTTGAGATAGATAATGAAAATAAAATTTTCAGGCATTTAAAAGGCTGATCAGATGCGAACTTTTTCCTTACTGCAGAGAAATTTTGTCGAAAGCATGGCTGGTTACTCGCTAGTTTGCTACCTTCTTCAGGTAAGAGAGCCTCCTTTCTCAGCATCTGTCCTCAGAGATAGAAAATGCACATGATCAATACGATATGTACTCAATGTATAATCCATTGTATCTAAAATTGCAACCTGACTTATAAAATCAAAAGATTTTACGAGCCAGATCATGTGAATCATGATAACTCTATTGAAAATTGTTTGTAGGGGTAAAATCGGTGAAATCGTGATTTAAATTGGTGGAACAGTTAAGATCGCGAGTTGCCTCACATAGAATCAGTATCGGCTGTGTTTTTTTGTCCAGGTGTACTTTGTTGGGGTTTTGGGTTTCAAGAGCCCAAAACCAACTAAAATAAGCCCATTATGCATTATTGAAATGTTGTGTTTCACTGGTTCCTAATTGAATAACTAAATTCGAAAATAAAAAGGCTCAGTATAGGGCCTCCTCTTCTCGTATTGCTACGAACAGAGAGCTAAACTGTTTTTATGGCAGATAAATTATTCCAGAAAAGCTAATCCAAGTCTTTCTTTTTCCAAGTGAATTTTGTCTGGTAGAGTGCTGCTATTGGTATATTATTTTTTCTGAGTTTTCATGAACATATGATCCGTTTAATTTTTACCGGTACTGGTAATAAGAGAGTACACTTTAGATTTATCTGTGAATACATTTAAATTTTTGAGGTACAATAACATTATTGGTTCTAGCTACTTCCAAAAAAACCATTTTCATTTACTTGCATGACGTGAGACCTAGATAATTGATGTCTACATAATTCATATGCTGTCAATCGTGGTGTTAATGTTACTAGACGGACCATTTACTTGGTTCTTGTTGAGTCTTATAATATAAACTTTCATGATCAGTTTGACTGGGTCTCAGAATTTTTTTGAAGTTCTTCTATAAAGTTAGTAAAATTTTATGATTTGATCTTACGATTCAATGTTAGGGGAACCTCACTGATCTTAGGTGAAAAAGCGAGTTTGACTACCTTGGTATAACCTGAGCACTTTGTTGAATAGTGTGGCGTTTGAGGTGGATTGTTGATTGAAGTACTACAGATGTGATCCATAAGCCAGTGGTTCTTTCTTCTTGTAATGAATTAGAACTGGCCAAAACACATGAACAATGGAATCTTAGCAAAGTTTCTAAGCGATTGTAGCATTATTTATATGCAGTAGGCTACTAATAAACTTTTACGGGTAGCATAAATTGCATCAATGCCTTAAAGTCTCAACATGCACATATCCAATAATGAGAGTTCATGTTTTTCACATATATTTCTGATGGCCCACTTTTCCTAACCTGTGAGCACTTTCAGTTTCTGAAATGAATTTGTTTGGAGCATGTGGAAGAAGAGGTCAAAGTAGATGTTTGTACAAGGACATGACCTGAATAGTTTTTCGAAGATCTTCTTGTGTGATGGTTTCGTTGGTTCTCTTCTCACATGCTGTGAGATTTCTTTTCCATTCCCTTTGGGTGTTGGAGATAGGGTAGTGACTTTGAAGACTCCACCTTTTGTTGTTTCGAGCATCTTATAGCACATGAGGATGTTATGCTCCAGAAAATATCATTCTCATTGTAATGTTATCATTTTTATCTCACTTCTCGTTTGTTAAAGTAAACTCTTTCGGCGATTGATGGAACCTTTTTTTTAAGTTTTCTTTTTTGGTCGAAACCTTTTTTCTTTTAAGTTGATCGGTCAGTTTTTACTAGATTCTTCCAGCTCCAGTCCGTTGCTGATCTCAGCATCTTATAGCACACATGACCTAGGAAGTTATTTTCAAGGAAACATCATTTTATTTTGAATTTACCATTTTTATCTCAATTCTCACTTCTTAAAGTAAACTCTTTCAGCGATTATGGGTTTTTTTTTCCCTAAGTTGATTGGTCAATTTCTACTGTTGTTAGTTTTTCAACGATTGTAGGTTATCTTTGTAGATGTTTTTTTTTCTTGAAGTTTCTCATATCTCAATTGTTTAGGAGAATTCTGTTTATGTGCCGGATGAGCAATAATGTTTCTGCTAAATCAATGTGGATCTTGCTTATAGATTGCATTTTTGGAATAAGCTATTTCCCTTTTGCATGTGCTTTATTTAAGTGGTCACATCATTTGTCTTTGTTTTTCGATCATACATTACGCCTTTGATTTTTGGTTCTGAGGCAACTGTAAATTTACTGTCGTGTTTTTTCAACCTTCTGTCAGGTGAAGGATCGTCATAATGGGAATCTCTTATTGGATGAAGAAGGGCATATTATTCATATTGATTTTGGCTTCATGCTATCAAACTCACCTGGTGGGGTGAATTTTGAGAGTGCACCTTTCAAACTAACACGTGAGCTTCTTGAGGTAATACAAGTTTTCATTTGAGTCACATTTAAGTTTTTCTGTTACTTTTTATTCACATGGAAGTTTTGCCTTCTATTTGGATGAGGTTTTCAATTGTAAACTGCGGCAGGTCATGGATTCTGATGCTGAGGGAATACCAAGTGAATTTTTTGACTACTTTAAGGTACGGGAACAACTTTTCAGTCTAATAAATGCTTTTGGCTTCTTCCCTTTACATGTGTTCATGATTTTCTCTTCCAGGTTTTGTGTATCCAAGGTTTCCTTACATGCCGCAAGCATGCAGAGCGTATCATTTTGCTTGTGGAGATGTTGCAGGTAAGTGGAGTGCTATTTATTGCCCACCAAGAGCTCATCGATTGACTTGAAAAGATTTAGCCATGATGACCTGAATTCTCAAGATTAACATTTTACAGATACGATGGGTGGCCTAATGGGAACTATTGATTTTGTGATTGGCCACAGCATTTTACATTCAATTCCTTGTGATTTTTATATTGCTTTTCAGCGCATGCTTGTATTCTTCGATTTATGAAGAATCAGGATAACATCTTGTAAATTTTATTTGAGCATGGGACTGTGAAGTGTGAAGTAAGCCTGATTTTGAAAGATGTCTAGTAATAGATTTATTTCTATCCCACTTTAAAATCAGTTAATTCCAAAATGAATTTTGCTCCTCAGAAAGAAAACTAGTGTTATTACCAAACTAAAAATGCTCATTTTGTGAGTGCGAAGTTTTAGTGGCTTGAGGAGCTGCAACTGTGGAAGTATTGTAATTGTTTTACCATTGCTGGCCTCTCATCCAACTTGTGGGGTAATTGGGTGGACATGTAAGGTTGTTTACCTGAGTTCCTTGAGACCAATAATCAATCAGCCATATGTGCGTGCGCCAGACCTTAATCTGAAATAGAATTATTTGTCTTGATTACTTCGATGACATATAACTTACCTCTTTGCATTGATTGGGTCAGGACTCTGGGTTCCCTTGCTTTAAAGGTGGTCCACGGACCATTCAGAATTTGAGGAAGAGATTTCACCTAAGTTTAACGGAAGAGGTTAGTTCTGAGTTGATACTTATGATTGCGATGCACCTTCTCCGTTTGCTACGGTTGTTACAGCAGTGTGTCTTGGTTCTGGCAGCAATGTGTATCCTTGGTGCTTTCCCTAATTAGCAGCAGCTTGGATGCATGGCGGACGCGCCAGTATGATTACTACCAGAGGGTTTTGAATGGGATACTATGAGCAGTGATTAAGTTTGTGATTACTGGGTCATTCTATTTGGTGTGGCTGCCGGGTACGAAAGTTTCCCGTCACACTTGACTGGCCCGGTTTGTGTGCACTTGGAGGGCTGCTTATTTGCTGTTGGATGCCCTTCATATGTCTTCACGGTTGCAAAGATTTGTGATTTTTCTGGGTTTCTGGCTGGCCTACTTGTATGTGGATGAGCATGATGCGACTTTGCCGGCGAAGATTCGTCATGAAAGTCATAGGCAGCTTATAACTGTTACTCTGGAGCTTCTGTCCGAAGAAGATACCCCTTCTTCAATGTACTTTGGAATCCATTTATTGCAAGCGTTGGTACTACAAATGACATCCATAGTCAAACGAGCATACTGTACAGAGAGGTTTTATTGGGGGAAGATATAAAGGACTCGTCGGTGGCCAATGAAGTTCCAGAGTCTCCGATTTCTGTAAATCAGTCCCGGCATTCAGAAGGTGCGCGATTCTCCCCTTTTCCGCATTGGTCATCCAGTGAGATCTAATCTTCCCCACATAATATTTTTCCATGAAACGAACACACACATGTAGAATCGTTGGGAAAAAGGGCATGTGGTTTCCTTCGTTCCCTCTCTTTTTCCTTTTCTGCCTTTGCTATAGGCATGTGATCATTTGTAAGGATGTGTAAAATTTTTTGGCGGTTTTGATTTCTATGATGAAGGTCGCTGCCTTCTCGACCACGATACTGTCGAAACAATGTTCAAACTGTCTTGCCACGGTCAATATCGAAGCTTTTAGTCTGAGCAATCTCAAAGAGGAAACTGGTCCAAGCTAATACACATATCGATGAATGTTTCATACTTGGAGAAGATGGCGTACCGTCATTTCATGTGCTGTGCATCTATGTTTCGAGTACCGCCTGTTTAACGTCGGGCCGATCGGGCCAATCTTTACCGAAGAAAATCAACAATGGATCCGGTCACGCTTGATGCAGATGCATCATTTGCACGATCTGTTGCAGTCTTTGGTTGACTTTGGCAGCCGATGGGATTTAAACATCAAATTCTAGGTAACATGCAAGTCCAACTCATATGACCCCATCTATAGGAGAAATCATTAGCCCGATGGTGGGATAGGTACCGTATAAGTGCCGGAATTTTCGTACAACGCTTATATGAGTGTCATAATTTTTTTTTTTTTTCATTTAAGTATCATATCGAATTAAAATTGATCATTTGAGTGTCGCTTCCAGCAAATCGTGCTACGTGGATTTTTTTGTATTTTTTTAAATTGATTGTTTTTATTAGTTTATATTTTTGGTTTTCCTTCTTTTTTTTTTTTTTGCTCTGGTTGCAAAGGCCTCACCCTCGACTAGCGGGGCCTTTGTAGCCTTGCTTGGGGCCTTTGCAGCCTCGCCAGCTGTGGGTGAGGGCCTTTGTGCCGACCGTGGCTGAGGGAGCGAAGGCTCTCGCCCAGATTTGGCGAGGCCGGCGGCGGATTTTCCCGCGAATCAAATTGTCGATGGCACTTAAGTGATCGATATTTTTCCTTTAAATTTGCGGCGCTCGAGGGATCGATTTTTCAAATCTATAGCACTTAAAGCAAGCGAAAAAGCGAAATAAATTACAAAAAAATTATTCATGTCGGTGTCAACGGCATCATATAGGATAATCGGCGTCCACGCTGGATTTTTTAAATCTGTGATACTCAAGCGAGCGAAAAAAAAAAATTATAAACCGACTGTCGGGACACTCCAAACTCCTACTGTTATTATCCCTAATTGTCATGGACTTCTTCGTTTTTTTTGACTTCAAAAAGTAAGTGGGAACTTGGAATACTCCCGATTGTACGTTGCGTGAGGATCTAATCTTTTCCGCGACGGGGGGTAACGAAGATTCTGTGTTAAGCCTCGTGCCGAAACGAGTTGTCGTTTCGCACTTTTTCAAGGCAAGGAGCCGCTCCCTCCCGAAGACGAGGCGTGCGCGAGGTTTTGGTAGCTATCCTATCAAGCCGGAAGCTTGCAAGAGACGCGTTCAATACGCGGCAATTTTTTTTTTATATATAAAACGGTTTCTAGAAGAAGTAATTATTTTATCCAAATGTGTTTTCTCCTATTTCTACTTCTTCTTCTTCTTCTTTTTGTGTGGTCTTTTTTTTTCTTTTCACACCAAATTCAAATTTTTTTTTTTCTTTTTGTAATTTGGAATTCCCGGTAGCATTTGAGTAAAGCATAATTATACTCACGGGAAACTTGAACATTTTTTTTTTATTTCCGTCGTTTTCGCTAAGTGAAAGATAACCAATCAAGTAAAATGCAGAACGAACAACGGCTTTGTGGATTGAATTGGATAGCATGTTCTTGCTTATACAGAAAAAATAAACAGATGATCTCGAAATAAATGTATTCCTACTTATAATTAGATAGCTCTTCAGAGAATATAGAAAATTAATCTTACACTGTACCGGATCGAATAATTCTTCGCAAGTTTTTTCGAAAACCACGATTAATCGCGAATGATTTTTCTTCATATCCACATCCAAACACCCGTCTTTTGCATATTCCTAGGAATCAAGAGCAAACAAAGGGGGCCAGAAAATTGCTGCCTTGTTAGGCTTTTCCTCCCCTGAAAAATAACGAGGGAAAAACGACATAACGTTTTGCATTGACTACTGTTGAAGTCTTCCCTCCACTCCCCGCCTCCCCTCTCTCTCTCTCTCTCTCTCTCTAGCTTCTCCTGCCTACTTAAAAGAGCGAAGCTACCGCGATTGCGTCTCCTCCCCCACCACCTCCACCTCCTCCTCCACTTGCTTCCACCACCACCACCTCCGCCTCCTCCATCTCTTCCTCTCTCCCTCCCCGTCTCTCGACTCCCTCTGCTTCAAGTGTCTTCTTGGCTGCGTTTCCTCCATCCGGGTATTGTTTCTTGGATCTTTCTCTTCCCCCCGATTCTTGGGTCGATCGGGCCTTTTTGGGTCGTCTCGCGTCCGTCGAGATCTTGCTCCCCGCTTCTTCCTCTTCCTGTGGGGGCTTTCACGCGTTTCCGTGCTTTGGGGGGTTTTTTTTGCGTGATCGGAGGTTCGCGTTCGGGTCTTCTTGCGGTCGATCGTCCCGTTGTTCCGCGTTAGGGTTTTCGTGGAAAAGAGAGGATCTTGGAAGTGGGTCTCTGTCTCGATCGTTTGATTAGGGGGTTTTGGGTCTTCATACCCAGTTGGGTGTTTGTGCGGGGAAGGCTCGAGTTGCGATCTCACGCGGATTAAAAGCTCGTATCTTTGAGGGTGCTGTTAAATCTTGATCGATTGTTTCTTGAATTGTGGTAGTTGCAGGGCGATCGGGGTGCTTGATAGTCTGTTTGATTTGCTAGGGGTTTCCTTGGGCACACTTTCGCTAATGATTTTCAAAACAGGGTTTTTATCGCACGCCAGATGTCTTTTGAAGGGAGCGAGAGACACTCGTCATTTCTTCGTTGTGTCTACATTTTCATGATCCGCGGAAGGCTCTGCTGCACTGGGAAGATCCTGTTTCGGCACTGGACCTGACGGATCGTTGTTTACTTCACAGCTTTTACTTTTCAGTTTAGTTGTTTGTTTACGGCCTTGGTAAAAAAAAGGGGACTCCGACACTCTCAGTTTTTAAGATTAAGAAAAAAAAATTTGCTCTATTTGGTGCTTGTGAAGAGGAACTCCGAAATTTGGTTTGGTCTCCCCGATGGCGATAACATCTCTTCCCCCGGGTTTCCGTTTTCATCCTACCGATGTCGAGTTGATCATGTTTTACCTCAAGAGAAAAGTGCTTGGAAAGAGGTTTCGTATTGAAGCAATTGCAGAGGTTGATATATATAAGTTTCCTCCTTGGGATCTTCAAGGTACGTGGAAGTTTCTTTCTGTATCTGTTTGGTATTTGGGTTCAGATTGAGTTTTTTTTTTTCTTTTGGTTGGCAACATGATTCGGTGTGCTAAGTGTGATTTTGTTGCTCCCCTGATCAGATAAAGCTTGTTTGAGTAGAGATCTGAAGTGGTATTTCTTCTGTCCCCGTGGGAGGAAATACGCAACTGGTGCTAGAACAAACCGATCAACTGATTTTGGGTTCTGGAAAACTACTGGAAAGGACAGGCCTGTAATTTATAAGGATGAACCCGTGGGGATGATAAAAAGCTTAATTTTTCATCGTCGCTTGGACGGAGAACGTAAGTCAGAGCGAACAGATTGGGTGATGCACGAGTATAGGCTTGAGGATGAGGGTTTGAAGACGCAAGGGGTGGCAAAGGTATTGCCCTGTCGATTCCTGATAAGAATTAGGCAAATCCTCTTCTTATGGAACTCTGATCTCCTTGCGTGAAATATTATATGTGAGCGTGTTTGTTACCATTATTGTTTGACGTTGTTTGTAGTGTCACGCATCTTGTGGACCTGTGATGTTATAGTCATTTACCATAAGCAAAGCTAGTTGGGTTTCTCCATTCTGATGATCATATTTAGATTTGGTTATTTAGCCTGGTTGGCTTGATTGAGATTTTGTACATGGTTTTATCCAAGACGTTGACCCGCCCGTCCAAGTTCATGTACTTTTGTTCTGTTTTGAATTCTTTCGTTAGTTATGAAGTTGGCAATTCTAGTCTGCATATTCAAATGGTTTTATCTTGTCCTAATTATGTCGCCAAACCCCTGCATGTGATTATTATGGCGTCTTTAGTTTTTCAGTGCACATCATCCAGAGTCTATATATTGTTGACCTCTTGCTCTTCAATAATTTGTCCAACTCTGCTTTGCTCATCTTTCGCTTGCACTCTGCCAAGTATGGTTTCTATTTTCTTGGACCTGATGTTGCTTTGAGGGGGCAGGGAGAATCTGGAGAAATGATTGATGTTTGGTGTTGGGTTATGCTGTAGCTTAGAAAGGCTATGTGTTTTTTCTGCAATAACAATTTGAGCCACAATATTGTCTTAATTTTCTCGAGAACATTAGCTGTTAAGGCTGCGACTTGGTGAACTTCTTTCATGACATATTAGGGCTTTATGATTGTATGTCCAGTAACTCACAATGGTAAATTGGTGCCATGTGTTTGAAGGCAGGGGAGTTATCTTGGCGATCATTGAAGTTGCATGTTTCAATTATTTGTCTCAAGACTCTTTTTTAAATGGTTTATCCTTATGCTTTTTGATGTTTGCATGTCTTTGTTTGCGAGCTGGATCATCTGCTTATACATTTGTAATTACTTTACCTAGGCAGGTATGTCTATAGGTATCTAGGTGTCATGTGGACCTATGCATACCTATGTGCATTTGCATCTTTGCCAGCACAACTCAGCATACATTGATAAGTAACCCTGAAATCTGGTAAATGGACATTTCCATAAATGGCAAATTTCTGTTTTGTATGCTTTCTTCTTTGCAAATACTGCAGTCCTAACGTATTACTACATAAATCAATGAATTAGTACAATACTGGTAAACAACTTTTAGTGGTTTGTACATGGAACTCAATCAATTGGTCTGTAATAAACTCTCGTTATAAAACTTTTTTGACCGATTCTTCACCATTAAAATTATAATCTTCAAAAGAAGAAAAAAAGGTTCTAATCTTCACATATTTTTATCCTCAGTTTCATTTGTCCCTTCTTGCGATTTTCAATAGTTCAATCCCACAGATGCATATATTTGATGTTGCGACAATACTGTACTAGTTTTATATTTGTCCTTATCAGGATATAGAACTGATCACTGAACTTTCCTGAGCTGCAGGATGCATTTGTACTTTGCATGATCTACCAGAAAGATGGTCCTGGTCCAAAAAATGGTGCCCAATACGGAGCACCCTTCAATGAGGAAGAATGGGAGGATGATGGAGAAACTGATGTCCCCTCCGTTGGTGCTTTCACTGAGGCAATTATTTTACCTGATAAGCAGAATCATTTTGCTCACATCAGAATTACAG
The DNA here is from genome assembly GCA_024733475.1 of Syzygium grande. NCBI lineage: Eukaryota > Viridiplantae > Streptophyta > Magnoliopsida > Myrtales > Myrtaceae > Syzygium > Syzygium grande. Next base: position 6,247,428 of record JAMXDD010000003.1, read on the forward strand.
ATCCTGATCGATACTGTGTGGGGTCCACATCCAAGGCATGCCCAGCTGGACCATCTCAGATGGTGCCTTCTGTTGTCAATGGGCCTCCGCCAACTCCTACCAATGACATCACAATGGAGGGTCCTCAGAATCTCTGTGATGAATACCTTCTTTCACATGGTATCTTTGGTGATGATATCCCTGCAGCATTTCCTGAAAACGACGAAGTTGAGGTTTGTATTTGTTCTTCACTCTTCATGGCTATCCTTCTGATCACAATTGCCTTATTGTGCTAATGCCTTTTTTGAAGAAGCTCTCATATGTGTTGGTAGTTTTCTTTTCCTTGTCCAAGAAAAATGTTGATAATTTTCTTTTTATTTATACATAATTTTATTTATATCTTTTATTGTTGTATTATGCCGTCAACCTGATGTCCCATCTGCTGCTGCTTTTAAACTTCTTTCTGAGCTTGGTGTCTGACGTTTATCATTCACTTGCTTTACACCCTGTCATCTCATCAGGGAGTAATTTCTTTAAAACAAAAAGGCTTAAACCAACTATTTTTGAGTCAATGCTAAGGTTCCAAATTCCGTGGTTCGGCTCTATGTTGATGATTCTAAGCTAATTCAAGGAACCTTATGCAACACAGCTTATTAATTGTAACCATTGATGTCTGTATGCAATTGATCATCTCTTATCAGATAGAAGCACCAAGGAGAGGTTGATGATCCTAGAATTGTGTTGGTGTTTTATTATGGCATGCTCTGCTTAGGTGGGTTTCAGATTATTGATAAGATAGCTATGGGATTTATCAACAGTTGTCGGATGCTGTCCCTCTTGTAAGTTATCTGGAGAAACAATATTGTCTGCACTGGACAACTTTTAATGATGAATCATATTTTCCTATCATATTGTTCCATCAGACAAAATGAGTCCATTGGATGAGAACTTATCAATTAAGAATCAAGTAAAATTGATGGGACTAAATTTCTATTTTAAACCCAATATTGCGTTAAGCAAATTTGAGCTACTAGAATGAGACCCTACTTATTGACAAGAGGCAAATGGGACCAAAAAAGAGGCAGAATGAACTAGGAGATGATGCTAAACTTTGGCAAGACTTTTGTAATATTGTGAGAGCTTGTAATAAGTTCTTATTGTTTAGCACGGGCAGTGAACCGACTTCTTTTTAATAGTGGATAAATGAAATAAGTGAATGGACCCTTTGCTTTTGGATTTTATGATACGACTTCTTGAACTCTTCACTCCTCTCCTGGTTCAAAGTATTTTTCTTCAGATTGATGGCTAAAGAAGTATTTTCTTACTTTTCCGTTTCTTTATCCATTTGGGTCAATTTTGGGGGATCAATCTCCACTCTGTCTTCGGCAATCTAATGCAGAATGTCAAAATATTCGTGGCTGTCATTCATCAGCTATAGGATTTATTATTCATCGGCTAATTCTCATCTTTCCTGTTTTCAGAACCCTGACCACGTCAATCCTGATGGAATTCACGAAGCTGAATTTACAATGGATGATATCTTCGATGGTTTAGAAGACCTTCCTGACTTATTGGCCCCATCTCATCACCTTAATAATCTTGTGTTCACAAACTCTAATGCAAATATGTTTGCTTTAAGTGAACCATATTTGGAGCTGAACGATTTCAATGCTGCATTGACTTCAGTTGATACTGGTCCATCTGGACGCAACCATTCAGAGAGATACCTCTCTGCAAATGATCATTCTATTGCTGCTCAGGGATTCTGGACTCCAGTAATTCCTGATGAAAATGCTTCTGGGTTGGGGTTGATAGATCTTGAGAGTCCGTTGACTTTCTCTTGTGAGGCTGGTCAATTTAATCAAGCATATGTCCATGCCTTTTCTGCTCTGGGTGGTAGCGATGGTTTAGGTGGATTTGGCACCATATCCAATTCTCCTGCTTTTGCTCAGCCATTCCATGGTTCAGAAGTAACTCAAGTTACTGAGGATTTCCCTCAATTGAGTGGGTACCCTCGGCCAGAACCGATGGAGGGCCATGTGGATATGCGCCGGGAGGTGAGTAATGGCATTTGCATTCACAATTCCCCGACCCCCAAATAAAAGAAAAAAGCCACAGAAAGAGGAAATCATCTAATTTTTATGTACGTTTCAACACTACAGGGTCATGGTGTTGGAGAATGCACAAATCAAGAGATTGTAAGATATGGTGCTGGCGCAGCAAGTTCTATCAATAATCCCGATTTAGGATGTGCACATGCTTACGAAAACCCAGGAAGAGGTAGATCTCAACTCTGGTGACTCTGATGGTTCCACATTCTCTTGGCTAGAACCAGCTTTTCTATGCTAATAATCTTTGAAATGGCAGAACATGTGGGAATATTCTGATTGATGGACTTCTTAGTAGTGCATTCTTCATCTATGTTTGTGGTTGCTTGTGGAGTAATGCCCAAGCAACAAATGCTCGGGAGAATCCGAGCGTTGTTTAGTGTGTTGCCATTATGAAGTCAATGATGCAGGTTACTTGAACTCCGTCCATTGTGGTATCTGGGAGAAACTAAGTCCTTACTATTTCTTGTTTATTGTTTGTCGTATTTTGGTGCCAGGGGAAGAGACAATTTTCTGTTGTATCCTCCATTTCTTGGAGTATCCCACACATCCGAGTTCTGCCGTAGAGCGCCCTGCTCCATTTACTGGAGCGAAGAAAATTGATGGGCATGCTCTCTTTCTTCTCTATGGAGACTCCTCCTTCCATGTCAAGGCCGAGGTGACTCTTGGAGGAGGTGGACGTGGGTGCACTAACGACGCTTTGTCACGCGGGTTGGAGGGGTTTCCGTTTGTTACTGATTGCGAGGAGAATGGAAGTGGATCAGGAAAAGGAGCGGCTAACTGCGGATGTGGGATCTTATCATCACTTGTACAGTTGACTCTCTCCGGTTACTATGCTGTCCTCGCTGGGAGGACATGTATTATTGGAGACTTGCACGATACTTTTAGGTTATTGCTTCTGGAGGTGGTGTGGCTGATTGAACAGATTTCTGTTTGGTGTGCCTGCATTGAACGATCGGTGTCTTCTGCGTCTCTGTTTGTGTTATTTGTGTTTTCCTTGCTCTTTGGAATAAGTAGTTTTTCAGCTCCCCACATCACGTGCAGTTCATTTAGTACACTGATATCATTAGTTTCTGAAGTTTTAAATTGCTGAGGTTTCAGTTGATCTCACCAATCCGAGTGTTTAGAGAGTAAATTCCAGCCGAGGAGGAAGATCAGGATGAGAATGTGCTGATTTCGAAACTATAAACGGTCCGAAGACACTTCTGTATCGTGGAATATTGCCTTAGCTTAGAAGTAATCCTTTTGGCTTGAAGTTTTAATCTTTTGATTTCCCATTTTGTGTAATTTTGATCTCTGACCTCCTTTAGTTTCATATTTGACATTGATTCTTGCTCGTGACCTAGAAAATCGGATCTACGCAATCGAATCGGATTGTACGAAAGGGATCCATGGGAACTTTCCAATCTGAGGTCACGTGCTAGGATTGCTGTGCAAATTTGACACTATGGAGGGGTCAAAAATCACAAAAAACTAGAGGAGTCGAAGAGTTAGGATGTAGGATCATAACGGCCAGGGATGGAATTGTAGAAATGATCATGCTTTGTAGTTTTTTTTTTTTTTGGTTAGAGTAAGTAATCATGCTTTATAGTTTATTCATAATTACTTAAAGATTTAGTCAATTTCTTTCTTCGCCGTTTATGGGTCGATATTGTTGTTAAAGTACTAATGCTTGTCAGACTGGACCTGTTTTAGCAACTGTTTTTCTGCTTGTTAGTTGCCCAGACACTAAGTACAATTGGGAATGTGCCAGTTTTGATGACTAAGAAAAGAGTAGAAAACAGAGGTATAGAACATCAGTTCGCATCCCGTAAGGCCACTTTAGAACCGGACTTCGGTGGGCAAACTTTGTTAGTCAAAACCAGCCAAGGTGGGTCGTGGGACATTCTAATCCTTTAGGGAGTCCCCATGCTGGTCTGTACGGGCTCTATTAAGTCTTCGTCGCACCTTGCCTTGGCTTGATCGTATTAATCGATTGATTGTACCAATTGAAGAATGATAGGGTTGGGTATTAAGGGTGCGTTTTACCAAACACGTTTGCAAAACCCTTTGGACCTCTAAAGTAACACGTTTGCGAAACCCTTTGGACCTCTAAAGGTTTTTGGGCAAATGCGAATGTGTTTGGCACAAATATTTTTTAGGAACCCATTTGAAAAATGCTAGTATTTCCAAGTACCCTCCAAGGGCCTTGGCAAGCGGAGAGGAGCGTGGAGAGGGCAGCTTTCTCGGCGTGCAACATGTACTGAGTTTGGGATTCGATTTTTGTGAATGTCGCAAACACATGTACATCGAATAAAGGAGTGTGACACAAAAAAGAGCTCAATTAATGAATTTTTTTTTAATTCACTCACTAATCATAATCCCTTCTTAAAATGAAAACACTCTCGCCTCTCTTCTTTCACCTCACGAATGCAAGCTCAGTTGGTGACATTGCTTGCTTCTCTTTGCCTGTCTCACAAACATAGCTCGTTCACCTCTCTTCCCTTGCCTCGCGAACGCAACTCAGCTGGTGAATTCCTGATTTGTGCTTGATTTGAGAGCCTTAAGCCCGTGTGGAGTTCCCAGTTTGTGTTGGGTACTTATTTTTCCACTTTCGCTTCCTAGGTTGTGCTTGATCCCAGAGCTTCAAGCTCGTGTGAGTTCCCGGTTTGTCCTGAGTATTTGTTTTTCCACTTTCGCTTCCCAGTTTGTGCTGGATTTTGGTTGTTGCATACGTCTTTAGGTGTCCTAAGTGCTCTGAGAGATTGTTTTGTACAAAATTTTGGATCATGTTTACCTGAATTGCGCTCTGTACTTTTCTAAAACTCTTGTCTCTTATAATTCCAGGAAGATTTTGTTAAGGTTTCTAGAAATTAATGGGATTGGTCTTTCGTTCATTAATGTTGTTGTGTTCCATTTAGCAATTTGATACAAGAATCCTTGCAGGCTGTATTAGAATTCGGTAATCATGTTCTCTTTTTTGCACACTGGGATTTTCTTCTTAAACTTTACAGATGTTCATCTAATGCTAAATGGATCTTTAGAATTTCTGCTAACTTTTTTCATTCTGTTCCTTGCCTATGCTGAATTCGTAGTCGCTTGTATTCTCAAGTTCATCAAGAGTCTTGTTTTATGTTGTGCATACCCTGTTTCAATATAGAACAATTCAAGAGCTGTAATAGCTGTAGATGGTGGTTAAAATTTCCTTTTGTTGGCACATTTTTAAGATGCGTAAAAAAATGTCTTGTTTTGGACAAATCAATTCATTATGGTGCCTCTGCATCCTGCCGAGTTCAGCTCTATCATAATATGCAATAAGGGTCACTCTTACATAATTGGCTCAAAATATATCATCTTCACCATTGTGAATTTTGTTTTCTGCAGGCCTTGCGGTATGGAATAACCCCGACGAGTGTTGCCATGGCTGGATGGAGGAGGCCTAGGGAGAAGTCCCTGAAGCTAGACCTTAGGCTCAGCAGGGAGTACTTTGCTGTCATATAGGAGCAGATCATCAGTTTGCCTTGTTCGGTGATGTGAAAGAGTTTGTATCTTTGTTGTTCCGTTTTCTGTTGCATGCTTTTCGGTCGATATGAGTTTCGAGCTGCATTTGTTGGGGAATGAATGCAATTGGACTAGTCGCTTCCCATCTCCTATGTACTGTATAATTGATTAAGAGTCAAACCCGTGATTTGGCAGGAAAACACGATGTTTATCTGTTCGTCTGATCGATCAATGTAGCCATGGTTTTTTGCTTTTGACTGGAAGCCTTGAAATGGTTCTGTTTCCTCTACAAAGTCAGGTGATTGTCTTGTGCACAGGATAACACCAATCAGCTCAAGGTTTGTCTGGAAAAATATGACTATTCATCTAGCAAGTGCTGCACCATCCTACAGGTATAAAGTTTGAGTATAACCCGTGGAAATGCTATGAACTTAAGAGGACAGATATGTCAGAAAGATTGAGCAATTATACTCACTACTGACTTGGCAATTTCCTATAGACGTTTGAAGAGGAATCATTGAATTCGTGGGTGTCGCTCGTTTAAATACTTTATTGAAATTTGTCATGTCGCTTAACTTAAAAGAAAATACGATCTTTTTCGTTTATAAATTTATTGAAGAGTTTCTTTGACATTGTTGTTGACATTCAAATTGTAGTGTGTTTTCATCAAATCATTTCTCCAAAAGTTGCTTCCCGAAATCCTTTTCATTTACTGTATATCAAATAGTACTTGCTTTTCATAAAACGCCTTTAGGCTAAAGTCTTTTATATTTTCTCAATAACTTTTCTCAAAAGTTGAACCAAACATAGCTTAAGATATATTAGAAATCACTCTCGAAACAACATCAAATGCATACACCACTTGTGTAAGCTTGCTAATAAGCTCCATAAACAACCGTTATCTGGCAGAGCTGCGATGCGGGGAAAATATTCAGCTCGCGCTTTCCGTGTGACGATAACAGACTTTGCAAATACTGCAGTAGCATGGTTGTTACCGCCGGCGACTAGCCGTTGAAGATAAAGGATCTTCATCACGTTATTACATGTCGATAGGAATCAAATAGTCTCTCGACGGAGGATGAGAATCCACAAACCTTTTAGCAATGTCAAGGGACGATATATGATTTATCATCGCACTCTAGTCTCTTAAACTTTTCAAAACAAACCACCGGCGCAATTTCATCGACGGCAACTTAGACTGACATTGTTCTCCAGAAGAGGAAAGAAAAGGCAGTTCACTAAGATACATAATACCTGTTACTGTAATTTACATGTTTCGATCTACAAGGAGGACAAAGAGCACGCAATCAAAAACGTACTGTGAAGTAGTCCGTGGGTACAACGAGGATAGCTAGACAACTCTAACAGGGAGCAGATAGAACATTCCTGGGTTCGGGACATTGCGACTTACTCTCTCCGTGCCCAAAATGCTCCTCGTTCGGATCCATCGCCGTGTCGGCGTTCGCCGTCCCCTCGCTCACCGCCGGCTTCAATCCCTGCACATGAGCAGACACATCAATAGCGGACCGAAGTTTCGCCAATTTGGACTATTCTTACGGCGATATACGCATACACGTCTCCGGTCCATGTAGCAACACTCTTCAACCAACATGTTAGCACCTTAAAAGGTGCCAATTTTTCTCATACGTCGGGTCGCAAGGACTGACCCATCTGTCATTTTCTCTTGCAATGCATTCGCTGCGATCACCATCCACGCTGTCGAAACTTGTTCAACCTCAATTTTTGCAAGCCAAACGCTCCGAAGCGCTCGGAACGAGTCTTGCGATATCATCTAGTATCGATTTCGATAACCCGGTCGCAGTATCTCGATCATCATCGAACCCAAAACGCGAAGAGGCGGGCAGAGAGAGAGAGAGAGAGAGAGAGAGAGAGAGAGAGAGAGAGAGAGAGAGAGAGAGAGAGAGAGCACGTACCGCAGTGAAGACGGTGAAGGCTTCATCTATGCTTCTGGTGTCCACCACGTACTGCGCAGCTTCCTGAAACGGCACCACCGATCGGAGAATCGAAACCAAAGACACATGAACAAACACCCATCATCACAACCAACACGTTCGATCATATGAACACGAGTAAGATGAAGAAAGTCGAAATCTTTACCCTGGCGAATCGGATCTGATGGACACGCAGTGTCCTGGGCTCGCTCTCTATGGACGATTTCCGGTCGATCCTCGTCGCCGTCGCCGGCTCCATCGCATCGATGAATCCCTCTCGTCTCGTCTCGTCTCGTCGCGTCGCGTCGCGTCGCCACCATGCACAGACGACGGGACCGTCCTCTCCCTATATATATACACGCACGCACGCAGGACCACATGCATTGCGCGACAAGAGAGCGAGACGATCAGCCACGGAAACGGGAGGACGGGTGGAGGCGCGGGAGCTGATGGGGCGCGAGCCGCCTCCACCTGGCGGACAGCGAGGCGGACTGCCGGGGGTACGTGGCGGGCGGCGGCGGCGGCGTCCTCCGCCGCCGTTTGAGGGGAAAACCCCCCAAAAGTCGGGCACCGAGGACCGACATGGGAGAATCCTGTCGGCGCCGACACCTGACTGGGGATCGCGCCACGTGTCTTCATCGGAAGACGAAGGGGGAGCGGATCGTGTCGGTACACGTGTACGGAATCCGACGGGGGGTCGGTGTTCGTGATCCGCGGGCCCCTACCACCTCGCAAATGTGCGATCCGGATCAGTTTAGTCATGTCGCGGGAGAGTGGAGATCTTGTTGGAAAGTGTTGACGCAGTCCGATGGATGGTGACATTATAATCCGTGAGGATTTTTTAAGCCAAAGGTAGCATTTTTGTAACGACGCAAATAATCTGAGGCCTCCCCGATCGGGATCGAGCCGCCTCGCCCGCCTCGCCTTCGCCCCGGTGGCCTCGCCCCCTCAGGCGAGCCCTCCCCAGCTCGCCCGGCCCAAAAAGGAAAAAAAGTAAAAAAAAAAAAGAAAAAGTGGAAAAGACGAAAATGCCCATGGATAATATACATCGGGGTAAAATGTGTCACAAATACGAAAGTTTGGGGTTTTTAGTGTCACAAAAAAAGTTCGGGGTAAATGTGTCACAGGGGGGAAAGTTTGGGGTTTTTGGTGGTTTTTTCCCAATAATCGATAAATTTTAACCTAATATATAGTGTGATTTGTGAATTTTTGATTTATTTAATGTAGTCCATGTACTTTAACTTAATGTACGCAGTTATCCTTAAATTTTTAACTTGTTCAATGTGGTACCTAAACTTTTGGTACATGTTCAATGTAGTCCCTGGACTATATTAAAACTTTCAATGTAGTTTCTAAATTTGAATTAATGGAAAAACCACATTGAATGTTTTCATATAATTCAAAGACTAAATAGAACACGTACCAAAAGTTCAATTACGATATTGAATAAATTTAAAGTTCAAAGACTACATTGTACATCAATCAAAGTTTAAGGATTATATTGAACAAATTAAAAGTTAAGAAACCTCATAACATATTTTGCTAAAATTCAAAGATTGTTTGTATCGTTTTCTCTTTAGAATTTGCATTTTCGAAATGTAAGGGGCTAAATGACTTTTTTTTTTTTCCTTCCAATGCTGTCGTTGCTATCATTTTTGTATCGTATTGTTACCCTTCTCGATAATAGATCATGGCTGGTCACGAAGGAGTTGGAGGGACGCCAGCGTGGGGTCATGTGACCTTGGTAGCCCTTGCCTAGGGTTGTGCCGATGCTTGAGGGGGTCAGGTTTGGGTCGTCTGAGGTCATGCTTCCTCAGCGTCGAATAGACTGGGGTCACATGACCTTAACGGCCCTCACCTAGGGCCGCCCTAATGCTTGAAGAGCTAAATCTGGGTGACTTGAGGTCGTGTTACCTCGGTGTCGACTAGGGGTGTCAATAAGACCCGGGCCGGCCCGGCCCGACCCGCGCCGACCAGGTCCGGCCCTAAAATTTGAGGTATTTTGGGGTCGGGTCTTAATTTTCTTCGAATATGGCCCTAAAATTTAAGGTTTCATTAGGATTGGGTAGGGTCAGGCCGACCCATTAACACTCTGGGCCGGCCCATGCCCATCTCCCTCTCTCAGACTCTCAGTCGCCAATCGCCATCGCCGGACGCTCTCTCGCCTCGCCTCGTCCTCGCCTCGCCTGCTCTCGTCTCTACCGCCGTCGATCATCTCTCTGCATCCTTCGCTCGTCGCCATCGCCGTCGCCATCGCCATCGCCATCGCCGTCGCTCGAGGTCTCTCTCTCTCTCTAGCTCTGCAACGCCTCTATTAGGGTTCGCCTCTGTTGTTGTCCTTTTCGCTCCGCTTGCCCTAGCGTCCTCGATCTGCTCCCTTTTGCTCCGCGATCGCTTGCGCTCGCGAGCTCCCGCCCTTCCGGTCGAGGGGTTCGCCGGGTGCCCTTCGGTGGGCGAGATTTTGGCATCTTGGGGGTGGACGATTTGGGGTCGAAGGGTCCGCCGTTGGGTGGTGATGAGGGTGGGCATGGGGGCTGGTGGTGGTGGTGGTGGTGGGTGTGGTGGGTTTTCCGATGTTTTGCTTTGGGAGACTCCTGCTTTTGTTAGTCTCGATGATTTGATCGAATTATTAGTTTGAATTTGATGGAAAGGAATGTCCTGGAGAGATAAGCTCTGTGATGCAGCAATGTGATTGTCTATGATGCTTCTGAGCTTGAAGTTTCATCTATCTTGTTTTATCAGTTGGCTGGGTTTGTCCAATAGTGAATGGTTGCCAATCTTCAACAGCATATAGTTTCAGTACTTTTCTTTTCTGCAAGCTTTCTCGAGCTGCTGATAAATGTATGTTTTCCTTAAAGAGATGTATGTTTGTTGTTTGAAGTCTTCATTCTTTCACATCAGTTCCTCCGGCTAAATATCAAATTGTATTGTCCAACTGTCCTATGATGGACTGATTTTAGCGTCTCAAGTGGTGGTCAATGCTCGGGGGCGACGGGAGATGCTTGTTTGTTCTCAGCTAAATTGGGGGTTATTCTACTGACTGGGTGCGTTGATGAGAAGACTTTAATTGGAGGAAAGGTCTGAGAAATTGCGGCTTCTGTTTATGGATACGAAAGAAGTGATTTTTGGTATTACATTGGATTTAGGGGTGAGATGGGTGTCGAGAAAGTAGGATATTTGTTGAACTGGGCACACAATGCGGGAGTGTAATTCGAAGTGTTACGTTCTGTCTTTATTTACGGTAACTGTTTGGAGTTTTATGTTGATAGATGATGGTACCGCTGCCGATATGAGTGGTTGCCATCATGTATTAGTTCCAGGCTGCAACTTGCCTCATTTTTGCAGGGTTGAGATGTGCTTTTCAGCTGGGAAATCCATCATCGATGGTTACTTTAGACTTTGTAATATCTCTGTATGTGAATTTTGGTTCGAGACTTTAGTTATGGTGCTTGCTTCAGATTTCCCTAATGAATAGAGGAAGAGGAATGAAGGATATCTTGTTTTCCCCCCCAGGAAATGCGGTCAGATAGTCGCCCGTACTTGAGACGATATAATTTATATCTGGATTATAGACGATCTGTACAGCTAATTGTATGATAGAGCCAGCCGGTAGGTCTCTTTGATGTTGTCACACGCTTGAGTAGTCCCCTCTTTCCGTGTCTTCCATTGTCTAGCTTGTTGAAAGCATTATCCTTGCCTAACTTGGTGCGTTTCTCCTACCCAGATGGAGAACAGGGACATTTGATGGAGCAGCATTGAAGATAGAAATGTCAGTTTTCAGAGCGAAAAGAGTTATGTTTCTATTCTAATGGTGTTTTTCTTGAAGACGGGAGTGGTGGATGATGATTATTGATAGGCAAAACGCTTCCTTGAGCTGGATATTTCACATGAGCTTCTATCTTTTGATAGCATCAAAGAACAACTTGCATGATTCAATCGGGAGCTGGAAGTGTATCAATTGTTTAGCATGTATACTGATATTAAGATAGACTTATAATAATACGATCCAAGTATCGTGAACCATGTCTTTCCGTGATGGTGATTACTCTATGTAGAAATTTTTCTTTATAAGAATTGTCTTCTGCCTTTCGATGTTACTATTTGCGCGAAAGAGAAAAAAAAATGGCCCCAAAAAAAAAAAAAACCCATAGCCCAGCCCGACCCGACCCGGCCCGACCCTGGCCTTGGGGAGTACAGTGAACAGGGTCTTGGGTGGGTTTGGGTGGGTCAAGTATGACCCTGTAGGTTTAGGGTCGGGTCGGGTATTAAGAAAGCCCGACCCGACCCGACCCGTTGACACCCCTAGTGTCGACTTGAGTGGGGTTGCGCAACATTGGTAGCCCTCATTTAAAAATCATGTCGACGCTTGAGCGATTAGATCTACGTTGTGTGAGGTCACATGACCTTGGCATTGCCTTGCCTAAGGTAGCGCTACCTCGGTGACGCCTAGGGTTGCGTGAATCCAACGTCACCTAGCCTGTGGTCGCAACCTCTGTAGCCCTCGCCTGGGTCGCTTGACCTTGACAATGGGCCATGGCCTAAGCTATCGGGGTTGCTCGATCTCATCTTTGATGTTTTTTTTTTCTTTACTTTTCTTAAGCTAAAGTCCTTTACAAGCATTATGCAATTAGTGCTTACCAAATCCTTTAAGCTAAAGTCCGCTTTGGGCAAATGCTCTTGCAGACGCACTCGAAGGACATTTGGCAGAGTACCTCTAAAGCAATTTGTGACCGTATAAAATGCATAACTCGGCTTTAAAACATGTCAATCACACACGCCACACCATGATAAACAAAGAGATGATAAAGTTTGTAGCACAACTATAAAGTTCATAGACAAAGGATATTGTTCGGTTTTCCTTGTTTTGTTTTGTTTTGTTTTGTTGGAGCGATGGATGCCTTTTAACTGGGCCGGAAATACCGGACACGACCCGTTTACACAATACAAATACGAAACGTGATAAAACACGATTACGGAGAATAAACTTTAGGACCCTATACGTCTAACTTTATTTATTGACAAGAACCGACACGAATTAACCCATTTTCATTGTAATTCGATTGTTTTGCATGTAGAATTGAAACCGAGACGTTTTTGACGGAAATGAATTGACACGAATTGCAAACGCGATTATAACGCGCTAGTATAATTGCTCGCCTCTGTTTTAAGGGAAGTGAGGCTAACATCATTGCTTTTACATTATCGTACACAGAAGTTGGAGAAATGCATTGCAGCGACTGTATCTATTCAAAATTTACTAGATCATCAGAAGACTTAATGCGCTAGAATCAATATCAAGGGATAAATGTATAAAAATTTTAAAACTTGTCGTGAAAGTATCATTTTGAATCCTAAAAGTTTCAAAAAGTGCATTTAAATCCTAAAACTCGTTAAATTTATGCAATCAAGTCTCTTTGTTAATTTCATCCAATTTGATTAACAGAAAATGCTAAAGTGGTTTTTGTTATTACTTCCTTAAGACATGCGGTGCCCACCACGCATCACATTAGAAAAAATTGAAAATTTTAAAAAGAACACATTAAAAAAGGACAAAAAATCAAAAGAAAAAGAAAAAGAGGATAAAAGAAAGAATGATAATTTTTTTTTTAAAAAAATAACAAAGCTAAAAAAGAGGGCAAAGCAATTTCAGTCGCTGAGCTCAAAAAAAGCTAGAGCGACATTAATGGCCTTGAGATCAATAAAGCTCCAACTGCCATGGCCGCAAGCTCCAAATCTCATTCGATCCATGAGCTCGACGAAGCTCGAGTGGCCATGGCTGCGAGCTCGAACTGTCAAGGATGCGAGCTTCAAATTTCCTCCACCCCATGAGGAAGCTCGAGCGCCATGGCTACAAGCTCGAGGAAGCTCCAGCCGACACCAAGGAGAAGAGGGCAAAGAAGAAAGGTAGTTCAAACAAGGTTGGGGTTCGAGGAAAAGAGACATCGTTTTCAGCATTGATTCACACTTGGCTTAAGGCTAACGGCTGCGTAGGATGAGAGAAAATAATAGAATAAAGCCATGTCAGCCTTACGGTTAGCCAAGACGAAGTCAACAGAATAACTTAATTGTACCAATTTAAAAATTTGTAAAAACTTGATTGCACTTGCATTTTCTGAAAGTCTTCGGAAGTAAGTGTAATCTGGCGATAAAGGTTTTGGGATTCCTTGTGCAATTATTCCTAAATCAAAGGCCTAACACACTAAAAAATTCCCAATTTTAGATCAAATCCCGATCCTATCCTAATTTTTTTTATTCCATAAAAAACTCTAACTTCAGGTCCAGTTTCAATCTATCCTAATTTTTTTTAATATTATAAAAACCATCAACTTTTACGTAAGGCCCAAATCTACATCCTTACCCTCCGTTCAAAATTGCTCTTGATAACGGAGAGATGGAAAACTCCCGAACGCAAGCTGTACGAGCGTCCCAAGCTGAGTGTTTTGAGCGTGAGCTCTCTGATCGCGAGAGATGGAAAACTCTTGAGCATAAGAGATTGAAAACCGAGTGCAATATCGAAGATCCTCGAGCGAAATACAAGGAAGACTCTCTTACAAGTAAGAACAATTGAAGAAAGCTAACCGTAATTGCTCTAGTTTTTTCCCAAATTTCGTATCGAAAAAGACATCGTTTGGGCGGATGTGAGAATTCATTTCCAAAAAACATATTTTTGGATGCGAAATTTGGTGAAACACTAGATTAATGACATGGAAAAGCCACATCACTAACTAAGATTTTGAAAAAAAAGGGTTAACGGGAGCAGATAGATGACTTAAGTAAAAGTCGGTGATCTTTTGTGAGACAAAAAAAAGTTTAGGGTAGAACTGGAATTGGACATAAAGTCGAGAGTCTTTTTTTTTATGAAATGGGAAAAAAAAGTTTAAAATAGAATTAGAACCGTAGCTGAAGTTCGGGTTTTTAAGGGAATTAGGCCAAAATTCACCGGCAAAGTAATTGAAATTTGGATGTAGTGTCGGGTTTAGTCTCTGTTTGATTGAATTTTGGTATTCTCGGGGCCAAAATGTCCCGCGATGGGTTGACTTACCAAAGAAAGATCAAGTGAGAATCAATGGGGTGCTTAATCCGGGTTGACTTGGCTCCGAGGTACATGGGCCCAACGTTACCAGTGGGGAAAACCAAACAGCAAAAGCGAACAGAAAACACTCTCTGTCCCGGAAAGACAAAACAGTCGACAGACAGAAGAGAGTCGAGGCTTGGGCTTGGTGGGATCAAGGTTCTTCCTTTCCGATTGCACAGAGCGACGGTTATAGCTTTGGATGACCCGCCAATCATCATTACCCATGCGCCGCGAAACCGACCCCCTATAGTCGTCACGCGCCGCTGCCGCATCGGGGGGGTGCGCGTCGGTCCCGATCCAACTCGGGAGCTGGATTAGACCGGATCAAAACGGCCGCTTCTGGGTGGTTCCCAATTCTATATAAGGAATCTGACCGACAGATTGGCCAAGATTTCTTAATTTTTTTTTTATTACGAAGTAAACTCTGATTAGTAAATTATTTTTTCTTTTAATGTTGGGAAACTCTCAGAGAATAGAAGAAATCAAAGAAGAAGAAGAAGAAGAAATCACTTGGTCCGAGAGCGAACCTAGAATCGGACCGGATCGGTGGACCGGTTTCCAATTCGACAATCTAAGAGCTGTTTTTGGCCGATTTGGTTTTAGGTTTCGGGATGGGTTGTTTTTCACCTCGGAATCGATCATCTCTACTCTGTACGTTGCTTCCGATTGACTTCTTACTAGCACGTGCCATCGTCATGTGACATAGCCATTGCATTGGAACATCTGTTCCGCTGGTAACGATAATTAAAGAAACGAAACCTTTGGAAAACACCCGCACGACCGTCGTCAAAGGTGTGCTTAATATCGTTGGAAGGTAAATGTGTCATGATAAGGTTAGATTCTTAGATTTCTCCTTTAATTGATTTGGCTTTTGCTTTAACCCGGAGCAACTGAGATCTCGTTCCAACATATAGGGAATGAAGAACGCATGTGGGGTTTCTACTAATACTTTTATCTCTCTCGTGGCATGCTTTATAACCAAATCTAACTTTTGAATTAATTTTTCTATTTAGGATGCGGTTTTTTTTTTCCCCTGAAAACTTAATGATAAAGGAAAATATTTTCTATAAAATCATTATTTAGGAAATGGTTACTTTCTATTTGTTTGCTGATTCAGTGGAAAGCGATTTTCTACTTGTCTGAAGGGGATATCGTTTTTCCCCAATTTAAGTTTGTTGTTTCCAATTAATGGAAAACTTTTTTTTGTAAATCAATTAGTTTCTCCGTCGTCCAAATACCGGAAAGTCGAAAAATGAAATTCCAAAAACCGCTTTCCTTAAGATAAACGTACCCTTAGCTCGATTTAAATTTGGAAACATCCAATCTTACGCGCGAGACAAGTTCTCCAACTTTCCTAGTTTAACTGCAAAACGCATGTAGTTATTCATCGATGGTCACGAGGCAGCCAGCGGAGCACCAGTGGATATAGCTGCGGTTATCAAATGTCAACATTAAAGTAGAAGTTCTTTCATGAAACTGCCACGAACATCGATTTCAACTGTGATGTCGTCGTCTGGTAGACGATAATGACGTGATTTCTCGACGTTAGTTTGCATGGAGCATATCCATTCTGAATTGCGAATACGATAAGGCTTTTCCGTCTGCTCTGCCAACCTGCTTAGAAAGAGCAGAAGCGAAGACATAAAGATAACAATACGACAGACGACGTCGTGGTCCTTCGGGTATTGCATCGTTATCTCTGCATGGACTAGGACTGTGAGCTTGTCATATTGGATGCGATGAATCGGGAGGATCTTTTGACAAAAATATTTTTCATTATTTATTTTCGAGGAAATTTTTTCACGAAAAAAGTATTTTAAATTATTTATTTTCTTCTCTATTCTTGATGTTGAGATGTACATGCGGCTTGTGTTAGAAGAGTTTAGCATCATTCGGCTCACGAATCATTGACTCTCGAGCTTTTGAGTAAATGTGTGTTTAACTATATATATTGATGGACTTAAACTCCGGAAATTTCCTTTGCCATGATGTCCTTAATCTATATCTACAAGAAATTTAGCTATAAAGAAAAAAAAATTATGTCTGCAAGAAAGATTGAAATTAGTTTTTTTTTTTATAAAAAAATTTCCTTGGAGAGAGGGAAAATTATCAAAAAAGTTATAAACCTATTGCAATTGTATCAATTTAATCATAAATCTTTCTTTTGTGTCAATTCAGTCCTAAACTTTTTACATTTGTGTCAATTTAATCCATCTGGCCAATTTTGGCTGGCCGGTGATGACGTGGACACTGGCCATCCAGACAACGCTAACATGGCAATTTTTAAATATTTTTTTTGATTTTTTTTTCTTTCTCATTTGTTTCATTCTTTTCTTTTTTTTCCCCATAGTGGCTAGCGATGGTTACGGCCCTCGCCTAGCCTTCCCTAGATCTGGGCAAGGCCTAGGGGCCATGTGCGAGGTAGCCTCACTTGCGGCTAGCAAGGCCATGGTGAGGCTTTGCAACCCTCGCGTAGTGGCTGGTTAAAAGAAAATAAGGAAGAAAAGGAAAAAGAAAAAGAAAAGAAAATAATTTTTAAAAAAAATTATTACATTAGCATTGCCCGGACAATCAACGCCACCTGCTGTCCACATCAATCTTGCCCTACAAAAATTGGTTAGATGAATTGAATTGACACAATTACAATATATTTAAGACTTTTTTGGTAATTTTCCTTTAGGTAGAGTGGAAGTGCATTTCCTACTCTCACCAATTATTTTATTGGCCTACTCCTATTTATTTTGTTTTCTTTTAACAAAAGATTTCCCCTTTTTCCTTTTCAATTACGAATGCATATGTCATAATAATCATATACCATTTCTCAAACATTTCATCCATCTTTTGTTTATTTTTTTACTCTCACTATTTCCCTACCATTGCGGATTTTTCTCCTTTTTTTTAATTTTTTTTTTTTTTCGCTTTTCCACATTATGTGTGTGTCCTCCTTTTTCTCTTTGGCCTCATCCTTAATTTTTTTTACTTTGTTTCTAAGTGAAAATATTGATCAAACTCAATATCAATTTTGCATAGCTTAAAGTTTTTCTTAATTATAGTTCTAATTTGCTGAAATCATATAGGTTTATTGGACAAAATTTAGATTCTTGTTTGAGTTATATATGTAGATTTCCAATAGTGATATCGAATTCCATGATAAAATCATAATGGACCCTTTGACTTGACTAGCAAAGTGGCAAGTATTTCATACTTGTGTTTAATATAGTTGGCTCAAAGTTGACCGGTGATGCAATGAGATGATTGTACTACGTTGAATAATGATATTATAAAATATTAACGAATTGCCAATTTAAAATTATGGAAAAATGATATATTTTGAGTCTCGATATAGTCAAACATTTATATGATTTTTAATTATAAAGAATTATGTATCATCTCACGTGTCACTGATTGCGAATTTAAATGAATGTAAATATTGTCATCCCAAAGAAATGTTTCTCGAATAAACACAAGCTTTTGTGGAACAACCTACTTTAAGTGGATACTAGCTATTAGTTTTGCTCCAGAATAGGGAAACTATTTTAATCCTAAAATAATGATATGACATATATTATGCATGATTTTTCGATCGTTTTTCAATTTCTAATAATTAATGGTTTTGAAAATTGGAGATACTAAATAAAAAATTGAATTGCAAACGCAATGCATGTTGTTAGTTGCTCTCTTATGACTAAGTTGAATTTGCATTGACAATTTCAGTTTGTTAGCACTGTTAGATCTCTCTGCATTCCAAGTTAATAGCCTTATCAATTTAATTTTTTTCGACCAAACAATTTTTTTTAATATTCATTCTATAGAATTATATTCATTTATATACATGGCTTTTTCATATTTTATCTATTTATTTCTCAAATGAAATATCTATTTACCTTCAATATGTTACTAGTATCTTTCCTGACCAATATCCCTGATTACGATGAAACAAAGAGCCTTATCTTTTTTCTTCCTTTTTTTGTTGTTGTTTATCTATTATATTATAAAGGGTTATTACCACCAAAACCCTATACTAATACACTCTTGCCTTGACACATTTATCTCAAATTGATTTTTGTGTCACAAAAACTCCCGAATTAGTATATTTGTATCACATCCCAAGTTTCTGCACCCGTGCCACATTTACACAAATTAATTTTTATGTTATAAAAAATCTCAAATTGATATACTCGTGTTATACTTATCCTATATCGATATACCCATGCCATATTTACCACAAAAAAATTTCAAATTTACAACAAATTGGGGTAAATGTGGCATGGGTATATCGATATAGGGTAAGTGTGACATAAGTGTATCAATTTGAGATTTTTTGCAATACAAAATTAATTTGGGGTAACTATTACACGGGTATACCCGTTTGGAGTTTTTTGTGGTATTAATCCTAGAATAAATATAGCTTTTTTTTTCATTTTTTTCAATTTTACTTTTAAAGTGACGAATTTTATTTTCCTTCCATTCTTTTTGCAATTTATGTGTTAGGGTCAGGATAAATGATTACATTATAGTCTAGTTTTATTTAATACATCTAATTGTTCTATTTAATACATTAAAAGAAATATGTAATTTTACGTTATTTCTTTATTATTCCATCTTTTAATATTTTTTTTTCTTCATGAGATTCTTCCTCTTCCAAACAAGTACAACTCAATCCTCTTGTGAAAAAAATCGATTTATTCCAGCTAAATTATGCATGGATGATATCAATTCTTGTTTTTACTCTGTGTTGTATCTAAAGGTTTTTTTTTTTCATGGACTCATAAAACAGTTTAGATTTTTTGATGGTATGTTTAGAGTATAAAAAAACTATAAACTTATCAAAATATGAGGGGATAATGTTGTTTTATTTATATCCCAAACAAACGGTACACACTTCATCGATTTCTAATCGCTTCGCTCTAAATGAGCTCAACTAAATTTCACATGGGATCAACTTCGAACTTGTACTTAGATTATGTCTTGATTGACAATCGAAACAAGCAATTTCTCTATTGGGTATTTATTAAATTTTATATCGAATAAAATAAAAACAATAACGAGGAAATTCATGATAAATAATAAAAAAAAGGGAAAAAGCCACCAAAAATCCCAAACTTTACCCCCCATGACACATTTACCCGAACTTTTTTTTTGACATAAAAAACCTCAAACTTTCTTATTTATGACACATTTACCCCAATGTACATTGTCCATGGGCATTTTTGTCTTTTCCGCTTTTTCTTTTTTTTTTTTTCCTTACCGGCAAGGGGCCTCGCCGGCGTCGAGCGAGGGTGGCCCTCGCTAGATCCAAGCGAAGGCGAGCCTCGCTTGGCGAGCCTTGCAAGGGTCACCCTTGCGCTGGGGGGCGAGGGCGAGGCTTGCTCGACGGGGCGGCTTGCCCTCGCTTGGCCCAGCGGCGGCTGCCCTTACCCCCGGCGCCCCCGGAGGCCCTCCCTCACGGAAAAGAAAAAAAAAAGTACAAAAAAAAAAGTGGAAAAGACGAAAAATGCCTTGGATAATGACGTTGAGGAATGCCATGTCATAAATAAGAAAGTTTGGGATTTTTGGTGTCATAAAAAAGTTCGGGATAAATGTGTCACGAGAAAAGTTTGAAGTTTTTGATGGCTTTTTCTCCAAAAAAAAAAAAACTCTATTCCGATAGCGAAACTCGGGTAACGTGCACAGTACTAACAAAAGCAGCAAAAGCCGAGTTTTGCCTCATTTTCCACGCCAACAGACAAAACTAACTTACCGAACTAAACTCCAAATCCTCACCCTTCCCGAGAAACGTTCAGCGCGAAATCTCTACCGTCCATTTTTTTATTTCCATTTTTCCATTTTCCTTTTCCGCTCCGCCAACATAAACAAACCAAAAACCAACTCGCGACGGTCTCACTCCACCGCAGTACAACAGCGCGGTGGCTCCTCCGTGACCCCCCCCTCCCGCGGCTCCGCCATGACGCGCCTCCCCGCTCCGCCGCCCGACGCCGCAGCCGCCGCCGCCCCCCGGCGGAGGCCTGCAGCCCCCGGCCGCCGCCCATCCCGCGGCCACCGCCGCACCTCCTGGTGCTGCTCCTTCGCCGTGCCGCCTTCCAGCCCCGAAACCCTAGCGGCCTCCCAGAACCAGCCGAGGCCCCTCGGCGGCAAGAGCTCCAAGCCGGTGAAGCCTCCCGAGTCGCTCTCGAAGCACGGCGCCGGCGCCGGCGCCGCCGCCGCGAGTTCCATCCCCAACTCACCCCAGAGCTCCAAGTCGGGGCTCGGCATCGTCGGCCGGATCGATCCCCGACGGATCCTGTCGCCCGGCCGAGTCTCTCCGATCGACTCCGATTCCGTCCACGATGCTGATCCGGCTCCTAATCCGTCGGCGGACGTGGCCAAGCAGCCGCGATCCGGTGAGTGCAGCTTCCGCGCCCAGTCGGAGCGGTTCTCGATGACGGAGCTGCAGGCGGAGAGCTTCCGAGCGCCGTCCGAGGGGCTCCAGGCTGCGCACGAGGGTCTTTCGTTGTCCAGATCGGGTTCCAGCGATAATGCAGACAACATGTTTGATGTCAGGCTTAATTTGAGGGCGAAGAACGGTGGGTGCTTGGTTTTGGAGCTTAATTCGGAGGTTTTGTCCGCGAATTCGGAGGTTTTTGCCAGTTTGATTGCGGAGCACCAGAAGAGCTTTGGCCAAAATGGGAGTTCCGCGAGCATTTGTCGGATTGAGGCGCCCGAGGTCGAGAATTTGGGGATATTTAGGGAGACAATCGAGTTGATGTTTGAGGATGACATCGCGAAACGGCTTTTGAAGATTGGTGTATTTCGCTGCATTGATATACTTGAGGTAAGCAGTCTATGTTCTCTTGAGACGGGTGCTATCTTCGGGTTTTGCTTGCACAGACAATTGGATTCGCTTTACGAGGAACAAGTAGTTTTCTAGTTCACGGGTATTCTAGCAACTATTTAGAAGGAGATGAGTTGTAATGATGTTCGATGATTTACTTACAAATTTCAAATGCATTAACCTGCAGTAGCCAGAGCCTAACAGTAAGTCTCTTAGAGAATACTTTTAATTGCGCATGTGAAGCTTGAAATTTTGTGGACAAGAAGAAATTTCATTAATCACCCTAGCCCAAACTTAACTGAAGGCTAAATTCTGATTCTGCTAGGCAACCAAACCCCAGGTGAATGCAACTTAGGTTGTCGCAGATATGACTTGAAGCAATCTCCCAATGAACTCAGTCACACATGGCTGTTCTTCTTCCGTGCAAAAGGAAGCGGAAATCCCAAATTCATAGTATCCTCTCCACCATATGTGTTTGCAGCACGGATGAATGTCCGCTAGTATCTTGCAATGTGCTAGGATGTATTTCTGTCTATCAATGGCCCCCAATCATCCTAAATCCTTTCAATGAAGTCTTGAGATCTCTGATATTTTTTTCTTTTTCTGGTAGAACCTTAGATGTTAAGCTTTATACTTATTTGGCTGGTAATTGGAGAGGAAGTTCCTTATTTTGTAATCCTGGCACAAGGAAAGGGAGAACTGGAACTGTTTTTCCTTTCACGGTGAGAGAATCTGGCTTGACCTTTCAGGTTATGGCTTTCATTTTTTTAAGTCCACTTGCAATTATATGATGAGAATCGGGAGACGACTAATTTTTCAGAGCATTCTTTTTTCAATAGTTTTGGATTGAGTTAAACAGGTCAAAACTTGTTTAAAAAAATCAAAAAGTTATTTATAGATTAATCTAGTTGCAGACTTTTAGTAATATGAAGGACATTTTCATTTCATTTCCCCCTTATGAGAATTGAATGGGATCACTAGTTGCATTGGTCTGAGGAAATAGTGACTGTAGCGAGATGCCTTTTGGCTATCAATTTCAAAATCGCGATGCCCAAAAGATTGGGCTCTGCATGACCAAAATCTCAAATGCAAGTGCACATCTTCTGAATAGTAATATATTCTGGTTTGTTGAAGCTTACTCTCTTTTCTTCTTAAGAGAGTGATGTGACTGTTGATCGCTTCTAAATCATTTTTCTGAGATCTGGCCCTTGGTATCTTTTATTACTTCTACTGGTGTCTGTACCAAGATTGGTGCAATTCTGCCACTCTAACTTGTTTATGGAAATGACTTAATAATCAGTAGAGAAGTATGTAACCTGGAAATACCTAGTTGTTTGTAGTCAGAAAACATTGGTTCTGTGATGCCTTGGCTTCAGCTGCTGTTTACTTTTTTAAAGTTGGCAGACTCCCCAAACCACCTTTCTACTCTTACCACTCCGGCACTATGAGTTTCTATGTTTTATGGGCTGACTGTTGCCTCTGTTCATTAGCTAGTTGAAACCCTCTCTATTAGTTCTTGACTTGCTACCGCTTGTTATTATCGACTCTCAAATTTGAACAATTACCACCTACAATTTTTGAAAACTCAATCACCAATATCAATCATTGTTGCCCTCTTCGCTAGGACACTAGTATCCAATATCCGCAATTAGCATTAAGGCTAGGTCCCCTGTCACCACCTATTTGTTAGCATGATTTCCATTTTCAGAACTTCAAGCAGAAAGTGTTTCATTTTCCATAGACATTTGAGGTGTTGTGCTTTTTGTTTAGCTTTCACAGAGATTTATTCCAGTGGAAGCTTGATGAGTTAATCGAAACAGATTGCAACTTTTATCTTTTTGGCAAGCCATTTAACCTTTGACTAAGGCCTTCTCATCATTGTTGTTGCATCATCTTTGACTTTTATGGTGTGATGAATCTCATTTAATGGTGGCATTCAGTACAATCTTGAAAATTGGAATACTGCTGGGGGTGGTGTTTATGTTCTTCTGTGAATTAAATGACATGAGGTTGTGTAAGAGATTTCCTCGTCTATAGCAATGAATTGCCTGTCTGAAGCAAGAGTCTCGCTACATGCTTGTTAATGTAGGAACATATGTGGGTCACTTAAACTGTGTGTGCAAAATGAGACTTATTTTGAGGAAACTGGAAGCAATATGCTCATGTTTTGTGCATCTACCGCTTGATGCATCCCTTTCATGTTCTCGTTGCAAGTCTGATTAGAATCCAATTCCAGAGTCAATTGTCTATGTGCCATTAACTGAAGATTTGATGAGTATGGAGGATAATTAGCCTGACTTAGATGCATCTCAGGTGCCGATATGTGTCGTAGTGTCCAACTTGTCTAAAATTTTAAATGGGGAACTCATGCCTTAGCTGTTTGGACACTGCTCTTTTAGATATTTGGAATTACACTTGGTAATTTATTTGTACTGTCAGGGGCAGGTTTTGGGATGCATACAGTTTTCTTTGATATTTTAGCAATGCATTTTAATGTATATAGAATGACTTGAAAGGGCATTCTTGTTAATGCTTCAGGCAAAGTAAAAAACAACCTTTTGCCTTCCCGCCAGTATCTAAAATTTTCAAAAGAATAATATGTGAATCTACGTGTCAAAATTTGTATATTTTGAATGTTTAAGGTATTACGGGTTAAGAAAAAGTCAAAAGTGTCTGCATTGCAAGATGTGGATTAGGCAAAAAGTAAAAAGTAAAAGTCTATCTAAATGCCCCTTAATTTAAAGTTCCATTTTCTGCGAATTTGGCATGATGGGCAAATGTAGTTCATGAAAAGTAGACTAGAAAAATATTGGGAAGGATACTTCTCTGTCTCTCTCTCTCTCCCTCCCTCTCTTTCTATCTTTGACTGGTTGGCAAATGTGCACTACCTTTTTGGAAATTGAATTGTTTGAAACTGAAATTTTGTTGTCAAAGTAAAGACATCTCTTCCTGATTTCCAATCTGTACTTACTGTTCTGATTTGGTTATATTAGAATTATATCTGGCAGACAGTTTGTGCATTTTTTATTTGTCGATTGTGGTGCGGAGGGATTATCCGGTTCTTAGTCTATTTCTTCACCATAGACTAATAGGACTAACATGAAAATTGTAATACGCTTGTACAAAGAAAATTCTCACTGTTCTTCTTTGGTTTTCTATTTACTTAAATAGGCTTCATATGTGTGTCTTCATTTTCCTCCTTTAGTTAGATGCCGAGCTCATGCACCCATATAGTTTTTCTTCTCATCTATATTCGTAGCTCTTAGCTAATAGCATCATCTGCCTGAGTTCCTAATTTGCTTTCGGAACTATGGCTTGTAATAGGTGTGCCATCATATCAGCGTGGCTTTTATAAAATGAAGTGAAAAGAGCCTGGTAGGTGGCGGGAGAGGAGGGGTGGGGGGGGGGGTGGACTAAGAAATACCTTAACTCATGGTTCATCCTGATATTTGGATTCTCTAAGGAGTTCAGCTAACAATGCCGTTCAATGATCTTAAACAGGTATCAGCTGGCATTGTGTTCAAAAGAGGCATCTTGTCTTGCCTAAAATATCTGGAGGCTGTTCCATGGACAGAGGAGGAAGAAGAGAAGCTGAGGAGCTTGTTCACAAGGTTTAACTTTGATAATGTGACAACTAAAGACATCTTGTCCAGACTTTATATGCTTGACACGGAAAATTCCCAACAGAATTTAGCTAAGCAGCTTATTTTTTCAATTACCAAATGTGCTGATGCAAATGCAAGGAATGAGCTGAAGTCACTAGTAAAGGGCCTTCTTTGCAAAAGTTCAGTCTATGTGAAGGACCAGGTTGGCCTCGACAAGCAGGATCTCTATAGTGTTTGCCAAGCTTGTCTTGATTCATTAGTCAGCTTGTTGGAGGAAGCCTCTGGTTTTGCAGCTACCCATGAGACGCAGTCAAAGGATGAAACAAGTAGACCCTTGATAGAACGTATCTCTAGACAGGTCGATAATATTAACTGGCTGCTGGAAATCCTGCTTGATCGTCAAATGGCAGAGGAGTTTGTGGAGATATGGACAGATCAAAGTTTACTGCTGAAGATGCATGAGATTGCATCACCAATGGTCAGGTACGAGCTCAGTAGGGTTTCAGCAAATTTGATCATTGCGATGGGAACCAGAAGACTTCACTGCCATTCAGAAGTGAGAGCAGGTCTCTTCCAGGCCTGGTTTGGCCCTATGCTTCTGGACTTTGGTTGGCTGCAAAGATGTCGCAAGGGGCTTGAGATGAAGTTGCTGGAGGAAGCTATGGGCCAAACCCTCCTAACGCTTCCCCTGAAACAGCAGTATGCACTCTTCATGGAATGGTTCAGATGCTTCTCCAAGCACGGATCAGAATGCCCAAACCTTAGCAAAGCTTTCCAGATTTGGTGGCGTCGGTCCTTTTTGAGGGGCTCTGAGACTAATGCTATAGAGTCCAGGTAATTCGTACTGACCCTCATTGTTTGTTTGTATGAAATGTTTCTTACTAGGTCCTGTCGAGAGATTCTGAAACATGTGGAAGTGAATATGGAGATCAGCATTGTAAAATTGTTAAGATGTTTAGTTGGCTTTCTGATTTCTAGAGCTTCAGCTTCCTGTTTCTACCGTGTGCATCTAATCTTTAAGATTGTTTGAGTCTGGACAGAAGGTCAAAAGGAATATCAAGTAATGTTATATCCGTAACTCTAAGGGAGGGACGATAGTCCCGACAACTAAAACTTTCCGCACATCGCGGACTTAAATTGCAGAAATTTCCCTTCATTGTTGTGCTCCATTCACTACGATCCAATGATAAGTTCACATTCTGGAAATGGCTTACGATATTTACTCGTTCCTTGTTAAATCTGACTATGAGTCACATTGGTGTTAGTTCCTAAAATGAAGTCCGATTTTGTTGCCTATCTTGTCATCGATCGTTCGGCATGCTCAAATCTACTGGTTAAGTTCTTTTAATCTTATCTCTGTCCTGGCAAGATTTCTGCCCAATGTATCTTCTCTCCTGGTTTTTATTTGCATCAAAATGAACAGGACCGTGAACAAATTGGAAGGTCGAGATCTCGCAATATCATCTATTTGACCAATTGGAGCCAAACCTTTTTGGATTTGGAAGTTCCTTTTACGGAACGACCTATAGCGCTCAACCTGTTCTCCAAGCTTTGTGAAGCAATTTTTAATTCAAAATGATAGGTCCGATGATCCGAAAGCTCTACACGTCATCATAAATTTGAAACTTCTCCCTTGAACCACGTCTCTCAGCCCTAACTAACTTAAACTCTTTTTAGAATCAAAATTAGCAGAACTGCAAACAAATCAGATGGTCCGAACAATATAAACATCACAAGATCAAAGATTTGACCAAATTGGAACTAAACCGTGTTTTTAGAATTGAATATGGCCCTCGACTTGTACAAATCGAAAGACGCAAGCGAAAGTTGTGCAAAAAGTTCTTCTGCTAGACTGTCCCCGAAGTCCTGAGGAGTACGTGATGATCCTCTGCAAACTCTCTCAGGCTTTTCGGGTCTTATGAGGAAAACCAACTTCTGCAAACGATCACGACAGTCTTATGGGCCCTGACAATCTAACCAATTTGCCCAGTCCGATAAAGAAAGGAGCAGCCGAGCGCCTCTGTTTGAGATTGCCGGCATCCTCGACATGCGCATGGACACAGCAATTGCTTAGATGACGCGGTAGGAAAACTATGAAAATGAAGCGATGGAAGTTAGAGGCTTCACTTTCATTGTATGTGCGGGGATACGTTCCTCCAGGAGGATATACAAATGAAAGAATGATAACCAAAGTCAACACTATTGTCTTTTCTACATCTTCATATGATACAAGTGATTAGTACACAGTGGGGGGGTGTATAGACACATACACTTCCGGTGTATTTCCTAATCAGTTGAAGCAGGTGATATAGCCAGATCATCCGACATCGGCAAGCAGAGGCCACTTCAGATCAAGTTCCTCTACCAGATGCCGGGTTTTTCTTCTTTAGCCTACTATGAAGACGCCGCGGCGGTTAGCTTACTTATTCTTCTTTCCACCGGCCAGGATACGTTGGATCTGAAGCCCTCGGCTGAAGGCCTGGTTGAACAACAGCCTGGTCTGGAATTCCGAGACAAATGGGAACCATGCCAGCATGGCCACCGGCGTGAAGATGACCAGTCCCATTATGTACTCGAACCCTCTCGCGAGTGCTTTCACGGACCCCCACATTCCGAGACCCTTGACCACTGGTCTGCACGCTTGTGATATCTGCCTCATAAATAAAAAGTGCAGAGAGTTAGAAGCCAAAACCATGCTGGCCGAATCACAGAGAGAAGGGTTAACGAGTCAGAAGGAAGTACTAATCAGATGGAAAAAATTCATCGATTACAAGACCGAAAGTAAGTTCCGTGAATGCATACTGTGCGAGGAACTAACCTGCAGCAGGGCCCATCCTGTTGGCATGAAGGCCAGTAAGCTGGCGAAGATGTCTCCGACTGTGAGACTAAGGAATGCGAAGAGCATGCCCAGAGTGACTATGAACCCGATAAACAGGAACAGCTTGAGGAGTCTAAACATCAACTGGAAATCAGCACTGAACTTCTTTCTACCCATAGACACAATCTGCAAAACTCCCGTCAAAAAGATTTATATTTAGAAGAGACTCAGACCTGAAAACCGAAGGTCTCCACTGAATATGGTTTAGGCTTCCTCACCTTTAAGATGATCATAACAGCAACGATTACAAGCCATGATAATCCATAAACCTGTCACGAAATTGATTCAGAGACATTCATGATGTTAATCAGCTAAATCATCAAAAATGCCCATGCAAGAAACATACGACTCTTTGGACATAAAACAACTGGTGCCGTATGCCAACAAAGGCTTTTCTATTCCTTGTAAAGTGCAATGTCATAGGAGGAAGGAAAAAGATTTGAATCTCGGATGGCAATTAGAATGCATATGATCCATGAAACTGTATGAGTTGTTAGTTTTCACAGATGAACAATGGAGGCCTTTGCCTTGTTAAGCTTTTTCTACTCTGTAAAACTTGCGAGTGGAGAAACATAGTGAGCTTATACAGATCATGAGCCGAAACATAAAGTATTCCAATGTAGAAGCATGGAAAAAAGTTGTGAAGCCAGAAAGGCTCCCCTACCATGATGCTCTTGTTAGCTTGGGCGACGTGTAGGTGATAGACGATCCCATATTGGTATAAGAAGAAACGAAGAGAGAGAACAATCTCCCAAAATCTTCCCAAGAACCCGGTGCTCTGTAGATGTTCCTGCTCTTCATCCCACCAGGACTCCCAGCTCTTATTTGCAGGCACACCCATGCCACCGCAATTGCTGATCCATTTTGTCCAGTCATCCCAATCATCCACTATCTTCTGCCATTCGAACCCTGAAGGATTGAAAAGGAAAGGAGCAAACAACCAGGAAACCACCAAGAACCACATGGAGACCGTGAGGAGCAAATAAGCGATCGAATTAGCAAATGTTGAACCATATATCTGATACGCTATTAGTAAGACCATGATCTCCAGTCCTTTCACAAAATGACTCCTTGAGTACATCCTGTAGTTCTCTGCAAACTTCTCATGCCGAACCACAAACCCACGGCCAGTTGCCCTGTACTTGGCCCCTCCGTGCAAAATAGTGCGTCCAAAGTAATGGGCCTTGGTACCGAGTGAGAAAGTAAAGAAGACTGCTGCCAGCTGTAGCTGCATAATTATGATGTCACCTAACGCACTTCTGAAACCTCTTTCCAGTCCAATTTCCATTGCCATGGGTAAGGCCATTAACAAGCCAAGTTGAACAACAGACTGTGAAGCCATGGCATTCTTCAGAGGGTCATTTCCCCTAGCACGGGCAATTTTAAATATCGACTGCTCTAATCCACTCAGCGACAGGTAGAGCTTGCCATATAAGAAAAGATAGACAACAAGGACAACCATCTGCATAACGGAAACAAAGAGAATCTGTATGAGAAATAGACAACAAGGACGATCATGTACATGATGGAAACAAAGAGGATCTGTAGGACTAGTGATATGTTAGAGATATTGCCAACATTAAACTGGTAATCACAATTTCCCAAGCTCAAGACTTGTTTCTTGATTATAGGGGTAAGATTATGCATTGAACCAACTAATAAGGTCTTGAAAATCTAAGGACAAATGCTAAAGGCAGAGGTATGTCACCACAATGCACAAGAGGACCATGGGTAGAGTTGGCAGAACATATAGTTGATGCCTTTGGGAACAATGTGAGTCTTGAAGCTAACAAAATCTACCTTGCAAATTTCCATCCTAAGAGTTATGAGATCAGTCAAGAAGGCTAGGGAATAAAAATGAAGCAGCACATTTTCCAAAAGTTACGACTTTCAATCAGCTTGTACTGTAGATATAGGCTTTTCTCAGATTGAACTCCGCATCAGCAGGACTTACCATTGCACTGACGTAAAAGCCCACAGTTGTAAAGTAGGATGACAACATGCGGAAGAAGTCAAACCGGTGTCCCAACCGGTAGATATCTCTGCTAAGAGTCTGCTCCCCATTACCACAAGCTACCTTTGCTTCAAAGAGTGATATTTGATTGAGTCCAACGTCTCGACCCTTGCCAACTTGTATATATTCATGATGAGTGACATTCCCTCGTCTAAGTGTTGAATTGAATCCTACACAGACATCATACTTTTTAAGAAGCAAACTAAACTTCAATTTTGTTGCATTCAAAGGAGATTTTTTGTTATTTGTTACCAGCAAAAATATCCTCGCTGAGATTGATGCCACGAGAAGCTTTGCTTATACCACCCCGGGTAATGTGAAAGATTCTGTCAAATACATCTGGATGTCCATAGTGGAACCGGACCCTGAAAAAGTCAATTTAAGCAATATGAACAGGTTGGGCCAACGCATTATCTGATCATTTCAGTTTAAGAAATAGATAACTATTGTACTAAGCTTACTTCAAAGGCCTTGCGAGAACTCTTTGGCCGATGGTGACAAAGCTGGTTTCTTGGTTTGACATAAACCATGCCAAAGAAGAAACACTGCAATTCACAGTTAATAATTCTCAAATGTAACAAATAAGATACTTTGGAGAAAACAATTTCAATTATGAAATTCTCATCCAACCTTCCAGTAAAGATATGCTCACGGACACCTAATATTGTAGGTGGACGTACTCCGTGATCCTCGTTAAATTCTTCCAACAGATTACGCATCTTAAAAGCTTCTTCCAGATAATTATCCTGCAGAGAATTGGCATCATAGAGTATCTTAATTAGATTCAAAGATATAAAGTGACAGAGTGACAAGACATCTACTCAGTTACCTGGTTCATATCAATTGTTTGAAGAGCTTCCCCTCGAGTAAAAATTATGGCATGGTTCTGATTCTCAGGCTTCCCTTCTCCTATTTTAGCTGAACCCGGTAGTTTTATGCGATATATTTCCTTTAAAGAGCACAACATAAACAATGAAACTTTATTGGAATTGCCGGGAGAAGATTTTCCTATGCCAAAGGAAAGTGATTTATTGAGGAATTCACCTGGTCTAGATTGTCCACTGCTTTGACCAATACAGAATAATACACCTTCTGTACCTTTCCACCCTCGCGTTCTTCAACTTCGTCAATATAAGCTACGCGCAGTGCAGGATTACTGAAGAAGAAGATATCAATAGTTAGGGTTCTCATAAGTGATCCCAGTAGAAGTTTCAATGAACACCAAGACTTGATGAGGTAGAGAACATACTTAACCATCAAATTAAGTATGTCCGTAGCCCGACGATCTCCACTTCGCTTCTGATTTCCATAGTTCTGACAGGTAGCGACATATGTGAACTTCATGTCAGCCATGGCCTCTGATTGAGAGGACAGAGATCTAGCTTTCTTGTCTTCTTCTGATGGAATTGTTATGGCTTTGTAGCCCTGCAGTATCTCTGTTCCCAACAAAATAAGTAAGAGGACAAAATGTAAGCTTTGGAGGGGACTATCGACTAGCATCTTTATTATGTGCATGCATTCAAGTGCATTCTACCATGGTTACATTAAATGAAAATCATTAAACTTTAAGAACCTATACAAAGGCATTCATATATCAATGGATCATGTCATGGGTGATTATCAGTAATATGTCTAATTTTGTTTATTGTTAAAATAAGCCCATAGTTTGATCACCAGAAGATTTTTTTTGGGTAAAAAGGAGGTCAAAATGTGTAAAGTAGAGCAAGTTTCAAGGTAATTGTGCTCGTGTTCAGTCAAATTCATGTTGCTCTCTGTACTTTTCTCTTATTTGTGTCATCCCCACATCTTTAGGCCAAATTTAGAGCCGTTTACTGGCTTTCTCATGATGTGAATGTTTCTCTCCTAAAAAGCCAGAATCTTGCATTGCTTCAGTTTTCAGCAGCAATCCCGTGAGAACATGACTTGTTAATGATTTCAATGCAATAACCATAGGAAGGTCCAGTGAGCAGCGATATGGACAACCAGAGAGGTATTTCATATTCCAGATACTCTTTATACAAATGGACATATACATGAGCTTTCAGGATATTTTAAGGAGAGAAAGCTGCATAATTTTTCATATACATATATCCACTTCCATAATCTCTATGCACATATTATTGCATTGTTGCTCAACTGAAGGACTTGGACGCATGCATCTTATCAACAATTTTATCTCACTTCATGCTGATGCATGGTCACACAGAGAGATTAAAAAAAGACAAGTTCGAGATCTATATAATTGGAGCTATTTATTATTTCTTTTGCATTTAATCCATCATTTTGTCGCTCAAGTTGCTGAACTTTAGGGTTGATAGGAGTTCTTGCAGATTAAAAATTACTTGGTTGTTAATTGCAGATGAAGGGGAATCATATCATCATTTTACCTTCCTGATCAGCCATGTCAAGAAAAGCCTGAAGCTTCAATGCTCTCCAATAGTACATCATCCCTCTAACTGCAAAATCCATGGTTACCAGAACATGAGAAAACACTTCTTAGTGAGTTCAAAGTGGGTGTTAATCCAATCAATTACCAGTTCTCAAGAGCGTTTGTCCTCTTAAAGAGACCCAGTGGCGAAGCTGCAGAATATTCTCTTCACTTTCAAAGAGCTCGCTGTCTTGACAGTTGAGTCGCTCCTTGAAGTTATCCCACTCATCTGGTCAGATAGAGACGGTGATCAAATTAAAAGAATTCTATCATGCAATTCTAATAAAGTTATAGTTATATCAATTCGTTTTTCACAAACCTGGAAAGATCTTCCGTAAATAAAATATGATGGACACACCATCTTCATTCTCTGACTCAAGGTCAGCTCTGGAATAGACAGTTTCCTCACTATAGTATGGAGTCATGACGCTGCCACAACATGAGAAAATCAAAGAATTTAACAGCATGAGAGCTGGATGGATCACGGAGGAACTAATCTAAAAAGCAGTAGCATCATGCGAATGAATCCTTAAAAGGGAATCTCAATTTTGGAACGCTAACACCTCTAACCACTGCAAGAGTGGAAATGTTGGAAAAGGAAAGAGTTTTAAATGCATGAGTTCCTTCTTGTAGCCTGTCATCTATAGAAAAGGAATGCAAGCAAGTGTGATCTAATGATCCAGGATGCATTAACCTTGAAGATAGAGTATTTAATTGAATCATACTGCAAAATAGGGATATTGACAGCAGAAATCAGCCTTATTAATATTCTTTCTTAACCTGAATGAGAGCATTTTATGGACACGAGGAGGGCGTGGCATATCCATGAAGAGCGAATTGGCAAAGAAAGTTATCCTTCGACGAGCTTCAAGGTTTGTGGGTACGTCACTGGCAGTCTCCTTCACCGTTAACAGGAGATAGAGTCGCCTTATCTAATTATATTAAAAGCGAAAGGTAATACTTGTTACCAAGCCAATTCTGAAGTCAACAGCTAGCAAATAACATTTTCGTGCAGTAAATGACTATATGTACCTGTTCTTCCCATTGTGCTGTTACCACAGGGGGGAACAGTATGGCAGGTTTTGGATCAGTACCAGCAAAAAGTTGTCTTACAGTATCTTTGCTGCTATGCCCGAGCTCCCCTACTTCCCTGTGAGGAATTCAACAGACAAGGCAGACTCGATTAGCCTCCTCAAGTAATCACTGACAAACCACATACCCTTTTTCCCAAAGTAATATGCCTAATTCAACTAACCTGATCTCATTCACCATCATATCACGTGTAACTACTTCTAACATGTCTTGCAACAGCAACACCACTCTACCTTGTTTTTCTGGATCAGCATCTTTCTGCCATAAAAACAGAAGTGAAGTTTGCTTCTCATATTACAGCTAAGTATTTCTCACACAACATGCTTCAGATGAAAAGTACTCACCAAGATTCCGACAAGCTCCACAAATTTCTCACAAAGTGTTGGTAAAGTACCCATTCTGAAATTCTGAAGTAGTGTATTCTTTGAAATGTTACTCTCAACTTCTTTAATGATTACACCCACCATCCTGTGAAAAGATAACTCATGTGATGAGCCATGCCATTAGGTCAAACCTTGTGCCCAATATTTTATTTCCTGGCTAAGGGAGATGGTTGGTAAAGAGCTAGGATTCAATAACCACCAACTTATAAAGTGAAATTTTGTTATTCATGTTCCAGGTCCAAAGATTACAATATTACCAAAGCTCATTAGTGACAAATAGGTCAACCTTCATTCACGGAATGGCACAAAGCAGCCGTGGATATGGAAGCTGATTTATGATTGCTTGGATCCCTTTGAAATGACAGATTAAATAAAAAGTACAAATTGACTAGAAAAAGTTGCTACTATAACTAGAAGTCATTAGACATTCTTTTCTGTCTAGAATCTGGATGTGTAGTTGGTGAATGGTGGGATGGTTATCTACATGAATGCAAAAGATCCTCTGCATTTGAAATGTCAGTTCTAATAGGCAGAAAATGCATTCCAGAGATGATACGTATACTATAAAACATACCTCTTTTCAGTCTCCCCATTCACTAAAACATTGAGAACAAGTTTAAAAGATTCGTAGCATTCAATCACTGCACATTTCAAGTATTCATCTGCGCAGATACGCTTCCAAAGATCAGAGTCCTTAGATCGAAATTGAGCAGCCATATCCAATGCTATTGGTATCTGCAGAGTAGACCAAAAGTCAATGAAGTACATTGTTGATGTAGAAAAGTGAAATATAAAGAGGACTGTGTTCAACCTTGCTAGCAAGCAAAAATGGTGGCCACTGAATTATCTTCAGGCTAGGATCAGATGTATAAGGAACTAGCAGCAGATCCATCTCCCTGAATTAGACAATTGCAAAGTTAGTTAATAAAATCGAGCTGCAAACAAAATTAAGATAGCATTGACTATGTGAAATAGTTTATGGTAAGGTTTCTTTCCTGTCACTTATAAGATCTTCTTCACGGAAACTACATATTACTTCATTCCATAACTGAGCAAATTTTGCAGCTTCACTTCTCCGGCTAGCTGGAACCTAAAAATTGACAAAAGTACGATATAGATGCGGTTATACTCTCGTTGATTCAGTGGTATCACTTTAATTCAATGGTGTAAGTACAATAGTCAAACCTCTGCAAAACGTTTTGAGAAAGAGAACCCTCTTTTCTGCGACTTGTTCGAGGGTACCAAATATGTGTTGAAAGCACCAGGTAGAGACTGGAAACGAGATCTTAGCATGCCCAACGTTCGTATCTATGATAAGAAAATATAGAGTGAAGTCAAGCAGCCACAGAAGATGTGATGTTGGACTTGCTAAACATGGTAGTGACATGTTCTTGATCTTATATACCTTGAGAGCTTGCGAATATGGAAAAGAATGGGTATAGAGGAAAATTTAAAAAAAAAAAATCTTTCTGCAGTAATATGAAGTACGGTGTTCAGCACAGTTTCTGCAGTAAAATGAACCTTTACTGTCAGGTTTTACTTAGATAGAAATACCACTCTACATACCAAGAATGGTCAGAAGGTGTATGACCTGTATATTCAGAGGAGGAAAATTTCAAGCTTGCCAACTTAGATCTTGCCAGTACAAATTAAAATTAGTTTGTCTAGTTTGCTTTAGATGACTACAGATAACATGAGCACCAGACATATGGTACTGAAAAGGTTATGAACAGCTCAAATTTGAGTAAATCACCTCTCCAAGGCGATCAAAAGCCCCAATGATGCCACCATACAAAGTCGAGTAAATGGAATACCATATTTGTGTGTCCATAAAATAAACCTGCACCATCATTGTAGATAAATATGAGGTAAAACCCTTAAATATTAAGAACTCATGAAAACAATTCTAGATCAGTGCAATATAGTCAAAGCAGAAAAAAAATCATGAAATTATAAGTCTGAATGAGCCAATAGGATATTGCTAGACCCACCAAGATTACTGGTGCCCAGAGTGCTACAACTGCTCCATAATTGTTTTTAGCTGTATCCATAACAGAAAAATTAACAAGGAATGACAAATTCAATAGAAAATTAAAAAGTCACAGTTATACATAGGCAGTACCATTAGGGAAAAACTCATGCCATTCATATTTGATGCGAGTAATATTCATTATATCCTTTGTTGGCTTCACCAAAGGCTTAATCTGTGGAGCACCAAAAAAAATTATGAGAGGTCAAAATGCTAAAGAAGCAAGCAAATATATTCAGTCTAGAAGCAAACATACAAGTAGAAAATGGAATTTGCTACCTGTACAAAGTAACTAAATGCGAACTTGGAACATAAAAGGAGTGCCCAAAAGAAGGTGTACCTGAAACGAGGTGTTGGTTTAAAAAGACATAAACTCTTGATTACGTAATAATCTGTATCTATGTTCAGGGAACTCACTTAATGAGGGCAAACTGACTCTCATGCATCCCCCGGCCAACGTAAATTCTTGGCTGCAGATATCAAACATGTGCAGGTTAAGAACCCTGTACAACTAATGTTCTTTAGATTTGTAGTGGACTAATAAATGAAGAATGAAAGTGGAAAGCATGAGTGTTCAAATGAGCATCAATAAGTTAAACGCAGCTTTTATCCGCTTCATCAACAGCTAACAAAGTTAGGCCAAGTGGGAATGAATTACCACAATACAGAAAGGGAAAGCATGATGATACAAACTATTATCACCTATGGGTCATTTGGAGATACCTGCAAGTCCTTTTGATGAAAATCACCTCTATCAATATTATGCTAGTTGACATGCTTCTAAAACATTTAATTGAACATCATGCTTGCAACATATCTAGAAGTTGGTGTACTATTTTTTCCAGATTGTGATCTTCCCAACTGCAAGAAATACTTCTTTTCTCAATACCACTGCATGCAATTATATTCTTGATTCAGTGACTTGTTTCCAAATTCTCTAAAATGCATGCTTCCCAATACTTTTCCTAAATTTGATCTCCCGAAATATCTGCAATAGCTCCCATTCTATGCAGACTTGGATAGGATGTCAAGTGAGTACATGCATTACTGTGTCTATGCCTCTAAACTTTTGATTTTTTGACTCGGCAACAATGTTACTATCTATGAGTATGGAAAAATCTGGATAAGCCAATACACAGTAGATTTAATATTTGCCAATTCGAATTTCTTATTGTCCTGCTGGAATGTTTGTATCATTGTGAATTTTTTGAAAATTATATCAGACATTGTAATTTGCTAGTGATTAACAAATTGAAGATGCCGTGCCATTTTTTGAGATGAAATGAGTTGTGTAGGTTCCATCCACACAGCCATGTCGTTAGCAAGGGTATGGTGGCTTCACTAGAAGTCACTGTGAAAGTGTAGCGAGTTTAGCATCAACGGTGATGAGGCTATCCATGTTCTAATGTCAACGAGACAATGATTTGTTTTGACCACATGATACAAATCATGGACTCAAGACAACAGTGCGTGATTTTGTTTCCAAAATTTTCCTTTACATATACAAAGAGTACCCTGGCATTAAAAACAGGACATGCAAAGTAAAAAAGCCATCACATAGATACCTGTGACCACCATAGCAGAAATCTGACGATATGCCAGTCTGAGCTTTCAATCCAACGCCGAAGCATTGGGAAAATAAACAATACAGCTGCAAGTATGTTTGAAAGCAAATATATGCCTACAGCCATGATATATAGAGGAGGAATTCCCTTCACTTGAGGAAGGAATGAGAGCAAATTCCTTATTTCAG
This sequence comes from Syzygium grande, assembly GCA_024733475.1. Classification (NCBI taxonomy): domain Eukaryota; kingdom Viridiplantae; phylum Streptophyta; class Magnoliopsida; order Myrtales; family Myrtaceae; genus Syzygium; species Syzygium grande. Next base: position 6,285,015 of record JAMXDD010000003.1, read on the forward strand.
CAGGGACCACTGTGGTTGACTGCACATAGCAGAGAGGGAGAATGACAGTCCACGCTAGGCTAACCAAAATTTTGAGGATGTTTCTTGAAACATTGCTGAACCTCCACCTATGATAGCCGGGGAAGTTCAAAACAAGGTCCAATACACCTATTTAAAGACATAAAAGATGAGAAAACACATTCCACTCATCAAAGCTGACAGATCAATCTCACAAAATGAAACTAAAGGTATCAACATTGACATGCTCATGGGCCATAGACTACTGCTTTACTTGGCTATGTAACTATATAATAAGATGAATTGCCTGTATGTTCTCCAGAAAAAACCAAAACGGGTGCTGAAGTGGTTCTTAACTAATACAATGCAATTCTTGGTTAGAGTGGTGGACAATCCTTTAAGAACTGTTATACTTACATGAGTTTGTTTAGCATAAGGATGGGCAAGAAGGTTACATTCAATAGGCTATCATGGTTTCACTCCGAATCATCTAGTGACATCTTTAATTCATGATCATGAAAAGTTCATGTGAAATCCAATGAGTTTCTTAGAATGAATTTAGAAACACAAGGTTAGATAACAAGCATAAAGAAGCATTCTTGAAATGCGTTTAGTATTTCCAAGCAGAAGAAGATACGTGTTCCAAAAAACCAAATGGCAAAACATATCCAGGAAATAGGTCAAGATCTGTTGCTTTCCAAGTAACTTTGGTTATGAGCAGAATCACGTTTTCACTCCATTCTTCCCATATATTGTTATGTCTTCTTCTAGAAACAGACAAGACATGGAAAGATCTCCTTTCACTGTATCATCTCTTGATCAATATCTCTTCAAAGTAAAAGATAAAACCATTTCAACCGAAAAAATAGAAAAGAAAATCAAGATCACGAAAACAAAGACCTTGCTTTAGGAATATAAATATCGAGAAATTCAGACAATGCCCTGATTCCACTCTATAAGTCTGTGCCTTGTTTTGTGCTGCCTGAATTGTGTAACAGTGATGACATTATTTAAAGTGCTTATAGTTTAGCACTGCAACTTTTAGGAATTTTGACATACCCTGAACAAATCGAAGAAATGCTGCCGTGATGAAAATACTAGAGATCTTATACAGGATTTCTTTCTGGAAGATCTCCATTGGTGTTACTCCACTCCAAGCAATAATGATCATTGCCTGCAATCAGCAGCATTATGATTCCAGATTTAGCAGATGTACTAAAGATCAACATGCAGTGTGAGTAAAGATCACTCGATCTAATCTTTTGCAAACCTGTAAAGCCAAAATATAGAATGTCCACAGACGATCAAAGCTTCGAAAAATGTGCCAAAATGTGCGGGTCTCCACGAAGTTTGATTTCCCAGTGCTTCCACCTTTTCTGTGTGAAGCCTTTCTTCCCTGGAATGGTTTCTACAGTTAGTGAAGATAACATTCTTAATCTTACTATCCAAAGATAATCATTAATAAAGCAGCCATGCCTGGATCAAGTCACGTGTTGACTTGAAGAAATCGCCATCATCCCGCATTGGCCAACCAAGAGAAAAACAATCGGCAGACCTGGAAACATGTTTTGAGAATTAAAATTTAAGCAGTAAAACAAAGATTACAATTTATGGTCTGCTTGATTTTGCTTTGAATGCCCCACAAACCAGAAGTATTCGTTTAGATCATCATAGTTGCACCAAGCTGAATATGGAGCTTTTCCATTTTTGCTCTTCTTGGCTTCCTGGTATCGACGAGTGTAAACTTCATTTGTCTGAATCCAGAAAGGATAAACTAAAGTTTGATAAGACAAGTGCATGCTTGTGCTTACATACCTTTTCTATGACACGATATAGAGGGGTTATGACCTTTCGAAGGAAAGCCTCATCATCCCCTCCGTAAGAAGGCTTGATGTTTTCTCCAGTGACAATGCTGACATTCCCAGCCAACAGTCCATGAAGTTCATATGCCATCTGAAAAAGTACCAGCTTTGAACTTCATTTCATTACTAAATTGGGAGCTCAAGATAACAAGTGGAGAGGGGTAGGTTGGGAATAACAGGAAGAATCGTCTTAGTATCGGAAACAGTACTGACATTATGGAAAATGTAGCAAAGGCACTCCGGCATGAAGCGAACATTGGCTGCTTCACCCCATATTAATAAATACAGACCCATGTAAAGCAACTTCCTTTGCTGAACTTCTGGCTGGCTCTGTGGGAGTCTGGACAAAAATATGAAGCTTAGTACTGTGCTCTATCGGATTTTAGATGACAAGTTCAAGTTTGTGCAGAAACTACTATATCTCGTTCTCACCTCAAGCTATGTTTTCTTCCCAAAAACTTGCACCAATTTTTGTAATTCTTAAAGAGCTTGTTCATCACAGCATCTACGGCTCGTTCATCAAGCTATGAAAGAAACCAGCGTTTGATTATGTCAGAGAGAGAAGAAAATTAGGCAAGGCAATATCCATCGGGGCTTCATAGACAGAAATATGACAGCGACTGATGATGTTTGCTAGATGTTCTAATTGTGCAACTATGTCGTCATGCACCTTCAGAGTCAATAATCCACACATTCAGAGCGAACTAGATGGTATAGCCATTGGTTCTTAAACTAAGCTATCTACCACCATCTCTATAATGCCATGTAATCAATATAAACTCTTTACCATGACTGATGTAGAGTATCGGTGCCTACCTTGTTCAGAGGTTCAGGCTTAGGATGAAGCCTTATATGAACATTGGCTAGAAACATGATCAAATGCTCCCTCTGGTTCCTGACATTGTCCCTCTGCATAGTTGCAGACAAAAAACAAAGTCCCTAGAGCGTGACGCAGTGATGTGATTTCAAGGTACTAATATATCACATTTACTGTCTGTAGACTTGCCTGGAACCCAAACATTGCCCTTAACCAATCAAGAAGATCTAAATTTCCGGCTCTCTGCCTCTGTTGCTCAAATCCAGCGGGCCAACTAAGGCCACGTATGTTGCCCAGAGCAGCTACAGCAGCCTTTACCTGAGATACAGTAAGACAATCTAAGTATGTTTGTAACGCAAATAGAATGGTCAGGACGGGGAATGCCAACATGCATTCTGTATATGAAATGTAGAATAGCATGCAAGCAAATAATACAAGGAAAGTACCTCTTCAAGTTGCATAATAGCTTGGGATCCCCCAGCAGAATCCAGAGGTAAGATATTATAAGGTGCGTATTTTTCCTTCTTCTCCTGGACATCTCTAGCTGCAGCGATAATCTGCTCAGAGGAGCAGAAATTAAGCATACAACACTCGGGTCAATCGAGTTCCCAACAAACAATTTAGTAAAACTACCTCTGGGGCAACTTCTTCTACTTTCTCAGACTTATTAACAGCACAAAGAACTTCAAAGAGCACTCCTGCTGTCTGATAGGCCTTGCCAAGTTGAGCTCTGTCAAACAAATTTTAATGGGAGAGCAGCAGCAGTTCAACTCATAGGGATCTGATCATCTCATTACATATTAGTTTTTTCGCTAAATCATATAGAAGCCTCCATGATTTGTGAAAGCGGTGTTCCAAATGGTGATGAAGAGAGAACAAAAGGATCAACTTATATAGATACCTGTCAGCCTGCTCCCCCTGGTCCAATGCTTGCACATAATTTTCATAGTATTGATAATAAAAGCTCTCAAATTCATGTGCATCGGTCTTCTTCACCCGAGATGCCAGGCTGGACGCATTGTCCTAAGTAAGAGAGTCTTCAATTCAGTCCACAATCTTTGGTAAACAGAGATTGATATAGCTGTCTCTTCATTGTTTATGTCAAACAGGTTGCCGCTTTACTAGACATGATTTATTTGTCACATATTGGTAATGGCAGAGTCTGAGCAGCTGACATATAGACAATCATACGACCAAAACCCCTACTTTGTATTGATGAACTCACTAGATACGAATTTCTGAAGTGATGCAAAAGAAGCATAGTCGTTCAACATCTAGGAAAAAAAATTATTATGGAAGGCGGAATTTAGATTGCATCAACGGACAGGATTTTTGGAGGCAGAGTCAGATGAGGTGAGAAGAAATTACCCTCTCTAATCGCTGTAGGAGACCTGTCTTGAACTGCCTTACGCCACGTCCTGTGGAATTCGGATCCAACCTATGCGCTTTCTCGAAGGCGTAGAACCGGCCTAATAGGTATAGGGATAATAAATACGTCACTTTACTATAAAAATTATGGAACCGGTAATTGAAGATACAGTACAACAAAAATGTTGCTGTGCACTCCATATTCATTTATCAGTCGATCAAATCAAAGATGGGCAATTGGTTCCAAGGCAAGCATACAGAGGTAGGCGACGCGAGGGCGCTCATGCTCGATCTCCTTGGCCGCTCGAAGGATGGGAGAGATGATGGAGAGCGAGGATGGGACGACCTCGTTGTCGAATACCTCGGTGGAGAATATGGTGGTGGCAGCGCTCCGAGATGGCCGCCGAGAGAGCCCTTGCGGACCCGACTCGTGGCTTGCCATTGGTTCCACTGGTCGAGTGGAACCTACTTTCGCTTCTTTCCCCGTCCTGCCCACAAAGAAAACTTCAACCATCAAAAAACACACATCACAGCGGCGAAACTCGCAGCATCTGTCGCAGGCATGATTGCCAAATCTCTTAACCCCCCCACGAGCATTCCACCACAAAGCTCCAATGGGAGTCGGATAAACTCTTCCGTCGACACCTCAATTGCTCGCATCGCGACGAAAGAAGCGCCATTGGCAAAAATTTACTATAATTAGATGATGATTCCTAATCTTGAAGTCCGTACACGATCTTCCTTCCATTTTCCAGGGAAAGGCGACGTTCTATCTATCTATCAATTCTTCTCAATTCCGATAAGAATTTATTAATCCAGCAGACGATCGGATCAACAACTTTCCGTAGAGCAACGACGAGTAATCATATTCACGGCAAAGCATGTTTTAAACCAGATAAACTCGACTCAGATATCCTTAAAATAAAAAGAAAAGAAAAAAAATCTCCGATAAGAAACTTCGACCGTAGGCGCCCTATCAACGGCGGCGAAACCTTAACGCGCCACCAGAATCCGATCGCATTTCCTCCGGGAGAAAAGCACGCTAGAGCTTCGACTGCCGATTTCTTCGGCTCACCTCATGCAGAGACGAAGACCGTCGGCAGCCTCCGCTCGTCGAAGATGGCAATAGCGACGACGCGATCCGCGCTCGACGAAGCAACGTCTCGCCGGAAACTCCTGGCCGCTCCTTCCTCCTCCTCCGCCAGCTCAACGTCGAGCTCGCGCGACAAAGACAAAAGAGCTCTCCGCCAGAGGAGACCTTTACCGCGCGCCTTCAACGGCGAGATGCGGTTCGGCTTCCCCGAGGTGGTCGGAGGATGACGGGAGCGGCGGAGTTCGATCGCGCGAGAGGAAGGCCGACGGCAGGCAGAACGCGCTCTGCTTTTGCGCGGAGCTGCCGAGGAGATGAAGAGAGAGAGAGAGAGGGGGACGGACCTGTAGTTTGAGCTGTCAGGGGAGGTTGTTGCAGCGGCTTCGCCGGAGCGATCGAGCGGGAGACGAAGGAAGGAAGGAAGGAAGGAAGGGAGGGAGGAAGGAGAGAGAGAAGAGAGAGAGAGAGAGAGAGAGAGAGAGACGCGGGAAAGAGGTCGAAGAGGAAGAAGTTTTGTGAGGTCAAGAGAGGGAGGGAGGGGCAAAATGGGGAAATCAGCCGGGGCAAGGGGGACACGTGGCGGGAGGGTAGAGGGCGGTGAGGTGCGCCGGGGGTACGATCGCGCGTGACGGAGCGGAGGGGTAGGTTTTGGAGGCGTACGTACGTGCATGGTTTTCGTTTGGGGATTTGTTAAGAGCGCTTCTCTCTCTTTTGACCGCGACGACCGGTGGTCCTTTTTTGTCTCGCCATTTCTTGTGCACGAATTAGTGCTTCGTGTCCTAAATCAAAGAGGAGTCTAACCACATGGCGTTGGAGGTGTTAACCATCTAACTAAAAATTGTTTTTTGTTTTGCTCTTTTAAGATATGCACGGCATGTGTTAGGCGACGACTAATGTGGATTGATCGCATGTCGAAACATGACTAGAGCCCTCATGTGTGTTGCCAATGAATCGATCGGTCATATTGATACGATAGGTAGGTGTCTCGTATGATTCGTTCATAGAAGATTTTGGGTTTTGTTTAGGGTTCTACAACCCATGAACTTTGAGAATGTCAAAAACAGTTTTAGTACCTTAGCAGATGCCCGACCGACCATCTCAACCCTAGAATCGACTTGGCTGCATTGTTTTGTTTCTTGGTCGGAAGTCGCGATTGAGAACTGAGCGTGGTCCTAAATCGGCGAGAGGTTTTCAAGATCCGGAGCCAGACCAATTTCCCCCTTAGAACCAAATCGAAAAACCCTTGTTTTGCCACAAGAACCGAGTATAAAACCCCGGCTTCAAGGTCCATCTAACCCTAAAACAAGACCGATAGTCCTATTTGACCCTAGAATCTTCTTGGCCGGTTGAGTTCTCAAATCGAGCAGGCACCTGGAACCAAGAAATAAATCGGTACTCGGTTGGTTCTATAGGGTTATGAACCCAACCGATTCTCCCTGAAATAGGATTAAGCATGCGAATCGCGAGGTGCGGTTCCAAGTTGAGCCGAACCCATGTTTCCCTAGGTCTTTTTCTTGGCCGGAATCGTTCTCCTGAATAATATAATACTTTAACTATTCAACATGCTTGCTATCTCGGTTTGTGTAGCAAAAACACAAACAAAACATGTGAACTAACTTTATTGACACCTTTAGTCACGATACTCAAAACTGTGTTGGTTGATGACACTGAAACAAAATATGATGATCAGACTAACGGGCTTGCATTACCAACAACTGGGTGATGAGGGCGTTGCACTTATCCACTCCTTTATTCATGGAGGTGTAAGCATCTTTGGGGCTTAGGTCGAATTCCCAGCGATGCAAAGCCATTGGCTGACGAAGAGAGCTTCGCAGTTTAGGTTCGGATTGATGAAACGGTAGGATTCAATAGTCAAGTTGAACTGCTGTGCTGTCGCGAAGCAAGTGTCTCCGCTTTTCACTCCCACCACTTGGTCGCACAAATGGTCAGGTTCGGCCTTTGGAACCCCTGTAAACCAGCATCATGCATAAATGAGAGAAAGACTTGAGTCCCAACTAAATGATTCGATTGATGACTAAGTGAACCCTTCGCTAATTGCGTAATCTACACTAGAAATGAAAGAAATCGCGCTTAGCGTGTGCATGAAAACTATTTCAATATTATGCGAAACATGGGTATTGTCAAGCTGCTCATCCTCTCTGGGAAAGAAAACTTTCAGCTACCACAGCAGCATCGAAACAGATTTTGTTCAAAAACCGGTCGAAAGGTCTGGTACTAGGGACGAAACTTGTGGTTGGCCGAGGTTTTGAAATAGAAAGCGGATCCTCAACGTACAATGAAGTTGCAGAACAAGATTTTGAAGCACGCGAGCAGAAAATGTGTATTATCGTTAATGGAGAACAGTAACGCATTACTTACTTCCAACAACTCTGCTCTCGACCACGGAGACCATGAGGACGAAGAAGAGTATCGAAACCAAGTTGAAGAAGATGGACTTGTGACTGGTGATCTTAGCCATGCTTTTCAACTCTCTAACTTCTTTGGATACTGAGTTTGTGAGAGATATGCCTGGTGTATCTTTCCATTTATAGATGAAAATTAGAGCATAAGACAAATTACATTGTCGTGACGTAACAAATAGCCGGCTTAGTGTTGATGCTTTGGATTACATATTAAAAAAAGCTTGATTAGAGTATATGACATGAGGTGGAGGATAATACCTATGAGAGTATCTTTTTTTTGTTAATTGCAACAGTTAAACTAAGAACGTTCTTATTACATGAAGTATCACTACGCTTGGATTTTTCGTGTCGATAAAATTTTTAGGATGAGGCTTGCATGTTTTCGATTTTGTAGGGTAAGGTATGTCTTAATGATAAAAGTGTTAAAAGTTTCCCATGTTGGGACTGTTTCACCAGAGGTTCGGCTCACATTCGATGAAGGCCGTGAGGTTACTAAGGTATTTCATGGGTCTGTAACTTACCCAACCAAGAAATGAGATTCCATTTTTTGGAACAACTGTAAGATGACAGTACCCAACAAAAATTTGAGTGTAAAAGACATTAATTTCACCTAACTTATAGTTATTATAATTTCATCAGCCACATTATCTTGGGACAACTATGAGAATGAAACAGTACAAGGAATAGAATCAAAAGAGAGAGAGAATCAAAGTGGAAGAAGAAACATTCGTTTGGCTCTTTCAGTAATACCAATCACAAAACGCATGTATATATAGGACGTTTGAGGTCAATTTGATGTATATACTGTGGCCACTCAGGCAGACGAAGCTACTCGAATTGGGCTCGTGAGCATACAAGCTATAAGTCTATAACACCAATGAGCATATAGATGACAAGGCATTTTGATGACCTGGCACTGTTATATCGAATGGGTGACGTGGCATTGACGATAAGTAGGGATGACATATGCTGATAATCAAGTCAAGTATTGTCAATCTCTCATCTGATTGTATCTAAACCTCAATTTGCTCGGACTCAACCAAAACTTTGTAAGACTTACGGAGTCTCTTTCTATTCGTGTGTGTGTGTGTTTGTCACTCACTCGGTCCTTATCAAAGTCCGGTGATGTCTAGAACATCTTGTTGAGGTCCAACAAGGGTGATCGATGGATAGCCGTTGCGGCTAGGCAGGGCGACCTTACCATTATCTATCTCTCTCTCTCTCTCTCTCTCTTTTTTATACCATAGATGTCGCATTGCACATTTGCATTGTTAGAATATTTAAATATTAAATCATGCTTTCATCTAATAGTTTAAATTTTTAGAATAGTTAGTAACGATTTCACAAAATCTTACATGATATTAAAGCAGAAAATCATGAGTTCAAATCTTTCCAAGCTTTCTTTACCTTCCCAATTACATATTTTCACCCTTTAGGCTTAGGCTGAAATCTAGTTTACGTGTGAGGGGGCATTATATTATTTAAATATTGACAGCTTCAGTTTTTACAAGCTTCATATATCGACTTTGAAAATGTCAAAAACAGGTTGCTTAAATTTTAGCAAAAGCCCGATTGGCCTATTTGATCCTAAAACCGACTTGCGTGCATTGTTCAGTTTTTCAGTCGAAGGTTAGAATAGAGAAGAGACTTTGGTCCTAAATAGGTTTTGGGTTGTTAGAATCAGGAGCTGGACCAATTCTTTCCAAATCAAGTAACACTTGTTTTTCCGAAAGAAACAATTAGAAAACCGGCTTCAAGGTTCATTTTACCCTAGAACAAGACCGATAATCCAATTAAACCCTAGAACCAACTCGATTGGTTTGGTTCTCAGATTGAACCGACACCTGGAACCAAGATTCAAACCAGTACTTGGTTCTATAGCTTTTCAAATTAGAGCCTGATTAGTTCTCTCTAGAATAGCATTGGACATGCGAAATGCGTGGTGTAGTTGCCAAGTTGAGCAGAACCCATGTTCTTCTCAATGCTATCCTCCAACGAAATATGGTATTATGATATGTAATGTGTGATCAAAGACGACAACCATTGAAAAAACTACTATACCATATTGCTTTGTCTATCCTCTCTCTCTCAAATATAAACTTGGTTTACAACATCTTTAGTTTTCTTTGTCGATACCTTCACTGAAAATACTCAAGCTGTATTCTCGATGACACTGAAACAAAACATGATGACCACAACACTTGCATGCATTACAAACAACTGGGTGATGAGTGCGTTGCACTGATCTACTACTTTATTCATGCAAGCGTCAAACATCTTTGTGGCCTAGGTCGACTTCCCGGCGATGCAAAGCCATTGATCAACAAAGAGAGCATCACAATTCAGATTCGGGTTGATGAAGTGGAAGGCTTCGGTAGTCAACTTGAACTGCTCTGCTATTGCAAGGCAAGTGTCTCCACTCTTCACTCCCACCACTTTGTCGCACACCAGGCCAGGTTTCGCACTTGGAACCCCTGTAAACCACCATGCATAAACCAAAGAGTTGACATATGATGCTAATGAAGACGAATGACTAGGAAAGAAAAACTTTCAGCTACTGATGTTGCAGCTTCAAAACGACTACGTTCAAAAACCGGTCGAAAGGTCTTGTAATAACGTATGGTCGGCCAATGTTTTGAAGTAGAAAGCAGATTTTACGTACGATTGAAATTTGCAAAAGAAGATTTTGAAGTATGTTGGAAAAGAATACATTATCATTAATGGGTAATAGTAACGCATTACTTACTTCCAACAACTCCGCTCTCAACCACGGAGACCTTGAGGACGAAGAAAAGTATCAAAACCAAGTTGAAGAAGATGGTGGACTTGTGACCGGTGATCTTGGCCATGCTTTTCAACTCTCTAACTTCTTTGTATACTGAGTTTATGAGAGATATGCCTTGTGTGTCTTTCTATTTATAGATGAAATGAGGGCATAAGACAAATTACATTGTTACGAAGCAACAGAAAGAGCCGGCTTAGTGCTATTTTACTCTTCAATGCTTTGGATTACACGCTAAAAATAAGCTTAATTATGATTATGACATGAGGTGGAGGATACTAACAATGTGAGCATTTCTTTTCTTATTGTCAACTGCAGCAGTTAAACTAACAATGTTCTTAAATGAAGAATCGTCACTACGCTTGGATTTTCATGCTGACGAATTGTTAGGATGAGGCCTTCATGTTTCTGATTTTGCAGAAAAACTTATGCCTTATCTATGGTAGTGTTAAAGTATCCCATGTCGCGGCCAATTCACTTGAGCTTTGGCTCGCATTTGACGTGGGCAGTGAGATTACCAAGGTATTTCGTTGATCCGCAGTTCACCCAACTGAGAAATGATGTTCCTTCTCTCCAAAGAGGTTTAAGATGAGTGGGAAATACGTTAATTTCACCTAACTTTCTTTTGGTAAGTTCAGTCGATCCTTCTTCGTCGTTAAGCTCCAATCGTACCATAGAATTACAATTTAGTTTTTTTTTTTGATCAAACACGAATACTTATATATCATAAACTGGACTTAGCTAGCAGGACCCAAGCAAGGGGCGTCATTGCATAGCAATGTCCAAAGGGCCTGAGGAGGGAATAGAGCCAGTCAGATGGAAGACATTTCTTTTTATGAGTCAACGCTACCAATCAGCCACAGAATTTGCAGTTCTTGGACAAAATTTCAGGCCTACACCCTGTACCCTTGAAAGTAGATAGTAGCATTCCGTTATAAGGGCCCTTACTTCCCAGATAATCTGTTCTCCTTGCTTCAATGCGCTTATCAGTTCTATACGGTCCGACTCCAGTTCAACTCTTTCAACTTTGTTTCGTCCAATGTACTTGAGGGCAGCGAGAAGAGCTAGGGTTTCGATTTGTGCTGGAAAGGATGCTCGGATTTTCTGGAGGAATCCATCAACATGGCAGCTGGAGTAATCCCGACAGATGAAAGCTATCACACCGTCCGTCGATCCTTCGCCAAGAGACCCATCGACGTTGATTTTCAGGATACCCTCCGCTGGGCCTGTCCATGCTTGCGCTAAGGTAAGATCTCCTCTCTTTTCTGCGTTTTTTGCTCGAATGCTCCATTTTTTAACACTTAGATGCATTGTCCAAGCTGATCCCACTTCTTCTTTTGCATTCGGTTTAACACCTCTGAAAATCTGGTTGTTTCGGGCCTTCCACACCTGCCCAATTATACCCCTCTTCAACCATCTATCTGTTCTGATGTTAACCTTTTCTCCGTTTCCAATTACCCATATCACTGAGTTCAAGATCGCTTCTCGTCCCTTCAAGATACTTTGCCAACCCCAGGATGGTCTATAGCCTTTCTCAGCATGCCAGAAGTCTTTACGATAAAAATACAATCCTTTCAACAGCTTACTCCATAATGAATCAGGACTTTTAACTATTCTCCAAGCTTGTTTCTCCAGTAGTGCTTCGTTGACACTTATTGCATCCCTGAATCTCATTCCTCCCTCATCTTTTTCAGTTTTCATGATTTCCCATCTTTTCCAATGTAAACCAGCTTTTGATTCACTGTTTTTCCACTAGAAATTGGCTATCTTTCGCTCTATGGCTTTACAAATCGATACGGGTATCTTAAAAATAGACATTGCATAATGTGGTAAAGCCTGAACTACAATTTTCAGCAGAATCTCCTTACTCGCTTTAGATATAATTTGTTCCTTCCATCCTTCCAACTTCATATTAAAATCCAGGCAAACATCTATCTGTTGGATTCTCCCCAATAAGAGGGGATACCAAAGTACTTCCCTGTGTGATTCATTTCCTGTATTCTCAATATTCTGGCCATATTGTCCCTTAGCATTTGAGGGCAACCCTTTCTGAAAAATATAGCTGATTTATTCAGGTTTATGGCTTGTCCGGAGGCATAGCAATACTGGTTAAGCACAGTTGAGACATTTTCACATTCTTGAATGGTTCCATTTAGAAAAATGATAGAATCATCCGCGAATAATAAGTGGTTCAGGGTTGGATAGAACCTATTCAGCTTGATTCCCTTTATATGTCCATTGGTCATGCCATTTTCCATCAACGAGGGTAAACAGTTTGTTACCAGAATTAAGAGATAAGGTGATAGGGGATCCCCTTGTCTAATGCCTCTAGTGGGGTGAAAGAAGGGGAGAGGTTCTCCATTCATTTTCACACTAAAAGATACTGTAGTCACACATTACATTACCCAACCAACCCATTTTTCACTAAAACACATTTTCAACAAACATGCTTCCAAAAAAATCACATTCCACTCTATCATAGGCCTTTTGCATATATAATTTTAGAACAGCTTGAAATTTTTCTTTCCTTTCCCTCACTCTCAACTGATGCATCACCTCTTGCACAATTAATATATTATCTTGAATTTGTCTCCCATTTTCAAATGCACTTCGTTCCTCAGAGATCAGTTCAGGCATCCAGAATTTGAGCCTGTTTGCCATTACCTTCGAAATAATCTTATACGCAAAATTGCATAAACTGATTGGGTGAAACTGTTCGAGTCTTTCTGGGTTAGGGATTTTAGGTACAAGGGTGATATGGGTTCTGTTTAAAGCTAGCTCCAAGATTCCCGATATGAAAAACCCATTTACTGCATCGAAAACATCCTTGTTTATTACTTCCTAGTGGTGTTGATATAATATTTTGTGTGAACCATCTGGCCCAGGAGCCTTATTTGCTCCTAATTGAAACGCAGCAGCTTTTACCTCTTCTATGGTTAATTCTGCCTCTAGAGAAATATTCATTTCATCTCCGACTCTTTTTGGGCATAGATTTAGCACTGGCTGACAATTTCTAGGTCCAACGAATGCGTAAAGGTCTCGAAGTAGGACATTGTCAAACTCTGAAGATTCTGTTTGTTCCTGATCCAATTATCTTCCAATGATCTCAACATCGAAATTCTGTTTCGTTGCCTCCTTTGGATAGTGGTGGCATAGAAATATCTCGTGTTTTTATCCCCCAATTTCATCCAGTTTATTTTAGAACTCAATCTCCAATGCATCTCCTCTCCTCCATAGGATTTCAATCTCCTCCTTGATGTTTTGTATTCTGCCACTCTCCTGCAGGATGCTTGTACTGTTTGTTAAGGCCTGTAACTCTTGGTTGAGTGCTTTAATACATCGAGAGTTGTTGGGGAATTTTCTTTTACTCCAATATATCAATGCTTTGACTACAGCTTCCAATTTTCCTTTAAACTCAACATCTTTCACCGACTGTTACTCCCAAGCCTCTTTGACCACTTCCTTACACTTAGCATCCTCTATCCAAAAAGCCTCAAAACAGAACACCTTTTTTCTCTTTACTGGTTCTGATATGCACAATAATAATAAAGGGCTATGGTCAGAACCAATAGCCCGGAGAGCAAAGGCTTCAGCTTCAGAGTATAAAAGTCTCCATTCCAAATTGCATAAGACTCTATCCATTTTCTCCTTAACAAAATTTATCCCTTCCCTATTATTTGTCCAAGTGAATATGCACCCTTTACAATCAATGTCCATTAAAGAGCAATCATTTAAACAGTTTCTTAATGCATTCATTCGGTAGTATTCAGCCATCCTGATTCCCACCTTCTCCCAATGATAAAGTACTTGTGACATTCCAAATTTCGACCCATTTTTGGGATTTTTAAAACGTGTAATTCGTCAGTGCACTTATAATAAAATCTAGCCCGGAACTGATCACTTTTGGGTTATTATTTTTAAATTAGAGATTTCGCTAGAATCACACTCGATCGAATTTGGCCGTTATTTAGAGCCCGAACTTTGGTGTCAAATTTCTTAGAGTTTCGTGACAAATTTAATTGGACGGTGTCGATATTATTGTGGCCAGTCTCGATATTGTCAAGAATAGTGAAAAAGTGAAATTTTGACTGGGTGCAGATTTAGACCAGTAGACCTTCCTCGTAGTGTGCTTTATTTGATTTCTTTTGGCCTTTTTCCTAATTTATAATTAGGATTTTCGGGGACCATGAGATCATTTTCAGATTCGAACGTGAGCTGTTGGATCGCGATTATTACGTTGAATTTCTTTCTCTCTCTCTCTCTCCCCTCGCGCCAGCCACCTTGCACGTCTCCCCTTGCACCTGTCCTTTCTATCTCTCTCTCTCTCTCTCTCTCTCTCTCTCTCTCTCTCTCTCTCTCTCTCTCTCTCTCTCTCTCCCCCATGCAACGTCCCCTCCATGCGCATGTTCCCCTTGCCCCCTCCCCTCTCTCCTCCTTTTCTCTTCTTCTTCCTTTTCTTCTCCTTCCTCTCTTCTTCTTCTTCTCTGGTCTTCCCGGTCCCGACTGCTTGTCACGCCCCGTACCCCACGAAGCATGAACATCCGTGTTTAGGTCGAACTATGGTGCGACGCTCGCAGGTTACGTCACCGACCCAAAACCCAAATAAGAGAAAACACGACACATGCGGAAACGACGTATATATATATACACCCAGACAATTTAAAAGCAACTATGAATAACAAGGACTAACCATTAACAAACGATTAAAAACAACATATACATTCATTATAACACTTATATACAATATCCATTATAAACAAGATACAAAAAGGGCCACTAAAACAAAAAGGAATTGGTGGCTTAGGGGGATCGGACTAACAACCATAGGGCTACAGCAAAAAGTATCGACCCTCGCTCCTAAAACTGAGGTCTGCCCTAGGGTATCCAGACGGGGTCAGATCCAGACGTCTCGGAAGAACTCTCGGACTGCTCTGGCTCCTTATCACGCCCGGTACCCCACTGGAACGCAACATCCCGGCACGGTCGATTATGGTGCAACGCTCCCAGGAAGCGTCGCCGATCTACACCCATACAGAGATTAAGCACAAGCGAAAGTATATATATATAAAAAAAAAATAAACCCAGACAAAAACAACATGAGCCACATATAGCCAACAATTAAACACCTCATGGAAAATAATTACACATTTATATTACTATTTAAAAACCATTTGTACAATATTTACAAGTACAACAAAAGATACAAACGGTCAGCAGCCACCTGGTCAAAAGGGATAAGTGGCTAGGGAGGTCAGACTAAACTAGGGAAGAGGGTGATAGTCCAAAAAGTAACGGCCCTCATTGTTCGCTAAGGACACTGGGTGGCCCTAAGGCTCCCAATTAGGATCGGACGACTCAGTGGGGTCATCTGATAACTCCTCGGGGCCGTCCTCGCTAGACCCTGACTCCTCCGAATCCATAGCTTGAGCTCGCTCGTCCTCGGCGTCCATCTCCAACTCTGGGTCAAGGTAAAGCTCGAACCCCTCCTCATCCGATCCCAGTTCTGCCACCTCTCCGTCCTCCTCTACGTCCTGCTCCATGGTCTCGGGTTCGCCATTCTGGTCCTCCTCCATTGGTTCAGGGTCCTCTGCTATTACCTCGGGCTCTTCATCCATCTCCTCCTCCTGCCTCATCCATTCGGGCGTGGCCTCTGGATTGATCACCTCACCACCCGCTATAATCGGCTGCATCAACCCAACACCATCGACCGGGATATCGAAGGTCCTGAGCGGCTCTCCCTCATTTCCAGCGGCATCCCGATGGCACCATGCCATGTACTCCTGCTTCTGATGATAATACTCGCCTATATCTATAATCACTTCCGATCGATATCTCACAAAAGCCTCCCCATTTCCTGAGGGGTAGGTACTGGTAAACTGCTGGATCTGTAAAGGGATCCCAAAAAGAGACGGTGGTCTCTCCATCCTCACGGCCGAGGGTCTGAAATGTTTTGGTTTACACAACCGTGAGACGAATTTCAATGAGTTCAACCCCTAAACCTAGACTAGGCTAGCATGCAATCTCCTGACTAGAAAATAAATATTTAATCACAAATCAATAATAACCAAATCATTCTTAGACCCTGTAGGTTAGACAAATCAACATATAATAATCACAGCACATACGTGACACTCATAATCACACGTATGTCAATCATATGCTTATGCACCGATTCTCACACTCTCACATGCCAGTCCATGCATGTTCATGTATGCAATTGTCCTCGACATGACACGTGCAATTCCCGGCCCATTGACCCACACTGGCACACTGGAAAACTGCCCAATTTCTTATTATTATGACTCGAGTTATCAATTTTTCACGGCCCGGTGCGTCTAGCCTTGCTTCAAAGTGCATGAGGCGCACAATGATCCCCACGGCCCGGTGTCTCTAGCACCTTCAAAGTGCATGAGGCGCAACAATGTTCTCCTTGCGAATCGAAGCCTGCTTCCAAAGTGTATGAGGATGGTAGCCTTCCGGACGTGCGGGCATCGATCACTTCAAAGTGCATGAGGGGCGGTATCGACCCGAAGGTCCTTAGGTGATCACACAATTCATTATTATCTGAACCCAGTATAACGCTTCAGGGTAATTTAGGTGATCACACACTCATGGCAGGCACGCATTCTTGCACAATTTCACCACATGCCACACTTTAGGCATACATAATGCGTGTCCATGTTATGCAATGCAATGCACCATGAGCACCAATAAAATTCAATCACAATCAAGCACACATTACGTACAACCAATTAACCCGGACATACCCGGTAATTTTCTAATGGGCTCCTAAATTAATCAATTAATCCAATTTCTCTCCCCAATAAATCCTCAATTGTTTACCACAAATTTTCGATAATAAATTCTACCAGTCAATCCTCAACCCAGTCTAAAATACACACTGATACTATCTGAGCCAGTCCAAAATGCACTGATAATATCTAAACCAGTCCAGAAAAATGCATTATCAGTCCTAATCCGAGTTTAGGAATTTTACTCACCTAATCCGAAGTCACGACGACGGGGAATGGCGACCGATCATTGATGAACAGTGAAATCGACGGCGGAATTCTCGAGCGACGGCGTACGGACGGGTGAATAGTGCCCGTACGGACACGGTAAACCGTGATTCAATCGGACATTTTATGCGGACGGTAGGAGCGGTGAGTACGGCGTCGGTGATGATGGCGGCGGGCCGTACGGTCGAGATGAACAGTGACCGTACGGACGGTGAGCGATGCAATACGGTCACTATCGGCGGTGCGACGGCGGCGTATAAGTCTTGGGCCGGCCGGGTATCGGCGACGACGATCGAGCTCCGGCTCGAGCGTCTTGTTCCGCAGAATGGAAAATGAGAAAAGAGAGAAAAAAGAGAGAAAAGAGAGGGAAAGGGAGAGAGAAAATGACGGAACCGAGGTCGAAGCCGAGGTGGGGGACGGTGGGGTCAACGGCGCGGCGGTCGTGGCCGGCTCGGTTCAACTCCGTGAGTTCGGTAAGGCCAACAAAAAGGAGAAAAAAAATGAAGGAAAAGAAGGAAGAAGAGGGGGTGATTCCATGGAGGGAGGGGCTGGTCCTGACTAAATGGGGGGGAGAGAGAGAGAGGGACTTATCTTGGTCAAAGACTAGAGCCTAGGGGTGCCAAGTGTCAAAATCTTGGGCCAAATGACACTTTTGCTCTTGATCCAAGGGCTATCCTTCATTCTCATCCAATAATTTAGGGGTAAAATGGTCATTTGTCCCTAACCAAGGGCTGACCAGACCTGAATTAAGTTAACTCACCTTGGTTAATCCCAAAATAAAATCGAATTTTCGGAATTAATAAAAATGGCCTAGGGGCATTTTCGTAATTTTCCGATCCCGAACCGAAATTCCAATTTTTGTCGATACCGGTCCTATATATTCATGGTAGACATAATCCTGTGTCGGATCCTTAAAATTCATCTTTTAAGCCCTCGAAAATCGACTGCAAAGTTCCGGGAATAAAATAATATTATTTTTTCAATTTTTGTCGAAATTCCAATTTTTATCCATAACGACTCCCGGTATACGTGGCCACCCAAAAATGGCGTCGGCCTCGAAAATTAACCTCAAACGACCTCAAAATCCAGCACTGGCACCCACATGGGCAAAATTGTAATTTTCCCCAATTTTCGTCGAACTTTCAATCTTTGGCTAGTTTAGCCCCAAATGTGCGTGGCCAGCGTAATATGAAGTCAGAATCGTGAAAATGGTCCTTTAAGTCTTCGAAAATCGACATAGAAATCTGGGCCCAATTTTGCGAATAAAACTCGCCAAACTTTCAATTTCAGGGTCTCTCACTAACAGGTGGCTGTTTAGAAGTTACGCGTATCGACCTAGGGCTGTCCGTGTCGTAATGGTCTTGATCGTTGAGAGAATGAGAAATTATTACTAGTTCCAGATGTCCCGAGCGTTTGGTTTAGGTTCAGGACTGGTTGACCACGTGTACTTTCGGTCTTGCAGAATCACTTGCGTCTCTATTATACATCGTTGGCCTTGGCCAAACCCAATCCATTACCCTTTCCTACGATCGTCCCACGTTGGCCGAAAATATTCCCTCAGCGTCTCTCGTGATTGGTGTTCGCTTCACGATAGGGTCCCCAGTCTACGTACCGTTTTCTAGTTAGCCATACCCCATTGGTTAGTATCCCGAGAGTGATCAGCTCTGGGCGAGACTTACTAAAATGAAATGCGAATTAATATCAGTTTTATTGATCCCGGAATTACTTCAAAATTCGGGCTGTTACAATTCTTCCCCCTTACAAAAATTTCGTCCTCAAAATTTGCAATCTACCTTTATCTACTCAAATAACTGGGGGTGTTGACGTCTCATAGCTTCTTCACTTTCCCATGTGGCACCTTCTGTTCCATGGTGTTCTCAGACAACTCTGACCATCGGGATCGTCTTGTTCCTCAGCACCCGTTCTTTTCTATTCTCGATCCTGACTGGTCTTCCACGTACGACGCTTTATCGTCTACTTCTATTTCTTCATACCTCATAATGTGGGTCGGGTCTGGCTCATACTTCCTCAACATCGACACGTGGAAAACATTATGTACTTGGGATAGATTATGCGGCAAAGCAAGTCGATAAGCTATATCTCCAATTTTTTTCCAAAATCTCAAATGGCCTGACATACCTAGGACTCAGTTTTCCTTTTTTGCCGAATCTAGATAATCCCTTCATAGGCGACACCTTAAGGAACACGTGATCTCCAACCTGAAACTTTAAAGGTCGTCGTCTTCGATCGGCATAACTTTTCAGCGACTACTGCGCCGTTAAAGTGCATCTCGAATGACCTCAACTGCCTCAACGGTTTGTTGTATCAACTCTGGACCTGTAATACTCCGTTCACCCATTTTATCCCAACACACTGGCGTCCTGCACACCCTACCATATAAAGCTTCAAACGGTGCCATCTGAATGCTCTGCTGATAGCTATTGTTATAAGCAAACTCCACCAGGTGTAATTATTCCTCCCATTTGTCTTGGAAATCTATCACACAAGCTCTCAGCATATCCTCTAAGGTTTGAATGGTCCTTTCAGACTGACCGTCAGTCTGTGGATGGTATGCCGTACTGAACTGTAATTTCGTTCCTAAGGCCGTTTGTAAACTTTTCCAGAAATTGACTGTAAATCTGGGATCACGGTCCGAAGTGATCGTTACTGGTACTCCATGCAACCTCATGATCTGCCTCACATACAAGTCTGCATATCTTTTTAACTCAAAGTCTTTCCGTACTGCCGGAAAGTGCGCTAACTTAGTCAGTCTATCCACTATTACCCAGATTGAATCATGTCCTCTCTAGCTTCTTGGCAGTCCCGTCACGAAATCCATTGTAATTTGTTCCCATTTCCACTCTGGGATTTCTAATGGTCTCAATAATCTTCCAGGCTTACAATGCTGTGCCTTCACTTGTTGGCACGTCAAACACTTAGCTACATGCCTGGCTACATCCACCTTCATTCCATTCCACCAGTAGTGTTGTCTTAAATTCTGATACATCTTTGTACTTCCCGGGTGGATACTGTAGTTGCTCCTATGAGCCTCCGTCAAGATTTCTTCCTTTGGTTTTACATCATCTGGTACACAGAGTCGTCCTCTAAACTTCAGAATTCCATCCTCAGACAGTTGAAAGTCCG
Organism: Syzygium grande; assembly: GCA_024733475.1. Classification (NCBI taxonomy): domain Eukaryota; kingdom Viridiplantae; phylum Streptophyta; class Magnoliopsida; order Myrtales; family Myrtaceae; genus Syzygium; species Syzygium grande. Next base: position 6,305,517 of record JAMXDD010000003.1, read on the forward strand.
GTTTCCTCTTAGCAGCATCCATCTCGATAATCTTTTGGATTTCTCGATCCGTAGTTTGTAGTTCCTTAATCTTGACCTGAATTTCTGGCTCAATCCTCAAGGCGGCTAGTAAATTCGACACTCGACTCATCTCGAACTTAAACTCGGAATCCCTGAGTCTTTCCAAAGAGGTCCACTCCTTGACCATTAAATGCGCCAAACTAGACTTTCGACTCAAGGCATCTGCCACTCGATTGGCTTTCTTAGGATGATACAGGATGTCACAATCATAATCCTTCAGAAGTTCCATCCATCGACGCTGCCTCATGTTCAACTCTTTCTGCGAAAATAGGTACTTGAGGCTTTGATGATCAGTATAAATTTGAAATTTCTCCCCACATAAGTAGTGCCTCCAGATCTTAAGTGCAAACACTATAGCAGCTAATTCCAAGTCATGCATCGGGTAATTCATCTCATGCGGTCTCAAGCGACCTTGGCCGTGTCGACCACTTTTCATGCTGCATCAAGACACAACCAATCCTCTTAGCGAAGTATCGCTATAAATCTCGAATCCTCCTGGGCCCGACGGAATGGTCAATACAGGAGCAGTCGTTAACCGGTGTTTCAATTCCTAAAAGCTCCTTTCACACTTGTCATCCCATTCAAACTTCACGTCCTTCTTAAGTAGCCTTGTCATTGGCATGGCTATTGATGAAAATCCTTCTACGAATCGTCTGTAATAACCAGCCAATCCTAGAAAACTTCAAATCTCAGTTACTGATGTCGGTCTAGGCCACTTGGTAACTGCTTCAATCTTAACTGGATCCACAGAAATCCCATCCCCAGAAACGATATGTCCAAGAAATCCTACTCTGCTGAGCCAGAACTCACACTTGCTGAACTTAGCATACAATGCATGCTCTCTCAAGGTCCGTAGCACCTCAGTCAAGTGTAACTCATGCTCCTCGGGGCTCCTGGAGTACACTAGTATATCGTCAATAAAAACCATCACAAACTGATCCAGGAATTCCTTGAACACACGATTCATCAAATCCATGAAAGCGGGTTTGGGGCATTATCTCGGTCCGAAGGGTATGACCGTAAATTCATAATGCCCGTATCGAGTCCTGAAAGCAGTCTTGGGAATGTCTTCATTTCTGATCCTTAGCTGATGGTACCCGGTCCTCAAATCTATCTTGGAAAACACTGAGGCCCCTTGCAACTGATCAAACAGATCATCAATCCTCGGTAGCGGATACTTATTCTTCACTATCACTTGGTTCAACTGTCGATAATCTATACATAACCTCAGAGTTCCATCTTTCTTCTTGACAAACAGGACTGACGCTCCCTATGGAGACGCACTAGGGCGAATAAAACCTTTGTCCAGTAATTCCTGTATCTGAACTTTTAATTCTTTCAATTCTGATAAGGACATCCTATACGGCGCTTTTGAAATCGGCTCTGTTCCTGGCGCCAATTCGATCACAAACTCCACCTCTCGTTCAGGTGGTAAACCCGGTAATTCCTTAGGAAACACATCGAAAAAATTACTTACTACGGGTATATCTTCCAATTTAGGTTCCACAAGTGTTGGATCCACAACATTCACTAAATATCCTTCACACCCTTCATCCAACAGCTTACTCACCTCGAGCGAGGAAATCCAAGGGATCAAGGTTCCTCCTCGGTTTCCCTGAAATACAAAACTAGGGTGTCCATCCAGATTAAATTGGATCGTCCTATCGCTGCAATCCACTACAGCTTTCTGTCGGACTAACCAGTCCATTCCAATAATCACATCAAAATCGAACATGGCTATTACTGCCAAGTCGATACTCTCTTCCCTTCCTCCAATAATTATCTTACAGTTAGGACATCCAAAAGAAACTAGCAACCTATCATTAACAGGTGTCGACACACAAAGCACATGTTCAAGCAGCACTGGTTTTATACCAACCAACTCAATAAATTGTTCTGAAATGAATGAATGGGTTGCTCCCGGATCAAATAGTGCATACGCGGCATGATCACACAAAGAAATCGTTCCTGTCACCACGCCCGGCCATTCTCAGCTTCCTTGCGCTGTTGCATAAATCCTTCCTTGGGCCCAACGGTCACACGATTAGCCCGGTGGGGAAGGTGCGGCGATTTCCGGCTCGTGGCGGCGGCACTCTGGCCGGTCTGATGGTTGCATCCGGGCAAGTCACGGTCGATGCTCCATACTCCCACACTTAAAACATGCCCCATATCTACCCAACTGGGGATTCGGTTTCCCAATGTTTCGTCTAGCTGGCGGGACAAATCGCCTATTTCCAGTCATAGGCCTCTTTCCCAAACGATGATTATCCCTATTTTGAGCAAACCGTGATCCTGAAGCGGTTGCCCTTTCCTGCTGATCTCATTCCATGATCTGCGCCCGTCTGTGCATTTCCCCGTAATCTTTGATATCATGGGACAAAATTAGACTTCGAAGATCCGGTTTTAGTCCATCCTAGAATCTTCGCGCTCCATCCCTCGGATTCTCCACCATAGTTGGTGCAAACTTAGCCAATCTTGCAAATTCCGCTTCGTATTGATCAACAATCATTTGTCCCTGGCGCAAGTGCATAAATTCCATCAACTTCTTCTCTTGCGCATTCTCCGAAAAATATTTTTCATAGAAATTTTCCACAAACACGGCCCACGTTAGGGTCGTTCCTACTGGAAACACTCTATTCTCCACGGCGTTCCACCAATCATTTGTACATTCTTGGAGCTGATAAACCGCCAATGTTACCTTTTCTTCATCAGTGCACCCCAAAACTTTGAAGGTTTTCTCCAGTTCCTCTATCCATCTTGGCGCAGCCTCGGGGTCACCACGACCATGAAATTTGGGCGGCTTCAATTTCATAAACTGTTCTACTAACTGGGGCATCTGTCTAACCCCGGCTGGCTGAGCTGTCTAGCATTAGCTTGATTCTCATCTACCGCAGCAGCAGCTACATTATCTCGCCCTTGAGCCTGCCTATCCAGCACGTTCCTAATCCTTTCTAATACCCGCAGAACTCCTTCCATACGTAGATCTTCTACAGGTCTCGTATCAACTCGGGGATCTACTGCGGCTCCTACATTAATTCCCAGGTTGTCCATTGCTCTCACTCGAGCACAACCTCCACCTCTAGATCCTCTTCCTGCACCTCTTCTGGGAACTCTTCCAATACCTCTCCCTTCGCTACTCATCTCGGCTACTCGATTCTACGACTACCAGTTATAATTCCACGAAGGAATTAAAGACTTAAACGAATCTATCCCGGTCTAAGTCCTAAGCAGGTATGAAAATAACAATCAAACAATCAGTATGCGGCTTAACAATTATCCAATACATCACCCAAGGGATTCATATACTCACCTCGGGTCTTGCCGCACCTGCACTTACGGATCACACAATCACAATTCAAACACAATTACAAGCTGTCAGGAGATGCATGTAGCACACGAGATCACCCTCCTGGCTACCCAGGGTCTCATCGCTCTTTATCACTCTAGGCTTCGACCTAATTGGACCGAGCTAACCTTGGTTTGATACCAATTCAAAAGGGGTTATCACGCCCCGTACCCCACTGGAACGCAACATCCCAGCACGGTCGATTATGGTGCAACGCTCCCAGGAAGCGTCGCCGACCCACACCCATACAGAGATCAAGCACAAGCGAAGTATATATATATAAAATAAAAAATAAACCCAGACAAATACAACATGAGCCACGGATAGCCAACAATTAAACACCTCATGGAAAATAATTACACATTTATATTACTATTTAAAAACCATTTGTACAATATTTACAAGTACAACAAAAGATACAAACGGTCAGCAACCACCTGGTCAAAAAGGGATAAGTGGCTAGGGAGGTCAGACTAAACTAGGGAAGAGGGCGATAGTCCAAAAAGTAACGCCCTCATTGCTAGCTAAGGACACTGGGCGGCCCTATGGCTCCCAGTCAGGATCGGACGACTCGGTGGGGTCATCTGATAACTCCTCGAGGGCGTCCTCGCTAGACCCTGACTCCTCCGAATCCATAGCTTGAGCTCGCTCGTCCTCGGAGTCCATCTCCAACTCTGGGTCAAGGTAAAGCTCGAAACCCTCCTCATCCGATCCCAGTTTTGCCACCTTTCCGTCCTCCTCTACGTCTTGCTCCATGGCCTCGGCTTCGCCATTCTGGTCCTCCTCCATCGGATCATGGTCCTCTGCTATTACCTCGGGCTCTTCATCTATCTCCTCCTCCTGCCTCATCCATTCGGGCGTGGCCTCTGGCTTGATCACTTCACCGCCCGCTATAATCGGCTGCATCAACCCAACACTATCGACCGGGATATCGAAGGTCCTGAGAGGCTCTCCCTCATTTCCAGCGGCATCCCGATGGCACCATGCCACGTGCTCCTGCTTCTGATGATAATACTCGCCTATATCTATAATCACTTCCGATCAATATCTCATAAAAGCCTCCCCATTTCCTGAGGGGTAGGTACTGGTAAACTGCTAGATCTGTAAAGGGATCCCAAAAAGAGGCGGTGGTCTCTCCATCCTCACGGCCGGGGGTCTGAAATGTTTTGGTTTACATAACCGTGAGACGAATCTCAATGAGTTCAACCCCTAAACCTAGACTAGGCTAGCATGCAATCTCCTGACTGGAAAATAAATATTTAATCACAAATCAATAATAACCAAATCATTCTTAGACCCTGCAGGTTAGACAAATCAACATATAATAATCACAGCACATACGTGACACTCATAATCATAGGTATGTCAATCACATGCTTATGCACCGATTCTCACACTCTCACATGCCAGTCCATGCATGTTCATGTATGCAATTGTCGTCGACATGACACGTGCAATTCGCCCACTGGCCCACACTGGCACACTGGCAAACTGCCCAATTTCTTATTATTATGACTCGAGTCATCAATTTTTCACGGCCCGGTCGTCTAGCCTGCTTCAAAGTGCATGAGGCGCAGCAACCGATCTGGCCCAGTGTCTCTAGCCCGCTTCAAAGTGCATGAGGCGCAACACTGTTCTCCTTGCGAACCAGAGCCTGCTTCAAAGTGTATGAGGATGGTCGCCTTCCGGACGTACCGGGCATCGTCCTGCTTCAAAGTGCATGAGGACGGTATCGACCCGAAGGTCCTTAGGTGATCACACAATTCATTATTATCTGAACCCTGCGTATAACGCTTCAGGGTATTTTAGGTGAACACACACTCATGGCAGGCACGCATTCTTGCATAATTTCACCACATGCCACACTTTAGGCATACATAATGCGTGTCCATGTTATGCAATGCAATGCACCATGAGCACCAATAAAATTCAATCACAATCAAGCACACATTACGTACAACCAATTAACCCGGACATACCCGGTAATTTTCTAATGGGCTCCTAAATTAATCAATTAATCCAATTTCTCTCCCCAATAAATCCTCAATTGTTTACCACAAATTTTCGATAATAAATTCTACCAGTCAATCCTCAACCCAGTCTAAAATACACATCGACACACTATCCGAGCCAAATTCAAAATGTACCGGAGCAATATCTAAACCAGTCTAGAAAAATGCATTATCAGTCCTAATCCGAGTTTAGAAATTTTACTCACCTAATCCAAGTCACGACGATGGAATGGCGACCGCATCACCGTGAACAAGGTAATCGGCGGGCGGAATTCCCAAAGCGACGAAGGTGACGGACGGGTGAATAAAGGCCGTATGGACGCGATGAACAATATTTTCGTGATGGATAATCAGGACGACCGGGTCGAATCGTGGCCGGGCGAGAAGTCACCGACGGCCACGACGTGGGTCAGGACGGGTCGGAAATGAACAAAGGATCGATCGATGGTGAATAAGAACTGTATTTGGCCACTATAATGGATAGGCTAAGCGGGCGACGATGGACGAGCTATAGATGGCTGCGTCGACGGAACGGCGATCGAGCTCCGGGCGATGCTCGGGTGGTACTGTTCACAATGGAAAATGAGAAAAAGAGAGGGAAAGGGAGAGAGAAATGGACGGAACCGAGGCTGAGCTGAGGCGGGGGACCAAGGGCGTCGACGGCGAGGCACGGCGGTCGGCGGCGTGCTCCGGCTCCGGCGAAGCTACGGCAAGGCCAACAAAAAGGAGAAAAAAATGAAGGAAAAGAAGGAAGAAGAGAGGGTGATTCACGTGAGGGAGCTGGTCTGATCAGATGGGGGGGAGAGGAGAGAGAGAGAGAGGACTTATCTTGGTCAAAGACTAGAGCCTAGGGGTGCCAAGTGTCAAAATCTTGGGCCAAATGACACTTTTGCCCTTGATCCAAGGGCTATCCTTCATTCTCATCCAATAATTTAGGGGTAAAATGGTCATTTGTCCCTAACCAAGGGCTGACCAGACCTGAATTAAGTTAACTCACTTTGGTTAATCCCAAAATAAAATCGAATTTTCGGAATTAATCAAAAATGGCCTAGGGGCATGTTCGTAATTTTCCGATCCCGAACCGAAATTCCAATTTTTGTCCATGCCGGTCCTATATATTCATGGTAGACATAATCCGGTGTCGGATCCTTAAAATTCATCCTTTAAGCCCTCGAAAATCGATTGCAAAGTTCCGAGAATAAAATAATATTATTTTCTAATTTTTGTCGAAATTCTAATTTTTATCCGTAACGACTCCCGGTATGCGTGGCCACCCAAAAATGGCGTCGGCCTCGAAAATTAACCTTAAACGGCCTCAAAATCCAACACCGGCACCCATAGGGGCAAAATCGTAATTTTTCTCAATTTTCGTCGAACTTTCAATCTTTGGCTAGTGTAGCCCCAAATGTGCGTGGCCAGTGTAATATGACGTCAGAATCGTGAAAATGGTCTTTTAAGTCTTTGAAAATCGACATAGAATCCGAGCCCAATTTCGTGAATAAAACTCGCCAAACTTTCAATTTCAGGGTCTCTCACTAACGGGCGGCTGTTTAGAAGTTACACGTATCGACCTAGGGCTATCCGTGTCGTAATGGTCTCGATCGTTGAGAGAATGAGAAATTATTACTAGTTCCAGAGGTCCTGATTGTTCGGTTCAGGTTCAGGACTGGTTGACCACGTATACTTTCGATCTTGCAGAATCACCTGCGTTCCTATTATACATCGTTGGCCTTGGCCAAACCTAATCCATTACCCTTTCCTACGATCGGCCCACGTTGGCCGAAAATATTCCCTCAGCGTCTCTCGTGATCGGTGTCCATTTTACGATAGGGTCCCCGGTCCACGTACCGTTTTCTAGTTAGCCATACCCCATTGGTTAGTATCCCGAGAGTGATCAGCTTTGGGCGAGACTTACTAAAATGAAATGCGAATTAATATCAGTTTTATTGATCCCGGAATTACATCAAAATTCGGGCTGCTACACTCCTCCTTTGAACTCATAGCCTCAGACTCTGTCTCGGGCTCGGGGTCCTGTTCCTCGGCCTCAAAATTCATGGCTAGGGATCTGAAATGTCGGTTTTGCCACAACCGTGAGAAATCTCAGCAAGTACAAATCACTAATCCTAAACTAGGCTAATGTGCACCTCTAGAAGGGTAAATAAAACACATCAAGCGACGAACTAGCATAACATTACTACATTCCCGGCTCACAGCCCAATTTACTATCTCAACCCTGCAGGTTAGGCATTTAAATTCTTTATGAATTATGCACAATTATAACGATCCGAAGGCCCACAATTGAATATAACGACCCGTAGGCCCGACCAGAAGGCCACAGTTGATAAATCGACCCGTAGGCCCTTACCCGAAGGTTAACAGTTTGATAAATCGACCCGTAGGCCCTGACTCGAAGGTTAACAGTTTGATAAATCGACCCATAGGCCCTGACCCGAAGGTCACAAGAGATTATAACGACCCGTAGGCCCGACTCGAAGGCCAACATTTGAACAAAGCTCAGGTATGCACATCATTACACTTAATTTCAACCAATCACAACTTGATATGCAAAACATATGTTCGGGAATTTATAACCATACCCAAGGCGACATGCCGAATACAATTATTCCCCAAATTAATGTATCTAACATGCTCTCGGCACAATCAAATTATTCCCAATGTAATCCAACCATTTTAACATTTATTCCGCGCATTTGTTACATTTCAATTTCATGCGCCTCGAGCCCGACTTGGACAAATCAATTCCGATAGTCGATCTCACAATCATGGGGTCATCCAATAGGGTTTATTTAAGTTCCAATCAACCCCCAAGAATACCCAAACTGAAGCCGATAGTCAATGAACCAAAAAGTGCAATTCGGTTCTGGTGAATAGTACCAGAACCGAATGTCCAATATGCACTAAACCACCCTTAAACAATTCCATTAAGCCTTAATCACATACCCTAATCACCCCACCATCAAATATATATAATCAAGCCTCAAATAAGCTTAATTAATCCATTCAATGTCCAATTCAAGGTCACTAACAATTGAACCCAATTAGTGTCACACTTAGACAAAATTACACAAATTCGGTACTCAATGAACAGTACTAGAGCATGACACATTTTGTCCACTAAACCACAATTAAACACCCTCATTAGGCTCTAGTCTCAAACCCTAATAACCCAAATACTAAATATACTTAATTAAGCCTCCAATAAGCCTAATTAGCCTCTAAAATGTCCATTTCTAAGTCATTAATAAATAAACCCAATTAGTGAAACACTTAGACAAATATGCACATTTTCGGTACTCAGTGAAGAGTACCAGAACAGGGGGCTATTTAGGCCTTAATCTACCATTAAACTATCTCATTAGGTCCTAATGACTTATACAAATCACCTCACACACAATTAAGCTTAATTAAACCCCAATTAGGCCTAATTAACCCCTAAAATGCATAATTAAACTAGTTAGGGTTTAGGGGTTTATACTCGCCTATTGATGATTTGGGACAACGAGAACGAACGGTCGATCACCGACAAGCGGTAAGGATCGACGGTGGCGTTACGGGTGCAAGCCGACGGTCACGGTGACGACGGGAACGACGATTCGCGGCTGATCTTCTTCCCATTCGTAATGGGAACCGGCCGTGGGTGGCGGTTCCGTGAGAGGAAGGTCCATAGGTGTTGTGGTGGGTGGTGGTAGGCGGCGAGCCGGGTGCATCGCTCAGCGTGAATAAGACCGGGACGCGTAACGCACACGCCGGAACGGGAAAAAGGAAGAAGAAATTGGGGGAAATGGCCGAATGACTTCACGAGAGAGAGAAATGATCTGGTCAAATATGGTTCAACAAGTGTTAGTGGAGTCCATGTGTCAAAATCTTGGCCATTAGACAATTTTGCCCTTGATCCAAGGGCTAGAATTCAATCTAATCCAATAATTTAGGGGTAAAATGGTCATTTGTCCTTAACCCAAGCTGACTGCACTGGATTTAGCCCTAATCAACCTTGGTTAACCCCAAAATTTTGACTAAAATCCGGAATTAGCCAAATTAGCCCTAGGGGCATTTTCGTAATTTTCCGATCCCAAACCGAAATTTCAATTTTTATCCATACTGGTCCTATATATTCACGGTAGACATAATATGGTGTCGGATCCTTAAAATTCATCCTTTAAGCTCTCGAAAACCAGTTCAAAAGTTTGGAGGGCAAAAACGTAATTTTTTGTTCTGGGGTTGAAATTCCAATTTTTGACCGTATGCACTCCAGACGTGCGTGGCTACCCCAAAATGGCATCGATTCCGAAAAATAATTTCGTTTGACCTCGAAAACGGACATCGAGGATCTTAGGGGCAAAATTGTAATTTTTCCCAATTTCTGTCGAAATTTCTATTTTCAACTCCGTATTACTCCCAAACGTGTGTGGTCACTATAAAATGACCTCTGTCTTGCAAACTAGTCGTAATTACCTTTGAAATTTTGATATCGAAGTTCGGGCTCAATATCGCGATCAAAATAGCTCGTTTTAAAGTCTTAGGGCCTCTCACTAACGGGCGGCTCTTTAGGTGTTACGCGTATTGACCTAGGATTGTCCGAGTCGTGATAGCCTCGAATTTCGAGAGAACAAGAGGAACTATCGCTAGTACCGGGGGTCGCGATCGTTTGGATTAAAATCATGATTCATTGGTTAGGCATACTTTCGGTCGTGCGGAATCACCCGCGATCCGATTGTATGTTACTGACGATATCAACCCGTCATTTTCCTAAGATCGGCCTATATTGGTTTAAAATATTTTCTCGGCGTTTCTCGAACTCGGCGCTCAATCGCGATCGGATCCTCGGTCCACGTACCTATTCCTATTTAGCCTTTCTCATTTGGTTAGTATCCCGTGATTGATCAAGTCCGGGTGAGACTTACTAAAATCAAATGAGATTAATGTACACTTTATTGGTCCCGATAACAAGCCAAAATTCAGGATGTTACAACTCTTCCCCCCTTACAAAAATTTCGTCCTTGAAATTTGTACTCTAAACTTAATCCTCGAACAACTGGGAGTGTTGACGTCGCATGGCGTCTTCGCTTTCCCAAGTAGTGCCTTCTGTTCCGTGGTGCACCCAGACTATCTTGACCATTGGGATTGTCTTATTCCACAGTACTCGATCTTTTCGATTCTCAATTCTAATTGGCCTCTTCACGTACGACACCCTGTTATCCACGTCTATTTCTTCATATTTCAGAACGTGTATCGGATCTGGCTCATACTTTCTCAACATCGACACGTGGAAGACATTATGTACTTGGGACAAGTTAGGTGGTAGGGCAAGCCTATACGCCATATCGCCAATCTTTTCCAAAATCTCGAACGGTCCGACAAACCTCGGACGCAGCTTTCCCTTCTTGCCGAATCTAGATAACCCTTTCTTAGGCGACACCGTGAGGAAAACATGATCTCTAACTTGGAATTCCAAGGGTCGTCGTCTCCGATCGGCATAGCTTTTCTAGCGACTTTGCGCTGTCTTTAGTCTTTTCCGAATAATCTTGACAGCTTCCATTGTCTGTTGTATCAACTCTGGGCCTGTAATGCTTCGTTCACCTACTTGTCCCAGCACACTGAGTCCCGCATGCTCTGCCATACAAGGCTTCAAATGGGGCCATTTGGATACTCTGTTGATAGATGTTATTATACGCAAACTCCACCAAATGCAGCTGTTCTTCCCATTTACCTTGGAAGTCTAGTACGCAAGCCCTTAACATATCCTCGAGGGTCTGGATCATTCTTTCCGATTGCCCATCAGTCTGCGAATGGTAAGCTGTACTGAACTGTATCTTCATTTCCAAAGCTGTCTCTAGACTCTTCCAAAAATTCTCCATAAATCTCGGGTCACGATCCGATGTAATTGTTACTGGTACTCCATGTAGTCTAACGATCTGTCTCACGTACAGTTCTGCGTACCTTTCTAGCTCAAAATCCTTTCGTGCTGCTAAGAAATGTGCTGACTTCGTAAGTCGATCCACAATCACCTAAATGGAATCATGCCTTCTCTGACTTCTCGGTAATCCGGTTACGAAGTCCATGGTGATATGTTCCCATTTCCACTCGGGAATTTCCAACGTCGTAGCAGTCCTCCAGGTTTACAGTGTTGCGTCTTTACCTGCTGACATGTCAAACACTTAGCCACATACCCGACCACATCTATTTTTATTCCGTTCCACCAATAATATTGCCGTAGATTCTGATACATTTTCGTGCTGCCAGGGTGGATACTGTAATTGCTTTGCGATGAGCTTCTCTTAGTATTTCTTCCTTAAGCTTAGTATCATCAGGTACACACCATCGTCCTCTAAATTTAAGGATTCCATCCTCCAATACTTGGAAATCGGCTTCCTGGTAGCAGCATCCATTTCCACGATTTTCTGAATTTCCAGATCCGTGGACTGCAGTGTAATCTTGGTTTGAATCTTAGGCTCGATTCTCAAAGTAGCCAGCAGATTCGACACGTGACTTAATTCAAATTTAAACTCAGAATCCCGGAGTCTCTCCAGTAATGTCCACCCCTTGATCATCAAGTGTGCCATACTTGATTTGCAACTTAGCGCATCCGCTACTCGGTTTGCCTTTCCAGGGTGGTACATGATATCACAATCAAAATCTTTCAGAAGTTCCATCGACCTACGCTGTCTCATATTCAACTCTTTCCGTGAGAATAGATACTTGAGGCTCTGGTGATCCGTATAGATCTGGAACTTTTCCCAGCATAAATAATATCTCCAGATTTTAAGTGCAAAAACAATAGCAACCAACTCTAGGTCATGCATCGGATAATTCATTTCGTGTGGCCTTAACTGACGTGATGCATATGCAACTACTTTTCCATGCTGCATCAGTACACAATCGAGTCCTCTAAGAGAAGTGTCACTATAGACCTCAAATCCATCAGGTCCAGATGAAATAGTTAAGACTTGAGCTGTTGTCAGTCTGTGCTTAAGTTCCTGAAAGCTTCGTTCACACTTATCATCCCATTCAAACTTAACCTCCTTTTTCAGTAATTACGTTAATGGCATAGCTATCGACGAGAATCCTTCCACAAAACGTTGATAATAACCGGCTAATCCCAAAAAACTCCTGATTTCCATCACTGATGTCGGTCTGGGCCACTTAAAAACTGCCTCGATCTTAGCCGGATCCACAGATATTCCTTCTCCCGATACTATATGTCTAAGGAATGCTACCTTGCTAAGCCAGAACTCGCATTTGCTGAACTTCGCGTAAAGTGCATGTTCTCTTAGCGTCCGTAATACCTCAGTCAAGTGCACTTCATGTTCTTACGGGCTCTTTGAGTATACCAGAATATCGTCGATGAACACAATGACGAACTGGCCCAGGAATTCCTTAAAAACTCTGTTTGTCAGATCCATGAAAGCTGCAGGGGCATTCGTCAAACCGAATGGCATGACTGTAAACTCATAATGCCCATACCTTATCCTAAATGCAATTTTGGGTATATCTTCCTTCCGAATTCTCAATTGATGATACCTAGTCTCTAGATCAATCTTAGAAAACACTGACACTCCTTGTAATTGATCGAATAAGTTATCGATCCTTGACAGTGGATACTTATTCTTTATAGTCACCTGGTTCAACTGCCGATAGTCTATATATAATCTCAATGTCCCGTCCTTTTTCCTCACAAACAAGACTGGCGCTCCCCATGGAGACGCGCTAGGACGAATAAATCCTTTATCGAGCAGTTCCTGCATTTGGACTTTCAATTCCTTCAACTCCGATAGGGACATCCGATATGGGGCCTTAGAAATTGGCTCAGTACCTGGGGCCAATTCTATTACAAATTCTACTTCCCGTTCTGGAGGTAAGCTCGGCAATTCCTGAGGAAAAACATCGGGGAAATTGCACATTACAGGGATTTCTTCCAACTTAGGTTCCACCAATGTCGGATCCTTCACATTCACCAAGTATCCCTCACAACCTTCTTCGAGCATCTCAGTTGCCTCTATTGAGGAAATCCAAGAGATCGAGGTTCCTCCTCGGTTTCCCTGAAATTCAAACCTAGGATTTCCAATCGGATTGAATTGGATCATCTTATTGCCGCAATCCATAACGGCTTTCTGCTTTGTCAGCCAATCCATACCGATAATCACATCGAAATCATACATGGCTAACACAGCCAAATCAATCCTTTCCTCTACATTCCCAATCACAATTTTGCAGTCAAGACATCCCAACGATACTAACACCCTATCATGCAGTGGGGTCGTCACACATAACATACTTTCAAGTAATACAGGCTCGAGACCAACTAATCTAACAAACTGTTTTGAAATAAACGAATGGGTTGCCCCGGGATCAAATAACGCATAGGCAACATGATCATAGAGAGAAATGGTACCTGTGACCACGCCTGGCGCATCCTCGGCATCCTTACGTGCCATTGCGTATACCCGTCCTTGTGTAGGTGGTCTGCCCTGAATAGCCGGTGGGGGATTCCCGACTTGATTTCCCACTCTAGGCTGCTGATGTTGTCCCGGGGGTCCCAAAGGTCGTTGCTGGGAACAATTCTTAATCTGGTGTTCCAAACTCATGCAACGAAAACAAGCTCCAAATCTATTTGGTGTCTGGCTGGGTTTCCCTATATTCCTTCTCGGAGGTGGAACAAATCGTCTATTACTGGTCATCGGTTTCTTTCCGCAGTGACGATTGTCCCGATTTTGATTAAACCTTGAACCCGATGCAGTTGCTCTTTCCATTTGATCTCTCTCCATGGTTTGGGCTCGCTCATACAATTCTCTATAATCCCTGATATTCAGCAAGAGCATCTGGGTGCGAAGATCCGGTTTCAGCTCATCCCGAAATCTTCGAGCCTTGTCCAGAGGGTTCTCAACCATCCTTGGGGCGAATCTTGACAATCTTGCGAACTCTGCCTCGTACTGAACTACTGTCATCGACCCCCTGACGAAGCCTCATGAACTTTGCCATCTTCTTCTCCTGGGCACTCTCTGAAACATACTGTCCATAAAAATTCTCCACAAATATTGTCTAGGTCTGTTCCATATTCTCTAGGAATACTGTGTCCCTGACTGCCTTCCACCAGTCGTTGGCATTGTCTTACAGCTAATAAGTTACCAACGAAATCTTTTCAACCTCAATACATCCCAACAAGTCAAACGCTTTCTCTAATTCCTCCACCTAACGTGGGGCGGTTTCTGGGTCACCTACGCGTGAACTTGGCGGTTTCGACGAGCTGCTCCACCAGCTGGTGCATCGGTCTGCATTTGCTACCATTGATTGAGCACAGACTTGCTAGAAGCTTGGGCTTGCTCTTTGATTAGGTTGATGGCGGCGGTGCTTGACTTCAGCAGCCTCGGCGATGACTGGCACTCTCTTGGGCCCTGCGCCATGACATTCCCTATTTCTCTCAGGGTTTCTATAATCTGATCCATTCTGGGATCTTTGGCCTCTTGGCCACCAGTACTGGATTACACTTAGGGTTCCTTGCCCCTTCTCCTATTCAGGGTTTGAATAACGTCCTCTACTCTGCGGTCTCGGGCCTCTTGGCCTCCTGAACTCGACTGACCCTGGGATTCCTTTCCCATTCTCCTGCTCATTCTTCAAGTCCGAGTGCTCAACTACTTGTTGTAATTCCGTCCAGGAATTATAGACCTAAACCAACTAACCGGCCTAAGTCCTAGGTAGGCATCAACACAAAAGCAATCAAACACTCAGCATGTGGCTAGCACAACGGCATAGAATTTCACCCAAGGACTTGCACACTTACCTTGGGTCCTACCGCACCTGCATAACACTGGTTCAATTAGCCACTAAAACACTCAAACAAAAGCAGTCTGGAGGTACACTTAGCACACTAGGTCACCCTATAGCTACCCATGGTCACTACTCCTTATCACTCCAGGGTTCAACTAGATTGGATCGAGCTGTCCTCGCTCTGATACCAATTCGAACGGGGATGTCACGCCCCGTACCCCATGAAGCATGAACATCCGCGTTTAGGTCGAAGTATGGTGTGACGCTCCCAGGTTACGTCACCGACCCAAAACCCAAATCAGAGAAAACACGACACATGAGGAAACGACGTATATATATAATATATAATATATACACCCAGACAATTTAAAAGCAACCATGAATAACAAGGACTAACCATTAACAAACGATTAAAAACAACATATACATTCATTATAACACTTATATACAATATCCATTATAAACAAGATACAAAAAGGGCCACTAAAACAAAAAGGAATCGGTGGCCTAGGGGGATCGGACTAACAACCATACGGCTACAGCAAAAAAGTATCGACCCTCGCTCCTAAAACTGAGGTCTACCCTAGGGTATCCAGTTAGGGTCAGATCCAGACGTCTCGGAAGAACTTTCGGACTGCTCTGGCTCCTCCTTTGAACTCATAGCCTCAGACTCTCTCTCGGGCTCGGGGTCCTACTCCTCGACCTTAAAATTCATGGCCGGAGATCTGAAATGTCGGTTTTACCACAACCGTGAGAAATCTCAGCAAGTACAAATCACTAATCCTAAACTAGGCTAATGAGCACCTCCAGAAGGGTAAATAAAACACATCAAGCGACGAACCAGCATAACATTAATACATTCCCGGCTCACAGCCCAATTTACTATCTCAACCCTGCAGGTTAGACATTTAAATTCATTATGAATTATGCACAATTATAACGACCCGAAGGCCCACAATTGAATATAACGACCCGTAGGCCCGACCTGAAGGCCGCAGTTGATAAATCGACCCGTAGGCCCTGACTCGAAGGTCAACAGTTTGATAAATTGACCCGTAGGCCCTGACCCGAAGGTTACAAGAGATTATAACGACCCGTAGGCTCGACCCGAAGGCTAACATTTGAGCAAAGCTCAGGTATGCACATCATTACACTTAATTTCAACCAATCACAACTTGATATGCAAAACATATGTTCGGGAATTTATAACCATACCCAAGGCGACATGCCGAATACAATTATTCCCCAAATTAATGTATATAACATACTCTCGGCACAATCAAATTATTCCCAATGTAGTCCAACCATTTTAACATTTATTCCGCGCATTTGTTACATTTCAATTTCATGCGCCTCGAGCCCGACTTGGACAAATCAATTCCGATAATCGATCTCACAATCATGGGGTCATCCAATAGGGTTTATTTAAGTCCCAATCAACCCCCAATAATACCCAAACTCAAGCCAATAGTTAATGAACCAATTAAATGTCAATTTGAACCAAAAAGTGCAATTCGGTTATGGTGAACAGTACCAGAACCGAATGTCCAATATGCACTAATCCACCCTTAAACAATTCCATTAAGCCTTAATCACATACCCTAATCACCCCACCATCAAATATACATAATTAAGCCTCAAATAAGCTTAATTAATCCCTACAATGTCCAATTCAAGGTCATTAACAATTGAACCCAATTAGTGTCACACTTAGACAAAATTACACAAATTCGGTACTCAATGAACAGTACCAGGGCATGACACATTTTGTCTACTAAACCACAATTAAACACCCTCATTAGGCTCTAGTCTCAAACCCTAATAACCCAAATACTAAATATACTTAATTAAGCCTCCAATAAGCCTAATTAGCCCCTAAAATGTCCATTTCTAAGTCATTGACAAATAAACCCAATTAGTGAAACACTTAGACAAATATGCACATTTTCGGTACTCAGTGAAGAGTACCAGAATAGGGGGCTATTTGGGCCTTAATCCACCATTAAACTATCTCATTAGGTCCTAATGACTTATACAAATCACCCCACATACAATTAAGCCTAATTAAACCCCAATTAGGCCTAATTAACCCCTAAAATGCACAATTCAACTAGTTAGAGGTTTAGGATTTATACTACTTTCTATTGATGATTCGGAAGATTTAGCAGGCGGTTGATCACCGATAAGTGTAAGAGATCGCCATGCGGCGTTCCGGGTGCGCAAAGCCAAGAAATCCGGCGATGACGGAAACGATTTATCTGGTTGATCTTCTTTTGTTCAGGGCTGGAACCGGGCTGTGGGTGGCGGTTCAGGTGAGAAGAAGGTCCAAGGGTGTTGTGGCGGGTGGTGGTAGGCGGCGGCTCGGTTTCCTACTGCAATGCCCCGTGAGCGAATAGACGTCTTGAGAATACGCACGCGGAACCGTAAACGAGAAAAAGGAAGAAGAAATTGGGGGAAATGGCCGAATGACTTCACAAGAGAGAGAAATGATCCGGTCAAATATGGGTCAACAAGTGTTAGTGGAGTCCATGTGTCAAAATCTTGGCCATTGGACAATTTTGCCCTTGATCCAAGGGCTAGAATTCAATCTAATCCAATAATTTAGGGGTAAAATGGTCATTTGTCCTTAACCCAAGTTGACCAGACCTGGTTTAGCCCTAATCAACCTTGGTTAACCCCAAAATTTTGATCAAAATTCGGAATTAGCCAAATTAGCCATAGGGGCATTTTCGTAATTTTCCGATCCCGGACCGAAATTTCAATTTTTATCCATACTGGTCCTATATATTCACGGTAGACATAATATGGTGTCGGATCCTTAAAATTCATCCTTTAAGCCCTCGAAAATCAATTCAAAAGTTTGGA